>JADMNL010000028.1:39221818-39838863 GCA_016271365.2 Neoceratodus forsteri | reverse complement strand
TCTTGAAGTATTCATACATCACCAACCTGGTCCCTGCCGAAGACTCTCCCTGGCAGCATTTCTTCTGATACAGCTGGGCTGACATCTTCCAGGAACCCACAGGAGAGCACATCTGGAAACAGCTGGGCTGATGTCACAACTGGAGAAGGAACCTTAGAACAGGAACAAAAAGAGAAACAGCTGGTCCGGCGTCATCCGATTACCAGGCGATGAACAGGAAAACAGCTGGGCTAGTGTCCTCTCTGGATCTGAAGTCATCTGGTGGTACCAGTAGATGGTTATTGATTGCAGAAAGTTTACTGTAGACTGAAGAATGTGGAGCCCTGAATTTCTGTTTATTCATTTTGGCAGTACAATAAAGGTACTTCACAGTTCAGATGTGGCAGTATTGACTACCACTGCTCGGCTCTCCATTTTGTAGGCTCGGGCTTAATTTCTGGGAGGTCCTTGCATTGAGGATACACAGCCCAACTGGCCCAGCTCCCCTGCCGGCCACTCGACTGATGGTCCACTTGGTGAATGAACCCAAACTCTACTTGGAAAGACATCCCATCAAACAAGGAGACTCACAAACTGTGGCTCCGCACACCACTTGAAGTCTGCGACTCCTAGAGAGATTTTGTTTTCATACTTCCAATTCGAAACTCCCGTCAAACAGAGAGACTCCCATCCAACAAGGAGTAATGTTCCCATCCTGTGGCTTCCCACACCACTTAGAGTCTGTGACTCCTAGAAAGATTTTCAAGTTGCGACCCACATCTGGGTACCCACCCCATCACTGGCCAAGCGCATGAGGCAAGTAGCAAAAACACAGAAGAAATCCGTAGAGGTGGACCTGGTAACTAAAGATGGGTTTTTTTCCCACCTCCAGCTCCCACAGCCCATACCCGGCCATTTCTCTGGACACACAGAACTTTAGACTTTAAAACGTAGATTGACGGTGGATGACCTGAAGCACCCCCTCTACAATGAACTTTAACACTTTAAACAGATGACTGCTCTATTTGTTTGTTCTAGTTGACATAGTCCTCCCAAATAGCAGTCCCCAATACTTGAAATCCAACTGAAGAAAATAAGTTGTTTGCCCCTTCCAATGGGGCCAAACACTCACCTATTCATTGCAGGTGCCCCACAGGTGAAGAAATGTAACCTTTGCTATTATACATGAACAGACTGAACTTAAATTAAAACAGGCAGCTTTTCTTCAAGGTGGGAGAGGATTGCCCTGGAACCCACAAAGAACTTTTCCTCATCCCCCCCAGAGGGAAGGGGTAAACAGACAACTACTGTTGTTCTTCTTGTTTGCTTAAGGACAAACTGAAGACTGAGTTTGAATTCCCAAGATTCTAAACTTACTCTGAGCTGAATATTCCAAATGTGGCTCATGCAGCTGCGACAGTTCTATTATGATGATGTCATCCCTCTAGTCTCAGCTGTGACTGAGGACAGAGTGAGACAGTGTGAAACCCATTTAACTGGAGTTTCACAAGCTGCCTTCCCTGCCTACCACTAGGTCTTACTGGGATTCTAGTAACCCCGGGTAACAAAGGGGTTACACAAGATCAACATGCACTTACACTGGAAAGCTGAGTTAATCCTCTTTTGCACTAAACAACAACATTTATGGGAAGCTGGTGAAAGGCTTGTCTGTCTCTTAGCACACCAATTAAAGAAGCAGCAAGAGAACTTGAAAAAAGTGGGTATCAGGGCAAGTAACATAGTGGTCAGAACCAACCCAAAGAAGATCAACGAACAATTTAAGGACTTCTATCAGACCCTGTATAAGCAGGAAGTTCAGCCTGCTGAGAAGGATCTGGCTGACTTCCTTGATCCCTTTTACCTACCAAAATTAGATCAGGAGTTGAGGGAACAGCTGGAAAGTCCCATTTCAAAAGGGAGTTGGAGCACGGTCTGTGAACCATGCCAGGGGGTCAGAGCCCAGGTGCAGATGGTCTTCAAGCGAAGTTCCTTTACCACTTTTGAAGACTATTGCTGACACCTCTCACACAGACCCTATCAGACTCTACTTAGGTTGGCCGGCTACCTCCCTCCATGCAGATGGCAGTCATCTTGCTGGTACCCAAGGAGAGCAAGGATCCTTTAGCATGTGGCAACTACAGGCCGATCTCCCTCATCACAGCAGACTGCAAATCACAATACTACTTTGCAACACTATGTCCACAATAACAAGAATTCTTTGCCAACTTGCTACAAAAGAACAATTTGGTCTTTTGGGATGAAATTTGGAGGGAAGAAAGCAAACATCCCACAGATGTGCCTTTCAGGGGTCTGGTGGAAAAATATTGCAGGGGTGCAAAGTTACGGTACTCTGAAGCTGACGCTTTTCCCCATAGACTAACATTGTGGAGTCCACTGTGCCTTTCAGGGCCCGTATCTCGGAAACAGTGTGAGATACGGACTTTTCGTCAGAAAAATGCTTAGCCCCCAAATGAGGGCTAAGCAGAAAACTAGCCAGGAAAGTCATAATTTGTATGAAATTTTAATTTTTTTTTTCTGTCATATGGTTCCAGAGATGTAAGCATTTTAGTATTCCAAGTGCTCATTTTCTGCTCCGAGGCCCATTATTATGAATACATTCTTTGTTTTCACTGCTGTTACTGTTGCTGTTACTGTTACCATTTGCATTTACAATTGCGGTACCATGAATGTGCATGTTACCAGTTGCATTTCCGTACATGCTTGCATTTGCATCTCCGTTTGTGTTACTTTTCCCTTTGGCATCACTTTGCGCTTGTGTTTCTATGAGAGTTAGGGCCGATGACCCCCAATGCACACCCGCTGCGGTTGGGGGTGGGCTGGGGCTGTCCAAGGGGCTTTCAACCCTAACATCGAATTTCCTCATTTTTGTCGCGCTGGAACAACCCTAACTGATGCGTTAAACTGAGTTTTTTGCCTATAATATATATATATATATATATACAGTATATACATATGTATATATATATATATATACACAGTACAAGTCACATTTAACTGTTCTTCCAATGAGTTGGTTTAGCATTTCCAACGGAGTTGCAAAAGTGTTGCTGGATTCAGCACAAAGCCCTGCACAAACTGTTTCTTTAGATTTAAAACTCAGTTTTGCATTGCATTGTGCCTGGACTGTTGATGCATTCCAACTGAGTGGCAAAATCATTTTACAAACATTACTCTTGAACTGGTTAAACACTAAAAAACAATGCAAAATTAGTTACCAATGCATTGCCAACTGTGAAAATCAATGCTAAACCAACCCATTGGTGAAACAGTTTAATGTGACTTGTACTGAATGTATATATATATATATATATATATTATATATATATTCATTGCAAAAAACTTCATTAATGCAACTGTTAGAGGTTGATTGCACACCGACAAAAGTTTGGAAATTCGGTGTTAGGGTTGCCAACCTCTACCGCCCAACCTCCACCCTTCACACACCAACAGGCATCGGCGTGTGCGTTCGGGTCATCACCCCAACTCTCACCACATTCCATTTGTAAACAAGCTGAGGTGGTGCAGTATACAAGAATGGGGAGAGTTAGGCCCGATGACTCCAATGCACACGCCAATGCCTGCTGGTGTGTGGGGTGGTGGTAGATGCTGGCAACCCTAACACTGAATTTCCAAACTTTTGTGGGTGTACAACCAACCCTAATGCATTAATGGAGTTTTTTGCAATGAATTTCCATTTGTTTTGAGAGATTTTAATGGAAATAGTAAGTGGTATTATGGGAATGGAGGGCCCTTTGGTCCCTGCTCTGTTGTAACACTGAAATTCAAGCATACTGTAAAAAATGACAGCTGTACCATTCATGAGGAGGTGTGACAAAATGTCACTGTTGAAAATCTGGAGTGAAAATAATAAAAATTTGTGAATTTACAAGCTTGCATTGTAACTGGCAAAAAACTCCATTTAATGCATCAGAGGATATTCGATGTTAGGGTTGAAAGTCCCCCCCTTGCACAGCCCCACCCCGCCCCCTAGCATCCATGTGTGCATTGGGGTTGTCAGCCCTAACTCCTACCCCTTTGAGGGGCTGTACTGTAGTGCACTGCCTGATATATGCAGGCAATGGAACCACGCCTTCAGTGGCCCGAACACCCAATCAATGACATTCCGTGTTGTGGCGTGTGCCTCATTGTACTGTTGCTGTGCTGGGGTCATGGGGTGCTGGTATGGTGTGAGCAGCCAGGGCCATAGTGGATAACCACTGTCATCTGTGTGTAGAGGGGAGATATTAGCATGATGGTCTGCATCACTATATCATGGGCCATCATGGCCAATAGCCATGGCACCCCTGACAATGCCTCCCCACGTCTGCACACGTCATCCAGCCTGCTATGAATACTCACCTACCAGATGGCCAGTGGGGATGTCCCCACTCTCAAACCTGTGGCACAGTGCAGACTGGTGCCAGATGAAGGCATCATGTGCTCCCCCAGGGTGCATGACACAGACATGATTATACACCCCCAGCATCGCACACCACCTGGCAGTTGATACTCGGGTAACCCTTGTGGTTGATGTACACTGCCCCGTCTGGGCCAGGTGGCATGCAGATGCCTACATGGGTGCAGTCAATGGCCCTGAGTATGCCAAGCAACTGTGCTACCCTGTGGAACTCCTGTATGTGTGCTGTGCTCTCTGCCTGAGTGCTGGGGAAAGGGATGTACTGCGCAGCATGTGGCATCAGTGTGCTGAGAAATTGTGTGAGTAGGCATGATGCGGCCAACTGGGTTATGCCTGTCTTGTCCTCTGTTGGTCTCTGGAAGGTGCCCGTGGCAAGCAGGCACATGACAGCTGTAACCTTTGTCTCCACTGACAGTGCCTGGCTCCATCGTGTGGGTGCCTGCATCTCATCACTGCACAGCTCACAGAGCCACCTCAGATTTGCCCGGTTCAAGCGGTACTGGCCCACAATCTCAATGTCACTCTACTGTTCGAAGGTGGTGTGGGCTCGGTACTGCCTGTTCTGGGTGTACTGCATACAGGTCCTTCCACGACCGCACCTCCCTGCTGCCTGCCTTCTCACACCTCTCATTACCGCCTCCATCTGGAAGGTGGCACTGACCATGTCCCTGGCTGGTGTTCCCCCCCAGGTGGCTGTCCTGCTGTTCCCCCCACTGTGTGTTGCTGGTGCTGCCCCTGCACTGGGTTCACCTCCGGCTGTTCACCTCTGGCTGCCCTGTCTCTTGCCACTGCCCTCCATCCACTGTGACACTCTCAGGTCCTCTTGCACACACTGGTACAGGCACACCCACTCCTACTCTCACTCAGGCACACCTCCAGTGGGTCCTGTCCAACACCTGGCCACACCTGCCCCCTGCTTCCTGTCTTGCTTCCCTGCCACTCTGTCTCCACGCTCCCACCTATGGCTCCCCTGTGGCACATTCTTCCTCCCCTCTCTTGCTCCCTTTTATTTTGGCTAATTTCCACTGTTGTGCAACTTCTGCTTGCTCCTCTACTGTGCATGCTGCATGTGGATGAATATTGCACTGCGCATGTTATTCCTGGTTCTGCCCTCTGCAGTTGCACATGCATTCTTTACTGTTGTGATATGACGCATTGCTTGTTGTGCTGCGCTGCTGTTCCTGCTGAATATTGCATCATGTCACATTTCTGCACTTGTGCTGGCATATCACTGTTGTGCATGGCGCATCCACTCTGATTATCCCACCCAGTGACTACAAAGAATGTAAGCATAATAATGCGCCTTGGACCAGAAAATGAGCACTTGGAAAACTAAATTACATATATACTAAATTACATATATCTCAGGAAGTGTACAACGTAGAAAAAAAATTGAAATTTCATGTGATTCATAGTGGTGGGCTAACCATTTTTCTGATGAAAAGTCCATATCTCGCACCATTTCCAAGATATGGGCCCAGAAAGGTGCAACGGATGTCACAATGTTAGTGCATGGGAAAAAGCATCAACTTCAGATTACTGTAACTTTGCATCCCTACAATATTTTCTCACCAAACTACCAAAAGGTACATCTGTGGGATTTTGGCTTCCTTCCCTTCAAATTTCAGCCCAACAGACCAAACCGTTTTTTTGCAGCATGGTGGCAAACAAGTCCTGTTATTTTGGCCATAGTGTTGCAAAGTAGTGTCATGATTTGCGACACTTTAGCAAAAAAAATTATGAAAGTGTCACCAGTGCGACACTAATTTGCAACAACACATATTATAAAAATTTGAAAAGCAGGTTTCTGGGGTGTTTAACCCCCCAATAAAGACATGGGTAGCATCATCAGGGTTCAATTAGGTGAACACAAAAAGAACTGTGTCCCTAGAGGGTCCCAAATTTAAATTCCAAGCATTTCTGTGACCAATAACTGAAAAAAAAATGGCTAACTCATGGCACTACAGGGGTCATTTGCAACACTAAAAACTGAATTTGCAAAACTGTCAAACTTTTTGTTAACTTTTCCCTTTGACTGTAATGGGAAAACAGTTTTTGAATAACTTTTGAACAGTTTAATATTTTTTCATGAAATCTTCGAAAGGCACATCGGAGATTCCAGCTGCATGTTCCCTGAAGTTTTTGGACTGGTCGCACAAACCGTCCGACCTGTAGGCATGAGCAAAAAATGCATAAAAAAAGAGTAAATGCACTAGAGAATGTCCCTTAACAACTCTGCAACCGTATATCTGACTGGTACAAAACATGACAGATCCCAAGATCTATCACACCGCTCCATGCCTGCAAACTTTCAAGCAAATCCATAATATGATGGCAAAGTTATTAAGGTGCAAAATTCACCATTTAACCTTAAATGGGGTACTCAACCCTATAGTGGCACTACCATGCCACTATACTATTATAGTGGCACAGTCGCGCCACTATAGTTAGGGTTCAGCAGTCAGTTACATACTAAAGACAAAAGTTTGGGCATTAATAACTTTTGACCCATTCAACGGATTTGCCTGAAATTTGGCATGTGCAGTGGGGCATGGTAGATCTCTTGATTTTCCAAATTGCGTTTTAGTCGGGACTCATGGTTTTTGCATACGAAAGCACTGAAAAATGCAAAATTATCCATTTTTGGAGCCAGCTTTTGGGATTTTGGTTGTGGCCCTGCACAGCCATTGTGTAGCATGCTGCTCTCTGAGATAGCTCATTTGAAAGAGCTTTGGTGGCCAAACATGCCGCTTTTTGGTTGGTGAAAAAATATTAAGGCATTCAAAAGTTATGCCACTTTTAAGTTCCCATTATAAGTCAAAGGGAAAATTTATATGTATGTTTTGCGAACAAAGAATGGGGTTCTGGCCATTTTATCCAAATTGGTCCAAAAATAGAGTTTTGAGCTTTTGAAATCTTTGTTCATGGCTCGCTAATGATCTTTGATCTGGAGTCTGCAAAATCATTGATTGCGATCATGTATTGCGAGAGAGGGACGAGATGGACAGATTTTTTAATTGACTTCTGTGGCCCGGGGTGCCCTAGAAAATTATATGAGGATGGGTTTTGCTCAGGGGGCTTCATTCTGCCCCATGTGAATAAAAAAAACATAAGTTTTCATTATCCTTGGTAGTCTAGCAGCCCCTTCCCTCCCAATCATGATAATATACATAAAGAGCTCTGTATCCCTGGTAGTCTAGTGGCCCCCCATGTGTATTTTATTAATATCTCATTATGCTGTCCCTGGTAGTCTAGTGCCCCTCATGTGTATGTATTTATAATAGTTGTTTATATACCTGGTAGTCCAGTGCCCCCCCCCCGATCTGTATGTAATTATTATTATTTACATCCCTGGTAGTCTAGCAGCCCCCCATCCTTCCCCAGCCGGCAACTGGCACAGACCACCTCTCACCTCCATGGCCAGCCGTCGACTGTGTGTATTATGAGTGCTAATTCCAAGAGGTGCTCTGAAATTATTTTCTCAGTCTAGGGGTGTGTTAGGAAGACTAATGAGGGTGATTTTTACTCAAGGGGCTTTCTTCTGATGAACCATGGCAGTGGTTTACTGCAATTCTTAAATTTTTTTAAATTCGAACAGTTTTTATTCTTTGATCATGACCCTGCAAATTCTTTGATCTTGAGCCTGCAAATTCTTTGATCAGGAGATTCTTTGATCGCAATCATGCATCGTGAGCAAAGGATGAGCTGGCCAGATTAAAAAAATCCATTTTCTCAGCCCAGGGGTATCCTAGGAAGACAAATGAAGATGGGTTTTATTCAGGGGGCTTCATTTTGTTGAACCATGGTGGTGGTATACCTCAATTCAATCAATTTTTGGATTTATAAGATTTTTAATTCTTTGTTCATGAGCCTGCAAATTCTTTGATTGTGAGCCTGCAAATTCTTTGATCATGAGATTCTTTGATCGCGAACTAGGGACAAGATGGGCAGATTTTTTTTATAATGGAATAGATAGGGAAATTTTACTGATCTTTAACATTGAATATCTCAGAAATGGATTGGTCTTTTTACTTGAAATTTGGAGGGTGTTTTCATCATGTCCTGTAGATGTGAGTTGTGATGATTATGTGTCATAGAAATTTTTTTTTGTGGAGATATTGCATGAAACACTTTAAGTGTTGCAGACAGTGTGTTGCTTGTGGTGGTGGCTTGAAATTGATAGGATACCTAGCCTTAGTGTCATGGATGTGGTTTTCAGTTGCTGTGCATGTTAAATGTCAACAGGTGCAGAACTGTGACAGTCTGATGAATGAAAATCTCATATGTTAAACTGTTACATCTCAGACACGGTTTGATCTTTTCACTTGAAATTTGGAGGGTGTTGACGACTTGTCCTGTGGATGTAAATTACAGTGTTTCTGTGTCTGAGAATTTTATTTGGTGGAGATATGGCGTGGCGCAGTTTACGTTCTGCGGACAGCGTTTTGCTTGTGGTGGTGGTTTGAAATTGATAGGACAGTCGTTGTGTGTGTTAAATGTCAACAGGTGTGGAACTGTGCCACTCTGATGAATGAACATTTCAAATTTTGACATGTCGTATCTTGGACATGGTTTGGTCTTTTTACCTGAAATTTGGAGGGTGTTGATGGCATGTCCTGTAGATGTTAATAGACATATTTATGTATCAGACAATTTATCTTTTTTTTAGATATTATGTGGCGCAGTTTACATTTTGTGGACAGCGTTTTCTGTTGTTCTACTAGATTAACATTTGTTTGGTGGCTGACCTTGCTGTTGTGAAAGTACTTTTTAGTCATTGGGTGTGTAATGTGGCCTAGCACTTACAAGTTGGTGGGAGCGCAGGGCCCAAAGGGCTCTGCGCTCCCACCAACTTGTGCAACTTTCTACTTTTCTATTCTTTCTTAAAAAGTAAGGAAATTCTATGCAAAAAATGTCATTAATGCATCAGTTAGAGTTCTTCTACAGCAAGAAAAGTGAGGAAATTTGATTTTAGGGTTCCCACCCCTTGCATCCACCCACTCCACCCACCAACAGGCATCGGGGGTTGCGTTGGGGTCATCGGCCCTAACTCTCACCCCATCCCATGTGTAAACAAACTGAGGTGGTGCAGTGTAGGAGAATGGAGTGAGAGTTAGGGCCTATGACCTCATTGCACACCCCGATGCCTGTTGGTGGGGCGGAGTGGGGGTGGGGTGCAAGAGGTGGGAACCCTATAATCGAATTTCCTCACTTTTCTCAGTGTAGAAGAATCCTAACAGATGTATGAATGAATTTTTTTGCATAGAACATATATATATATGTATGTGACAAAGAACCTCTGTGCCCAAACACTGAGACAAGGGTTACCCCAAAGGGCATTTGGCTGGGAAGCCAAGTTTCAAGAAAATACAAAATCACACATGCCCACACAATGCAAAGCATCATGGGCTGCATATGCAAATCACCATATATATACATATATATATATATGTATATATATATATATTGTGCAGGGTTGAGAATGGGGTGTTAGGGTTGAAAACCCTAACACTGCATTTCCCTACTTTTGTTGGTTTAACCCTAGATTGTGCATTAACAAAGTTTATTTGCAATATAAATATATATATATATATATATATATATATATATATATATATACAGTATATATTAATTATAGTGGCACAGTAGTGGCACTATACTCAGGGTTGAGTAACCCATTTAAGGTTAAAGTGTGTAATTTTGCAGTTTAATAACTTTACCACAGTATGACAGATTTGCCTGAAATCTGGCAGGCATGGAGCGGTACCATAGATCTCTTGATCTGCCAAGTTTTGTAATGGTCAGATGTACAGTTGCGGTGCTATAAAGCACAATAGAAAGTCACAGTTACACTTTTTTGCACATTCTTTGCTCATGCCTACAGGTTGCACAGTTTGCGCGACCAGTCCAAAACTTTCAGGGAACATGCAGCCAGGGTGTCCAACGTGCTTTTCAAAGATTTTGTGAAAAAATATTAAACGGTTCAAAAGTTATTCAAAAAACAAGTTTCTCATTATAGTCAATGGGAAAAGTTAACAAAAAGTTTGACAGTGTCACAAATGCAGTTTTTAGTGTCGCAAATTACCCCTGTAGTGCCATGAGTCAGCCATTTTTTTTTAGTCACTGGTCACAGAAATGCTTGCCATTTAAATTTGGGACCCTCTAGGGACACAATTCTTTTTGTGTTCACTTAGTCGAGCCCTGAGAATACTAGCCATGTCTTTTTGGGGGGATTAAACACCCCAGAAATATGTTTTTCAAATTTTTGTAAACTGTAGTGTCGCAAAGTAGTGTCGCACTTACAACACTTTTGTGATTTTTTTTGCCAAAGTGTTGTGATTTGGCACACTACTTTGAGACACTATGCCCAAAAGAATACAGAATCTTTGCCACCCTGCTGCAAAAGAATGGTTTAGTCTTTTGGGCTTAAATTTGGAGGGAAGAAAGCCAAGATCCCACAGATGTGCCTTTTGGTGACAAAATATTAGAGGGCTGCAAATTTACGGTACTCTGAAGTTGACTATTTTTCCCATAGATTAACATTACAGCATCTGCCTCACCTTTCGGGGCCCATATCTAGGAAACTTTCCAAGATAAGGACTTTTCATCTGAAAAATGCTTAGGGGGCTAAGTTTAAAACTAGCCAGGAAAGTCATAAATTAAATGACAGTTGAATTTTTTTTCTATGTCGTATGGTTCCTGAGACATAAGCAATTTAGCATTGCAAGTGCTCATTTCTGCTCTGAGGCCCAATATGATGTATACATTCTTTGTATTCACTATGTTTCTCAATGCAGCTTTTTGGGAAAAAAAGGGTGTGTGCGTCCGTTACTGTTACAGTTAGCATTTCCACTTGCATTTCCATAACCGTTTGTGTTAGCGTTCCTGTCTATGCCACCATGTGCATTACCCTTTGCATTTTTGTTTGCACTTGCATTTGTGTTACTGTTACCATTTGCATTTCCATTACTGTTTCTGTTTGAGTTTTGTTTTGTGTCACTGTGTGCATTACCATTTGCGTTTGCGTATGTGCTTCTGTCTGCATTTGCGTTTGTGTTTCCTTTGGCGTCATCGTTGGTGTTACTGTTAGCATTTGCACTTCCAGTTGTGGTACTGTGACCATGCACGTTACCATTTGTGTTTCCGTACGCACTTGCTTTTGTGTTTCTGTTTGCGTTACTGTTCACTTTGGCGTCATTGTTGTTATTACTGTAACTGTTTACATTTCCAACTGCGTTCCTGTTACTGTTTGCGTGTTCGTCACCGTTTGCATTTCTGTTGGCCTTAGCATTTGCATTTTCGGTTGCGTTTCTGTTGTCGATTGCATTACTGTTTCCTTCTGCAGCACCGTTGCTTTTACCATTTGCATTTCTGTTTGCATTTACATTTCTGTTTGTATTTGTGTTACTGTTTGCATTTCCATTGGCGTTAGCATTTACATTACTGTTTTTGCTACCATTTGCGCTTCTCTTGCCGTTAATGTTTGCATTACTGTTTGCATTACCATTTCTATTTTCATTAACGTTTGCACTTGCATTTCTCTTACCATTTGCGTTATTATTTACGTTTGCATTACCATGTGCATTACCATTTGCGCTTGCGTTTGAGTTACTGTTAGCATTACTATGCCACAAAAAATCACATGCTGGGAGCGCGGGGCCTTGTTTGCGCTTGCATTTGCATTACTTTTACCATTTCCATTTCCATTACTGTTTCTGTTTGCATTTCATTTTGCATCACTGTGTGCATTACCATTTGCATTTGTGTACGTGCTTCCACTTGCGTTTCCTTTGGTGTCATCGTTGGTGTTACTGTTAGCATTTGCACTTCCAATTGCGGTACCATAACCGTGCACATTACCATTTGCATTTCTGTACACACCTGCATATGCATTTCCATTTGCGTTACTGTTCGCTTTGGCACCATCGTTGCTGTTCGTGTAACTGTTTGCATTTCCATTTGTGTTACCATTACTGTTTGTGTGTTTGTCACCATTTGTGTTTCTGCTGGCCTTAGCATTTGCATTTTCAGTTACATTTCCATTGTCGATTGCATTGCTGTTTCCTTCTGTGGTGCTGTTGCCTTTACCGTTTGCATTTCTGTTTGCGTTTGTATTACCTTTTGCATTTTTCTTACTGTTTGTGTTTCCATTGGCATCAACATTTAAGTTACTGTTTTTGTTACCGTTTGCATTTCTGTTGCTGTTAGCATTTGCATTACCATTTGTGTTACCATTTCTGTTTACATTAACATTTGCACTTGCGTTTCTCTTACCATTTGTGTTATCATTTACGTTTGCGTCATCATGGACATTACCATTTGTGCTTGCATTTGTGTTACTGTTAGTGTTACTATGTCACAAAAAAATCACATGATGGGAGTGCAGGGCCCGAAGGGCCCTGCTCTCCCACCACCACATTCTATTCACTATTTATGGTGCTTATGCTCAAAAAGAAGGGGAATTCATGGCAAAAAACTCCATTTAATGCATCAGTTAGGGTTGTTCCATGGTGATAAAAGTGAGGAAATTCGGTGTTAGGGTGGCCACTCCTTGCACCCCAAGCCCACCCCATCCCCACCAACAGGCATTGGGGTGCATTGGGGTCATCAGTCCTAACTGTCACCCCATTCTCCTATACTGCACCACCTCAGCTTGCTTACACATGGGATGGGGTGAGAGTTAGGTCTGAAGACCCCAATGCACACCCCGATGCCTGTTGGTGGGGACCGGGTGGGCTTGGGGTGCAAGGGGTGGCAATCCTAACACTGAATTTCCTCACTTTTGTCACTGTGAAACAACCTTAACTGATGCATTAAACTAAGTTTTTTTGCCATATATATATATATATACAGTTAAAGCCACTTAGTGTGGGTGCATTCATGTTCTTCATTTGTGCCCCAATACAGAATGGACAGAGTGACCAGAAATTAAATGTCAGCACTACTTTTCAGAAACAACTGCTAGTGTTAATGGAGTAAGGCTTCACATCTAGCTAAGGTGACAAAAAAACCGAAAATGACAACATGCTCTGCAATGTGTGTTTCAACTTTATTTTTTACATTAGTGAAAAGTAACTTTAAAAATAAAATAAACAAAATGCTGCTCTTTGCACAATAATCATATGTGCTGTTCTGCTAAGGGGAAAACATTTTAGTTAGTTTTTAGTTACTATGATACAGTTCCTTCACCTATGAAGTCGGTGATCTGCTTTTGCACAGTGTTCACTTCACGGTAAGGTCACCACATCATCTCATTTGTTCCAGTCTGGCTCTATATTCTTGTTTTGCTGTACTGCTTTCCATAACATGAGTAGCTCCTCTTCCGCCTTGCTAGCAGGTCTCATTGCTGACACCACAGACTGTATGTCATCGAGTGGCTGTTCTTGGACACCATCACCTAGGTGGCAGAGATGGGAAAATTCATCTCAGGTCAGTCTTGGTAGTGGTTCTAGCAGAGGTTCCTCTGCTTTTTTTTCCAAAAGCCAACTTTTCTGAAACAGTTTTGAACTGTTGTGTGACTGACAAGATCCCAAGTCTGTTTAAGCCAAGGCATGTTATGTTTTTAATTATGCGACAAGCTGAAGGCAACTGATTAAGCTTAGAGTGCTTGAAGTGTTAATCACTGTAGTACTTATTAGGCAGTAAATCTACTTAAAAACAGACAAAAAATAAACAAAAGTATGTTGGGACAGGGATGAAAATGGATGAAATATAAGGTGGATAACATCTGTTTTATTGCTGTTATTTTGCACTAGTTCTGATTGAAATGGCAAATGGCAACTGTAAACTGCCTGCTAAAACCAACTGCCTGCATTATCAGCGGGTGCTATAAGCGGTGTGAACTGTGTATATATATATATATATATATATATATATATATATATATATATATATATATATACAATGGATGTCAGATAAATGATTTATCTACACAAGTGCTGTCTGACCTCTGGTAACCTCATGGGTGATGTTTGCCATGAGTGGGGTGTCCGAGGTCAAACAGCACAAGTGTACATAAATCATTTATCTGACATCTCACCATTGTATATTTCATTTATGCAATAGGGATGCTTTCTGTTAGTGCAGGGACATTTGCTTTTGAGTGCTTACCTTTTTTTACATATGTTTGTCAAAAAAGTGAACAAGAAATTGCATTTTATGCTCTTTTTGATAATTATAAAATAATCTATATGGTATCTATAAATGAAACAGCACTCATTTTGTAGATAATTTTGTGCTGAACAACTTTCATGATCACAGTACCATGCTGTCTTTTTTCATTTTAAAGTTATTCACATTTGAATATGTGTAGTACTGCTATTGAGGCTGAACATTCTAAATGAGTTCTGGAATGATTGTGACATAGCTGCTATATGGATACATTTTATTTATTCAATGGCTGTGAAGATAAATGAATTTATTCAATGAGTTTTGAGCCCACTCCTATTGCATATATATATATATATATATATAGTCATGGCCAAAATCTCAGTTTAATGCATCAGTTAGGGTTTTTTCACAGTGACAAAAGTGAGGAAATTCAGTGTTAAGTTGAAAGCCCCCTTGCACCCCAGCCCACCCCAACCAGCATCAGGGTGTGCATTGACGTCATCGGCCCTAATTCTCACCCCATCACATGTGTAAACTAGCTGAGGTATAGAAGAATGGGGTGAGAGTTAGGACCAATGATCCCAAAGCACAGCCTGATGCTGGTTGGGGGGCAGGCTGTGGGATGCCGGGGGGGGCTTTCAATCCTAACACTGAATTTTCTTCCTTTTGTCGCTGTGGAACAACCCTAACTGATGCATTAAATGGAGTTTTTTGCCATGAATTTCCCTTCTTTTTCAAAATGAGGACTATAAATAGTGACTAGAATGCGGTGTTGGGAGCATGGGGCTCGAACACATGTGATGTGTAGTGACATAGTAACAGTAACTGCAATGCAAATGCAAGCGCTAATGGCTACACACATGGTGATGCAAACATAAAAGATAACACAAATGTTAATAGAAATGCAAGTGCAAACTGATGGTAAAGTGAACAGTAATGCAAACAGAGACACAAGCATGTACATAAACGCAACTGGTAATGCACATGGTCATGGTACCGCTATTGCAAATGCACATCTTAAGTATTACAGCAACAATAATGCCAAAGGGAACAGAAACAGAAAGGCAAGCAGAAGTGCATATGGAAACGCAAAGCATAATGTGCAGAGTCACAGTACCACAATTGCAAATGCAAATGGTAATGGTAACAGCAAAAATAACACCAAAGGAAACAGAAACGGAAAGGTAAATGCAAGCGCTTACAGAAATGCAAACCGTAATGTGCACAGTCATGGTACCACAATTGGAAATGCAAATGGTAATAGTAACAAGTAAAATAATGCCAAAGGAAACAGAAAGGGAAACACGAATGCAAGCACGTACAGAAACGCAAACCGTTATTTGCATGATCATGATACTGCAATTGTAAATGCAAATGGTAACAGTAACTGCAACAGTAACACCAAAGGAAACAGAAACGGAAATGCTAACGCAAATGTGTATGGAAATGCAAACCGTAGCGCACACGGTGATGGTACCGCAATTGTAAATGCTAATGGTAACGGTAACAATAACAATAACTCCAAAGAAAACAGGAATGCAAATGTAAGCGGTAAGGAAACACAAACCATGACATGCACGGTCAGGGTACAGCAATTGGAAGTGTAAATGGTAATGTTAACAGCAGAAATAATGGCAAAGTAGAGAGAAATGGAAATGCAAATGCAAGCGCTTACGCAAATGAGAACGCAAAGGGTAACGCACACGGTGGCGTACACAGGAACGGTAATGCAAACTGGTACGGAAACACAAGTGGGAATGGTAATTGTAACAGTAATGGAAGCACACACCCTGTACTTGCCCAACAGCTGCATAGAGAAACACAGTGTGTAGAAAGAATGTATGCTTAATAATGAGCCTCAGAGAAGAAAATAAGCTGTTGGAATACTAAATTGCTAATATCTCAGGAACCATACAACGTAGAAAAAAAAATTTAAATTTCACATGATTCATGAGTTTCCAGTCTAGGTTTTTGCTAAATGGGTAGCCCAGAGAGCTATGCATTGTCACATCAAAAATTCCGTATCTCGCACCATTTTCGAGATACGAGCTCCAAAAGGCACGTCAGATGCCACCATGTTAGTCTATGGGAAAAAAGTCAACTTCGGAGTACTGTAACTTGGCATCCATGCAATATTTTGTCAGAAAACCACCAAAAGGCACATCTGTGAGACTTTGGCTGCCTTCCCTCCAAATCTGAGCCCAAAAGACCAAACCATTCTTTTGCAGCAGCGTGACAAAGAATTCCTGTCATTTTGACCATAGTCTGGAAAAGCAGTGTCGCAATTTGCAAAAACTTTAGCAAAAAATTGCAAAATTGTCGCAGGTGCAACACTACTTTGCAACACTACTTTTTCCAGAAATTTGAAAAACAGATTTCTGGGGTGTTTAACCCCAAAATAAAGACATGGCTAGCATCCTGAGGGTCTGACTAGGTAAACACAAAAATAATTGTGTTCCTATAGGGTCCCAATTTGAAATGCCAAGCATTTTTCTGATCAGTAACTGAAAACAAAATAGTGGATTTGAGACACTACTAGGGCCATTTGCAACACTAAAAAGTGCATTTGTGACACTGTTGAACTTTTTGTTAACTTTTCCCATTGACTTATAATGGGAACTTGTTTTTTGAATAACTTTCAAACCGTTTAATATTTTTTTTATTAAATTTTCAAAAGGCACATCGGGGACCCCGGCCACACATTCCCTGATGTTTTTGACTGGTCATGCAAACCGTGTGACCTGTAGGCACAAGCAAAGAATTTGCAAAAAAGCGGAATTGCGCACATGGATGTTGCTTAGTAACTCTGCAGCTGTATATCCGACTGGTATGAAAGTTGGCAGATCCCAAGATCTATGGTGCCCCCCCCCATGCCTGCCAAATGTCAGGCAAATCTGATGAATGGTGAAACATGTATTAAGGTGCAAAGTTTCACCCTTTAACCTTAAAAGGGCTACCAAACCCTAACTGTGGTTAGGGTTAAACCAACAAAAGTAAGGAAATGTGGTAACTCCCCATTCCCAACCCTGCACAGACCCACAGGTGGGGGGGATTCTGCCTTGGGGCCATCAACTATAATACTCACCTAATTCTCTGTAGCCATGTCTGCTAATTTTGTAATGGAATGTGGCTAGTGTTAGGGTTAACGGCCCCAAAACAGACCCCCCGACCTTTGGGTCTGTGCAAGGTGGGGAATGGGGTGTTAGAGTTGCAAACCTTAATGCCACATTTCTCTACATTTGTTGACTTAATCCTAACTGATGCATTAGCAAAGTTTTTTGCAATTTATTTCCTTACTTGCTGAAATAGTATAACAGTATCCTTATTTTACTGTGGGAGTGTAGGGTGTCTCGGACCCTGCACTCCCATCCCTTCACAGATGCATGTGCAAAATGTAAATCCATACAAGCTCAATGCCAATCCTCAGTGCACATGCAAAAACATATTTTTGGCAGTATGTGAGAAATTACAGCTATGATATACATGAGGTGGTTTAAAAAGAAGGTTATGTTGAATATTTGGGCTCAAAACATTTAAAATTCTCAAAGTTACGAGCATGAGGAGCAAAATTGCAACAAATAGTCATAACTGTATCATTATTGACCCCACATTTTCTACATAGCCTTCTTATGACCTCACTGCACATACCCAGTACAAGAATATTTCAAATATTTGCCAAAATGTAATTCTTCACAACTGCAACACCATTCTAGGCCACAGGTATGAAAACTCATTTTAGCTAGGATTTGAAAAATGACAGCTGTGACATACATGAGGTGGGGTAATAAGAAGACTATGTTGAAAACATGGGGTGAAAATATTGCAAATGTCCAACATTATGAGGGTGAGTAATGAAATTTCAAGGAATGGTCATTACGCAGCAATTTTTTAAAATTCTGACCACATATTTTCAACATAGCCTTCTTATGACCCCACCTCATGAGCAATATGACTTTCATTACACAAATCCCACCAGAAAAGTGATGTCACCAACAAACCACAAAATCACTTTTTCAATGGGTGTTGCCTAATGACAGTCAGATTGTTCATGAGCTGGGGTCCCCAAAAGCCCATGAAGAAAATTTGGCATCAAACTCTCAAAAAGTGTCTGAGCTATGCATCAAAGTAGCCTGTAAAAACCTACTTACAGGGATGCTGAAAATGTGTGTACCTCCCTGGAGAAATGTAGTCCCGTACACAATGGATTTCCTCTAAAAATGGCAATCTTTATTCATTCATAGTAGAAAATGTCCTGATGAATCTAAATTAGCATCAACATACAGTATAAAAAAGTGATTGGCACAGGAATGGTCCAATATCTTCCAGACAGACTGTTGCAAACACGAGGTGGGGTAATATGAAGGCTATGATGAAAATATGGGGTGAAAATATTGAAAATGTCCAACATTACCAGCATGCATGGTGAAATTTCGAGGAATGGTCATAACGCAGCCATTTTTGAAATTTTGACCCCATATATTCAGCATAGCCTTCTTATGACAATATGACTGTCATTACACAAATCCCACCATAAATGTGATTTCACCAACAAACTGTGAAATCACTGTTTCGACAGGAGTTGCCTAACAACAGTCATATTGTTCATGAGTTAGAATCCCCAAAAGGTCATGATGAAAATTTGGGGTCAAAATCTCAAACAAAATGCTGACTTATGCATCAAAGTAGCCTGTAAAATCTTTTTTTTTTTTGAGCTCACAAAAAAAAAGAATTGGTTCACAATAAAGGAATTGGCTCACAAAAAAGATCTAAACGAGTCACGAAAAAAGAATTAAAATGTTATAAAAAATGTATTGCAAGGTTGTTCCTCCACCAAATAACTTCACAGTCAGCCAGTCCAGTGGTGCTGAGGGTTGAGGAGCTGGACTCCACACCTTGAGCCGTGCCAGTGACCCGCTTATAAGAATGAGCATAGGCCACCAGCATCCAATGGACTGCTCTCCATCTTCAGGGTGAAGGGAGGTCAGCAGCCAGTGCACACCTGACCCCTAGCAGAGGCTGGAGCTCAGCAATACAGAACCACTACAGCATGGAAGAAGAGCTTGGCAGATGCTTGACGTGGACACACACAGGAGTGTGCGTGACCCCATTGCAGGTGTCATTGCATGCCATGCTACCACAAGTGGGGCACAAGAAAACTGGAGAAAGCTCCTGGCAGATGACTTGGGAGCTTGCAGGCCCCGCACCACACCCAGACAGCCCCAGTCACTGGATCCTGTCTCAGTAGGGAGGGCCCCTTCTGCCGACCCTACTGGAGGGGAAGCCCTGGAAGTACTAATGCTGGATGGTGGATGCTGGGGTGATGGAGCTGGGGCCCCCAGAATGAGAGGGTGGTTGAAGCAGGAGGATTTAAAAGAAAAATTAAAAATAAATAAATAAATAACTTCACAGTCTACCTAACAGAGTACCAATGAACAAGATATGTTCATGAGACTAAATCCTTTTTTGTGAGAGCAAATTCCTTCATCAGTTTTTCTCCCTCTATCCTGAAGAGTGCTCTTCTCATTTAAAACAATGGGAAATTAAAAATTGTTAGAACTTTGCAACAGATCAATATTTTTTCACAAAACTTAGCATGGCTGTTCTGTTGCCCAAGCTGGCTGTAACAAAAAAAATCATCAAATTTCCACACTGTCTGGACACAGAGAGAGCTGAGGAAAAAATTGCAAAAAAAGATGACTTTATGACTTTTTGCACTGTCTGGATCTCAGAATCCACACATCAAACTGGAGCATAACTTGCCACATCAAGAGCCCTACTCCATGGGACACTGCATACTGAATTGTGAGCAAATCCAATGATCAGTTGCAAAGTAATTGAAGAGCAAAATTTGAGGTTTAACATTACACATGCTACTCAACCCGAACTATAGGGGCACGACTGTGCCCCTATAATATATATATAAGGGATATACAATGGCAAGCTATCAGATAAATGATTTATCTACACAAATGCTGTTTGACCTTGGGTAACCTCACGAGTGGCGTAAGCCATGAGTGAAGTGTCCAAGGTCAAACAGCACAAGTGTAGATAAATCATTTATCTGACAGCTCACCATTGTATATTTCATTTATGCAATATGGATGCTTTCTATCAGTGCAGCAACATTTGGTTTTGACAGTTTATCTTTATTTTAAATGATAATTTCTGGGAGTTTTAGTTAACTTTCATAGAGTATGTCTGCCTAGCATAGTGGTTGCTATTAAATGAAACACCACTCATTTTGTAGAAAACTTCTTGTTGAACAAATGTTATGCTCACAGTACTATGCTACCTTTTTCATTTTAAAGTTATTCACATTTGTTTGTCAAAAAATGGAAAATAAAACTGAATTTATGCTGTTTTTTGCTAATTATAAAAAAAAAACTAAAAGGTATCTATAAATGAAACACCACTCATTTTGTAGATATTTTTGTGCTGAACATTTTTCATGCTCACAGTACCATGATATTTTTTGTTTTAAAGTTATTTACATTTGTTTGTCAAAAAATGAACAAAAAATGACATTTTCTTCTGCTTTTTTGCTAATTGTAAAAAATCTATAAGGTATATATACATGAAACACCACTCATTTTGTAGAATATTTTGTGCTGAACAATGTTCGTGCTCACAGTACCATGCTATCTTTTTTCATTTTAAAGTTATACCCATTTGAATATTGTTAGTACTGCTTCTGAGGCTGAACATTCTAAATGAATTCTAAAGAGATTTGTGACATAGTAACTGTGTGTATAAATGGTCACTGTATGTATAAATTTATTTATACATACAGCAACTCAGAAAAATGCATTTATCACACTGAATATATGTCCACCCCATTGCATAAATTTATCTATTTATATACAGTATATATATATATATTGATAGATATATAGGATAGTGCATGGGAGCAGTTGACAACAGGGCTATTCTTTCACTGAGTTGGCACTATGACAACGGATTACCTAGAGAGCGCAGCTCGAGAGGTAATCCCTCGTCACAGTGCCAACGAGGTGAAAGATGCCCTGTTGTCAATTGTTCCCCATGCACTTTTCTTTATAGTGTATGGTGGAATGTCGTTTTTTGGGAAAAAAATCACTGCAGCATGTTTCTGCTTCAAAACATTTTTACTGGGTTACTAGAAGGAAAAAAGAACTTTACATTTTGAATGTTTTAACGCTAAACATTAGTACTGCAGCCGACATTGCTGCTTTCCCTATGTGTCCTGTCTATGGAGTGAGCCCTAACTGTCAAATGCTGCTTGAGGACACAGTGTGTGATGTTCACAGTGCAGTAGAAAAAATTGTTCTGCTGCACTGCGAATGTCACTAGTGTGTGACTACAAGGTTTCGACAACGATGGATTTCGGTGGAGAACAACGTTCCACCATACACTATATATATGCATGGGGAACAGTTGACAACAGGGCTATTCTTTCACCAAGTTGGCACTATGACGACGGATTACCTTGAAAGCGCAGCTCGAGAGGTAATCCCTCGTCATAGTGCCAACGAGGTGAAAGATGCCCTGTTGTCTACTGTTCTCATGCACTTTTTTATAGTGTATGGTGGAACGTCATTTTTTCCACCATACACTATATATATATATATATATATATATATATATATATGTATATATATATATATATATATATATTAGTGGCACGGTAATGCCACTATAGTTAGGGTTGAGTAGCCCATTTAAGGTTAAACTCTGAAATTTGGCAGCTTAATAACTTTGTCACCATATAACAGATTTGCCTTACATTTGGCATGCATGGAGCAATACCAATGATCTGTGGATCTGGCAAGACTCGTAATGGTTGGATATACAGTTGTGGAGCTACATAGCGCCTGAGAATGTGGTAATTATGCATTTTTTGTGCATTCTTTGCTCCCACCTACAGGTTGCATGGTCTGCACCACCAGTCCAACACCTTCAGGGAACATGAAGCAGGGGTCCCTGATGTGCCTTTTGAAGATTTCATGAAAAAATATTAAATGGTTAAAAAGTTATTCAAAAAACAAGTTTCCCATTATAGTCAATGGGAAAGCAAAAAGTTCGACAATGTCGCAAATGCAGTTTTTAGTGTCTCAATTGACCCCTGTAGTGTCACAAATCTGCCATCTTGTTTTCAGTTGGTGGTCACAGAAATGCTTGGCATTTAAATTTGGGACCATCTTTTTTTTAAAACTTTTTTTTTTAACTTTAAGAATCTTTTTATTAAAAAAAAACAATGTAACAGTTTTTGCAGTACATATTCAACTGAGAAAGCCTTTACAATTTCAAGTAATCAATTTCTATAAAAGGTACATACAAGCACAAAATTCTTTATACATCCAATTGATTCTACTATATATATATATATACATATATATATATATATATATATATATATATATATATATATAACATTTTTGTTGTTTTATCACAGGTCCAAAATGTCAGTCGAAACCATGAGTTCAACTGTTTTGCACAAGTCTAGAATAAAATGGGAAAAGAAGACCCGGGCTCTAAGATTCATTTCATCTTTTGACCATTTGTATGTTGTTGGTCTTTGGAAGTTCCTAAATTGAGTGGTTAGAGGCTCTCAATACAACGTACATTTTTAATAAACTGTTTCAATATAAACTGTTTTTCTGAGTCTTTGTCTTACTTCTTAAAACTGTTATTATTTTCAAGAGAAAAAAAAGGGAAAACTTTAATCTAGGTGCTAACAGCCAGACCAGTGAAGCCAGAAAGGCACAAACAGCCTGCACCATGCATGAGTAATGGAGAACCCCCCAAGAAAGTGGGGAGGGGTGGAGCTTTCCATGGGTTAACAGATGAGTTCAGGGTCTCAGGCCCCGAGTATAGATACTTCCATGTGCCTTCTGTTAGGTTCAAGTTTGGAGCAGCTGCTCGAGGACTGGAGTGCCTTCACTCCTCTCTATGTGATCAAAAAAAGGGAGTCACCTGGTGTTAAATTTATCTGTAGATAGCCTCAAGCACGCCGTGACTGCTTCCATCTCCCTGATTTGTTCAATGTTCCTATACCAGGTGCCAATTGGTGGAGATGTGTCTGTCAGACAGTTTTGGGTAAGAGCCTTAAGTGCTTCTGCAGTTAGAATATAGAAGAGGTATTTCCTTGTTGCAGTTTTAACTTCTCTCAGGGACTGCCCAGGACCAAATTTTCAAATTCTAATGGGGTTGAGAGGGAGAAGAGCTGCGAAATCTCTTGGGCTATTGTGTGCCAAAAGTGGGTAATTTTGAGGCACCCCCAAAAATATGATAGTGTGAACCTGCATGCCCACACTTTCTCCAGCATTTGTTGGAGGCTTTAGTGGTATAGTGGGCTGAAATAGTGGGGGTTCTAAAAAAATGGATGTTAATTTTCCACCGAAATTCTCTCTAAGAGGGGGAGTTAGTGGTCTAATGTATACCTGTCCAAATGCATTGCCAGTTTTTTTCTGAAATGTTCAAATGTGCCTCAGATTTCCATTTGCTTTCTACTTTCTGTACTGCCAGCACTCCTCTGGTCTCCATTAAATATTTTGTATATTTGTGATTTGTATGATCTGGTGTCTCCCATGACACTTCTTTGGTGGTTTAATAGAATAGGAGTTGTTGGACCCTGAGTCAAATCTGCCAAACCAATATTAGTGGTGTTGTAGTGTGCACACTGGTGGTATCTAAAGGCGTCCATTTTAGATCATTTAAATTCTTCCTGCATCTGTGCAAATGATTTTAGATGGTTCTCTGCCACAAACTGCTGTGTATAGTTTAGTCCAGAAGTTACCCATCTAAAAAAGCAGTGGTCTCCCTCTTGGGCCAGGAATCCTGGGAGATAAGTGAATGTTAAATATTCCCATACTGGGCAGATTATTTCCCAGTCTTGTCTGGCTTCCAACCACTTTGAGACTGTATGTCGTGTAAACCTATTTTCTTTATGTTTTAAATCATTTGGCTGGGACTTCCAGGGTAGAACATAAAATGGGGCTAGCCCACATTCCCGTTCTTCTTTCTCCTGCCACCCATGTTTCTTCCCTGACATCAACATTTTAACGATTGGTAGCAGTTGTGCTGCTAAGTAATATTTTGGAAAATCTGGAAGTCCCATTCCCGCTTTAGATTTTTCCTCTGTTAAAATTTCCCAGTGAATTCTCAGGCATTTACCAAACCAAATAAAATCTGTAAGTTTTTTTTTTTAGGTCTTTCCAGTCTTTTTTTTAGGAATTTGCAGAGGAAGATTCGTAAATAAGAAAAGATACCACTGCAAAATATTCATTTTAATTGTCTCCAGTCTATTTGAGAATGTCAGAGGAAGCTGAGTCCATCTGTTCAAATCAGCTTTTATCTATTGCCCTAGCACCTCATAATTATGTTTATACGGTAGAGCTGGTTGCATAGGGATCTGTATACCCAAATATCTTAATTTGTGTTCCACCCACTTGAATGGCATCTTCATCCTCAGTTCCGGGTTAGATTCTCCCCCTATTTGTAACACCTCCGATTTTGTTGAGTTAACTTTAAAACCAGAGATGTCACCAAAGTTCTTTAGGAGTGCTAACAGGTGAGGGAGAGCCACAGTTGGATTACCTAAATATATCAAGGTGTCATCTGCATAGAGAGATAGTTATGGGATGTATTTTGTATTTCTAGCCCTTTAATTTTTCGTGTTGCCTAATGTCTTGGGCCTGGGATTTCATACTAATTGTGAAGAGCAGTGGGGATAGCGGACAACCCTGCCAAGCCTCTCTTGTAATATGAAAAGTGGCAGAAATGGTCCCATTCACTCTCACTCTCACCTGAGGACTTTGGTAACACATTTTTTTCCAGGTCAGGAGATTTCCTTCAAATCCCATCTTGTGCAGTACTTCAAAGAGGTATATCCAATTGATCCGATCAAAAGTTGTTTCCGCATCTAAGAAGATGGCTAGGGCTGGATTCGGAAGGGGTTTATTCATTTGTAAAATATTTAAAAGCCTTCTAATATTGTCACTTATATGACGGTGTGGAATGAAACCCATTTGATCTGGGTGAATTAATAACTAGATGTGTTTTTGTAACCGGGTTGCCAACATTTTTGTGAAAATGTTATGATCCTGGTTAAGGAAAGCAATTGGCTGGAAGGATTCGCACTTTGAAGTGTCTTTCCAAGGTTTAGGTATCACCGTTATTATAGAGCTGGACCAGCTCTCCGGGATCTTACCTTCTTCTAAACAACAGTTAAAAACCTCCATCAGAAGGGAAGCTATCGAGGGGGATAGCTCTTTATAAATTTCCCCACTGAACCCATTGGGGCCTGAAGTTTTCCCAGATGGTAGCTGGTGAATAACCTGCAGGGTCTCTTTCCCTAAGATGGATTGGTTTAATTCCATCTGTGCCTCATCTGATATTTTAGGTAGTTTTAGGGCTCCTAAAAAAGCTTTAGTATTTTCACTGGTGCTCACTTTGTCTTTATCTTCTATGTATAAAGTTTGATAATATTTGTGGAATTGAAGGGCTATGTCTTTGGGAGATACCCATTTTTTCCCCTGGGTTCCTTTTTCATGCATATATGGAACATGTCTGTCTGCTTGCTCTTTCCTCAAGCGAAATGCCAGCAATCAAGATGCCCTACCTCCCACTTCATGATACCTCTGTTTTTCAAATCACAGTTGTCCCTCCACTCTTTTATTTTCATATTCCTTTAGGTCCTTTTTAACCTCTTCCAATTCTCTCTGAGTCAGTTTGTCGTGGGTGTTCATTTTATGACACTTTTCTAGGTCTGTTAGTTCCTGCATCAATCTGTTGTGAGTTATCTGTGACAGCTTTTTTGGGGCCACTGCAAAACTGATGATCTCCCCCCAAGCACTGCTTTGAGTGTATCCCATTTAAGCAAGGGCGAATGATCAGTCAATTGATGGATTAGGTTAAAGTCCAAGATTCGTTCTGTCAATTTAGTAATGAAGGCCTTGTTGTTTAATAGGGAGACATTCAGTCTCCACAAAGTCTGTCTATTTTGGGGTGGAAGAGCAAGATGAATCGAAATTGGGGAGTGGTCAGATAGGGTTATGTTGTGTATATGTGAGTTAGTAATCGAGTGAAGGGTGGCTGCATGGGTAAAAAATAAATCTATGCAGGAATAAGATTTCTGCACATAAGAATAGTATGTGTAGTCCTTTTCTTTTGGGTGTTGGGCTTGCTAGATGTCAGCCGACCCCATTTCCTGGGTCAAGGCTATCAGGGATCGAGAAGCCCCTCCATTCGTAGTCACTCCCCTTGAAGAACGATCCTTCTGAGGTTGTGGAGCAGTATTGAAAACTTCCCATAATATTAGCCGTCCCTGAGGAAGCTCTGCTATTTTCTTAAAAAGGGAATGGACAGAAATGTCCTGTTGGGAATTGGGTGCATATATATTGATAAAGTGGAGCAGTTTACCTTGAGAGTGTACCGATACTCTGGAAAATCTGCCTTGCAAGCCCCCTTCCATAGATTCTACAGTAAGGTTTAATTCTTTGCGCCATATAATGGCTACCCCAGCCTTCTTAGATTTCTGGTGAGAGGCTGACAGACCTTGATCTACACATGATCTCCATAATTTTAGGTGCTTTTGCGGGGAAAGATGTGTCTCCTGAAGTAGAATCACATCTCCCCGCAGTTTTTTAAGTTCTTGCAGCAACCTAGCTCATTTAATGTAGGAGTTAATTCCTTTCATGTTATAGGAAAAAACTTTCAATGTGGCCGTGAAGTGTCAGCATGGCTCAGTTGGTAGCACATCCGCCTCTGGACCAGAAGGTCGTGGGTTCTCTTCTCACACCAGGATTGGACTTGCACCTAAAAATTGCTGGTATCTAAGTGCAGTATTGGGGGGTGCTGTACTGCTGGGGTGTGCCGTCCTTTGGATGAGACGTTAAACCAAGGTCCCTTCTGCCCATCCTGATTTTGTCCTGATGGGTGTCCAGGTGGAAGTAAAAGAACCCAGGGCACTCTTCACAAAGAGCAGGGAACATTCCTGGTGTCCTGGCCAACATTCTCCTTCCCATAAACTGGTTCAAGCAATTATACAGGCTGTGTGTGGGTGATGATGTACGATATGGCCGCCACCACACATTCAGTCACTTCACTGCCAGTCTAGCATTGCTTGTAAAGCACTTTGTGATACACTGTGCATGAAAAGCACTATATAAATGCTGATACTTCTTCTTCTTCATTCTAATCTTTTCAAGTACAGGAGTTTTTTGTGTGGAAAATCATCCCCCGTATGTCTAATCTGGTCATGAATGCCTGATTGCCCCCTTACAGTTCTGGCTGTGAACCTTTGGACCCCTGGTATCACCCTTTGCTGGCTGCACCACATCTTATTTGAAATGCTCATTATAAACAAAAACTGTACACTCAACATAGGGTAATTACAACAGTAATAAAGAAGCTTAACACGTAACCGCTAATGGAAAAACCTTGAATGAACAATTGTGAGTTTCCAAAAAAAAAAAGGTGAGAACTTCCACCAAAAGAGGAGGAAACAGGGAAAGAAACAACCCCCCCCCCCAAAAAAAAGAACAGGACACAGGAAAAAATTCCTCAAAACAAACCCAATAACCGGAAAGATGTACAACTTTAACACTTCCTAGGTGTAAATCCTGACCCCCCCCCCCCTTAAAGGGAGCGCCTATGCCCACTTATAGTGGAAGGCGTTTTTTCAAAACAAATACAGAGAGTCTCTCAAGGAGACTAGGAGCACAGTTGTAAAATTGCTCTAATCTGTAAGAAACATCACAGGGGAATGACGTCTCCACCGTTACTCCCTCCTCGCCTCACTCAAATGAATCATAGCGATCTGTAATCTCTCCCATTTTCCCTTCCCCATCCACCCAGTTCCCTGACTTTACATTGTGTTCTGGACTGTCTGAGATGGTCTCAGTGTAGCTGAAATACCCTGGTTAGTCCCCTGGGGTTTTTGCTTAAGCTGAGTCCTCTCTTCTCTAAACTTTTTGTGACGAGGAGGGAAAATCCTTCCAGGCCCTCTATGCCAAGCAGTACATTTCTGGCTTTATGACGTATTGTTTTATTTTTAAGCTTAATCTTATGGGGGAGGCATTAAATAGCACCCTTTGTTTAGTTGGGGGGAAAGCCCGCTTCTTATCACGCCGCTGATATGCAATTGCTGCAAGTAATGTAACTGTTCTCTGAGCCCCCCCCGAATAACAGACGAGGGTAGGTCATGGATAATTAACCTCTACTCCTGGGTGGTGCTCCACCTGGTGGTCAAGTAGAG
Organism: Neoceratodus forsteri; assembly: GCA_016271365.2. Taxonomy (NCBI): domain Eukaryota; kingdom Metazoa; phylum Chordata; order Ceratodontiformes; family Ceratodontidae; genus Neoceratodus; species Neoceratodus forsteri. The sequence continues at coordinate 39,810,100 of JADMNL010000028.1, read as the reverse complement.
CAAACACTCCTAGAGAACTCCCAGGGGATATAAGCAACCTACCCTGATTTCAAGTTTGGGCCCTCAGATTGGGTAAATACCTCCAACCCATGGATCCGTGAATCTTCTGTATGAGGTTAAAACAATCTTTGTTTAAGCCCACGCTTAATCCTTCTAAAATGTGAGGGAGGTGGGGGGGGTAAGGGCAGACCATATACATGGGAATTCTCATCTAGCTCCCCCGCTCCCCAGCAATCAATGGTAAATAACATGTTAAAGTTATATTAAACAATAAACTTTTATCTGGTCTTATGATAGTACCGGTAATGAAAAAGTCTGATAAAGAGCGTGGACAAAAGAGGAACTAAGTCGCATCCTCCCACCTGCATTGCCACCAGAGATTCAGCCTCTATAAATCGAGAGTTCAGTGGTTTGTGGGGGATTTTGGACTGGCACTGGTATTCCTGCCTTCTGAGCATCGTACGAGTCAGGTGGCATCCTTCACAAGGTTACTGGGGAACGATCCTCTGTGCTGGCATTTCATCCCTCTGGTTTGGACCTGCCATACATTTTTCAAGAGGCCCTGTTCTAAAAGCTCTAGGCCTAGGTCTGGCACTGTGATCCCCCACTCCTTCATCTGTGGGGCTGCCTCAAGAAGGTTGGTGAATACTTTGGGGTCTGAGTTGACGTACAATCGCAGCTTTGAGGGAAACAGGAGTTGCACTTTAATATTTCTTTTTTCCCTGATCTCCTTAATTATTGTGCGTACCTTTATACATTCTGCTTGCAGTGTGAGAGAGAAGTCCTGGTCAAAGAAGATGGAGGAATTTTGATATTTTAAATCCTACTATCTCCAGGCCTCTTTCAGCACCCATTTCTTGGATTGATACAGTACCATACGGACTACCCATGATGGGAATCTGGCACTGGGATTAGTCGGTTTGGGGACCAGAGATCAGTGACCTCTGTCCATCGCTAAGTCCATGTCCGAGGGAAGGGAGAGAATGGAGTGCAACAAGTGTTGCATAAAATCAATTGTGGTGGCAAAACCTTCCTCTTCCCCCTGTGGTATCCCAGGCAAACTGAAGTTGTTTCAGTTGGACCTATTTTCTATGTCTTCCAGTCTGTTGTGGATCTCTCGGTCCCTTTGCAATAAATAAAGGAGGATCCTCTCCCCTGAATCCTGTGCCTCTGATAGCTCTGTAAGTTTAGAGAAATTGTCGGCCACTTTGGAGTCGATTTTTTGGACGTCTTGCCTTAAGTCTGCAATGGATGACTCGATCTTTTGTACGGAGGTTAGTATTTTCTGTAGTGTTCACTCGGATTTTCTGGAAAGGCCAAGATCTTCCTTGTCATTATCAAGAGAGGAGTCGGAAAACACTGGATATCTGCGTGAACGGGTGGTGAAGGCCTCCATTTCCTCATCCAGGGTGAGCTGTTTTAATTTCATTTGGGAGGTATTGTTTCTGGCATCTTTTGGCTTGTGGCCCTTCGCAGTCATCTCTAAGTGGTTGGATTGAGTTTTAGAAGGTTAGTTTTTATCTCTGTTAGGAGGATTCCAGCAGATAGATTAGGTGAGTTAGAGAGCTCATTATCTTAGGCTCTCATTTGCTCCATGACGTCACCGGAAGTCTCAAACATTTTTTATTGAGTTATAGTAAGAAAACAACAAAATTACATAGATATAAACTATGATTTGCAAACAATAAAAATATATTAAGAATAATAGGGAAATAACTATGCATTACTGTAATGGTATGTTAATATACAAGTTGATAGCTAAACATTTTTGGTTTCATATAATTTAACAATCAGTATTTCCTAAATTGTATGTAATACAAAATAAACATGTTGAATCTTGGTTGCATGCATTAAAGAACTTGGGGTACACTAGGCAGCTCTTAGCCAAGCAAAGAATGGACCCCAAGCTGCATCATATTTATGCATAGTCTTATTATTTCTATGACTAATAAATTCATTGACATCAGTCTTAGACATGGATTTAATCCATTCTTCAATTGTTGGGGCAGGATTGTCCTTTCAATGGCTTAGGATTAGCTGTTTAAAGCATAAGGAAGCCACCACTAACCATCTTTTTTCAAAGACATTGAGGTTACTAAGTTAGAGTCCCCCAGTATAAAAATGCCCAGATCGAAAGGGAAGTTAACCTGCAGGATCCGCTTACATGCTTCCCAAATCAGTTCCCAGGCAGGGGTGAGTATGGGGCAACTCCACAACATGTGTAGTAGATTAGTACCCATATATCCGCATCTCCAACAGTTACTACTTGGGGAAAGACCAAATTTGTGCATTTTATCTGGTGTATAATACCAATTGTGTAATATCTTAAATTGAACCAGCTGGCCCTGTAAGTCTAAACTAGACTTATATGCATTTCACCACATAAGCTCCCAAGAAGCATTAGAAATAGAATACCCCAAGTTCTTTTCCCATGTATCTTTAGTTACGTTTGTTAAATCTGGATCAGTTTTGATATCTAGTTGATATAATTTTCCAGCCCCACCTTTACTATTAGCTATAGAGTTTAGAATTATAAACTCTTTGGATGGTGGGATGGTTAAATTATTATCCAAGATATCCTGCACTGCCTGTCGTACCTGTAGAAAGGAATAGAACTGAGTGTATGGTAATCCAAATACTTCCTTTAGCTCACTAAAGGACCTAAGAATACCTGTAACAGGATTTACAATATCACCCAATGTCTGAATTCCTTTCTTTTCCCATCATATATTAACCATCATTTTACCATCATAATTAATGCTAGGATTTCTCCAAATAGGCAAGTATTGTAGAGGTATCGACTATGTAGTTAATTTTTGAGCAAAGTAATTTATAGATTTATCCGAATTTTTCAAATAAGGATGAGAACGGACCTGTGCTGGATATATTCCCCAGATCATGTGATACTGCAGATATGGATATACACAAGCTTGTTCATATTTGATCCATATGGGAATGTTATTCGAATAAAAAAACACTGGCAAGTTTGTCTGTATATAAAAGCTTGCTGATAATGTTTAAAATCCAGAAGACCCATCCCACCTTGCTACCAATGTTTTCTAAGTCTGTTTAAACTAAGTCTTGCTGTTTTGCCTTCCCATAGGAAGGATCTGAAAAGGGAATCTATTTTTTTTAACCATATCAGGCGAATATGCACAGGGACCATATTTAAAAAGTAAAATCATTTGGGCGCCAACATCATCTTCAATGCATTTACTTTGCCCCATAATGATAAATATAGCTTGGCCCATTTATCTAAACTTAGTTTCATTTCTTCCAATATAAGCTTCATATTTATGGCAACTAAGTCATCTAACTTAGGTGGTATTAATATCCCCAAGTAAATGATATAGTCACATTTCCATTTCAGGAGAGATGCCATGCACAAATTATTAAGTGATTCCTTATTGCCATTTAATGGGAGCATTTCTGATTTTATCCAGTTAATAGATAGGCTAGACAGTATCCGAAAGTCTTCTGGTAGTTTCATAGTATGATTAAGTGAAGTTCTAGCGTTACTTAATGATAGAAGATCATCCGCATAGGCCAACAGATTATGGTCCATTTTACCAAATTTTACCCCTGTAATATTAGCATCATGTCTAATTACACATAATAAGGGTTCAATAGTTAAAATGAATAGCAAAGGAGATAGTGGGAATCCCTGTTTTGTTCCCCTCTCTAATGGGAACTTTTCTGAGAGAATTCTATTAGTGCATATTCCTGCTGTGGGAGCTCGATACATTATAGCTATCAGTGAAATAAAATCATTCCCCATCCCAAACTGCTTTAATACTTCATATAAATAACCCCACTCGATAGAGTCAAATGCTTTATGAGCATCTAAAGATAGTAATATTGAGTCATCTTTTGTTTTTGAGGCCATCCATACTGTAGATAAAATCCTTCTAATTTTTTTGAAACCTGCCCTCCCTTTAATAAAGCTGACCTGGTCCCTATGACTAAGATTTGTAAGACCCTTTGCATTCTGTTTGCTAAAATCTTCACCCAGATTTTTATAATCCATGTTTAAAAAAGATATTGGATGATAACTAGTAGGGTCCAAGGGGTCTTTTCCTTTCTTAGCCAAGACTGTTATAATGGCTTCAGACATTGAATCTGGAAGACGTTTATTATATGTAGATTCTATATAGACCTTCTGTAATGCTGGAGCAATCTCCTCACTCAGCATGACATACAGCTCAGCCGGCAAACCATCAGGCCCTGGGGCCTTGGCCTTAGGCATATCATGAATTACTCCTATAATTTCTTGTAAAGTAAATTGTCTTTCCAGGTCTTGTTGTTCAGATTTAGAGATTTTAGGTAATTTAGCTTTAGCTAAAAACTGACCCATTGAACCTAATGAGCTATTACCATTAATCTATATAATTCTCTATAGAATTTTAGGAAGACCTGGTTAATGTCCTTAGAGTTGGTATATGTATTATTTGTTCCATCCTTAATTCCCATGATGTTATTTCTGTTTTGGATCTGTTTCAGTCTATAGGCCAATAGCCTGCCCACCTTGTCCCCTGACTCCCAATTACTTTGTTGAGTGTTAAATAGGGCAAGTTCTGTTTTCCCTGTAAGCATCTTATTTATTTCATATCTTATTAATATTAGTTTTCTTAGCACATTTTCATTGCCTCTTTTATAGGTCGTATGTGCCCTCTCTAGCTTCTCTAATTCCCTCTCTTTTTTAACCAGAAGTTTATCTCTCTCTTTCTTTTTAAAAGAGGTATAACTCAAACTTCTACCTCTGATAAAAACTTTATATGCCTCCCATACTACAGCTTGAGATGTTTCTCCATTGTCAATTATTTCAAAATATTGTTTTGTCTCTTTAATGATCCAGGGTTTGAAGTTACTATAGTTTGGAAGAGCACAGCTGAATTTCCAGTACATTGGTTTTGTGGCATTAGGGTCCAAGTTCAAAATCACTGAGACAGGAGCATGGTCAGAGATAACAATTGTGTCAATGCTGGCTTTAGCCATGTTGTTAATCAGACCATTTGATAACAATATCATGTTGATTCTACTATAGGTTCTATGTCTAGAAGAATAAAAATAATAATCTTTTCTATCTGGATACATTATTTTCCATGCATCAGCTAAGCCAAGATCCTTCATCCTATCTCCAATAATTTTACTAGCCTTACAATTAGTTTTTTAACCACTTAGGTTACTTCTATTTATTAGATGGTCTAGAACAACATTAAAATCTCCTCCCACCATGATATTTTTTTTGAGGAGATTACTGACTTCATTAAAAAATTTGGTAAAAAAAGCACTAGATTCTCCATTAGGAGCATATATGTTACATATGGTGATTCCTATCCCATCTAATAAACCATCTAATATCTACCATTAGGATCCACCTGATATGATACTATGGACATTTAGTGATTTCCTAATTAGTATGGCTAGGCCTTTTTGTTTCTTATTGACAGAATTATGAACTACCTCCCCAACCCAGGATCTCTTTAGTTTAGCTGCCTTGTCACTTAACACAAGAGTTTCTTGTAATAAAACTGTATCAGCCCTAAGTTTATTAAGGTGTGTAACTACTTTTTTTCTTTTAATCGGTGACCCAAGTCCATTCACATTCCAGGAAACACATTTAACAGTAACTATGTTATCTGCCATAACAATCCCTTAGATAGGAGACTATATCTAACATATTCTGGTAATAAAACCTAACAGAAATCAAAAGTATCACTGGGGTTAATGGATTTTCAACATCAATTCTAAAAATAAAAATATTTGCAATACAGTAATGCTTGAACCAAAATATCTGTTTCCTAAAGTAGTGCACCCCATCTCCAATGGTGGTTATGTTCCTTACATATGACCCTAAATACAAAGGAACCATTGGGTAATACATTTTATGCTTATTCACTATAACTATTCTGTGAAGATAATAGCACCTAGCATTATTTCCCATGCTATAGCTTACTAAATTATAAGATATACAATAATGTATGGGGTGGTGAATATAATGAGATTTTACACACACCCAAGTTGTGGGATACTACATAAACCTTGAGGGTGAAGCCCAAGGGGTTTATGCAAAGCATCCTACAACAAGGGTGTGTGTAAAATCAAGTTTTACACACCACCCCATCTGTTATTTTTTATAATTGCTGGTCAGCAATTTTTTTTGTTCATTTTCACACACACACACACACACACACACATATGGTTCTGGGTTGTCCTGTCCCGTTAGTGCTTACCTCTGAAGCGCTTCGTGATTTCCAGTGACAGTTTTTCTCTGGTGTGGATGAAAACTGCACGGTGCAGTTTCTGAATGGCAGGATCAGCGAGAGCGAGTAGAGGAGAGAATAAATGTTTAAAAATAAAATCACCCACGCTCTTGGTGTGCCAGCTCATTGCTAAGTGGAATGGAGGAGCCGCCATGTTTCTTTTAGTGGAAAGCCCGCCCAGGAGGTGTAAAGAGCCAATTAGGATGTGGCTCTTGTTTGAGTGACATGGTGCGTGTTCCTCATTATAACTTGCGAGTTATAATGGGAAATTATAACTGGATCAGGCAATGTAAAAAATTACTGACCAGTTATTATAAATCTGTAAACCTACAAACCATAACATTAGAATTCTAAACAATAACTTCTAGCAAAAAAATATCAATAGCTATACATCCAAAGTATATTATGAACAATCTGGTAAGAGGTATAATAATCTTATCAATAAATAAACTATATGAAAAAAAGATTGTTTTCCCTTTTTAATTTTTTATTTTGTATTTTTCCTTTTCCTGGTAGATCAGCTCAATCAGTGATCCAGTTGACCATGGAATTCCCAATGGTCCTGGACCCCAGATCTCTGTTGCACAACTCAACTGAACAAAGCTCCTTTTAGCTCAGAATAAGACCCCAGCATGTCAGGGTACATAACCTCTAGGTGATATAATCTGATGACACTTAACTCAAGTTTCTCCCCCAAACATAACAAACATAACAAACTTAACATAACATTGGTAAAAACATCAGGTAGGGACTGGAAGGCAAGCTTAGAAGGAAACAGTAAAATGGGGAATGAAAAAAATGAATGTTAGAACACAAAAAACCAAAAAGGAAAAGCACCATCTTTGCACACTGCTCAGTCTTGTGGCATACTAGGGTCCATTGAGTACTATTTGTACTTTAAACTTATTATATCACAGGAGGTTAGAAAGACAATAGCAAAAGTATATAAGCCCACACTAATCTCAACATACTGAATTAGTATAAGACTGCAAGATGTGCAGAGTCATAAATCTCAGGAATAAGAGGTGTGAGGCTTTTATATTTTTATTTTTGTATTTATTCTTTTTTGCTCCTCCCATAACGTTTCAAGTAAGAGAGTATTATATACTTACCTGCTTAATTGTAGACTGAAATGAGAGCCAAGTGCAACATATTTAAAAGATCATGTTAGTAATAGGACCACATAAAAGAAAAACTATAACCAAGGAAAAATAAAAATAATGAAACAAGGATAGTTGCAGCAGTATTCATGCAAACAATGACTAAAAAGATTGTGGGGGGACAGCAGCACAAAAGGATGAAAGTATGCAACAGTAACGGAGATTATATTTGATACCAAAGTTGAAAATGACGTTCATCTAAGGTAGCCATAACTGAGTCTATTATTATATAAACAAGCCACTATTGTGAGATCCTACATGCCATTTAAAATAAGTAACTCCTTGTTATGTATTTGAGATAGATTGTAATCGTTTATCTGTAATAAGCAACAGAGCTTGTAAATACTGTTAAAACAGTCTCTTACAAATATGTCTAAGTTCAAACAGCTTACCATGGCTAGATTCAGTATCCCCACTAACCATTCTCTACTGGATCAACAGACTTGTCAGCTTGTAAATATATAATTTACATTAAACAACTTAGATCAATAAGTCTCAATTAATCTATTGGTCTCAGCATGCCTCGATTGAGGAACAGAGGGGTATTCTGAGTAACCTGAATCATCTTCTAGAAAGGAAGCTCCTGATTGGTCTGTAGTATAACTCCCCTTTATTGCCTGATCTTCTAATGTAATGACTTCTGTTGATTGCTCCATTTGATCAGCCAGAATTGCAAAACGGTTGTCCTGTGTGACAAAGCTGATCTTTTTCCCTGCAGAACTTCTTGATGTAAAAACTGTGGATTTCTGGTGACCCCTGGTGAGCCCCTTGCATTTTCAATTTATTGTCTGCCAGTCTCTTTTTTGGGAAAAGTCAGGGAGATTTGCTGTAATCTTAGGACTTCCTGAAGCTAAAGAATTCTGCTGTGACCTAGGTTCTACAGGCAACACAAGCTTATCTGCACAAGGCTGGAGGGCCATGGAATGATGCAGAGATTCAAATCTCTGTGTGCCATTGCAATTCACTTTAAGTTTTGCAACCATGAAGGACCAGGCTTCCTCAGGTGTTTTAAAAACATGTGTGCCCCCATTTAAAGTCATGACCAGCATAGAAGGATAATTAATTCTGTATGTGATGCCCAATTGTTTTAAAACCCCCTCAAATTTCAGAATAAGCCTTTCTTTGGGAAACAACCTCCAATGAATAATCTTGAAGCAAAGAAATGCGACCCCCGTTCCAAGATAGTGTTTTCTTTTCTCTTGCCAACCCTAAAATATCTTCCTTCACTGAAAATCATAAAAAGTATGCTACTATTGGTCTGGGCTGGGAACCTGGTTTGGGTTTAGGGGCTAATGACCTGTGTGCCCTCTCTATTTCCAAGGGCCAACCCCAATTATGTTGAAGGATAGCTGGTATAATATTTTGCAGGAATTTTGGCAGGTTAGAACCCTCTGCTCCCACCGGAATCCTCACAATCCTTAGATTATTTCTCCTGCCCCTATTTTCGAGATTGTCTATTTTTTACCACAACATTTTAAACTGCTGCTGTATATAATCGTAGTCATCCTCCAGTTTTAATACTGACTCCTCTACAACTGCTATTTTCCCCTCAGCTTCAGAAATCCTCCCATTTATTTTGTCAGAATTCATCCTAATGACATCTACAACATTTTTAAGACCTGCAATGTCATGTTTGATATCCGTCTGACTTATAACCATATTCTGTAACATGGCTTGCATAGTAGCCATGTCAGGACTTTGTGGAACAGCTATATGAACCCCCCCATATGAGACAGTCACTGGCCCAGCTGAATCTGATGCTGACATAGTGATGCTTGATGTAGTGAATGACATTTTTAAGTTCAGAACTCACTTTATGAAAATATTCTGCTACCGACGTCCCTTTGCTGTCAAACTTGTTCAGATTACTCCTCAAGTATTCCGGTGTCTAGTAATATACTTTAGAACCATTGTCAACTGGATTATTCCATTTTTTTTACTGTATTTAATGCCACAGTCTTACTCCTGATCGTATTATGCGGACATCACTTCAAGAGGCTAGCGCATGACCACCCTAAATTTGTGACCCTCTAGGCACACAATTATTGCTGCGCTCACATAGTCGAATCCTGAGGATGCTAGCCATGTCTTTTTTGGGGGGGGGGTTTAAACACTCCAGAAATATGTTTCTGAAATTTTTGTAAGCAGTAGTGTTGCAAGGTAGTGTCGCACATTCAACACTTTCATTTTTTTTTTTGCGAAAGTGTCGCAAATCATGACACTACTTTGCGATACTATGCCCAAAAGAATAAGAAATCTTTGCCACCCTGCTGCAAAAGAATGGTTTGGTCTTTTGGGCTGAAGGTTGGAGAGAAGAAAGCCAACATCCCACAGATGTGCCTTTTGGTGGTTGGTTACAAAATATTAGAGGGCTGCAAAGTTATGTCACTCCAAAGTTGAAGTTTTTCCCATAGGCTAACATTATGGCATCCGCCATGCCTTTCAGGGCCCGTATCTTGAAAACGCTTCGAGATATGGACTTTTCATCAGAAAAATGCTTAGCCCCTGGTAGGGGGCTAAGTACAACACTAGACAGGAAAGTCATAAATAATACAACATTTTAATTTTTTTTCTACATCATACAGTTCTTGAGATATAAGCAATTTAGTATTCCAAGTATTCATTTTCTGCTCCGAGACCCATTATTATGCATACATTCTTTGTATTCGCTGTGCTTCTGAATGCACCTTTTGGGTAAAAACAGGGTGTGCATTTCACTTACTGTTACAGTCAGCATTTCCGCTTGTGTTTCTGTTACCATTTGTGTTAGCGTTTCCGTTTACATCACTGTGTGTGTTACCCTTTGTGTTTGTGCTTGCATTTGCGTTACTGTTACCATTTGCGTTTCCATTACTGTTTTTATTTCCGTTTCCTTTTGCATCACTATGTGCACTACCATTTGCATTTGTGTATGCGCTTCTGTTTGCATTTCCATTTCTGTTTCTGTTTCCTTTGCCGTCATCATTGGTGTTAGCGTAAGAGTTAGCATTTCCAATTGCATTACCGTGACTGTGCGAATAATGATTTGCATTTGTGTACGCTCTTGCATTTGTGCTTGCGTTTCTGTTACTGTTCCCTTTGGCATCATCGTTGGTGTTACCATAACTGTTTCCATGTCCAGTTGCATTACTTATACTGTTTGCATGTTCATTGCCATTTGCGTTTCTGCAAGCCTTAATGTTTGTGTATTCGGTAGCATTTCTGTTGTTGATTACGTTACTGTTTCCTTCTGTATTGCCGTTGCTGTTACCATTTGTATTTATGTTTGCTTATCCAATTTTTATTTCACTCAGTCATACAGTGTTTGCTCGGCGAAGTGACAAAAAATCACATGGTGTGCCCCGCGCTCCCACCACCACATTCCATTCACTATTTATAGTGCACATTCTCAAAAAGAAGGGAAAGTCATGGCAAAAAAACTCTGTTTAATGTATCAGTTAGGGTTGTTCCACAGTGACAAAAGTGAGGAAATTCGGTGTTAGGGTTGAAAAACCTAACTGCGCATCCCCCCCACTGCCACCACTACCACACATACATGTAAGTAGGGGAAGGACCAAGGCAACACAACCAATCACACACAATCACCAGCAGGTAACAGGAATAACATACAACTATGTAAACCATGAAACCACACACCCATGCTCCCACCAGGCTGTTGTATGGGGTCGTCACTGCTAACTCTCATCCCTGACAGTCCATGCACCGCTAAACACATATCACTACAGACAACTGGACATCTTGGGCCACAAGCTGCCACCAACACATAACATTCACTATACATATGATATTTTGGGGTTTGCAAGATCCAAAATAGGATTTTGCACAATCCCTGAAATACTTTCAAAAATCACTTTCGCAAATGAGAAAGTGTTGTGCTTTCACACTTTCATGTTTGTGAAAATATTTTTGAAAGTATGCTGCTAATGACTGCACATCTTTGTCATCATCTTGCAAGGAAACTGTTGGGTCCTTTGGCCTCAAATTTGCAGGATCGCAAACCTGGTCCCACAGATGTGCTTTTTCCTGCTATTGTGCTAAAATACTTAAGGATTACAAAGTTACACTATTCCAAAATTTAACAACTTGCCATAGACTATCATTGCAGTGCCCATGATGCCTTTCACTAGCCATATGTTGAAAACAAAGTGAGGTACACCATTTTCGCTACTGTCAGCTTGGTTCACCTTTATGTGAACTAATCTTGAAGAACAACTTTATAAATAATCTATGATATCTCAAGTTTGAGTTCTCCACTTCTTACAGTAACACATGTATACACCTCCTGCTGGATGTGTGCGATTGGTTGTGTTGCCTTGGTTCTTCCCCTACTTGCATGTTTGTGTGTGTGTGGTGGTGGTGGTGGTGGTGGGATTGTGCAGTTAGGGTTTTCAACCCTAACACTGAATTTCCCCATTTTTGTCATTGTGGAACAACCCTAACTGATGCAATAAACAGATTTCTTTTGCCATGAGTATATATATGGCAAAAAACTAAATTTATTGCATCAGTTAGGGTTGTTCCACAGTGACAAAAATGAGTAAATTTGGTGTTAGGGTTGCAACCCCTTGCACCCCATGCCCACTCGCCCCCTAACAGGAACTGGGGTATGCATTCGGGTCATCAGTCCTAACTCTCGCCCCATTCCATTTGTAAATAAGCTAATGTGGTGCAGAATAGGAGAATAGGGTGAGAGTTAGGACCGATGACCCCAATGTGCACCCCCAATGCCTATTGGTGGGGCTGGGGTGGGTATGGGGTGCAAGGGGTGGCAACCCTAACACCGAATTTCCTCAGTTTGTTAGCTGTGGACCAACTCTAACTGATGCATTAAACTAAGTTTTTTGCCATGAATTTCCCTTCTTTTTCAGTATGTGCACTATAAATAGTGAATGAAATGTTGTAGTGGGAGCACGGAGCCCCACCATGTGATTATTTGTCACTTCACTGCGCAAAAAACTGTATGACTGACTGAAATGAAAATTGGTAAATAAAGACGTGTACCATGGCACACCATGTGTCCAAAACTGTGTGTACATCTGTTCAACAGTTGCACAGCACCATGAGCAAAGAATGTAACATACACAATTCAACAACCGTAAGAGCCAGTGACACAAAAATTTGCACCTTGAAAGATGAATTATACATCTTTGTACTTTACAAATGGCAGGCAAATCAGACTCATGGTTCAGAAGTTATTTAAGCATAATGAACCACATTTTCATTCATCAGAGTGGCATAATTCCACACCTATTAATGTTTTACACACCAAACCACTGCAAGGCACCCCTGAGCTACTAAGGCAACCTATGCTATACATTTAAAGGCAGTAGCACCATACAGAACACCATGCACAAAATATTAAGTGCATCAAGCACTATCTCCACAGTAAATTATTTTTAAAACATGTGAACAGCATAATTCATGTCTCCAGGACATCCACTTAACACCCTCCAAATTTCATTTGAAAAGACCAAACCGTTCCAGAGATATTCAATGTTTATGTTTCTGTACCTTTAAGAAGTCTTCCAATACAAAATGGTGGAAACTGCTGCCGACAATGCACTAAAATGGCGGACTGTGAAGTGGGGCAACTTCAAATGGCCATAACTCTGGAATGGAACAAAATATTTTCACCAAAAAAAAGTGTGCATATTCCTTGAACAACAGTCTTTCTACATGCCAAGTTCAGACCAATCAAGCACACACTGGCTGTGCTATGTGTTGCTGAACACAGTGCAGAAAAATAGCAAAAATGTAATGTTTTGCACTGCACTATGCAAACGCAAAAACAGAAACAGTAATGTTAACACAAACAGTGATGGAAACAGTGAGGTAAAATAAAATAGTAATGGTAACGCAAATGCAAGCGTAACTGGTAATGCACATGGTGACTCAAAGGTAAACGGTAACACAAATGGTAAGAAAAATGCAAGTGCAAATGTTAATGTAAACAGAAATGGTAACGCAAACGGTAATGTAAATGCTCACGGCAACACAGAAACGCAAATGCAAATGGTAACGAAAATGCAAATGGTAAGACAAATGCAAACAGAAATGCAAACAATAATGGCAACGGAGATGCAGAAGGAAACAGTAATGCAATTAACAATGGAAATGCTACCAAAAACACAAATGCTAAGCCAACAGAAATGCAAATGCAAATGGTGATGAACATGCAAACAGTAACAGTAATGCAACTGGAAACACAAACAGTTATGGTAATACCAATGATGATGCCAATGGGAACAGTAACACAGACAGAAATGCAAATGCAAGCACCTACACAAATGCAAATGGTAATGCACATGGTCACAGTAATGCAATTGGAAAGGCAAACACTTATGGTGACACCAATGATGACTCCAAAGGAAAAACAAATGAAAACGGAAATGCAAACACAAGTGCATACACAAACGGAAATGGTGACGTGCATGGTCATGGTAACACAATTGGAAACACAAACACTTATGGTAACAGCAACGATGACGCCAAAGGAAACAGAAATGCAAACAGAAACGGAAACGCATACGCAAATGCAAATGGTAATGCACACGGTGTAGCAAAAGGAAATGTAAAGAAAAACAGTAATAGAAATGCAAATGGTAACAGTAACACAAACACAAGCGCAAACGCAAATGCAAAGGGTAATGATGACGTAAACGGAAATGCTATTGCAAACGGTAACAGAAACGCAAGTGGAAACGCTGACTGTAAGAATAACACAAACACACACTCTTTTTTCCCCAAAAAGGTACATTGAGAAGCACAATGAATACAAAAAATGTATTCATAATAATGGCCCTCGGAGCAGAAAATGAACACTTGGAATACTAAATTGCTTATATCTCAGGAACCATATGACATAGAAAAAAAATTAAAATGTCATCTTATTTATGACTTTCCTGGCTAGTTTTGCACTTAGCCCACTAGTGGGGGACTAAGCATTCTTCCTATGAAAAGTTCTTATCTTGAAGCGTTTCTGAGATACAGGCCAGAAAGGCTCAGCGGATGCTGTAATGTTAGCCTATGGGAAAAATTGTCAACTTCGGGTGCTGTAACTTTGCAGCCCTCTAATATTTTATCACCAAACCACCAACAGGCACATCTGTGGGATCTTGGCTTTCTTCTCTCTAAATTTCAACCCAAAAGACAAAACCGTTGTTTTGCAGCAGGGTGGCAAAGATTTCCTATTGTATTTGGCATAGTGTCGCAAAGTAGTGTTGTGATTTGCGACACTTTCGCAAAAAAAAAATCATGAAAGTGTCGAATGTGCGACACTACTTTGTGACACTACTGTTTACAAAAATGTTAAAAACATATTTCTGGGGTGTTAAACCCTCAAAAAAGACATGGCCAGCATCCTCAGGACCCGCCTAGGTGAACGCAGCAAGAACTGTGTCCCTAGAAGGTCCCAAATTTAAATGCCAAGCATTTCTGTGACCACCAACTGAAAACAAGATGGCAGATTTGCAACACTACAGGGGTCATTTGTGGCACTAAAAACTGCATTTACGACACTTTTAAACTTTTTGTTAACTTTTCCCATTGACTATAATGGGAAACTTGTTTTTTGAATAACTTTTGAACCGTTTGATATTTTTTCACGAAGTCTTCGGAAGGCACATCGGGGATGCCGGCTGCATTTTCCCTGAAGGTTTCAGACTGGTCACATAGACCATGTGACCTGTAGACACGAGCAGAGAATGCACAAAAAATGTGTAATTTGTGCGTTTGTCGGCACTCTATAGCTCCGCAACTGTATAACTGACCATTACAAAACTTGGCAGATGCAGAGGTCTGTTGTACCAGACTGTGCATTCCAATTAACCTTAAATGGGGTACTCAACCCTAACTATGCTGGTTCTACTGTGCCACTATAATACAGTCGTGCCACTATTGTTAGAGTTCAGTGGTCAGTTACATACTAAAGTCAAAGGTTTGGGCATTTATAACTTTGGATCTGTTAAACAAATCTGCCTGAAATTTGGTATGTGTGGTGGGGCATGGTAGGTCTCTTGATCTGCCAAATTGTGTTTCAGTCGTACTTTTGTGTACAAAAGTGCTGAAAAATGCAAAATTATCCATTTTTGGAGGCAGCTTTTGGAATTGTGGAGGTGGCCCTGCACGGCCGTTGTGTGGTGTGCTGCTCTGCCAGATGGCTTGTTTGAAAGAGCTTTCATGGCCAAACATGCTGCTTTTCAGTTGGTGAAAAAATATTAAGGCGTTCAAAAGTTATGCCACCTTTAAATTCCCACTATAAGTCAATGGGGAAATGTATATGTATGCTTTGCAAACAAAGAATGGGGTTCTGGCCATCTGGTCCCACCTGGAGATCAAAGAATTTTCAGCCTCGCAGTTCAAGAACCTTTGCCCCCAAGGATTTTTCAAATTCTTTGATCGTGAGGTCTGCCATCTAGTTTTCAGTTTTCTGATCAGAAAAACACAAATATCTCGGCTCAGGGGGATCACTTCTGAAGTCAAACTTGAATGGGTTTTACTCAGGGGACACTGATTTAATGAGCCATGGCTTTGGTTTTATCCAGATTGGTCCAAAAATAGAGTTTTGAGCTTTTGAAATCTTTGTCCATGGCTCGCTAATGATCTTTGATCGCGCGCTTGTAAAATCTTTGATCGCGAGATTCTTTGATCGTGATCGTGCATCGCGAGCGAGGGACGAGAAGGCCAGATTTTTGAATTGATTTCTGTAGCCCAGGGGTGCCCTAGAAAGTTATATGAGGGTGGATTTTCCTCAGGGGGCTTCGTTCTGCCCAATGTGAATAAAAAAACATAAGTTTTCATTATCCCTGATAGTCTAGTGGCCCCCTCTCTCCCGATCTTGATAATATACATAAAGATCTCTGTATCACCGGTAGTGTAGTGTAGTGGGCCCCCCAGTGTGTATTTTATTAATATCTCTTTATTTTATCCCTGGTAGTCTAGTGTCCCCCACCATGTGTATGTATTTATATTTCTTGTTTATATCCCTGGTAGTATAGTGGCCCCCTCATCTGTATGTAATTATTTGAGCAAGTGAGCAATTTCTTTGATCACAAGCCTGCAAATTCTTTGATCATGAGATTCTTTCATTGTGATTGTGCTTCACGAGCGAGAGACGAGATGGCCAGATTAAAAAAATCAATTTTATCAGCCCAGGGGTGTCCTAGGAAGACAAATGAAGGTGGGTTTTACTCAGGGGGCTTCATTTTGTCGAACCATGGTGGTGGTATACCTCAATTCAATCAATTTTTGGATTTATAAGATTTTTAATTCCTTGATCGTGAGCCTGCAAATTCTTTGATCACAAGATTCTTTGATCGCGATCATGCTTTGCGAGCAAGGGGCAAAATGGGCAGATTAAAAAATCAATTTTCTCAGTCTAGGGGTGTGCTAGGAAGACAAATGAGGGTGGGTTTTACTCAGGATGCTTCACTCTGACGAACCATGGTGGTGGTTTATCACAATTCTTTTGTGTTTTTTCAATTTGAACAGTTTTTATTCTTTTATCATGACCCTGCAAAATCTTTGATCTGGCCATCTTGTCCCTTGCTCTTTGTTCACGAATGAGCAATTTCTTTGATCATGAGCCTGCAAATTCTTTGATCACAAGATTCTTTGATCACGGGAATCATGTGATGCAGACCGCTGAGTAGCATTCTCCTCCACAAGCTCCTGCCCCCTGTTCTATTTTATATTGTTTAAACTTCGTTTCTGAAGTGATGAACTATTCTACTTGCTGTAGGAACCTTCTCTGCAACCGGTGTTCACGTGGCCAGGGTTAGATGGAAATAGAAATGAAGAAACTCTTCCCTAAACATACCCCTCCAGCAACTCCTGAGAAGGCCCCGAAAAAGCCCAAGGCCTCTACTGTACTACAGTCGCAGACTAATGGCACCAGGAATGCAGATTCAGAGCCTCTTACCCTCGCTAGATTTCTCAAAGAATTTCAGCCTTTTGAATCTGAAATACAGACGATTGTGGGGGAAATCAAAAGTATATCCAATGCTCTGGAATCCCTTTCAGAGAGGACGTCAGACAATGAGGTTCATATACACTCGTTGGAGCGCAAACAAGACCAACTTAATCCAGAACTGGTGTCCGTGAGGCAACGACTAGCCAAGATGGAGAATAAGGTGGAAGACCTTGAGGGTCATAGCAACTGCAATAATGCGGTATTAATAGGCTTTCCAGAACGAGAAGAAGGTGCAGACCCGATCAAATTTGCAGGAAATTCATAGAGAGAGTAGCAGGTCCATCTCCGTTTGGCTCTGATTATATAATCGAAAGAGCCCATAGAGCACTGCGACCAATGCCACCGCAAGCAGCTGCCCCAAGGACCTTCATCTTTCAATTTTTGAATTACCAAGAGAGGCAGCATTTCTCATCTAAAGCATGGGAAACCAAGGATCTTATGTGGGAAGGAACCAGGCTAAGGGTCACGCAGGATTTACCCATCAGTGTGCCAGAAATGGGCTACTTATCACTCAATAGTCACAAAGCTAATAGTGGCAGCCATGAAGTTCAAAATGAGTTATCCTGCCAGATTTCAAGTGCTAGTGGCAGGTTCCTGGTCAACATATGAGGATGCGGAGTCCGCAGCTGTCAGCCTCAAGATTGCATTTCCAGAATTATTCCATAATCCCTGAGGTAGGGGTCAGATATGGTTGAATGGGAACCTAAGTAGCAGAGCTTGCTGCCTGACAAGGTTTTAATTAAAAGAGTCTGGCATCTGATGGGGGCTTTGTTTGCTGTCCCTGAAGGTTCGTGAGTATTATCCAAGAAGAGGGGAGGCTAGGGGTACTGTTTGTTTTGATAGTTTTGTGAACTTAGTTATGTTTGTACCACCTAGTCTCTCAAATAAAAGCAAGATGTCTCTGCTCTACCAGTACTGTGCTGTACCTGTTGAGGTTAAGGGAAATATATCTCAGTCGATAATTTTCCCTTTTTCTTTTTCCCCTTTCTGCAATTGTATTAATCCATCCAGTTATTTTGCGCCTATTGGGGCTCTCCTCATTATCTCTTGCAGTCTTGGGACCTGGTTTATGAAGCTGGGGAAGCTGTGAGACCATTTCACGCAAAGCTGTGAGAGAGGTTCACGCAAAGTATTTTAAGCTTCTTGTTTTTTGGACTTTATGTCTTCGCGCCTCATTCCAGATCTGTATGAGAGAGTTTAGAAATGTGGGATAATGCAACCTTCCTCACAAGTGAACTATTGCTACCTGCTTTGTTATCCAAACCTGCAACTTGGACCTTTCGCCACCAGATGGCGCCAAAGACTGTATGTTGTGCAAAATCACATAGACAGACTTTATGTTGGGTTTACACTGGGAAAGGACTTTTTCCAGTTGCAGACGCTGTGTTTTCTGATATTTTTTTTTCTTGCAAGGGGTTACGGGTTTTGAATTTTTCTCTCTCTCTCCTCTCTGATATAAGTACAAGGAAACAGTGATTGTAGTGGGTAGTTAATATAAGTTTTATCTGGTTATGTATAAAATGAGGGGGGATTAGTTTATTAGATGCGGTTTTGGCTAGATGCCTTTAGATGAAGATCTCACTCTTTCTTTTGTCTGATTTACAACGTTAGGACAAACACCTTTTCCCATGGTTTGAGTTCTACCTCGAGGTAGGTACAGTGTCTAGGTCAAATTTATATCCTCAAGCTGCATGGCTTGGTGGGACTAATATTTTCCATGGTTCATACATCTGGACACTGGTGTATTTAACTAAAGAGATGTTTAATTGAAGTTATTTACCACTTTATCAGAACAGAATTGTTTGCAGTATTGGAATAGCTAAACTATTTTTTGAGGGTGGGGGAGGGCAGTGAGGGGATGTATAGGTGAGCTGTTCATCATGTACCAGGCAATATGGGGGTGGGAGTGGGAGGGTTGGGGTTTATTGAATGTTATAGGGTTGTTTTCTTAGGGTTTCATATCGGGTTCAAGGGGAATGGGTAGGGGTGGGGTGGGTGTGCAAGCGCAGCATATACCCAACAAATAGTAGTAGTAAGACCATACATAAGTGTAGATGGTATTCTATAAAGTTTCCAAGGTTTCCTAAGGGCAATGGCTAGGAATATTCACTGTATCACTTGGAATGTTAAAGGGGCAAGGCAAAAGACCAAACAATATAAAGTTCTAAAATATTTAAATCACTTAAAAACAGAAATTATGTTATTACAGGAGACGCATTTACTCAGTGTTGAAGCAGACAAGATGAGGTGTCAACAGGTGGGACCGATTTTTGCGGCACAAGGCACTACCCAAAGCAGAGGAGCCATGATTCTTTTACATAGATCGATTCCTTTCCAACCTCTCCAAACTATTTCTGATCCTTTTGGGAGTTTTTTTTTTTGGGGTCCTCTTGTCAAGTATCCACCCTGGTCACGGCCCCCCCCGAGGTCTCTCCATGTCGACCAAATCCTCCGGTCACCCCTGGCTTACCCCCCAGAGGATGGGGCTGCGGAGCTGGCACCCCATATTCCAGCCCGTGGTCCTAGTAACTGGTTGGAGGATTGGCGACACGGAAGAGGCCCCTGGGGAGGGGTTCATAGAGGCGGAGTCCCATTATTTTTTGTATATGTAGTATGCCCCCGGAGAGCCGGACGTGCAATGACATCCATGCACTTTTACATGCAGACGTCTGCCGGCTTCTCCCCCCTGTCAGATGCGCTCGCTGTTAGACATTCAGCCTCCGCTGGGTGTCACTGCAGTGCTGCATACACCCCTCACCCACCCCGAAGGAAAGAGAGCTGTCGTAGGATGCTCGATCCTTCCTTCCCCCTGCTAGCCCCCGGCAACCCGAGTCCATTCCTGAACCTGGGTCGCCGGCGTAGCGCGAGGTGTGGCGTCCCGCGCCTCAACCCTCAGAGCCACCGGGCCGGCCCCTTTTGGGAGGTTTTTATTTGTAAAGGGTAAATTACATACTTTTGACATTGTTCTGGGTAGTGTCTATGGTCCTAACACAGATACTCCAGGGTTTTTTGTTAAAATATTGGAAGTTTTAAATCCATTCCTTGATATCCCTTTGATAATAGGGGGGCTACTTTAATTTGGTATTCGATCAGTCTGTAGATAGGTCGGACCGATTCCATCAAGGCCTCTCGCCTGCTCAACGGGCCTTCAGGGACCTGTTACACTCCACTGGATTATGTGATGTGTGGCGTGTACTTCAACCCAAAACTAGAGAATACACATTTGTTTCGCAAGTACATGGCACCTACTCTTGGATCAACTACATTCTTATTTCCCAAATTCTTCTACCGGGGGTTTTAGATTCTAATATTATTTTGGACCCACCATCAGACCATTCCGCAGCAACCTGTCGATTATCGGTCTCGTCTCTACCTAATAAGGGAAGTAGATGGAAGCTGAATAACCAAGTTTTGAAGGAACCGGATAAGGTTGAATATATAGCATCTCAAATATAGCAGTTTATGGTTCTAAATAATAATTCTACAGGGTGACCCGATATGGAATGGGGGGCTCTTAAAGCTTTTTTGAGGGGGATTATAATGGGCCTAACCTTGAAAAGGAAAAAAGAGCCAGAAAATAAAACTTCCTGTCTTTTGTTCCAAATCAGGGGTATGGAATCCAGTCTTTCCCCAGCCTCATCAGAGACTTTTAGGCAGGACTTAGTTAAATTGAGGGATGCCTACCTTGATCTGTTAAGGGAGCAAGCCGAATTTGCCATCTTAAGAATGAATGCAGTTTACACTGACCAAGAGGAGAAGGCTGGGGGATGTTAGCAATGCGTGTTAAACAACAAGAGTCCACCAGATTCATTGCTGCAGTTTGCTCTTCAGAGGGTGACTCCCTTTGAACTTCACCTTCAGAGATTGTAGACGAATTTTCCTGTTATTTTCAGGATCTATATGGTCCCATGCTAAATCCCCCTTCAGAGGAGGAACTGCAGGTATATTTGAGGGATTTATATTTACCCTCCCTCACCAAGTCTCAGCAAGCTATATTAACATCAGCTATTTCTGAGGATGAAATAGAAAGGGTAATTAAATCTCTTCCATCTGATAAAACCCCTGGCCCGGATGGGTTTACTTCTAACTTTTATAAAGTTTTCTCCAAACAACTAATTCCCATTTTATTACCGCTTTTCCAATTTCTTCTTTCTGGTCACGCGACCAATCCCTCCCTTTTTGAAGCCCTGATTGTTTTACTCCCCAAGCCAGACAAGCCACACGTGACCTGGTCTCAAGCTATATACTGATTTCCCTACTTAATCATGGTATTAAAATTTTAGCCAAACTACTCGCTGATCATGTGAATGCAGTGCTTCCTTCCATAATAGGGGAGGAACAGGTTGGTTTTATGAAAGGAAGATCATCAGTTGACCACCTGCGAACTCTGGCTCATGTCTTTTCAGCCTCCAGGAATGCTGCTGTCCCGATGGATCTGGTCTCCCTGGGTGCCGAAAAGGCTTTTGATAGGGTCTATTGGCACTATCTGTTTGCAGCAATGGAGGCATTTGGTTTTCCCAGGAAATTTCAGAACTGGGTTCACTCATTATATTTACTACCCTCAACTAAAATTTCCTGCAATGGGGTGATCTCAGATCCGATTAAATTGTATGTGGGAACTAGACAAGTGTGTCCCTTGTCCCACTGCTTTTTAATATATACCTAGAGCCCCTTATTCAGGGATTAATGAGAGCTCAAGATATCTCAGGTATTTCTCTAAATGGTCATGAAGTCAAGGTAGCAGCATATGCAGATGACCTCCTGTCACAAATAACGAATCCAGTCATATCCATTCCCCCTATTCTCAAGATAATAGAGGATTTTAGCAAGGTTTCTAATTATAAACTTAATACAGGAAAAACCTTGGTTTTTCCTCTTAATCATAGAGTCTATAAACAAGAAGTTACCACATTTGGGCTTGCGTGGAAGTCTGATTCTATTAAATATCTTGGAATCATTCTGACACGGAATTTGGTTTGAATTAAGCAGTTAAATTTAGACTCATTGGTACATAAAATAGACCAAGATCTTCGCAGGTGGACCCTACTTCCTCTCTCTTTATGGGGCAGGATTAACAATTAAAATGAAAGTTTTTCCCCGCTTTTTTATCCCCTTAACATGTTGAACATTGGGCTTCCGATGTCTTGGTTTAAAAAAGTTCACAGTATGATTTCCAATTTTGTATGGGGGTACAAAAAATCAAGGATGGCATTCCACAAATTAGCTGCACCCAAAGGAAAAGGAGGTTTAAGACTTCCACATAAGGGACTGTATCATTGGGCCAGTCAGGCCAATAAATATCTTATGTGGCTGGCTGCGGACCAATTATCAGCCCGATCCTGTTATACCCCAGCATGGCTAAGAGTAGAATTAGCCATTATTAAAAAGCATGGATACCTTCCCAGTGTGATGTTATATACCAAACTAGGATCCCTTCCCGAATCATTACGTAATTCTCCCATAGCAATATCGATTAAAGCCCATGCTCAACTGTGTGCTTTTCTTAAATACGATAATGCTAAGGATTTATCTCAACCCATAAAAGATAATCCTAATTTACAATTAGATAATAAACCCCTGTCACCCAATTGGCTTCCTCAGATAGGAAGTTGTCAGCTGGAAGACTTTATCACAGCTGATAGGCAGTGGTCTTCTTCAGCTGGAATCATGCACAAGTTTATGATACCTGGTATAAGTATTTTCAAGATTTACCAGCTTCAGCATCTCTTGCTAAAAGTATTTGGAGTAATCCCACCTCCCGGATCTCATATCTGGTTTCAGGCCACCTTAGTGGAACTGGCCGGCTCGCCTCACGCTGTATCTAAGCTGTACAGTCACTTATTTACGTGGGCATACCCTGACAACTTTGCCTCCTGTAGCTTACTGGTCCTCTCTTTTTCCAGATAAGGAGTTAGACTGGTCCCTTCTCTGGCACAACTGTCACAAATTTTTGTTACAGGATAGACTTTGGCTAATGCAATTTAAAATCTTACATAATATTTATTATTCCCCACAGAAACTGGCCAGATGGGGAGTTCTGTCCTCTCCGCTCTGTTCAAGATTTAAGTCGCTGACTGGAGACCTTCTTCATATTTTTTGGGAGTGTCCCAAAGTTGCTCCACTATGGACCACTATTAAACATAGAGCTGACCCGCTTCTAGGACTTTCAGATTTGTTCACACATGAAGTATGCCTATTGGGTGATTTCTCCTCTATTTCTGTGGTGTGCAGAAAATATCACATGGCTTTAATTTCCTTGTCAGTTAAAAAAGTGGTCCTGAGACATTGGAAAGATTCTGACAATTTGATTTATCTTGAGTGGCTCCAGGAAGTCCTCGCTAATCTCAGAACGGAGAGGACTATTGCAAGCCTTTCTAATAAAACTAAGAAGTTCAACAAGATTTGGGGCCCTTTACAAACTCTATATACTTTACAAGATTGAAACACACGTTTCTTATAGTGTACACTGTAACTTTCTTGGTATTATGCTGCGCTGAGATTTTGGGGGTTATGAGGGTGGGGGGAGAGAGGTAGAGAAGACAATTAGAGAATGAATCACTATAGAATTCTAAGTAGTCTTACTTTCATTATGTCAAGTCTGCTGTGGATTTGTTCTCTGTATTGAAAACTTTAATAAAAGTTGAATTGAAAAAGATTCTTTGATCGCGATTGTGCATCGCGAGTGAGGGACGAGATGGCCAGATAAGAAAATCAATTTTCTCAGCCCAGGGGTGTCCTAGGAAGACAAATGAGTCTGGGTTTTACTCAGAGGGCTTCGTTTTGTCGAACAATGGTGGTGGTATACTTCAATTCCATCAGTTTGTGGATTTATAAGATTTTTAATTCTTTGTTTGTGAGCCTGAAAATTCTTTGATCGCGAGCCTGCAAATTCTTTGATCATGAGATTCTTTGATCACCATCTTTGATTGAGAGATAGGGACAAGATGGCCAGATTTTTTATAATGAAATAGATAGGGAAATTTTACCAATCTTTAACGCTGAATATCTCGGAAATGGTTTGGTCTTTTTACTTGAAATTTGGAGGATGTTTATGTCATGTCCTGTAGATGTGAATTATGTTTACATGCCAGAGAACATTTTTTTGTGGAGATATTGCATGATGAATTTCAGGTGTTGCGGACAGTGTTTTGCTTGTGGTGGTGGCTTGAAATTGATAGGATACCTAGCCTTAGTATCATGGATATAGTTTTCGGTCGCTGTGTATGTTAAATGTCAACAGGTGCGGAACTGTGCCAGTCTGACAAATGAAAATCTCATGTGTTAAAATTTTATATCTTGGACACGGTTTGGTCTTTTCACTTGAAATTTGGAGGGTGTTGACGGCTTGTCCTGTGGATGTAAATTACAGTGTTTCCATGTCAGAAAATATTTTCTTGGCGGAGATATGGCGTGGCACAGTTTACATTCTGCAGACAGCATTTTTCTTGTGGTGGTGGCTTAAAATTGATAGGATACCTAGCCTTAGTGTCATGGATGCAGCTTTCAGTTGTGTGTGTGTTAAATGTCAATAGGTGAGAAAGTGTGCCACTCTAACGAAAGAAAATTTCAAATTTTGACATGTCGTATCTTGGACATGGTTTGGTCTTTTTACTTGAAATTTGGAGGGTGTTGAATGCATGTCCTTTAGATGTTAATAGAGGTATTTATGTGTCAGACAGTATATTTTATGTGGAGATATTGTGTGGCATAGTTTACATTTGTGGACCGTGTTTTCTATTGCTCTACTAGATTAACATTTGTTTGGTCGCTGGCCTTGCTGTTGTGAATGTACTTTTTTAGTCAGTGGGTGTGTAATGTGGCCTGGCACTTACATAGAAACATAGAAACATAGAGGTTGACGGCAGATAAAGACCGCAAGGCCCATCCAGTCTGCCCATTTCTTTTTCTACCTTATAAATGTGCCATCGGCCTTTGCTCTGTCAGTGGCCTATCTATTCATACTCATCTGTATTGCTCCCTTATGCCTAGCCCATGCCTGTTTGAAGCCCTGCACTGTATTCATAGCCACCACTTCCTGAGGTAGGCCATTCCATGCATTCGCCACTCTGTCTGTAAAAAAGAATTTCCTCATATTCCCCCTTAATCGGCCTCCCTCTAATCTCATGCTGTGTCCTCTTGTCCTGTTATTTTTTCTTATATTTAAACATGTTAGACTCTTTCACCTTGTTAATGCCCTTAAGGTGTTTGAATGTTTCGATCATATCACCTCTCTCCCTCCTTTGCTCAAGGGTATACATATTGAGCTCCACTAATCTGTCCTCATATGTCTTCTAATGCAGTCTCTGCACCATTTTGGTTGCCCTTCTCTGGACTGCCTTAATTTGGTTAATGTCCTTGTGAAGGTGTGGCCTCCAGTACTGCACACAGTACTCCAGATGGGGCCTAACCAGTGTCTTGTAAAGAGGGATTATTACCTCCCTGTTGTGACTTGTGATACCCTTACTAATACACCCTAACATCCCCCTAGCCTTACCTACTGCTTTAGAGGTCTGCTTGGATGATTTCAGGTCATCGGTGATGATGATGCCTTAGTCTCTTTCTTCCTTTGTGACTGCCAGCAACTCCCCTCCCAGCCTATAGGTGGCTTCAGGGTTTCTCTTCCCTATGTGCATGATCTGGCACTTCTTTGCATTATATCCCAGTTGCCACTCTTCTAACCATTTCACTAGTTTATCCAGATCTCTTCTCATTCTGTCCACCCCATCTGGATCATCTACTCTGTTGCAGATCTTGGTGTCATCTGCAAACAGACCATCTAGTCCATCTGCAATGCCACTAATGAAGATATTGAAGAGGACTGGCCCCAGGACTGATCCCTGAGGTACCCCACTTGTGACTTGCATCTCTTCTGACTGTATACCATTTACCACTACTCTCTGTTTTCTGCCCGTCAACCAGTTTGCCACCAAGTTGACCAACTTCTGACCCACACCGAGCCTACCCAGCTTATTTATAAATCTTCTATGTGGAACAGTGTTGATAGCTTTGCTGAAGTCAAGGTAGGCGATATCAATTGCTCCCCCTTGGTCCACCACTCTGGTTACCCAGTCAAAGAACTCTATGAGATTAGCTTGACAGGACCTTCCTTTTGTAAACCTATGCTGTTTTGGATCCTGTGCCCCTATGGATTCCAGGTGTTGCACTATCCTTTCCTTAAGGAGTGCCTCCATAATCTTGCCCACTACTAAGGTAAGACTGACTGGTCTGTAGTTCCCTGCCTCCTCCCTGCTATCACTGCTGTGGAGCGGGATCACATGAGCCCTTCTCCAGTCTTCTGGGACCTCTCCTGTGCTCAGAGACTCACTAAACAGTTCTTCTAATGGCTCTGCTAGTTCCACCATAAGCTCCTTAAGTACCCTGGGATGCATGCCATCAGGTCCCATTGCCTTGTCCACCCTGAGCTTAGCAAGCTCTTGTAGGACTCTTTCTTTTGTGAATGGAGTAGTGCTCACCTCCCTCCCCCCTGTGTCCATGGTGCTGAGCTGTGGGCCCTGCCCTACCTTCTCTTCAGTAAATACTGAGTAAAAGTATCTATTTAGGATAGATGATTTTACAGGGTCCTCCTCCTCACATGCCCCCTTTTCTCCTTTGAGCTTAGCAATACCACCTCTGGACTTTCTCCTTTCACCAATGTATCTATAGAAAGTCTTGTCACCTTCTTTTACTGTTCATGCTAGTGTTTCCTCAGTTTGGGGCTTTGCCTGCCTTACTGCCTTCCCTGCTTCCCTTAGGGCAGTTTGGTATGCCTCCCTATCTTCATCCCGCTGTGTTCCCTTATATTTCCTGAATGCCGGCCTTTTGGCTCTGACCTTTTCTGCTGCTGTATTTGAGAACCAAAGTGATTTCCTTCTTCTTTTGCTCTTCCCTTTCTGTCTAATACAATGGGATGTTGCTTCAAGTATTGCATCCTTAATGCTTGCCCACTTTGCCTGCACCCCCTCACCTGTGTTTCTTTTTGCCAGGGTTAGCTTAACTCTGTTGGCCATCTTATCAAAGTCAGCTCCTCTGAAGTCCCATATTTTTGCCTTGGAATGGGATGATTTAGATGTAGTGGCCAAATTGAGCCATACCATGTGATGGTCACTGGTCCCCAGGTGACCTTCTACCTAGAGAGCTGTGATCCCTTCCCTGTTAGTCAGTACTAGATCGAGGATAGTCCTGTCTCTTGTGGGTTATTGTACCAGTTGTTTGAGGCCCCCCCACAGGGAATCCACCGTGTGTCTACTTCTGGCAGATGTTCCTGCTGGTATTGACCAATCTGTATCCGGCATGTTGAAGTCTCCCATTATCAGAACCTCCCCTTTAGCTGTCATGTTTTGTATATCTTCTAACAGTAATGTGTCTATGTCCTCCCCTGGTCTGGGGGCCTGTAGACAACCCCAACTTACAAGTTGGTGGGTCACCAACTTGCACAACTTTCTACTTTTCTATTCTTTCTTAAAAAGTAAGAAAATTCTATGCAAAAAATGTTGCTAAGGCATCAGTTAGGGTTCATCTACAGTGAAAAAAATGAGGAAATTAAATTTGTGGGTCCCCACCCCTTGCACCCCACCCCCACCCTGCCCCCACCAACAGGCATCAGGGTGTGCATTCAGGTCATCGGCCCTAACTCTCACCCCATCCCATATGTAAACAAGCTGAGGTGATGCAGTGTAGGAGAATGGGGTGAGAGTTAGGTCCAATGACCTCAACGCACACTCTGATGCCTGTTGGTGGGGGTGGGAACCCTAAAATCAAATTTCCTCACTTTTTTCACTGTAGAAGAACCCTAACTGATGCATTAATGAAGATTTGTGCGTGGAATGAATACATATATATATATATATATATATAGAGAGAGAGAGAGAGATATTAGAGGCAAAAAACTCAGTTTAATGCATCAGTTAGGGTTGTTCCACAGTGACAAAAGTGAGGAAATTTGATGTTAGGGTTGAAATCCCCATTGCACCCCTTCAACCCACTCCCCCAACTGGAATCGGGGTGCACATTGGGGTCATCGGCCCTAAGTGTCACCCCATCACATGTGGAAAGAAGCTGAGGAATAGGAGAATGGGGTGACAGTTAGGACTGATGACCCCAATGTACACCCCGATTCCAGTTGGGGGTGGGCTGGAGGGATGCAAAGGGGGTTTCAACCCTAACATCGAATTTCCTCGCTTTTGTCGCTGTGGAACAACCCTAACTGATGCATTAAATGGAGTTTTTTGCCTCTAATTTCCCTTCTTTTTGAGAATGATAATGAGAAATAGTGAATAAAATGCAGCGGCAGGAGCATGGGGCCCTGTGGGCCCCATGCTCCTGCCACATGATGTCTAGTCACATAGTAACATTGTGCCTGCAAACGCAAATCGTAGTGCGCATGGTGACACAAAGCAAAACAGAAAGAGAAACAGTACTGGAGACATACATGTTAAGAACAATGCAAACGCAACCACAAATGAAAATGCAAAGGGTAACGCACATGGTGGCGTGAACGTGAACGGTAAGTGAAACGGGTACGGAACCGCAAGCAGAAATGGTAATGGTAACAGCAATGTAAGCACACAGGCTGGTTTTACCCAAAAGCTGTATAGAGAAAGACAGTGAGTTCAAAGAATGTATGCAAAATAATGACTCTCAGAACACAAAAATGAGGACTTGGAATAGTAAATTGCTTATATCCCAGTAACCGTATGACACAGAAATTTTTTTTTAAAGTTATATCAATTATCACTTTCCTGGCAAGTTTTGTACTTAGCCGCCTAGAGGAGGATAAGAAGTTTTTTGACAAAAAGTCTGTATCTTGCACCGTTTTCGAGATATGGGCCCTGAAAGGCGCGGCGAATGCCGTAATGTTATCCAATGGGAAAAAAACAAGTTCGGACTGCCATAACTTTGCCTCCCTATAATACTTTTTCACCAAACCACTGAAAGGCACATCTGTGGGATGTTGGCTGTCTTCCCTGTAAATTTCAGCCCAAAAGACCAAACCATTATGTTGCAGCAGGGCGCCAAATGATTGCTGCAATGCGTTGTACGCCGTAATGTTATCCTATGGGAAAAAGTGTCAACTTTGGAGTACTGTAACTTTGCTGCCATGTAATATTTTTTTAACAAAATACTGAAAGGCACTTCATTGAGATGTCGGCTGCGTTCCTTCCAAATTTCAGCCCAAAATTCCAAACCGTTCTTTTGCAGTGGAGTGCCAAAGAATTACTGTTATTTTGGGCATAGTGTCGCAAAGTAGTGTCATGATTTGTGAAAGCTTTCACAAAAATTTGCAACACTTTCGTGAGTGCGACACTACTTTGTGAAAGTACTTTTTCCAGAAATCTGAAAAACATATTTCTGGGGTGTTTTACCCCAAAATAAAGACATGGCTAGCATCCTCAGGGCCCGACTAGGTGAATACAAAAAGAATTAGCTTGCTAGAGGGTCTCAATCTTAAATGCCAAGCATTATTCTGATCACTAACTGAAAACAAAATGGTGGATTTGCGACAGTAAAAGGGACATTTGCGACAGTAAAAAGTGCATTTGCAAAAGTGTTGAACTTTTTAACTTTTCCCATTGACTTATAATGGGAACTTGTTTTTTGAATAACTTTTGAACCGTTTAATATTTTTTTACAAAATCTTCAAAAGGCATATCAGGGACCCCGGCTGCACGTTTCATGAAGATTTCAGACTGGTCATGCAAACTATGTGACCTGTAGGCACTACTGTAGAATTCCAAAAAAAGCGTAAACGCATGCGCAGATCATGCTTAATAACTCCACAGCCGTATATCTGACCAGTACGTAACTTGGCAGATCCCAAGGTGTTTGGGTCTTGATTCTGTATTCCAAATTTCAGGTAAATCTGTTGAACGGTTGCAAAGTCATTAAGGTGCAAAATTTTGGGTTTAACATGTAAATGGCTCCTCAACTCTAACTATGGTAGCACTACCATAGTTGCCTCTAATATATAGTAAATACAGTATGTATGTGTGTAGATATATACAGTATATATATATATATATATATATATATATATACTAGAGGCAAAAAACTCTTTTTAATGCATCAGTTAGGGTTGTTCCACAGTGACACAAGCTAGGAAATTTGGTGTTAGGGTTGAAAGCCCCCCTTTGGCCCCCCGTCCACACCTCCAACTGGCATCGGGTGCATGTTGGGGTTGTTGGCCTAACTCTCACCCAACAGTTGTGTGAAGAAGCAGAGGTATAGGAGAATGAGGTGAGAGTTAGGACCAACAACCCAACATCCCTAATGTAGGGGGCTAAGCATTTTCTGATAAAAGTCCATACCTTGCACCGCTTCCAAGATACGGGCCCTGAAAGCCGCAGCGAACACCGTAATGTTATCCTATGGGAAAAAAAGAGAAGTTCAGAGTGCGATAACTTTGGCTCCCTGTAATATTTTTTCACCAAACCACTGAAAGGCACATCTGTGGGGTGTTGGCTTTCTTCCCTCAAAATTTCAGCCCAAGAGACCAAACTATTATTTTGCAGCAGGGTGACAAAGCATTCCTGTAATGTGGCAGACTCTGTAATGGTATCCTATGGGAAAAGTGTCAACTTTGGAGTTCTGTAACTTTGCCACCCTGTAATATTTTTTCACCAAAATACTGAAAGGCACATCTATGAGATGTTGGCTGCGTTCCCTCCAAATTTCAGCTCAAAAGACCAAACCATTCTTTTGCAGCAGGGTGACAAAGAATTGCTGTCATTTTTCCATAGCCTGGAAAAGTAGTGTCGCAATTTTGAACTTTTTGTTAACTTTTCCCATTGACTTATAATGGGAAACTGATTTTCGAATAACTTTTGAACCGTTTAATATTTTTTCATGAAGTCTTCAAAAGGCACACAGGGGACCCCAGCCACATGTTTCCTGAAGATTTCCGACTGATCATGCAAACTATGCGACCTGTAGAGATGAACAAAGAATTGCAAAAAATCGTAAATGCATGCGCAGATCATACTTAATAACTCTGCAGTCGTATATCCGAACAGTACAAAACTTGGCAGATCCCAAGATATATGGTTCTTGATTGTGTATTCCAAATTGCAGGCAAATCCATTGAACAGTTGCAAAGTTATTAAGGTGCAAAATTTTAGGTTTAACATGTAAATGGCTCCTCAACCCTAACTATGGTAGCACTACCGTGCTACCATAATATATATATATATATATATATATATATATATATAAAATTGAAAGCAAACTTTGTTAATGCATCAGTTAGTGTTCATATTAAAGTGACAAAAATATGGAAATGTGATGTTAGGGTTCCCAACATTAACACCCACCTCACCCCCACCCAACCATTACCACCTCTCTCCACCCCCTACTCACCATCAGGTGTCAGAATGTGCCTTGGGGCCATTAGCCTAATGCTCACCCCATTCCATGTGTAAGGAAGCTGAGATGATACAGTTTAGGAGAATTGGTTGAGCATTAAGGGCAATGACCCCAAGGCACACCCCGACACCTGTTACTGTGTAGAGAGTGGGGGTGCGGTGAGGTGTTAGGGTAGGTTGATTAGTGGGTGAGGTGGGGTGTTAGGTTTGGGAACCCTAACACCACATTTTCATACTTTCATTGCTTTAATATAAATCCTAATTGATGCATTAACGTTTTTTGTAATGAATTTTCCTACTTTTTGAGATAGTATAATAGTATCCTTATTTTACTGTTGGAGGACAGGATCCAATGCTCCAATCCCTCTGTAGATTTGCATATGTATGTAGGTGTGACCCTGCACTTCCATGTGTCAAACAACAGTGACCAAATTGTCAGCATAGCCATCTTATTATCCCTCCTCATGTACCCTGGCACAAAGAAATTGTGAAATGCAAGGCAAAACGTGATTATGCGCTACTGCAATGCCATTCTGCACCACAGGTGCAAAAACAAATTTTAGGCAGGATGTGAAAAATTACAGCTGTACTGTTCATTAGGTGGTGTGAAAAAATGGCTATGTTGAAAATTTGGTGGCAAAATATTGAATAGTATCAAGTTATGTGCATGTTTAGGAAAAATTCAACATAGGAACATAACTCGAGCATTTTTAAAAATTTTTTTCACCAATTTTCAACATGGCCTTTTTGTGACCCCACCTCATGAACACTGGCACTGTCATTTCATTATCTGATCCTGAAAGGTGATTTCACACAGCAAACATGCCATTCAGTGCCACAGGTGAGAAAACACGTTTTGGGTGGGATGTGA
Source organism: Neoceratodus forsteri (assembly GCA_016271365.2). NCBI lineage: Eukaryota > Metazoa > Chordata > Ceratodontiformes > Ceratodontidae > Neoceratodus > Neoceratodus forsteri. Next base: position 39,777,479 of record JADMNL010000028.1, on the reverse strand, counting down.
AAAATGACACCTGTACTGTTCATGAGGTGGTGTGAAAATGGCTATTGTGAACATCTGGTGGCAAAATATTGAAAAGTACCAAAGTTATGCGTGTGGGAAGGAAATTTTCAACAGACAGATGTAACTTGGGCATTTTAAGGAATTTATTCACTAAATTTCAACATGGGCTTTTTGGGACCCCACGTTATGAACACTGGCACTGTCATTTTGTTAACCAGTCCCAAAAGGTGATTTTGTGCAGTGACCGCAAAATCAACTTCTGTGCCTGAGTAACAAAATGTCTGTGACAATGTTCATGAGGTGGTGTGCCCAAACCCCATGTTGAAAATTTAGTGCAAAAATATCTAGAAATGACTGAGATATCACCATAAGATGAACACACCATTGAAAGCCATTATACTGCACTTACCTTGATTCATAAGTTTGCAGTTTGGCTTTGAAGAGTACAGATATGATTTTATATGACTCCTGTAGGGATAATCACTGCTAGAGGGGAAATGTATGGGGATCAGGGCATAAGGGACTACATAGCCCTGTGGGGCATTTGTAATGAATGATGGAGGGCGAGGCATGAGGGACTACATGGCTCTGTGGAGTTTATTAATGTATTTTGGGGATCAAGGCATGGGTGGGGGGCTACATATACTGGGGGTTGGGGAGGCAGGTACATTGGCACAACCCCCGGAGGGTGTAATTACACTTACACCAGCTACAGGCTACAGACTTTGTCACTGTCCTTCCAGAATAGGATGTAACTGCTGCTGTAAACTCCCTAGTACCACATCGCAGGGGGTTTAGGGTGTAACTGGTGGCTTATGTGCAATTTGATGCAAGCAGCGTGCGGTATGTCATAGGCTGCTTTGCAGAATACCGTATGTCACAACTGCTTGCATAATTTGCTGCTTTCACCATTTTTTTTGCGAAAGTCAGGTTATGCCAGATGTAACCTTTTGAGAATCGGGCCCTATATTTTTTATGTTGGCTCACACATGCGCAGTCAACATATTGCAGTAGCAGCAGACTTGGAGGCACGGTCACTGTTGGGCGAATGCAGGGCCTGCATCAGTAGGTGCATCCCTCATTCCCAAACAGCCAGCAGCAGGGGCCAACACCCTGCATATCTAATATGGCCACAACATCTGAGAAAAGGTCCGCTGCAATGAGAGTGAAGGTCTCATGCAGCGTGATCACATCATGACTCCTAACGTGCAGGCAACATGGCATCAGTGACTGCCGCTTCTGCCACCTGTAACAATGCAGACAGGGAAGCCCACTCCCCATCAGCATAATTCCCCCTTCCCCATTTCCACTGTGTGCAGAGGGGGTGCCCAATCCCCCTCGGCATCATGCACCCATAAAAAAACACTTTTCTTTGCTGACAGGGCCCACAATCCCTGTCGGCTTCAGATTCCCTCTTTCCCAGTTAGATCTGCTGATGAGGGAGCCCACTCCCCATTGGCATGATGTTCCTCCCTTTCTTCTGTGCTGAGAGGGGTGCCCAATACCCCTTGGCTCATGTCCCCCACTCCCCTTCTGTATGTGCCGACAGGGGTGCTCAATCCCCCATTGTCTACTGCATGACCCTCCAAAATACACTTGGGTGGTACACTGGGAGCCCACCCCAGTGTGCCAAATACCCTGTAGAAAAAACTGTCCGGCAACGTGGTTTTTTTTTTACCATGTGGAAAAAAAATGGTCCTGCGCCATCTCCCTGCCCCCTCCCACAGCCCACACCCACCCTATGTGCACCCTCACCCCGCACTTACCTCCAGAGTCCGGAGTGATGATCTTTGGTGGACCGGGAACACGTCTGCACTCTTCAAAGCCAACCGCAAACTGAGGAAATACTGGTAAGCTGTATAATGGAATGACTAGGGTTTTTTTCAACTTTGATGCATATCTCAGGCATTTTTTTGAATTTTGGCACTAAATTTTCAACATGGGGTTTTTGGGACCCCTCCTCATGAATTCTATCACTGTCATGGTGTTATTCGGCCCCGAAAGGTGATTTTGCAGTCACTGCGCAGAATCACCTTTTGGGATTGATTAATGAAATGACAGTGCCAGTGTTCATGAGGTGGGCTCTCAAAAAGCCTATGTTGCAAATTTGGTGGAAAAAATCCAAAAAATGACTGTCTGATGAGCATGCATTGCGCAATTGCTACACACGCTCGTAACTTCACGAATTTGCAATATTTTCATGCTAGATTTTTAACATTGGCATTTTTACACACCACCTTGTCAACAATACAGCTGTCATTTTTCACATCTTGGCCAAAATGTGTTTTTCACAATTCCGGCACAGAATAGTGCAGTCGCTGTGGGAAGTCAGTGTTCAGGACACATTAAAAAAATGACAGTGACACTGTTCATGAGCAGAGGTCCTAAAATGCCTATGTTGAAAATTTGGTGACAATACTCCATAAAATGAGTGTTTTATGAGTGTGCATTGCGCAGTTTGCAGGCACGCTCGTAAGTTCGTGAATTTATAATATTTTCACTTCAGATTTTCAACATTGCCATTGTTCTGCACCCTCCTTATGAACAGTATAGCTGTCATTTTTCACATCCTGGCCAAAATGTGTTTTCAGAGTTACAGCGCAGAATATCATGGTTGCTTTGAGAAATCCATGTTTGAGACACATTAAGAAAATCACAGTGACACTGTTCATTAGCAGAGGTCCTAAAATGCCTATGTTGAAAATTTGGTGATGAAAGTCCATAAAATGAGTGTTTTATGAGCATGCGTTGTGCAGTTTCCACGAACACGCTATACTTTATGAATTTGTAATATTTTCACCCATATTTTCAAAATTAGCATTTTTCCACACTCCTTATGAACAGTACAGCTGTCATTTTACATATCCTGGCCAAAATGTGTTTTCACATGTCCAATGCAGAACTGCACGGTCGCTGTGCAAAATCAGTTTTGGGGACAGTTTGAGGAAATGACGGTGACACTGTTCATGACCAGCGGTCTTAAAATGCCTGTGTTGAAAATTTGGTGGTGAAAGTCCATTAAATGACTGTGTTGCAAGCGTGCATTGGGCACTTTCCATGCACCCTTGTAACTTCACAAATTTGCAATACTTTCATGCCAGATTTTCAACACTGCCATTTTTTCACACCCCCTTATCAACAGTACAGCTGTCATTTTTCACAGCCTGCCCAAACTGCTTTTCCACAGCTGTGGTGCACAATGGTGTGGCCGCTGTAAGAAACCTCCTTTTGGGACACATTCACAAAATCACAGCACCACTGTTAATGAGGGGAGGTCCCAAAATACCTATGTTGAAAATGTGGCTAAAAAATTCCCACAAATAATTGGGTTACGGACGTGTGTTGCACAGTTTCTATGCATGCTAATGATTCCATCAATTGTTCATTTTTTTCACTCCAGATTTTCAACGTTGCCATTTTTGTATGCCTCCTCATGAAAAATACAGTTGTCATGTTCCACATTCCTGCCCAAAATGCGTTTTCATCCCTATGTCGCAAATGGCATCGCCACTGTGCAAAATCACCTTTTAGCTTACAAACTGATTGTGCTGCTCTTCATGAGGTGGGGTCACAAAAAGCCCATGTTGAAAATTTGGAGTGAAAATACCAACACATGACTACGGTGTTAGGGTTTCCAACTGTAGCACCCCCCCCCTTAGAGACTGACAGGCATCAGGGGTGTGACTTGGGATCATCGGCTGTAATGATCATGCCATTCCACCACCACCCCCACCCTGCAGCCAGTGACAGGCATTGTGGTGTACCTTGCAGTGTTCAGTCACAAAGTTCACCCCATTCTCCTATACTGCATCCACCTCGGCGTATTTCCTTATGTAATGGGGTAAGTATAATGCCCAAAGACCCCAAAGTGCACCACAACACTTGTCAGTGTCTACAGGGTACGGTGATGGCATGAGCATTATAGCTGAAAACCCAAAGGCACACCCAAATGTCTGTCAGTCTCTACATGGTGGTGGTGGGGTTGGTATCACTTCAATACTTCACTGCCATTCCTATTATGCATCTCTAACTCCAGCACTACCAATGCCAATGCCAGCGAGACAACATTCGGCATTGACAAATGCTTGTTTAATCTCAGCATTACTTGTTGGCTCTGCTGTTAATTTTATGAGCATGACTTGTCAGTTCTGCTGTGACAGTTTAGTCTATATTTTTAAATCTCAGCATGACTTGTCAGTTTTACTGTTAATTTTACGAGCATGACTTGCCAGCTTTGCTGACTCTGTACTTTAGTTTGATTTGCTTGTTTCACTGTGTAGTTTGTCATTTCTGTTTTATATATTTGTTTGCTGTACTCTGTCCTTTATTACTAATATGGGGTTCTCTATATTTATTGTTTTTGGTCATTTAGTACGTTGCACATTTTCCTGCACGCAATTATACTCTATGAAATTTTGTTGTTGGCATACCTCTTTAAGACATTTACCTTTTTAAGACACATAGTAGAGACATGCATCATGCTCTGATGATGATAGTCAATATGTAAGCACTTCTTTCTCCACCTGGAAGAGGATTGCAATGTCTGTTAGTGGAGTTTACCAGTATTTTTGGGTGCTTTCTAAAGGCCTGCTAAGCTGCACATGCACCTTTGTTTGTATTAGCCGATACTTGTAACCTGTATCTGCATCTCAAATAGTGAGCAGTAAAAGTTTGGTTGAACTGCTGTTGCATGGCCTCTACTGCCCCATTTTTCTTGTGCTGAATTCCTCAAGTTCTACATGTGATTGAGCCTGCCATTTTTATCTTACTGATTTGTGATACTCAATAAAGGTATTTTTTATGAGGCATTTGTCCATTGCTTTGATGGTGCTGACTTTTGTTCCACTGAGTGGAACAACTGGGCTAAACTGCAAATACTGTTTTTTTTTTGGTGTGTTGGTTAACCAGTGTGGTCCTGTGTTATACTTGGTACAGTGTTTGACAATATTCACTGTGCCTAACTCTGTACTAACAGATGTTAGAGAGTTTTGAAACTTTTTTTTACAGTTCTCTCTCTCTTTCCAGTTTAGGCACATTACTGTGAATGCATGATGTAAATGCATTTTCTGGTATCTTGCTTTGTAAATATTGACTACAGTTAGCCAAGTACTCATGTCAGCTGCCAAGATATTTAATGGTGTTGGCCACATTCACTGTGGATAAATTTACACTTCCCAAAAATCAACAGGACTGTTTTTGCAAAGTTGTTTTCATTGATCTCAGACACTTCTAATTTGCTTAAGTAAACCTTCATCACAAACGTACAAAAATATGGTTCAGTTTAGGTGTTGGGCCAGTTTTGAAATTCTACACTGAGTTTACAGTTATAAATACATTTTATATTGCAAGTTATAAGACATATACTCATAAAACTTTATGTTAAGTATGAAAAAAAGACATTTTCCTGAAAGTATTATGGTAGTCAATGCTTTTATTGCACTTACAATAGTCTTCAACTAATAAAATTATTTTCATTACAGTTTATGACAATTGACTGAAATTGGTCTGATGTTTTGTAACAGAGACACACAATACATTGATGTAGTGAGATATAAAAGAAAAAAGCAATAACATGGAAATGTATCTTTAATTTCTTACATTAGCTGCCACATTATTAAAGAGAGAATAATGCCTGTGCAGATGTGTGTTATGAGGATTTTTCACACACACAAGGTGTGTAATAATCCATAAACCCCAAGAGTGACGCTGAAGGCGTTTATGAGATTATTACACACTGACTGTGTGTGAAAATCCTCATAAAAATACTTTCCGCAGGCATTATTTTTTATAACTGGCGCAAGGTTTTAACAGAGAGATATATTATGTTGTATTTGTGCGAGCGAGTATGTTCCTGAGCAGCTGCCTTACTTGCACAAATACAATGAAATGAGAGGGAAAAGAGGAAAATGTCATAATAACCCGCTATCAAATTATTATGTAATGCACTGGGTTATTATGTCATTTATTTCAGGAATGCATACTCAGGCATTACAGGTGATCACCAGGTATTATAAAAAGCATAATCTGAATTATGGGTATCTTGTTTTCTCAAAATAAAGTGCATAACATAAGGCCTGGACAGAAAAAAAACAATCCGAAATAGCTTTTTTTGGGGGTATCTATACAAGATTATGGAGTTCACTTTCCTTTAGCAGAAAGACAGCAATTTTATAACTGTTTATATTTAATGTACTTAGTATCATATTATGAAAATTTAATTATGATACCTCAACTAAACAAAAGGATGTAAGGATTAACATATGAGGTCCAAATTCCAGCAAAATCACCAGCAGCAAGGAGTCTAAATTAACAGCATTGGTCAGCAGTTAAAGGGTTAATAGAAGAGGAAGCTAACTTTGGTTCCATAGCATTTTTGATCCTAAAGATCTCTGTCTATCCTAATAACTCTAGTTGGCTGCCCAGAGGGATTAGGTAACTAGTGATTTTATTAGTTTCAACCCCAACATTTCCTTTCTTTTTTTGGAGGGGATTATCTTGTTTAGGTTGTTTCCCTTGTGGGATTTTTTATTTTTTTTAGATTGCACAATTTTTAAAGGTTTACATTTCTTTTATACCATAATCTGGTATACCATTTATAGAACAGCAAAAATAGGGCTCTGTGATGTGGGCGTTGTGATGAGCTGATGAGTGATGTGAGCATCAGGGATATGGTTCAGATCTTATATCTCAGGCTGCTCACAATGTGTAGAAATTAGCAATGCCCTATCCTCTCCCCTCCTGATCCTGGCTGGAAAACCCCAAGGCTCGATCCTTGGGCCAGTTATTTTTTTCCCTGTTTATCAACAACTTCCCCTCTGTATGTTCCCATGCCAAGTTACATATGTATGTGGATGACACTGTCCTCTTTCTTTCTGGCCCATTCATTTCCGCCATCCAAACACCTCTGCAAAATGACTTCTCAGCAGTTACCTCTTGGTTTAATGCTAATTACCTAAAACTAAATATAAAAAAAAAAACTGTTGCTATGACTTTCAGAACCAAGCAAAAATTTTCTAAGCTCTGTGCCTCACCCTCCTTCCTCTCTGGAGTGTCCACGCCCCTCGAAAACGTCCTCACGTACAAATACCATGGTGTCTGGCTCAATCCATCACTCGATTCCTCCTCCCACTTTGGCACCCTCCATTCCAAACTGCAGCCGAAACTTGGGCTACTCTACCGACACAAGACTAGCCTTCCCCTCCCTGTTAGATGTGACCTACTAGTTAAATGGATCCTCCCTGCCTTTGACTACGCTGATGTTGTTTTCAGTGCTATCCCTGCAACCTTTTTCTCCAAACTAGATGAGCTGTATCATGCCTTTTTTAGATTTGACTCAAACTCTCATCATCTGACTCACCACTGTGACCTCTACTCCTCCCTTTCCCCTCCAGTCTCTCTCCCAGAGATGCTTATCCCACTGTGTCACCTTTATATCTAAGTTCTGGTTTGGAACTCTACCTTCATACCTTACCCCTCTTGTCAAACCTGCCACCCCATCACCATATAACTCACAATCAGTCAGTGCACGTTCCTTTGCCCTCCCACATGTTCGCACCTCAACTGGCAAATTGCTTCTTCTCCTGTAGATTCCCTTTACTCTGGAATAGCATCACCCCCACACTCATCTTACCCCCTCTTTTCCTGCCATCAAGCATCTACTGAGGCCTTCCCCTTCCATATACTGCACCTGTCCCTCTCCCTAATGCACTATCTCCCTTGCCTTTTGACTTGTTTCTCCCTATCTGTGTCTGCTGGCCCCCTTTAGGTCCAGTCCCCCCATCTTTTAGCCTCCACTACCTGCTGTCTTTTACTGCTACACATCAAAAAAATTTTGTATATATAATTGTATATTAATACTTACCACATTTTGTATACTATATAAATATCTACTGCTCATTACAGTGCATAATGTTTTACTGTCTGCTGTTAATCTTGTAAAAAATTCTATTTATTTTATCCTCCTTCATTTTGTACCGCTATCCTCTGGGTCACACCTGGAAATGAGCATCAGCTCATGGTGCTTTTCCCAGTTATCACATTTTAAATAAATAAATAAATAAAATAAATAAATGTGAACGTCTTGCAGTGTGAGCATGTCACAGATGGTGTGCTGTAGTTCTCATGGGCTAATGGGTTTGATGCGTGTGTGGATGTGGTGTTGGAATAGGTAAGTAGTAACAAACATGCGACATGCCTGTTTCAGTTGCTAATGTCCTTCTTCTTGCTTGACTTCACATTCTGTGGACGTAATGATATTTCTCTGCTTCTTAACATTGTGTCATGGGTGGAGGTGATTATATATATTTAAAGGGGGTGTGGGGGTAAAGCCCACCTGTAATGGGATGTGAGGTAGGCATAGCCCCCAACTGGACATGACGGTGTCTAGAGCACATTATGATCCTGCAGTTCATCCCCTCTTCTGCGCTGTGTACTGTTTCTATAAATTTTGCATAGGTGGGCTGACTGGGTGGGGTGTGCAATGCCTTTGTCTGGTGACACAATTGCATGTCACCCTTCTGCCTGTCGACATTTTTCTTGCACTCTTTTTTAATGCAGTGTGATTGAGTTAGCTCTAAAGTAGGTGACCCCCCCTTAATCTAAAGGGTTTCACTATGTCACTACAAAAATGCAAATGGCACTACCGATATACCATTGCTTCATCTAAAACATTACAGTGACTGGTCATTTACAGCGGCAAAATGACAGGTTTCTGTGGGTTGCTGTAATGGTCGCAATACAGCAGCAGGATCCCTGGCACAGCTTCTCTGGGTCTTGCATCCCCTACAGAAAACACACTTCTGTTCCCGAAGATACAATGTGGACTGCAATCACGGCCAACATTTGTTCCATTGCTGTATAGCTGGTTGGCAGGTTTTCTGTTGAACTAGCTTGATAGAACCAACACTACCAAAATCTACAGTTTAAAATATCAATAAAGGAGTTTATCTAAAAAAATGCAATTAACAGGGTAAATACTTAATAAATTATCATCTTTCTACTCCAGTAAGTATTAGTGTCCATAAAAAGCAGTAACAAAAAGGCACAGTTCAATGAGCTAAAATGTTCAATCTTTCAATCTAGTGCCCAATATTCAAAACTTTGCCCACAGGCAAAATTTGCATTGCCTGGTGTGCAAAATTATCCCACAGCCAATTGTACACAGCATTCAAAGGAATAGCCCGGGGCAAACACTGTTGAATTTAGCAGGCAAATGAAGGCGGACAAACATGGCCGAGTGTACAGTGCTTAGACAGCCTGGCAAAGACGACAGCTCTGAATATAGCAACAGGGCAGTGGAAACAGCAATAGCAGCACAGTGCACACAGAGGTGGGAGTCAGGCACAGGTTAACCACGTGGCCACTGCAGGTGCCAGCAATGAAGTGGTGCATAAAATGAAAAAACTTGAGCAAAGAACAGTGTACAACACAAATAACAGCAACAGATACACCAAAGGCAATGCCAAGTGAGATGTAACCCAAAATATAGCAACACTGCATGGATGTGAACTGTGGAAAAAAGAGCTGAGATGAGACAGTGGAGAAGTGTCCTACACAAATAACTAACCATGCTGGTGTGCCAGTATGACCCCAATGTGTGTCCACTGTGCACAGAGGAGGAGACAAGAATCCCTGACACAGAGCAGGGGACAGCACACCACATGACACACAGCAGGAAGACACAGGATGATGGACATCAGCCATGGCCACATGGACACTGCCACACACAGGCCTGCAGACAAAGGCTCCTCCAGCCAAATAATGCCTCTAGGGTTCACTCAACAAACAGGGACCAGATCATGTCTATAGACAGTTACAAGTCAGATGTTGTCTGGCACAAACACAGGCCATGCAGGGTACACATGAAGAACAGAATGTGTCAGCCAACTGGAGGACAAACCTACCATGCTCACAACAATGTACAGCCAGATGCACAGACACAGATACTGCAGGGAGAGCAGTGAGGAACCTGCACCACATGGTAGACCAGGATGGCAGCCACCAGGGTGATGCAGATGGTCAATAGGTGCAACACAGCACAGCAGTGAAACTAACTGCAGGTAACCAATAAAGGCACATGACACTGGATCATAGCATCCAAAAATGGAAACTATATACATCAAAACTGAAAAATCTACAAGAAAAAACAAGGGGGAGGCTGGGAAGGTTTCATAGGTTTCAGAGCTTTTAAGACATAGTCCATATGCTCGCCTTATTCTTAAGAATATCCCCTTATTCCATTTTTTATTAAGTAACTATCCAGTTTACTCTTAAAAATGTCCATATCCGCACTATCAACTATTTCTGCTGCTAGTCTGTTTCAGATCCTTGGTGCTCTAACTGTTAGCAAGTACTTTCTTTGATTTAAATGTCTCCATTTTTATCTGTAATGTGTGTGATCTGGTGTTATGATTATGAACCATAACATCTAGAGCAAGCTGATCCCTTAATACTGGGTCATTCAGTGCCCTATATATCACACACATATGTCCCCTCTCAATCTTCTAAACTCCAATGAGTATAATCCCAATGACACTAGTCTTTGATCAAAATCCATCCCCTGTCCCTCCTTTATTCTGCGGGTGGCTCGTCTCTGTGCCCTCTCTATCGATGCAGTGTCCCCTACCTTGTATGGTGACCACAACTGTGAACAGTATTCCAAATGAGACCGTACCAATGATGTATACAGTGGCAACAGCACACCCTTGTCTCTACTATTTATATGTTTGTTGATATAATATTGAATACTACCAGCTTTTTTTTTTTAATTAAAGAAAGCTTTATTAAATCTGAGCACCAAAAGAGATACACAGGTTCATCAACCAGAGGAACAACATTTACAATTCCCAAAACCAAAACAACCCCTCCCCACCCACCCTCCAGACTACACACAGTTACCAGTCAAATAAAATTAAAATAAGCACAGACCCATGTCAATTGAGCTTCCAAGATGTCAGAATAGCCTCTAGCCACCCCATAACAGAGTAAAAGCCTGCACTCTATCTCGCATAAATGCGATATGTCTTTCCAGTTGCAGTGCCAAGACACACTCCTTGTACCATTCCAACAGTGTAGGAGGTTTCTCCTCTACCCAGTGTCCCATGATTACAAGTTTAGCTGTTGCAGCAATGAGTGTCATGTATGCTCTCCTGTTTTTAGGGGTATCAGCTGGAAAATGATTTATTATACATGCTTGCGGTGTAAATAATTCACTTAAGCCAAGGATAGGGTCCATATTATTACTGATGGACTGCCAGAATGTCTTTATGTGGGGACACTGCCACAGCATGTGAAACAGTGAACCAGTATCACTCTTACATTTGTTACATGTTGCAGCAGGTAATGTCCCATATCTAAAGAGCTTATCTGGTGTCAAATAAATATTGTGCATTATATTGTAACGTACTGACCTAAGTCTGTCTTGTTTAGTAAATTTATATATTGATATCCAGAGTTTTTTCCATAAGCTAACGTCTTCAGGGATATCAAGCTCTCTCGACCAATAGGGGCAGATCCCAAGTGGCAACTTGTGGTCCCAATCCTGCAAAATTTTATATATATTAGACACTGCATGTGGTTGAGAGGCAGCCTGTGTGAGCGTATTTAAATTTCTGTCCTCTGCACCGGCTAGTGGGGTCGCCAAGGGAAACGAAGTAAGGGTCTTGCAAACTTGGAAGTATTTAAAGGCTTCATTATCTGCAGCACCCATAGTCAGTTGCAGCTGCCCAAAGGCGACCGGTTTCCCACTCCTCCATATATCTGAGACATTACACTTGCTCAGCCGATGCCAAAAGGTGGATGGTATTGGAGTACCACCAATCTTAAAATGTGGGCTATTTAAGATTGGCTGGTCAACAGACTGTGACCAGTTCAAAGCAAAGTGTTTTTGAGCCTGGCGTAAAGCCTTCATTGACCAGCCCATCGGATTATTTCTGAGTGGTTTAGGAATGTAACATAGGAAAACAAATAAAAGAGCCGACAATGAGCACTTTACTCGGGTTGCCAAATATCTTTCTATAGGAAGCCAGAGCGGGGAGTATGCAACCTGTTCTAACTCTCTGCCAGAAGGAAAGTTTATTAATGTGCTGCACCAGATAATATAGGAAAAAGGAGGGGGCCGAAAGTCCTCCCCTTAATTTCAGTGCTGTCAATTTAAGATAAGACCTTCGGACACTCTTTTTAGTCCACATAAAGGAGTTTAATGTACTTTGCAGCCTGGAAAACCACATTTTTGGCAAGTATACCCCCAGCATTCCTAAAGGGTATAAGATCCTCGGAAGCAGATTCATTTTAATACCAGCTTTTTTAATAATTTGATTATAATGGGGTGTCAAGTTAAATTTATTACCAATCCTTATCCCAAGGTCGCTTTCCTCAGAGGTCTCTTTAAGATCTCTACCTCCCATTTTATAATTGTGCATTATATTGTTCTTACCCAAATACATCACTCCGAACTTATCCACATTATACGACAAACTGTGACTGTCTGCCCAAATTTCTAATTCGCTTAGGGCTGTCTGTAATAAGTCCGCATCTTTATTCGTGTTAACCACCCTTCCTATTCTGGTATCATCTGTGAATTTCGAGCACCAGATATCTAGGTTGGCTCTCATTGTTCCTATATAGGCATTGAACAGGCAGGGACTCAACACAGATCCCTGTGGGACTCCACTAGTCACCCTTTGCTAATTAGAGAGTTCTCCTTTTATGCATACTCTCTGTGACCTATCCATCAACCAAGATTTTATCCAACAAACAACACTTTGACTCCCATATTTACTAGAGTTTCCAGTATTTTAACGTGAGGTACCTTGTCGAATGCCTTGGCAAAGTCCAGGAATACCACATCCACTGCATCACCCCTGTCCAATGCCTGATTTACTTTACCATAAAATTCTAACAAGTTGGTCTGACATGACCTTCCTTTAACAAATCCATGTTGTGTCCTGTCAACCATCCCTGATCTATATTGGTACTCTAAAATGAAGTCTTTGATGAATCCCTCTAGCATTTTTCCAAGAATCGAGGTCAGGCTCACAGGCCTATAATTTTTAACTTCTTGTTTAGAACCTTTTTTGTGGATAGGTATCACATTTGCCTGTCTCCAATCATCCGGGACCTCCCAATCTCTTAGTGATTTCTGAAATATTATAGTTACTGGACCTGCTAATTGTTCAGCCAGATCTTTAAGCACTCTTGGGTGTAACCCATCTGGGCTCTGCACCTTATTTTGGTCCAGTTTTTGAAGTCGTAATAAGAATTCCTGCCTGTCTATAATTATACCCTGGTCATCACTAGGTATTCCACAATTTATCCCCTCTAATGGTTCTCCCTTATTAAAAACCGAAGCAAAATATTTGTTACTTAATTCAGCCATACCAAAATTATCAGTAACTAGTTTCCCTTCGGTATCCATCATAGGGCCTATCTTTTTTGATTCTCCCTTCTTATTATTAATGTACTGATAAAAGGATTTGTAGTTGTCTTTTACCCTTGTGGCCAATGTAACTTCAAACTTGCTCTTTGCTTCCTTAATGCTTTTTTTGGTGGTTTTTAAACACCTTTTGTAATTTGCCCAACTGTTATCATCGCCTTTTACTTTGGCTTTCTTAAAAGCTTTATTTTTTTCCTTTATTTGATGCTTTATTATTCCTGTCATCCAGGGGGGAAGATTATTTTTAACTTGTTTATATTTATTATTCATAGGTACAAACGTGTGGATCAGACCCAAAATTTTGTTTTAAAAGATATTCCACATCTTACCTAATGATGCACCCTTAAACTCTGCCACCCAATTCCAGTTTGACAATTCTCTTTGCATGCCCTTTTTATTGGCCCTATTATAATTATACACTATAGTAGCTCCCTCATTCTGGTTTACTGTCCCAATGTAATCATATTTAACCATTAAGTGGTCACTAGAGCCCAGGGGTGTCAGGACTTGGCAGTTGTTTATCTTTTCCCCCATATTACTTAAGACTAGATCGAGAATGTGCTATCACGAGTGCTTTCCCCGACATACTGTTCCATACTTGCTAAGTTAAATGTGTTTAAGTAATCATTTTCGTTTTTAGTTTTTGTAACCAGAAAAAAATGGAAATGGGGGAGTTCAGTGGTCTGCAGCATACCGCTGCCTATGCACCAGCTGCTCCAGGAGCTCTACGGTCCATCGGAACAGTCTCACCAACAGGGCCTGTTGCTCTAACTTGATCCACTGCTGCCTGATGAGATGCCACAGCAGGTCATCGGGGCACTCTCCCTTCTCCTGCCATCTGGCCCATGCAGATCTGTGATGTAGACCTATGGGGGGGAAGATAACCATGTAATAATGGTGAGCTGATGCTGTGGAGAAATGTAGAACACAGAATGCTGCCCCAGAGAAGGACAGATGTCCCAACAAGTATGCCCATATACCCAACAATGGAAACAGTTCAGATGCCACCTGACATGTGCAGTATGCAGCATCACGTAACCCTATGGTACACACAAGCCCATCTCACGCAGATGTAAAGGCCCATATGGCCATTGCCACCACCACCATAACCGATGGGATGCCACCCCATTCATACCCAATGTAGCCTCTGTCACACTACTGCCACACAGCCTCCCTGAAGTAAACCTCAGCCAGCCCCATAGCACTATCAAATATACCGCAGCAACAGAGTGACTTGGACATGCTGCCCAATGGAACAGAACATAGCCCTATGAAGCATTGCAACGTCACTATCAGAAACCCCACAACCACAGTCCACATGGCAACATACTGTGGCCTGTAGGGCCAATCCACAGGACTGTGTTGTAGATACTTTGCAAGTGTTCCCACACTCCCCTGGACAGCCACATACCCTGTCCATGACACAAGTGTGTCATGTGGTTATGTAATGGACACAGTACTCTAGGCCATGACACACCACTGAGCCATACAGCAGTAGCAACAACCCCCCATGGTCAGACAATGGGTTAGTGGCCAAAGTGTGCAGCACAGCCCTGTCATGGTGGCACAATGGAACAGCACAGTGCAATGTGACCTGTATGCATGCCTGACATGGATGGCACACACATGCCCACACCACTGTGAGCACACAACATCTACAGAGACCATGCCCAGGCCATAGGCTCGCCATGTGGTTTATGCATGCTGTGGACATTCACACAACCACAAGAACCAGACAAAACACCCACCCATTATGACCCAGTCATGAATACCACACAACACATGTCTGCTGTGCAATGCATACAATGCTAACATGCCCACAGCATATGTATGGAAGTAGTAGTCCACAAGCCACAGGAGGAGACAGCTATAATCAATGGTAGAATATAACTGTGGAATGACAACAGATGGAACATGCACAGCACACATGGAGAACACAGTGGGAGAACAGTGCCTCCTACAATGCCCATTGTTGTTGACTGTACGTGCCCATGGTGGATTGTAGGCCAGCATGCATAGTCCAATGCACAAGGTACAAGGAGGCAGACATGCCCATGCCAGCATATCACAGCCACACATATGAGACAGGGCCACTGAATGGCTGACATGCAACCCCTCAGGGTGCAGATGCAGGAAAGCAGCATCAAGGAGGGTGTGTGCCTGTTTACAGGAGTGTTACCTGCACAGTACAAGCACTGCATACTCCGGGCATGCATGACACACCATGTTGCAGTAGTGCAGGACTGTGAGCTGACATGTGCCTTCACATCACAGGCCCACAGGCTGTGTGGCCAGTGGATTCACTGGCCAGGTGAACTTTTCCGTAGGCTGCAGTAGGTGTGTGTGATGCCATGCCCAGCAGCACAGGAGCATGGGCACCCCATGGCCATGTGCCTCTGGGACTGGTGACATGACACAGGTCAAACACACATATGGTGGTGACACTGTGCTGTAAAGTGGTACCATACATGTGCCCCTGAGACCAGTGACATGACACAGGTCAAACACGCATATGGAACCCTGTATCTCTGCTGTTACCTCTATAATTCCAAGGCTACCCCCCCTTTTTGCACTTTGATAAGGCTTCTTGCTACCACCCTGTCCACCTCACCACCCTGCCCCTACCCCTCCCACACCAGCTTGACAAGGCCTATGGCTGCCACCTCCTACCTTTCTTACTCCCGCCCACCTCACCCCTGTCCCTACCCCCCCACACCAGCTTAACAAGGCTTATGGTTGCCACTTCCTATCTTTCTTTTTTCCTACCATCTTTATCCTTTGGCCACCCAGCTACGCTTTCCTCATATTAGAACCATAAAATTGCATATAGATAGATATATTTGCTCACTTTATTTTACTGTTTTGGTAACACTGTCCTTTTACCTCCTTTTTATGTTTTGTCTCCCCTTCCCACTGACGTGGAACCTTTGTAAATAAGCTGTCTGTGCACAGAGGTATTGTAATATGAGAATGAATAAATAAATAAAACATACATGTCCCAGCCAGCAAGGAATGCAACATATGCAATCCATAAGGAGCATACTCATGTGAAGCTTACTGCTGCCCATCACTGCCGTCCCTGGCCTGCTGGCCATAAGCCACAGCCCCTGGCTGTGCCCTCAATGCTGTTGTCCCCTTGCGGTGTGGTCTGCAGAGTAAAGGGAATAGAACAGTGTCAGTACCTTCATGGACATCAATAACCCCCGCAAACGGTGCCAGTGACACTGTGTGCAAACGTCAAACTCTATACTGTGCCCCTCTGCAACCAGCATATGGCACATGGTACACATGTGCAATGTCAATACATTGTACTGTAGTGGTCCATGTACATCACATATACTAGGCCATCTGACCTCATCTGGAGAAGCAATGCACAGACAACAGTGGGACAGTCGTGTACACAGCTATATGCACCCAGCACATATGTCCTGTGGGTGACAGACAACTGAATGGCACTCCTGACAGTATACCCCCAACACACAGCATGGATGGCCCACAACTGAGACCTGCCTGTGCCCCCCCAATGGACCATGCCACTTTGCTAAAATGTACCAGGGGGGCCCATTGATGATCCCATATGTCATATTCAACTGTATTAATATGGTAGACAGGGGATACGGTGTCACAGCTGTGGCTACCTCACCCCACACAGACAGTGCCACTGCAGTGCCCATTACTGTGACTGACATGTGTGTGTCATCTGACCACTGGACACAGCAGGGCCCAATGTCACATGACCCGTGACAACATGGACACATGGCAGTGAGTCCATGGGACATAACTGGCAGCTACTGTATCTGTCACTCACAGGCAGATGTTCGCCCACACCAGAAGGATGTTATTGACATATGTGGCAATGGCCAGCAAAAGTCCTGGCCCTGTCACACAGTATGCACCATGTCCACATCCAGGAAAGGTCCATAGCCACCATGCCAGTAACATAGGCAGCAGTGTATCGGCACCCTACACACATTAAAGTCGCAGTAAAGAAAAATGCACCAGGCTGGTGTGCTGGGTCAAACCTGGATGTATAATCAAAAAGTCTTGTACTCCTCCACCAAATAAAGAAGCTGCTTGCTTTCCTTCAAATAAAGTGCATATTTTATTAAGGTGTCAGTGCGACATTACGTACAAAGCTAGTTAAGATGTGCTTGAGCACTGACACCTTAATAAAATATGCATTTATTTGAAGAAAAGTGAGCAGCTTCTTTATTTGGTGGAAGGGTGAGGGACTTTTTGATTTATACACCCTACACACATCTGGACAGTAAGAATAGGCCCTCCCACAGCAGACCTTGTCGGTGTACAGAGGCGTGGCTGGACAATTCATTGTCATACACGCACCATCCAACTGCACAACCTTTGTGTCATGTATGTGCTCATGTTCAACTTGTGCTACACTACCAATGATGGAGCACACTGATACCTGCCACTTGATACCTCTGTGCATGTCATGTGTACCACCATGTACACAGGTGTTGTTGATCCACACACACACGCACACATCACTGTACCCATAGTGATAGTGATGTACACACAGCACTGCATGAGAATGACACTGTAACATGATAAGCATATGTTCAGTGACCTGTCCTACAAATATGTACCCACATGTATACTGTGGTTATGCCTTCCCACACCCTTTGACATGCATAATGCTAGGCTATGAGAAACATGTCCACTTACGTGGCATAGGCACAGTGCCATCATGCACCATGCACTAGAACCTGTCCAGCCTCTGACTCTCTCTTTCTCCACTGGAGGTTCACAAAACTATGTCTGCATTGCAACAGTAGGCCTGAACATGTCTCAGAAGACAAGTTCCAAAGGAACAGGTAGGTGTTCTTCAGGAAATATACAGTTATCATGGTCTGCAACAGTGTGTGTATTCTGCTATAGTGGCCTGGGGCTACAGTACTGGATGGGGAATATGTGTGCAGTGTTTTGTGTCAGGTACCGCCAAATGATGCAGTCATACAAACACCAGGCCCAGCTAGCAGGTGTGTACTAACAGTGTACTGCACTGTCATACCATCCTGTCCCATGTATATGCTGTGACAGTGGTTCTGGAGTTCCACAGTATGACACACAAAAGGATGCCCATGTGCATCTACAGGTATGCTGTACATGCCGGGGGGGGGACAGTCACAACACACATCATAGGTATACTGTTCCCATGGCAGATCTGTTTGAGACCACCATGTGTTTGTGCACCACATGATCTGCTGTGCAACAACCAGGACACTATGCTCACATGGCCAACAACACAGGTCTGTGCATCCAAAACACATCCCACATCTGGTGGTGCGGCACAACACAGGGCCTGTTGCAGCTCACACAATGCAGGCTGCTGCTGGTATCAATGTGGCAAATAAACATTGTCAGGTGTCCACCACCCAAGGATGGACATGCAGGGGCCATTGATGGGTAGGGACAGCCTGGGGGGCCTAACCCCTACATCCCTGCGATGCATGCCCACAACTGATGCCACGGTGTTGCCTATTGGTTGTGCAATCACACACACACACACACAAACACACACCCCACTTAGAGAACAGCCACTGACCACTGCAACATTTCTATCCACCAACAGGTGCCTCTGGTGGCCATGAATGCCTCTGAAGCCACACATTTTCGAGGAAGGATCTGAAGGCCATGGCAGATGCCTTTAAGGCCAGAGAGCACAACAAGTGGTGATACAAAACAACTCATGTTGTGGTCTGTGTGATGTGGGGGAGAGATTACAGTGGAGGTCAACACCATTGATGCAGGGGATGCTCCATGAACACTGTACTCAAGTGATGAAATTTCCTACAGTACCATGTGGAGGATAATCTGGCAGCACGCCGCCTTGCACTACACACCACAGGTGGTGGGCTATGGTCATCGGAGGTTGCAAGACCTGTTGATCCTGTAGTGGAGGTTGTGGCATCAACTCTGAGGACTGTGGCTGTGGAAGGTGTTGAAGGTGGTGGGTGTGAGACACAGGTGCCATCAAACAGTACATGGCTGTGTACCAGCATGGTGTGCATGGGCATATGTGCAACTCTGCTTGTGTTGTGGCACAATACAGCCCTGGCCAGTACACACACATGTGTGTATTGGGATGGTAAGTGTGATGTGTGGCACTGTCTGCTGCTGTGTTTATTGTGCTACCTGTCTAGTGGCATGTGCCACACTAACACAGTCTTGTAGTACTCTGCACACAGATGACCTGTTCCTATGCACATAGTGTGTCACAGCTGCAGGAGTTCTTTACACATGCGGTGTTGAATGCTGACAGGTGTGTCACTGGGTGCATTACCTATGCCATCGCTGCGGGTGGCAGTGTTAATGTGTGTGGGATGTGTGGGATACA
Source organism: Neoceratodus forsteri (assembly GCA_016271365.2). Classification (NCBI taxonomy): domain Eukaryota; kingdom Metazoa; phylum Chordata; order Ceratodontiformes; family Ceratodontidae; genus Neoceratodus; species Neoceratodus forsteri. The sequence continues at coordinate 39,757,689 of JADMNL010000028.1, read as the reverse complement.
TAGGTGTTAGGGGTGAGCATGTCTGTAGGGTCCACATTCCACCTGTAGGTGTGTGTGCACCCTGTGGGAGTATAGGCTGTAATCACCTGTTTTATGCTGGCACTGGGTGACACAGACAGCAATGGTGGGGTATGCATGTGCCAGTACCAGTACAGGACCACTGTGTACTGTGCAGCACACTGACAGTGTTCTTCTCTGTCCACAGCACAGGGAGATGGCACCACCAAGGAGATCTACCTGGAGGAGGACACTGGGCCATCCACATAAGGTGTCCAGTGGCAGGCAGCACATGAAGAGGAAAGGGAGTCTTTGGACAGCATACTGGACAACCTCTGTGACAGTGATGAAGACACCTACATTTCCCCTGGAGATTATCTTGCTGCCATTACTGCACTGGGGGGGAATCTCCACATCAGAAGTGTTCCTTGACAACCACAACCAGGCACGGGTGGACACCAGAAGGGCCATCATGGCCACCAGACAGTCGCTCACCAGGCACACAGTGCCCCATCACTTGGTGCTCTCCAACATATCACCTCCACAAACCATATAAAAACCTCAAACAGGTATCTGTCTCTATCTCCAAAATCAAACAAAGGGGCAGAGGACATTGCAGAGCAGGACACTGCAGCACAGGAGCTAGCACAACAAAACTCTCCCAAAACAGGAACCAAAACAAAAAAAGCAAAAAGGAAATCCAAAACACTTCTGATCATAGGAGACTCCATGATTTGGGGAGTTGATACCTATCTCCAACCAGGGGTAATGGTCAGATGTCTCCCAGGTACATCAGTGTGGAGAGACACTGACTGCATTACTAAAATTGTACAGGAAGCAGGAGAAAACATTGACATCCTGGTGCACATAGGGACTAATGATCTCACCAGCCGGTCAGTTGTGGAGACTAAGAAACACCTGACCAGGCTGGCAGATATTTCTTGGTCTCCACAAACTATCTGACAGACTATCATCCATTTCATCTGGCATCTTCTTGTCTGAGATCCAGCCAGTCTGGAAAAAGGGGAGCAGATGGACGGAAGGTTAGAGAAGGGGAGATAGGGAAGCTAAACATGTGGCTCAATGGCTGGTGCCAGGAAAAAGGACACAAATTTGTAGGTAACTGGCAACAGTTTTGGGAGTGAAAGTTCTTTAAATTCGATGGACTGCATCTGACTAAGGAGGGATTCAGTGCATTGGGGCAGAAGTTTGACATCTTTGAGGAATATTTAAACTAGCAAATGGGGAAGGGGTGCAGCACCTGATAAGTCGAATGGGAAGAACATCCCCCCCAGCTAGTGATCAAACAGGAGTTCAGCATGTTTGCAGTTCATTTGCATCACCAGGTAACAAAAAAAGGTCTGGCTCCCCATATGACATATAGGGGAAACATCAGACCTCGCCCAACAACTTACACACCGAAATCTGGTCAATGGAAAATCATGTACACAAATGCTCACAGTCTGGGAAACAAGATCCCAGACTTGCAGGCAACAATGACAGGCTAAACTGGACATAGTAGCCATTAGTGAGACATGGTTCACCTGTAACCACACTTGGGAGACTTCAGTACCTGACTATGTACTGTTCAGAAGAGACCAATGTGCAAAAAGGGGGTGTGGAGTGGCCCTTTGTGTCAATGAAAATAATAAAGCTACAGAAATTCAGAATACACATAAGGAGCCAGAACTGTGGGTCACTCCGGAAACAGGAAATGGGACAGCCATACTAACTAGGGTTGTCTACAGGCCTCCAGACCATGGGGAGGACATAGACACATTACTGTTAGAAGATGTACTAAACATGACAGCTAAAGGGGGAAGTTCTGATAATGGATGACTTCAACATGACGGATACAGATTGGTCAATACCAGCAGGAACATCTGCCAAAACTAGACACATAGTGAATTCTCTGCAGGGGGAAGGCCTCAGACAACTGGTACAACAACCCACTAGAGACAGGGCTATTCTCGATCAAGTACTGACTAACTGGGAAAGGATCACAAATCTCCAGGTAGAAGGTGACCTGGGGGCAAGTGACCATCACATGGTATGGTCCAATTTGGCCACTAGAACTAAATCATCTCATTCCAAGGCAAAAATATGGGACTTCAGAGGATCTGACTTTGATAAGATGGCCAACAGAGTTAAGCTAGCCCTGGCAAGAAGAAATACAGGTTAGGGGGTACAGGCAAAGTGGGCAAGCATTAAGAATGCAATACTTGAAGCAACATCCCATTGTGTTAGAGAGAAAAGGAAGTGCAAAAGAAGAAGGAAACCACTTTGGTTCTCAAAAACAGTAGCAGAAAAGGTCAGAGCTAAAAGGCTGGCCTTCAGGAAATATAAGGGAATGCAGTGGGACGAAGATAAGAAGACATGCCAAACTTACCTAAGGGAAGCAGGGAAGGTAGTAAGGTAGGCAAAGTCCCAAATCGAGGAAACACTAGCACGAACAGTAAAAGAAGGTGACAAGACTTTCTATAGGTACATTAGTGAAAGGAGAAAGTCTGGAGGGGTATTGCTAAGATCAAAGGGGATAAGGGTGTGTGTGAGGAAGAGGACCAAGGAAAAGGATCTATCCTAAATAGATACTTCTGCTCAGTATTTACTGAGGAGAAGGTAGGGCAGGGTCCACAGCTCAGCACCATGGACATGGGGGGGGTGCACTAGTCCCTTCACAAAAGAAAGCTTCCTACAAGAGCTCAATAAGCTCAGGGCAGACAAGGCAATGGGACCTGATGACATACATCCCAGGGTACTAAAGGAGCTAAGGGTGGAACTAGAAGAGCCATTGTTAGAACTGTTTAGTGAGTCTCTTAACACTGGAAAGGTCCCAGAAGACTGAAGAAGGGCTCATGTGATCCTGCTCCACAACAGTGGTAGCAGGGAGGGGGCAGGGAACTACAGACCATTCAGTCTTACCTCAGTAGTGGGCAAGGTTATGGAGGCACTCCTTAAGGAAAGGATAGTGTAACACCTGTAATCCATAGAAGCACAGGATCCAAGACAGCATGGCTTTACAACAGGAAGGTCCTGTCAAACTAATCTCATAGATTTCTTTGACTGGGTACCTAGGGTGGTGGACCAAGGGGGAGCAGTTGATATCGCCTACCTTGACTTCTGTAAAGCTTTCGATGCTGTTACACATGGAAGATTTATTAATAACCTGGGCAGGCTTGGGGTGGGTCAGAATTTGGTCAACTGGGTGGCAAACTGGTTGATGGGCAGAAAACAGAGAGTGGTGGTAAAAGGTATACAGTCAGAAGAGATGCAAGTCACAAGTGGGGTACTTCAGGGATCAGTCCTGGGGCCTGTCCTCTTCAATATCTTTATCAGTGACATTGCAGATAGACTGGTGGGTAAGGTTTGTCTGTTTGCAGATGACACCAAGATCTGCAACAGAGTAGATTATCCAGATGGGGTGGGCAGAATGAGAAGAGGTCTGGATAAACTTGCAAAATGGTCGGAAGAGTGGCAACTGGGAATTAACGCAAGGAAGTGCAAGATCATGCACATAGGGAAAAGAAACCCTGAAGCCACCTATAGGTTGGGAGGGGAGTTGCTGGCAGTCACAAGGTAAGAAAGAGACTTGGGCATCATCATTAAAGATGACCTGAAATCATCCAAGCGAACCTCTAAAGCAGTAGATAAGGCTAGGGGGATGCTGTGGTGTATTAGTAGGGGTATCACAAGTCAGAAGAGGGAGGTAGTAATCCCTCTTCACAAGACACTGGTTAGGCCCCATCTGGAGTACTGCATGCAGTACTGGAGGCCACACCTTCACAAGGACATTAACAAAATGGAGGCATTCCAGAGAAGGGCAACCAAAATGGTGCAGGACTGCATCAGAAAACATATGAGGACAGATTAGCGGAGCTCAATATGTACTGTATACCCTAGATTAAAGGAGGGAGAGAGGTGATATGCTCGAAACATTCAAACACCTTAAAGGCATTAACAAGGTGAACGAGTCTAACATGTTTCAATATAAGAAAAATAGCAGAACAAGAGAACATGGAAGGGAAGAATGGGGGAATTCGTCTGATTTGGGGGTGCTTTAAGGCAGGCAGGACCTCTGTACAGCCACGTAAGCCTGACATTGTGCATTTACTGTATCTAGCCATTCTCGCTAGTGATTGTACACAGTGCACAGTGCCATATAGTGAGAGCTTTAGCCGCATGTTATCGCAGTTCAGTACAATATTGATTTGTACAGCTTGCTTGCATTAACCGTCTTGTAGGCTCCTTACCTGCTCTGTCTTTCACGTCAATCGCCATCTTTTCTGCACATGCGCAGTCGGTGGTGTCTCACAGGACACCTGCATGGACCCCCCTTCCTGCTGCATACCTAATGAACCTTTTTGTCTCCCTCACCTTATAGGCCTCGGATCCCCACACACCAGCCACAGCCCCTAGCCCAGCCAGATGCTTTAACTTCAGGGATGCAGAGGACACTGAGAGCACTCCTAAAGGTAATCCAGCTACTCGTGGGCTGCTCTTTTATCGGAGGAGTGTTAGCCCATTGACGCTTTGCGTCAGCTGCCCCACCCGCCCCAGCCACCATCCCACTCAGGGGCATCCCTTAACTTAAGTATGGACCATGCCACATGACTTCCTGTGGTGCTAATTTGTAAGTCCCCACTTTGCCATTTGCAGCTTATATTGACCAGACTCTAGAGGGAGTCTGTTTTGCTATGTCACCTAGCCCATCCTCTAGTCACCTGTCTCCTCTCCACTGTACTGCATGACTCTCGACACTAGTCCCTTCTCCCTGACTCCCACCTCACTCTCCTTACTCACCTCCACCCTACCCCCTGATGCCTACCTCCTCGCCCCTCAAGTCATCTCCTCCAATACCACCCTTAGCCTCTGTCCCAATTCCCTTTCTGGCCTCTAGCAGTCACAGCTGTGACCCGTTTTCTCGCCTAATACACCCTTGTTTTCCAGGCCAAATTGCTGCCTCCCAGGCCCAGAACTAGGTACATTGCAAGCTAATGTTTGCCAGACTTTGAACCTTGTACCCTCTGTGTCAAAGCCCACAGCCCTACCACTGTACCATCGTGGCTGCCACACTTCTGGAAGTCTACACATTAGATATATACTATCCACCAGGCCTACCCCACTGCAAACCATAGCCACTCAAGTGTACCTATTGGGTCTGGCCCCAATGTTCCTAGCATCAATCCTCATCTTACACATCTGCCCACATTTGCTCCCCACTCTTAACTCATTGAGGCCCAAAGACACCTGTAACTGGCAGCAGAAAAGACACTCCTGAGATCTTTAATGCCTCCAGACATCCTGCACTTTTTGCCATTGAGGACTTTTGATGCCTGAGGACATCACTGCTTAAAACTTAAATATTTCACAAACTAAAGTGAGTAGAATTGACTGCATAGCACCATTGGAAAGGTAATGTTCTGCTGAACAACTTTGCTGCTGATACTTTGTGTCTGTTATGTATACTTTATAAGATGTTTGCATTTTTCTATGGTATGGTGTGTATGGCTGACATTTGTCTCTCAAGCTTCACCTAACCACCTTAATAAAACAGAAAATAAATACTTGTATCATATTAGAAAAATGGCTTTTTAGTACAAAATTAGTTTTGTACCTCCATCTAATGTATGGATGCTTAACTTGGTGTTTATATGTTAAATATTTTTTCGCTATTTCAACCAATACTGAAAAATAGGAACTACTTATAATTAATTGCACTGTACCATTGAAAAGGTAATATTGTGCTCAACAACTTTGCTGCTCGTACTTTGTGCATAGCACTTACGGTTCATGAGGTATTCGCATTTGTTTGTGGCATGCTGATTATGACTTGATTTTGCTCAGAAAGCTCCAGGTTGCACTGTTAAAAGTATACAGGCCACAAATGGTGAAACTCTCAAGGAGCTCCTGAGGCCTCAGTGAGTTAAAATCTCGAATGAAACCCCCACCCCATCACTCACCCCTCCCCTACCCTTGCTACCCCTTTGACCCCCCACACCCCACCCCAGACCACCTACCCCTAATCCTGTTCACCCTCACAGCCCCCTGCCTCTTACCCTACCTTGCCATCCCAGCCCTCCATGCTCTGCCAATCCCCTGCTCGCTACCAGGAAAGACCACATTCCATCCTCACTCAGCTAACAATTGACGCTACATCACTCTCCTCAGGTTAATCTCCATGCTACTCATGATATCACGTAACATCCATCCCAACCCTGGCCCCTCAATCACCAGTCAGCCGCAGACCACCCCAGTCTCAGGGCTACACATTGCCTCCATGAATGTTTGTAGCCTCCTGAAGAAAACTGCAGCCATCCAGTGCTGGTTAGCACAGCACCAATCAGACGTACTGGCACTGGTTGAAACCTGGCTTTCTAAATCAACTCCACACTCCATCACCTTTCCCGGCTACTCCATCTTTAGGGAAGCTACTGTAGAGTGGGCAAGCGTGGTGGTGATTGTGTCTTTTATGTGCATGACACACAGCAGGGCCAGGCCTTCCCAACCCCTAAACTTGATGAAAGCGCCCAAGCTCTGTCACTAAAAATCACCTCAGACCCCTCCAGGGCCCCTTTTATGATTATTATTATCACTGTGGCCTATGTCCCGCCAAGAAACCAAGCCCCTGCGATATCCTCACTTTCTGAATACCTCACCAACGTCCCGCACAAGGCTGAGAAGATACTGGTGGGAGATCTCAATGTTAACTGGCTCGCCAGCTCGGCAGTTCACACCAAGGACATCTTTGCAGCCCTTGACCTTACCTAACTAGTAACCCAGCCCAACAGGTCAGACCCTTCCACTGCCACACACTCACTGCTGGACATCCTCCTCACCAACAGCCCACAAAGACATTACGGTCTACCACAGACATTACGGTCTACCACAATCCACTGAGTGACCACTCACCAATACTTTTTACATGGTCTTGCCAGCTACCAAAACTAGCACACAATATGACCTACCGCTGCCACCTACGCCCTGGAAATCTCCAAAAGTTAAAACACTATTTGGCCCAATGGGACTGGTCCCCCATAATCCTTGCCCCAAATGTGGATGCCGCTCTTGACTACTTCTCCCCATCTTTTAAATAGGCCTATGACATTTATGCCCCATTTACCAAAACACAAACCAAGAAGTGCAATGCACCTTGGATCACCCTCCTGCTCCTACAACAACTATGGCAAAGAGATGACATCTGGCACAGAGCCATTGTCTCTGGTAAGCCAGCATACAGACAGGCCTACAATGCCAAATGAAACAGATATAACTGGGACATATGAAAGGCCAAGGCTGAATACTACAGAGCTACCTTGGCCTCCTCCTGGGGGTCCGCCTGAACTTCTGGGATAATATAAAAGAGTTAAATGGGAAAATGTACTCATCACCTCTGTCCCAGCTTAACTTTAATAGAACAACCACCACAGACCCACAAAGCATAGCAGATTGCCTCAACACTGCTTTCTCTGACCTCAGTGCAGTTCTCCACAGCAACTTCTTTGACCCAATTCCCCCACTCTGACACCAACACTCCACCGCCCACCTTTCTATCTGCATACCATTACTACACAGGAAGCTAAACATTACCTGACTAAAGCCCTCAATGGCACTAGCCCCTTTGGCGACCACTGGACATGAAATTGCTTCAATTAGTCCTTGACACAGTACAGGGGCCCCTCACTGATCTATTAAATCACTCTCTGTGCCTGGGACAGTTCCTTACTGCTTGGAAAAAGGCAGTAATCACCCCTATACACAAAGGTGGGGATAGTACATCACCGAGTAAGTACCAGCCAATCGCCATCCTCCCCCTTCTCTCAAAAGCCCTAGAGAAAGTAGTAGCCACCCAAGTCCCTGAGTACCTGAACACATATAGCCTCCTTTGTTGGGAGCAGCATGGTTTCCACTCTGGCCATAGTACAATTACAGTTGTCATGAAATTCTCCACCTCTCTTCTCTCAGCTCTAGATAAGAGCTACCTAACTGGAGCCATATTTATAGACCTTCCCAAGGCCTTCGACATGGTCAGTCACCCCCTTCTACTGAACTCACTCCTACAACTTAGCCTCTCTCAAGGTCCCCTCTCCTGGTTTGCCTACTACCTCTCCTCAAGGTCTCAATGCATTAAAATAAACCAAACCCTCTCCAGCAGCCACCCTGTCTACTCTGGTGCACCTCAGGGCTCCATTTTAGGCCCGCTTTTCTTTAGTCGCTACCTAAATGCCCTACCTAGCCACTGCTCATGAAAGGTTCTTCTTCATGCAGACGACGCAGTCCTTTTTGTTTCTTACCCACACCCCTCCTCACTTCAGACCACTTTACAACATGCTTTTAATCAAGTCAAGAACTGGTTCCTTGACTGCAGACTGATCATTAACATTAAAAAAACCAAGTCTATGCTTTTTGCACATCATCAAAGTAAAGCCAGGGATGTTCCTCTCCAGATACTCGCCAGCTCACTGCATCCTCTGGAGCAAGTCCTCACATACAAATATCTAGGCATCACTTTTGACCATGCACTCTCTTTTCACGCACACATTAGCATACTCACTTTAGCCACCAATGCTTGTATCGGCTTCCTATATAGACATAAAGAATGTTTGCCTCCAGAAGCCCTCTGCTTGGCCATCACCTCCTCGGTCCTGTCCCTAGTTGACTATGGACTCCCTCTCTATGAATCAGCTGACACCACTGCTATCAACAGAATCCAAATGTCCATGAACAAGGCCTACTGGCTGCTTTCTGGTGATGACAAGTGGACCCACACATGCACACTATACTCCCTAGCCAATGTGCTCAATCTTGAGGAGAGACTACAGTACCAGTCATGCCTACTGACAAAAAAAATACTCCTTGGTCTCCCCCCAGAGTGTCCACACCTCTAACCCCGGCCACCCCCTCTATTTCCACCTGCAGCTTCTCCAAGGTGACCTTTCTAGTGCCCAGGGTGAGGACAATACTTGCCCAAAGGACCTTCAGTTATAGGTCCCCATGCTGGTACAATGCACTCCCCTCCTCTGTCTCCACCCTGGCCAAAATAGGCCTCTTTAAGGTCACAATTAGAAATCACATCCTCTCCAGCCATGTGGGTGGTAGCTGTGACCCTAGACTTCTGGGTGCCCACTCCTAAGATAGCTCAATTTTTACTGCCCTCATTGACAATGTCCCCTAATGAATTGCATCCTGACACCTCCTAAAGCAATGTACTAACCCTATGTCAGCTGCCTAGCCATTGCTTGTATAGGATTGCAGCTACACTGTCTAAGTCTCTGTAAATGTACTATTTCTATAATGTTATTGTAACCAAGCCTGTAACACTACCCAGCAACTGTAACTATGTCTTGCTATGTTGTTGTTGTATATATGTACTGTAGGTACCGTTTGTTTAAATACTGTGCAATATTGTTGTATCACTTTGGAAATGGGTCTTTGACTCAAAGTGTTATAATTCTGATGTGAATTTAAATAAATGAAATAAAATAAACAAATAAATGAGATTAGAGTGAGGCCAATTAAGGGGCAATGTGAGGAAGTTCTTTTTCACAGAAAGGGTGGTGGATGCATGGAACGGCCTACCTCAGGAAGTGGTGGATATGAATACAGTACAGGGCTTCAAACAGGCATGGGATAAGCATAAGGGAGCAATACAGATGAGTATGGATAGATAGGCCATTGACAGAGCAAAGGCCGATGGCACATTCATAAGGTAGAAAAAGAAATGGGCAAACTGGATGGGTCTTGTGGTCCTTATCTGTCATCAACTTCTATGTTTCTATCTGTGCTGGCAGTGTCCCTGGAGGGTCATGCCAAATCTATCTCATGTGCCACCACCCCCTCTATCACTGCCACAGGTTTGACCTTCACACCTGCCAGATACCACACCCCATGGCCTGTTTCACAGGTATCTGTGGGTGGCCAGCATGTTGCCTTGCCTTTCCACTTCTGTGACATGCATGGTCCAGCAGCCAGTGAGGTACTTCCAACACCACCATCCACATAGGGTGTGTGGTACACACACCCCACTAGTCACCCACATACACATACTGTCTCAGATGACAATGCCCCCCAGAGACAGGATCACTTGGAGGCTCAGCAACTCCTCCAGTCTGTGGAAAACTCTTAGTCCACTGCATAAAGGGAGCTGCACCCATTCCAGATGGAAATGCAGCAGGAATTGCCCACCTCCAGGATGCCCTGCATGCCGACCTGCAGCATGTGGAACAGCATGTGGAGGAGCATGAGGCAGGTTTCCTGGATACCCTCTACCAGGTTTTTGGTGAGATAACTGGGGTAGTGATGGAGCTTACTGCCATGGTGAGGGTGGCTGGTCTGGCCAGACATCAGTGCCACATCAGCATACACCATCAGCATGTGGGTACTGTCCCCCGGCATGCATCATTAGCACATAGTGGCAGGTCAGAGTTAGTCAGCACTGCCGGAATGGCATTATCTGTGGGCATTCCCCAAACCACTGGGCTACACCTGGGCTTGGCTTCACCCAGCCTGAGATATGGCCATCCCGGGGGGGGGTCACCTTCCTCTCAAACATCACCCTAGAGCTCCTCGGTCCACATGACCCCTCCTACATGGCCTTGCAGTAAGTCATTTGTCTGGACTCTTGGCATAAGTAGGCACTGATGTTGTGTGTTGCACCTTACATTCCCCTTCCTCACATCCACCCATCCCATGCACCCTGTTATACACACCCAAACCTCACCTCATCCCCATGTCACCACTGTAGCATCCTGTGTTTGTTTTTATTCTTTGTGCATTCTTTCACATTGTTTGTTTGTACATATTATGACAATACACTATTGCTAGCATGACTGTTGTCCATGTTGTTTCCACTCACCTGCCCATCCCTGTCAGTGTTCTGATGATGTTCTGGTGATGTTCCTGGAACCTCCTAGCCATACATGGGTCTTGCCTATTGAGCTGCTCTATTATCATATGCTCCTTTGGCACCATGAAACTGTCAGCATGTTCCTCAAGCACTGTCAGGCATTTTTCATGGTTGAGCACCATGTTGTGTAATATATAAAAGATAGGAAGTTTCCAGAAGGTTCTGCTTTAGAAAGTGCATGTTAACTTTATAGTAACCTATGTAAAAGAATGGCTATAGGAAATAGCCATTATTAATTGCTATTGTCCCCCAGAAGGTTCTAATTTCTACTCATCCAAATATGACAAGAACTGTCAGAACTGCTGATGGAAGTAGTTCAAGTATTCCCAAAAGCAGATCTTCTTTTATTGGAGGATTTTAACGCCCTGATTGGGCCTTTTGATAGTCTAATAGAAAACTCCATGTATACATGTAGTGGAGATGTCAAGTCCCTCTTACCTAGAAGGTCAAAGGAAAATAAACTCAATAATTCTGGTAAACAACTGATATACCTTCTAAAATAGTACAATTTATTTCCATTAAATGGAAGGTATATAGGGGGCCCAGATGGAGATTATACATATACCTCCACTAGGGAATCCTCTATAGCTGACTATATTTTATGGAATGGTGTTACATTTTGGGAATATTTGGCCATACCTTTAACTGGAGAAAGTGATCATTTCCCAGTTCTTGTTGAAACAGTAACTCAGAGATCAATACGCACTAGGGTTAATACTGACAAAGTGGAATTTACAGAAATAAGAGCATCCAAAAGAATAATCTGGCAAAAAAACTTGGATCAAGCAATTTAACCTATAATTTCAAATTCAATACTGATACAACAGGTTAGCTTCTTAATAAATGTAGACTTACACCATTTGCAACAAGAACTGCATTCCATATTTGCAAAAATAAGATCTGAACTAGAGAGTTCTGTTAAGGGAAAAAATAGGGTCACAAAAAATACATGGTTCAATACAGACTGTAAAAGAATGAAGGCTCAGATTAGGGCAATGTACTGCCTATATAAAACAAGTTCTGGTCAAAGCCGAGATGGCTGTGAAGAGCTTTTGGGAGGCTTTCACCCATTATTTCTAATGAATTACACAATGCAGATCTGTGGAGAGGCAGTTTCAATGTGGTCTTCCTTTTACACATTTTTACAATGTGTATTCCTAGAATATGCCTGCTGATTGCTATATATTTAGCCTGGATAGTTCACAGAAGAAATTGCATCTTATTTTCAGTGGGACTCTACATCTACACAATATTATGCTGCATTGTGTAAAATCAGAATGCACTAAAAACAATATTTTACATCTGGGGGGATATATTAAGTGCCGGATTGATGCATGAGCAGAAAGATGTGTTGTGCAAAGAGGGTGTGCCATTTGACACTGATACAATATTCAAAGAGAATGTGCAATGGGTATGGGGTGTGCATACAGTGAAGCCCACCAGGATGAAGTGCAGCACTGCAGAATTCTGCAGAGAGTTACTGAAGCAAACAATGCAATTTCAAATTGAGTTAATCCCTTTTGTCATGCAGTAAACCTGTGACACTGTGCTTCATCCTGGCGGGCTTCATCGTTCCTGTTGAAAATGTGACCCAGGATGGGAGTCACAGTGCAGTTGGCCACCAAGTCAGGTGCATCCAGGGTGACCCTGACTGAATACCTTCCAGGTGGAATGTGTGGCCCACACCAGTATGCACCGCATCCCCCATGGGTGATATTCAGCCCAGGAAGCAAATGAACTAATTGAGGATGCAGGGTGAAAAGGGGCCTTATGCATGCTCATTACCAGGCCATTTGCATGTTGGTATGGTGATGAATGTGCTGCAGCAGCTCTAGCCCTCAGACCCTGACCCTGATTGCTCCCAAGTGGGACAGGCCCTGAAGTCTCTGGTGGTATAGTGGCACCCCCCACCTGTTCCATCAGCCCCGATTGTACCACAGTCCAGGTTCTATTGGTTCCATATTGTAGGGACACCACTGCTATCCCTAATTGCACCTGAATACACCTACAGTCCATGTCCATAGTGTAGTGGCCCCTGCCCCCTCTCAACAGTGCACAGACACCCCTCCCTGCCCCCTGCCCATCCCATTGTGACAAATGGCTCTGTAATTGCAGTAGGATGCTGGAATGTGTTATATGCAGGCATGAGCTGTATGTGGGTGATAACACCCAGTGGCCATACTCCTCATGCACTGGCATGCAGCTCCATCATCCCAGTGTCATACTATGCTGCAGCACAGCATATGCATAGGATTGCCCCCTCAACTTGAATGGCATACCATTTGTGTGTGCCCTGGCCCATTCTGCATGTTTGAATATCATACTGCTGCGTATTGTTGGAGTTGTGTTGCTCATCTCCCTTTTCCACTGGGATGCACCGTGTATCTCCTTTGAATATGGGGGCCCTGGACTAGATAGCCTGAATAAATACATTATAAAAATGGTAAAATCATGACTCCACTGAAAACAAGATACTGCATCCAATCTAGCACAACCTGACTAAAAACAGTGCAAAAATGGGTAAACGAACATCCCTGTGACAATGAGATGCAGCATCTCCACTGCCCTATCCAGGATACAAAATATAGGATAAGAAATATTCAGTGCTCCCAGATACAAACAACCATTACTCTGTAAAAAAACTTCATTTTCCATGTGTTTTCCCCGAAAAGGCAGAATCAAATCTCTGTATAAATCCCTGTAGATTGTTCCATAAGCCACTGGTTCCTTATTTATGACTTTGTTCTTTATTATATCAGCAGCCTTTTATTAGGAGAAGAGCTCTGATTTGCTGCTCAGTATTGATATTATATGTCACTATGGCCTTGGAATGATTTGGATTTATATGTTATGCATAAGGCATAATGGGGGACAATATGAAATGACAAATATCAAACTCATTATTTCATGAACTATAATCAAAATTAGTAATCACAAGTCAGACAATCTTTGAAAAGATACTAGTAATGCCTGTCAACAAATTTATTGCAAACAGAGACATATGTATGTATGTATGTATGTATATATATATATATATATATATATATATATTCATGTAAAAAACTCTGTTTAATGCATCAGTTAGGGTTGCTCCACAGTGACAAAAGTGAGGAAATTCAATGTTAGGGTTGCCACCCCTTGCACCCGACACCCACCCCACCCCCACCAACAGGCATCAGGGTGTGTGTTGGGGTTGTCAGTCCTAACTCTCACCCCATTCCATGTGTAAATAAGCTGAAATGGTACAGTATAGGAGAATGGGGTGAGAGTTAGGACTGACAACCTCAACGCACACCCCAATGCCTGGTGGTGGGGGCAGGGTAGGTGTGGGGTGCAAGAGGTGGCAACCCTCACACTGAATTTCCTCGTTTTTGTCGCTGTGGAACAACTCTAACTGATGCATGAAACAGAGTTTTTTTGCCATGAATTTCTCTTCTTTTTGGGAATGTGCACTGTAAATAGTGAATGAAATGTGGTGGTGGGAGCGTGGGGCCTGAATCATGTACATTTTTGTCACTTTGCTGTGCAAAAACTGTATGACCAACTGAAAAGAAACTTGGTAAATGAAGACATGTACCATAGTACACCATATGTTCAGAATTGTGTGAACATCCGTTCAACGGTCACACAGTACCACAAGCAAACAACAGTGCAGTCTCAATTCAGCAACTGTAGGTGCAAGCAACCCAAAAATTGTCACAGTCAAAAATGTAGTATAAATCTTTATGCATTCCAAATGCCAGGCAAATCGGACACATGGTTCAAAAGTTATTGAAGCAGAATGAACCAAATTTTCATTCGTCTGAGTGGCATAATTCCGACCTGTTACTATTTAACACACCAAACCACTGCAAAGCACCTCCGTACCTCTAGGGCCACTCACGGTATAAATTTCAAGCCAGTAGCAGCCTGCAGAACGTTATGCGTAAAATGGTAACTGCATCACTCAGTATCTCCACAGCAAATTATTCTTCCAGCATGTAAACAGCATTATTCACATCTCCAGGACAGCTACTCAGCACCCTCCAAATTTCATGTGAAAAGACCACACCATTCCAGAGATATTTAATTGTTACGTTTCTGCAACTTTAAGAAGTCTTCCACCACAAAATGACTGAAATTGCAGCAGAAAATGCACTAAAATGGTGGACCTGGTGGCCAAAAAAATCAGTAACTGCGAAGCGGGCTAACTTCAATTGGCAATAACTCTGGACTGGAACAACATTTTTTTCACCAAACAAAAACTGACGTGTTCCTTGAACAAAGGTCTTTCTACGTGCCAAGTTTCAGACCAATCAACCACACACTGGCTGCGTTATGTCATGGAAGCGTGAAGAAAAATAGCAAAAACATAATGTTCTGCACTCACTACACAAATGCAAAAACACAAACGGTAACATTAATGCAAACAGTGATGGAAACAGTGAGGTAAAAGAAAATAGTAATGCTAACGGCAATGCAAATGCAAGCACAAACGGTAACACACACGGTGACGCATATGGAAATGATAACGTAAACGGTAAGAGAAACACAAGTGAAAACATAAAGGAAAACAGAAATGGTAATGCAAACAGTAACGCAAATGCTAACAGTAACAGAAAAGCAAACGGTAATGAAAACAGTAATGCAAACGCTAATGGCAATGGAAACTCAAACACAAACGGTAACAAAATTGTAACAAAAATGCAAAACATTAACACAAAGTCAAACAGAAACACAAATGGTAATGGCAATGGAGACACAGAAGGAAACAGTAATGCACTTGACAACGGAAACATTACTGAAAATGCAAACTCTGAGGACAACGCAAATGCAAACAGTAACAAACATGCAACCAGTAACAGTAGCGCAATTGGAAATGCAAACGGTTATGGTAACACCAACGATGATGCCAAAGGAAACACAAATGCAAATGCACGCATGTAGGCAAATGCAAATGGTAATGCACACGGTCACGGTAATGCAATTGGAAATGCAAACGCTTATGGTAACACCAACAATGACACCAAAGGAAATACAAATGCAAATGGAAATGCAAATGCAAGCACGTACGCAAACGCAAATTGTAATGCACACGATGATGCAAAAGTAAATGCAAACTAGGATTTTAAAAACGTTGTCACTGCACTGCAAATAAATAGTTTGGTCTTTTGGCTTGAAATTTGCAGTGTATAAAGGGGATGTCCTAGAGATGTAACTTATGCAATTTAGTTGTTAAAACGTTAATTAGTTACAAAGATATGCCATAATGAAGTTGAGATTTTTCCATAGGATAACATTGTGTCACCCACAGCGACTTTCAGTGCCCGTATCTTGGAAAGAATGTGAGATTTTTTGCTACCAGTAGCTTAATGGACTAAGCATGCATGAAGGTTTTGAAGTCATAATGACAACTGCAGTGGATTTGTTTCATGGGTTGCATGGTTTCTGAGATACTGGCAAATTAGTGTTACAAGGGTTCCTTTTCAGGCCTCTAGGACTACTTCATGGCTCCATTGTGATGTGTAAGTGGGAGTGCAGGGCCCAGGGGGCCTGTGCTTACACAGATGCATATCATTATGCACAAATGGGCAGATTGGTGGGAGCACGGGGGCCCTTCAATACATATCATTTACTAGATACATTACACTTTTTAAAAAAGTAAGGAAATTCATTGCTAAACACTTTGTTAATGCATCAGTTAGGGTTAAAGTGACAGAAGCGGGGAAATTAGATGTTAGGGTTGAGCTCCCTAACCCCCCCCATCCTCCATACACCGAAAGACGCTGGGGTGTGCCATGGGATTGTCAGGTCTAACTCTCACCCCATTCTCCTTTACTGTAGCATGTCAACCTGTTTACACATGGAATGGGGTGAGAGTTGGGCCTGATGACCCCCTGGCACACCCCAGCATCTGTTGGTGTGTGGAGGATGGGAGGGTGGGGTGGTGGGGGAGTGTGTTAGGGGCTCAACCCTAACATCTCATTTCCCCACTTTTGTCACTTTAACCCTAACTGATGCATTAACAAAGTTTTGTGCAATGAATATATATATATATATACAGTATATGTAGTCATGTCCTGTATACTGTAACATTTTATATCATTATAATGAATATTATCAAAATTATACTAAAATAACAGAAAGTATACTAAAGTAACAGAAATCAAAATGTTGGCAAATGTTTGACTAGCTACTGTATACCTCAATCCCTGTTGAAGCTTGGGACTTAGAACATAGTGCACATACTCATGCTGTACATTTCTCTAAATCTTGAAACTGGAAAAATTTGGATCAGAAATTTTAAAATTAGATCGAAATAACTGAAAATTACATTTTGATAAAATGTTTGGCCTTCAATAACTCTGCCCCCTTTCAACCTATAATATATTCACAGAATTTTATTCTAGAGCTGCCAAACTTTGAACTGCGTCTTTCTAACGCTTCCACTGCTGCTCTTATTGCACATGTTAAAAAGCTTTCAGTTGAACTCCTATTTCAGAATAATATAACATTGGAGCAATTTCTTTCTTTCTTTTTTTTTTTTTTTTTTGATGTTAATTATTTTTACTGAGAAAAACTGCACAGTACAACAACAAAAAAACAAATAGATCAGCCACCATGAAACAAATAACAGGTCACAAGGAGCAGCCATAGGACCCTTGGTACAATTTCTAATAATGTAATTTTTATCACATAAAAACTGTATGTTGTTGAAGTACCTCGTAATCATTTCTACAACAAAGACTTCATATTTTTGAATCATTTTATGTGATTTATATAGTTTTCTATTTTTGCATGTCATAAAAACTAGGATAAGTTTTTGACTTTATAATAAAATTTGTCTGACTTAAAAATAACTGAAGTAAACTGAGTTGGATAGCTAAGATTCATTGGATTCACACAGGCTTCATTCTAAAGCTAGTTTGTTCTACTTTGGGATCTTGTTCCAAACAGCAGAGAGACTGAGTTCATTTAGGCAATTACTTGCAGAAAGTGTGTGTTTCCTGTGGAGCCCAAAACTAGTTTGAGAATAGAGCCTTTGTGAATGCAAAGAACTTCAGCCAACCAGCTCATAGAAACATAGAATTTTATGGCAGATAAGGATCACTTAATAGAAACATAGAAACATAGACCTTGACGGCAGATAAGGACTGCTTGGCCCACCCAGTCTGCCCATTTCCCTACCTAATGGATAAGCTGCAGATCCTAGTTAAGAAAAAGCAAAACTCAGCACGCTGTAATTGGTGTTCTAAACGGGCATATTTTATTGACAAAGAAAAACACCAAGCCTAACAACAAGAAACAACAATCCCAACCGGTGTCATGCACAGCACGTCATCAGGGGTTAGTAACAAGTAACGTCAACACCATTTTATAGGTTCACCCTTAAAGGCATACTAACCTAAAAAGAACCTAATATATCCATTGTCATCTCACAGATAAGTCAAATCCATTATATCTACTAAATGTACCCTATACCATAACCTAAATAGTGTGAAGCTAATACAATCTTAAACTGCAGCAGACTTACTAGAAAAAAATATATATAAAAATAAAAAAATATTTTCTTTTGAAAAATCTAATGCAATTATAATGTACATTGACTACAATACTTTTATTACATAAAATGCTAATATATCTTAAAGTAAATATGTAATACTATACTAGACAGGAAATCAGCTCCCAGCCATCGGGACACACCGAATATTCCACGTCCAGATATTAAGCCAAACAGCATCGTTTCTCTGTGAAAGAAAGAAAATATACATTAGTGTAGGATAATTGCAACTATAAACAATGCATCAACTCTATCTTATCATTTAATCCTGGGGCTACAAGGGCCCCTAATGTAAAAATTCAAAAAGACTCTCTATATTTCAACTTGGAATCCAAATCTCCTCCCCGAGGCCCTAACTTAACCACTTCAATGCCACAAAATTTAAATACATGTGCCAAAGAGTCACCAATGTTTTGATCACAATGTATTGCAAGAGCACTTCGAGTGTCTCTGTATTACCAATCGATCTGAGATGTTCTCCATCAAAGCACCTTTAATGGGCGTGTGGTTTTGCCCACATAGAAAGCCCACATTGGCAAGTTGCCAAATAGACTACATTCACAGTACTGCATGTAATAAAGTCCCTAATATCATAGACTTTAGTACATTACAACTTGTGAAGGTCTTACATCTAAGTGTGTATTTACAAAATTTGCAATTACCACAATTAAACATCCCACAAGGAACAGCAGAGTTAACCTTGCCAGTACCCTTATCAAAAGATGTAGCATAACTATGTACCAACCTGTCTCGTATATTTTGCCCTCTCTTATAAACCATCCTAGTTAACCAGCAGCCAACTTCTTTCAACCCCCACCCCCTAGAATTGTCTTATGACTGTCCCATGCATGTTTGAATTCCACCAGTTTTTGACTCCACAACCTCCTCCGGAAGGCTGTTCCATGCATCCACAACCCTCTCTATGAAAATACTTCCTTACATTACCTCTGAGCCATCCCCCCTCTATCTTCAAATTGTGCCCCCTTGTTCTTGCACACCTCTTTTTTTGAAAGATGCTACCCTCTTGGACTTTGTTGATTCCCTTGAGGTACTTGAAAGTTTCTATCATGTTCCCCCTCTCCTTCCTTTCCTCGAGGCTATACATGTTAAGCTCCTTTAGTCTCTCTCTTCATATGTCTTCCAGTGCAGACCCTGCACCATTTTAGTTGCCCTTGTCTGGACAGCTCCATTCTGTCTATGTCCTTGTGGAGATTGGGTCTCCAGAACTGCACTCAGTACTCCAGATGGGGTCTCACCAGCTGTCTGTACTGAGGATAACAACTTTCTTTTCTACTGGTGATGCCTCTCCTATGCATCCCAGTATCCCCCAGCCCTCCTTACTGCTCTCTCACATTGCTTGCCCACCTTAGGTCATCTGATATGACTACCCCCATGTCCCTTTCCATTTTTGTTGTTGTTAGTATCTCACCCCCCATTGTGTACTCTTCCCCTGGGTTTTTGTTTCCCAGGTGCATTACCTTGCACTTCTTAGCATTGCATCTAAGCTGCCATACATTTGACCATTCCTCTAACCTTGCCAAATCCCTTCTCATCCTTTCCACCCCACCTTGTGCATCAACTCTGTTGCAGATCTTTGTGTCATCTGCAAAGAGACATACTTTCCTTCCAGTCCCTCTGCAATGTTGCCTATAAAGACATTGAAGAGGACCGGTCCTAATTCTGAACCCTGCGGTACCCCACTAGTAACGCCCTTTTCTTCAGAGTGGACTCCATTTACTATTACCCTCTGTGTCCTATTCTCCAGCCAATTCTTTACCCAGGCTATCATCTTGGGACCCACTCCCAGGCTGGCTAACTTGTATATTAATCTTTTGTGCGGGACTGTGTCAAATGCCTTGCTAAAGTCTAGGTAGGCCATGTCCACAGCCCCTCCCTGATCTTGTGTGGCCCACCTTCCTTCCTGTACCTTATTTACTCTGGTGAGTAAACACTTTGCCCTGTATATTCACAAGTGATGGTTTTCATGCATTAACCAGTGGCATCCAGTTGTTTGCCCTCAACATTAAATAATATAATTAATCTTGCTTTTAGGAGGATCAATCTGTTGTAAGCAATACAGGGCTTTCATGACAATGCTGGATTGTTACTTATAATGTATTTCAATTTAATATACTGTTTGTAGTTCATCTTTTAAGTGTAATAACTTAGAGGATAATATTACTACAGTAGTGCTTGTGGCTTGCTAACCTGGCTCACATTTCCAGATTCTATCTTAAGTGCTGTGAAATAAATTATGATAAAATACTTTGTAATTTCTTGTGGTTTTTTCCTCTTTCCTGACATTTGTGGCTTAAAATGTTTGTTCTGGATTCCTTTTGCATGCAAGAAATAGCAATTATCAATAGAATTAATCATTTACTTTATTGAGCAAATACCCCCTACTTACCATCAAATTTACATCCTGACAGGTGGGCTACACAATGTTTATGTCTTGCTTAAATTCACTTTATGCAAAGCATGTGCTCTGATTGTTTTCCGTGCATCCACAGAAGAGAAGAGAAGCAGCCTCTCAGCCCTATCCTGTGCAGTGGCTTAGTATGAGTGCTCTAGATGAGAAAGTTCCACCCAGGGGATTGTTTATCCATACTGCATGCTAAAATTTATTAACTCATGTTTATATTTAGCCAGTGGTTTCAAACTTGTTTTCCCTATCATTAGTCCTGGGGTCACCGCTTTGTCAAGCAAGAACTTTACGTAGTAGTATTTCACCAGTGAAGTGTCACTTTGCTCAGCATTTCACCATATAAAAGCATTGTTTTGCTGGCAAAGTGCTACTGTGTAGAGCTTGAAAAACAGAAAACTCCTAGCTCATCCTCCAGGCACCCTTTGCCTCCCTCCTCCACCTATTTCTCACCATGTTAAACAATCCCCTATGTAATACCCATTTTAACCACCTTCCCATAAAGTCCTGATGAAGTAAAAAATAATTGTCCATTTATACACATCACTATGTATGGTAAACTCAATTACTGTGTATAAATCCCTACCCCTAACCTTCATAGCAGTTTATGCTCCAACCTTCCTCTCCCAAACCGGATCCAGTAAAAGATCAAAACCTTCTAGTTGCACTGATCCCACCTTACCCCAACACTGCAAAAAAGAATACTGCAAGCTCCTTCTACTCAGTCAGGCATCATTTAATATACTAAACCATGTGCACCCCTTATAATAATAACATGAACAGTTGACTTGGTGACTACTATAAGGGAGAGTGTGTGCTTCAGTTCATTACATGGTGATCAGCTGAGATGGAGGGAAGGTGGTACCAGTCATTCACTGTAGGACCTGAAGTACCATTTTATTGGGCACAAGACATGGAGCAGATGGTAGGATGGGTGTGCCTAGAAGGTGGATAGTGGGTTGGGTAATATTTTACTGGGTTGGTTTGGGGCAGCGGGTTGGGATGTAAACTGCTACAAGAGTGGGGGAAGGAATTTATCAATAATAATTTAAATTACTACATGTAGTTGGGCATACAGGAGGACTACACTTTACTTTACCACTACAGGGGGAGTAGTGGGTGGCATGGGTGCTACAAAGTTGGTGATGTGGGTTTACTTTACAGGGTTGAGGATGGGGTGGAGGAAAGCAGGGACCTAGATGATGGGTTTATTGGTTTTCATTAAAAAAAAAAACAACAACTGGCGATGAGATTTGAGCTGGCTGGTAAAACTTAATGAAGTGTCATGTGTGGCAAAGTTGGCCACTTCGCACAAGGAATGGAAGAAATATAAAACACTCTATAGTTTTGATAAGCAAGGAAATGTTTTGATGGTTGCCAGGCCTATCAGAATATTCAGAATCTTTCAGTTTAATATACAACTATTTAAGCCATCAGTTCTGCCCATGAGCTATATTAAGTGATAGAAAGGAATCCAAAAAGCAATTTGGAGTGGTGCCGCAGTAAACATTAGTGTTATATACAGTGGTTGGTTAGTACACTTGTGCAACACCACTGTGAGTATGACCACTTAATACAGATTTGACTTGCTGTTTCTCTTCTCTACTTCCTGACATCTTTCTCATTCTTTTTCACTAGCAGCAGCCTTCTGTCTAAATAACAACTGCTTGGGGGCGGGTGGGGGGGATTAAGCTCCTAAATCAATGCAATACAAATTCTCATAACCTCATCAGAACCAGAAAAAAAGTTATAATAATGTTTTTTTACAGAAAATGGCACAGGTTCTGGAAGGTTCTGAACTTATTCAGAGTTTTTCCATCCCTGCATCTTACAAACGGTGCCAGCAATTCACTTCAAACCTTCTCTAACTGCAACTCTTAAGCAACAGTTTTTGCAAGGCTTTGTGCTGGATGCAGAAACACTTATGCAACTCGTTGAGAAATAGGAAAGCAACGCATTGGCATGACAAATTAATGCAAATTGTACTGTATCTATGACAATCATAAAAAATATAATTCTTTATGGCACTCTAAAACAATTTTAATAAATGTATATCACCTTTAGACAAAGCAGTATCATTCCTTATTGCCATCAAAGTAATTTATTGTGCATTTAGAGTCTAGAAATACAGTCTGGCAGGGTGGAACAGATAAATGGTACTTATAAAACAGAAATAAGAAGGCCACAGGTTGCAGATGATCATTTGTTGCTCATATTGACAGGATTTATTGTCTTGCTGTAGGTAATATGAAGTGAACTCAGAATGAGAAATCTAATTTACATGAGAATGCTAGCCTCAATGAACAAACCGTGAACATTGTGTTGGAGTTTAATTGCTTGACCATGAATTCTTTATGTTATGCTATCTAAAAGAGTGGTACGTGAGAACACAGCTAATATAATTGCACTAAATCAAGTCAGGGTAGGCAATTATTATTTTCTGAATGATGCATTTGGTTCTTTTTTTGTTTTGTTTGACAAGAGAAAGAGTTATTTTTCTAAGTTATATTGTCCCAGAATGCATAGTGCTATCTAAATGTTTCATTTCTAAGCAATAAAAAGATAAGCCTGCTACCCAGGCTAGTTGTTTGGCAGGTTTTAAAGAGAATTCCCTGCTACAGTAAAATATGTTCCTCTTCTGTGGGGACTAGCTAACTAGGTATGGTCTATAACTAATTAGTTGATTTGAACTGGATCATTATTCATCTGTTATCAAAGTAAATGGAGAGATAGACAAATAGACCAACAGTCAGACAGACAGATACATCCTCATATACAGTACTTAGATAAATGGCACACAGACACAGAGGTAAATAGCTAGACAGATAAAGAGACAGACAGACAGACAAGGAACAAGATGTGTAGCCTGAGCGAATGAGTAGGCACCGTTCAAGTTATTATATGTAATCTGCTGAAAAGATTTATCTAGCTTTTAAAGCAACCAGATTAGATTATTGAAGAATGCAGCAGTGAGCACCCTTTGCAAACTGTGTGAGAGAGGCCTTTCGGCACCATGCAATTCTGCTTAAAGTTGGACTAGCATAACATTCTGTGGTGATTTGCATATGCAACCCATGATGCTTTGCATTGTGGGGGCATGTGTGTGATTTTGTATTTTCTAGTATACTACAGTTTCACTTCAATCACCAAAGAGAAAGATGGCAGAGGGGTGGTACAGGAATGTTCAAGGTAACATTATTGTTACACCACTGTGATGTAACCTAAACCTGGAAACATTGATTTTCATAGCACTGAAGAGGCATATAAGTGTCAACGTTTCTTTTTATTCTGCCTTGTGTTTCAGAAAAGGTTGTTGAATTGTATCCAATTTACTGTGTACTGTGGAATGGATTGAATTGTTGAGTAGAGTAGCCTTCACTGGGAACTGAGCTGATATCATCAAAATAATTTCTCTCATGACCTTGACCAGAATTTTAACCACAAGAGCATACATGATGAAAGACTAGTACATTATTCCACCCTGCCAGCAGTCAATCTTAGAGCAACTTCCTTTCTCTCTTAGGAGCTTTCACTGCATTGTATGCCATCATATTATCTCCTTGAATCTAATATTTAGTTCTGATATTGCAAAATTCCTGTGTTTTCTTTTGGTGTAAGAAAAGATATCCAGCATAGATCAAAAGGAACCCACTGTACTATGGTCCACCATTAACACTGTATAGTGAGAAAGCATTGGGTCAAAGGAGAGTACCATTCACAGCTGACATAACAACAGAATGAATAAGTCAATGAAAACCATTCTGTTGGGAGAAGCTATGTAACTTCACATCTAATTTCAGTAGTTCTGTTTCAAAGACTGTCTCAGTTAAAGTACCTTATTTCAATTAACATAATTGCTGCTATTTGACAACAAAAGGAATGGAATAAGCATGTGGTTCTGGGAGCTCTGCTTTAATGTTTCTGTATCTGCTGACCTTGGATGGTTTTTCCCAATCACCATGCAACTATAAATCACCCTCTGTTGATAGACTGCAGTTATAACCCAGAGCCCATCTAGTCACAAACTCAAAACAAAATAACACACAATTCAAGATGAGAAAGGAATCTTGGACCATCATGTCTCACATCCCCATTTCACAAGCAAGGATGAAATAAGTATGCTTTGCTAACATACAAAAACAGAAAGGCATTCCCTACCCACTCTACTACCCATGGTCCCTAGTGATAAACATGGTAAGCATAAATGTGTCTGGACTTACCTTAAAGGCCTGTACTGTCTGCATACTTACTGTCTCCATTGGCAGTCTGTCTAATGGGCTCAGCTCCATCTAAGAGAAAAAAAGTGCATTCTAATATTACCGTAAAGTTACTGCCTCTGAACTTCATGGCATTTTTTGCTGCAGGACACTAGATGAAATATTTCTGATGGTTTTATCTTGCTAAAAACCCTATAGTATGCACAAGGCCAAGGTCATGTTCTCTCATATCCTCTTTTCACCAAGGTTAATATGCCAGCAGGAAAAGGGAGGTCATAATTCCGCTATACAAGACACTAGTGAGGCCCCACCTGGAGTACAGTGTACAGTTCTGGAGACCATACCTACGTAAGGACATAGACAGGGTAGAGAAGGTTCAGAGAAGGGCAACAAAGATGGTGCATGGATTGCATCACAAGTCCTATGAAGACAGGTTGAAGGAACTGAACATGTACTCCCTGGAGGAGAGGAGGGAGAGAGGGGATATGATAGAGACATACAAGTATCTTACGGAGGAACAGGGTGCAGGAAAACACTATTTTTAAGCGAAAAAGATGTTCCAGGACTAGAGGGCATGGGATGAAGTTGGAGGAGGACGATTCAAAGGAAACATGAGAAAGAATTTCTTCACAGAACAGGTGGTGGACAAGTGGAACACCCTGCCAGAGGAAGTGGTGGGGGCTGAAACAATCACGGGATTTAAGAATGCATGGGATAGACATAAAGGAATTCTGGAGGTCAGGGGTAAGGGGCAACAGACTTCTAGGAAAACAAACTGAACTTACAAGCTCAAATGGGCAGACTGGGTGGGCCATAGGCCCTTATCTGCCGACACTGTCTATGTATCTATGTAAAAAGGTCCCAAACTTCAGTTCAATGCGTTTGTCCCCATACAGTACCATTGATCATTTTGGTGGCCTATACTGCACTCTCTTGACTCTTTCAGTTTCTCTTCTGTATTGAGGAGACCAGAATTGCAAGGCTACACCTGGAGTTCAATGGGCAGAGCAACACACCACTCCACCATTAGCCTTAAAAGGCCACTCCTCCTGGATAGTCCAGGATTGTTTCTTTTGTTGCGGCCGGAGGTGCCGCTCTTCCTCACTCCTCTCCCTGTTTCTTTCAATGCTCTGTCATTACTGTGTTTTGCATCACCCCTGCCAGTTGGCTCGCTGCCTTATCCTCCCACATGCCGCTTGTGCAGAGGCCATTTTGTGCTGCTCCCTGCCCATTTTCCTCTCTGATTGCTCCCTGCTTCACCCCCCCATACCTTGTTTTTTTCTGTCTTCAGCGTTTCTTTTTTGGGGGCTTTCTCGCTTCATGGGGGCCACTGCTCCTTTTCCTCACTGGCACTTATGGATTGAGCTCCCATCGTGCTGCGGCTCATACGTGTACTTGGAGCTTCCGCTCCACTATCTACGTCGTTCAGCCCTCCATGCTCCATCCATTCCTCTCTGCCTGTGAGGCCTCCATTCACACCTAGGAAGCTGCTGCCTCTCACCGGTGCATATTTTGCTTCCCTTCCAGCTGCCAATTGCAGCTCTGCCTAACTCACATTTTCAGCCATCGCAGTGGGGTTCTCACATCTCCTACCAGTTTCTATTCTAGCCCCATGCTTCATGTTTCACCCTGGGGTACTGTCTCTATTATAGCTCTCACAATTCATGGGCTCCCACCAACATCAGCACCTGCCCGCTAGTGCTTTCTATTGTTTTTGTGTTACTGCAACATCTGTATGTTTGTTTCTGCTTTGCAACTCCTCAGTCTTGCCTTTTTGGTGGAATTTCCTACCCTACCCTACTATCCCCTACCTCATTACCATGGCTTTCTATTGTTCCTCATTCCTTGAGCTGTCCTTGGTCTGCTCTCCACCCTTTCACCATAGTCCTCTCATTGTCTGTTTATTCTGTCCTTCCAGTGACTTCCTCTTATGCCCCCCTTTCTCCTGAAATTCTATTTCACTTCTTGGTGTCCCAGTGCTCATTCATGGCTCTCTGTTTTTCCCATGGCAGGGGACTGCTGGGTCTCGGTGGGCACCATGGCTCTGGGTGGCTGGCCTTCTACTGTCTCCTGCAAATAGCGATACACCTGACTTACCTACCTTCACAATTCCAGCCTCCTTCCTTTCGACATGGCTCATTCCTCCATTCACGCAGTCCAGTGCTTCCTGTTATTGTGCACCTTCCAGCCTTCCTGGCTAATGCACTTCCACCACTCCCTCAATCCTCACCTCTTCTCCTTCCTTGTCCCTCATTTTCTTTTGCGGTTCGCTCCTTTATCATACACTGTCCATTTCTTACCTCATCCATGCCAGCCTTCAGGCTTCCCTCCATCAGCATACCTCATATGTTTATCTTGAACCTCCACTCATCCATTCTGGCTTCGTACCTCCAAACTCAACACTCCTGGTAATTTGTACCTCATCCATCGGCTGCTGGCTTCACTCAGCTGGTCTTGTTCGTATCTTCATGCAGTTCGATCCAATCATAATTTGAGTTCTCAATAGACCCGGCTGGCATGCACTCCCATGGTTGCTACTGCAACCTGCCTCCTCCAGACCCAAGTCTGGGTCTCCTGCACTCAATCCGATCTCTCTGTAGGTCTACTCATTCACATTCGTGTGTATGCCTCATATGGATCTCATGCTACCTTGACTTGGCCTGCTCTCCACTCAGAGATGTGCCCTCTGTGTCCATTGCTTCGTAGCTCTGGGCCAGCCTGTAGACAACAGTCTTGCTCTGCACCCCTGAAGTCTGCATCTAGAGCATGTGCAGCTCAGAGTGGGGTTCTTCTTCCTGGCCCATAGTGAGAATGTCTTTCCTCTGGGTGGACCTTCAGTTATCCCTCATTCGGCAACAACTCTGGATGTAGAATTTATGACTTCAGCTGCAAAGGGTGGGGCTCTCATCAGAAGGGCCCCTTTGACTGCCCGAGTGGGTTCAGAGGAACTTTTTACACTATTCTCCATCTGACCGCCTCTGGTTCACCTGGTCTGTTTCATAGGTTCGAGTAGGCCAATTGAGTGCCTCAGCAGTCATTTCTCTCCTCCTTTGCTTTTGGGTGCATAGTTGCAGAGACATCACTCGCAACCCTCAACAGCATTCCTGTTAGAAGGACAGAGTGAGAGCTTCATCTAAATTGGAATCTTTTCCTCTTCCCTTGATCTCAACTCTAAATTGCAGTAGCTGAGACATTACTAACTAAAACATCCTTCAGCCTGGAGGGAAGGTGACCTAGGCCTTGGATCCCCAGAGGTTTCCTCCTCAAAGGGGGGTTTTCCTCTCCTCCATGCCGATGGTCATAATATTAGATAGGACTAGTGCTTTCATAGGTTCTCTAGTTAGGTTCTGCTGTTGGATGGAGTCGGATGGTGGCCCCGGCTGTTGCCTCTCTCATTAGGAAGTCCTGCTCTTCTGAATCATGTCATCCTCCATCCACTCAATATTCCTCATCATCTCCCATTCCTCTCCCATCTTTCCCATCTACATCTATTGACCTCCATTCCCATCCTCGATATCTTCTGACATCTTGCCTCCTTCGCTGCTCGACACCCTTTTGGGTATTATTTTTGGGTTTCTTCCTAAGATACCATTAGCCAAGGGAATCATTCCCATGGCACCTATAGGGGTGGAACCATCTTCTAGGAATCCTCACCATTATACCCCTATAGGGTGGTACCTCCCACAGATAGAGAGGTGAACAGCCACAATGTATCTAAGACACATAAGCATACAATACAACATACCAGTTGTGGAAGTACATCGAATTACAAGGCTACCCCTGAAGTTCGATGGGCGGAGCAACAAACCACTCCCCCATCAGGCCTTAAGTGATCATTTCACCTAGCTAGTCCAGGATAATTTCTTTCATTGCCCCACCATCCTCCCCTCCTCTTCCAGCAGGACAGCTATCTTTTCTGTGGGCTTCTTCCTAAGCTACCTTTAGGCAAGGGAATCATTCCCATGGCACCTATAAGGGTGGAACCCTCCTCTAGAGTTCTGCACCATCGTACTCCTACAGGGTGGTATATCCCATGGATAGAGAGGCAAACAGCCACAATGTATCTTAGCCACATTAGCATACAATACATAATACCAGTTGCGTAAGCACATCGAACTACATGAAGTGCTCCAGGTGGGGTGTAACCAGGGCTTTGTAAAGATCTAGTATTGCCCCCCTTCTGCTTGTCAACCCTCTGCTTCTCCTGCTTCAGCCCCTTGTCTATCATGACCCCCAGGAAAGAGGATCCCCACACAGTGGATAGATCTTACTTTTCTTTTCTTACCCAAGTGTAGTCCATTGCATTTGGCTACACTGAATCTTAAGTTCTAGAAGTCAGACCAATTACCCAGCTTATTCAGGTCCTCCAGATGTTTCTCCCCATCCTCAAGGGAGTTCACCACCCTAGCCAACTATGTGTCATACACAGATTTAAAGATCAATTCTACACTTCAGCATGTGCTTTCAGAACTAAGATGTTTCAGCTGTTACAATTTACTAGATAATTCATTTTTTCAGTTTCAATGTTCATTTCCAAGATTTACAACACATCATGGTAGTCCATCTAAAAAGTCTGTATAGAAAACATTTAGAAACATTTGCCTGTCCCCTGTTCAGCTCACAGTGTCTTTGTTTATGATAGCATATATCTCACCATGACAGCAGACTGTAATGTCACAAAAAGCAACTAGGTGGTTAGCATGGGAGAGTCTGATACATTTTGAAAGACTCAGTGAAATAATTGTTATTATTTACAATATGAAGTTATAGATGTTGCAAAATGTAATGTTGCTGGCAAAATTGATGAGAAACTGGCAATTTAATGAAACATTTTGCAAAATTCTGCCATTCTGCATAATTTTTTGCCTGGTACGAAATTGTGAAATTTGACCAGCAAAATGCAAACTTTTGCTGTGAAATGCACAATTTTGGCAAATTTCAGCCACATTTCACCAAATTTCACTGTTTCATGGGTAAAATGCAATGTTTTGCAGGCAAAATTTCACATTGCACCCATTGAATTTTGCATTTCACACCCGCAAAATATTTTGCAAAATGCACAAATTTAGCAAAATATTTCACGGGATAAAATTTTCTAATTTTGCACATCTCCATATGTAGAGGACCAATAGCATGGCAAAGTAAACAAAAAGGCAAATAACTAGAAAATAATAAACTTAAAATATAATTTGTGTAAACCTAGGGTTGGATATTCAAATGGGTTACACATGGCGCAACAGTGTTGTGCAATGTGCAACCCACTGATGTGTCCTGGCACAATATTCAAAAGGGGAATTTGCTCCACGCAAATTCCGATGCACTGGGGTGCACCAGTAATGTATGAGGTGCAAGAGCGAGGGACATGCCCATGCATATTCAGCACATCCCGATATTCAGCCCAGGATGTGCGGCACATATGCAGTCACACGCCCGCCTTGCACTGCACAGGGGAGTGCACAGATATCCCCTTGAATAACAGCAGCAAGGACTGGCCACCCACAGGCCAGCTGCCTTATTGCTGGGTGCAACACGGCAGCTGCTAGCTGTGGGTGGCCACCTGAGCCCTGCCATCTGGTGGTGTAGCACCCCCCATGCCCAATCACGGGCTGTAAAATAATCCTAACTCCCTGGTGGTCCAGTGGACCTAACTCCATGCCTGATCTTGGGCTGTAAAATAATCCTAACTCCCTGGTGGTTCAGTGGACCTAACTCCATGCCCAATCATGGGCTGTAACATAATTCCAACTCCCTGGTGGTCCAGTGGTACCTGAACCCCCTCTCCCACCCGCCCACTCATACCCTCCACCCCACTCCCCCCGGTCAGCGGCGGTGGCAGCACCCCACCGCAAGCTGCCTGGCCACCCGCCGACTGACAGAGTACAGTACAGCTGTCGCCCATTGGTCCACAGCAGGGCCATGGGCGTGCTAGATCAGCATGTACTATTCAGTCCCAATATGTGAATGGAACCATTCACATAATGGGACTGTGTAGTACAGTATGGTCTGCATGTGCCAATGGGTGTATAGCTGTACTGTACGCTGTCAGTCGGCGGGTGGCTTGCGGGTGGGGTGCTGCCGCCTGCCGCTGACCAGGGGGGAGCGGGGTGGTGGGTATGAGTGGGCGGGTTGGGAGGCAGGTACAGGTACCACTGGACCACCAGGGAGTTGGAATTATGTTACAACCCATGATCAGGCATGGAGTTAGGTCCACTGGACCACCAGGGAGTTGAAATTATTGTACAGTCCACAATCAGGCATGGAGTTAGGTCCACTGGACCACCAGGGAATTAAACATTTATTACAGCCCACAATCTGGCATGAAGTTAGGTCCACTGGACCACCAGGGAGTTGGAATTATTGTACAGCCCATGATTGGGCATGAGTTAGGTCCACTGGACTACCAGAGAATTAAACATTTATTACAGCCCGTGATCGGGCAATGGGGCACATTGCTGGTGAGGGGCAGGGGGCGTCAGTCCATGACAGCAGCAGCCTGGCAGGGCACCAGGTGCAAGTCGCAGGGGATTGGTGCACCTGCATGCAAATGGGGCCATAATGACATGCAAATGGCCCCATTTGCACCTTGCATACATTATGGCCCCATTTGCATATCCACTGCTGAATATCACAGTTGCTGCACCTAGGACAATGTCACTTGCGCCACCGCGTGATTCCCCTGCTCCTCTCTGACCACTTGCGCTGGTGCAGTGCCACTGCGCCATGTGCAATGCAGGTGGCCATGGTGCCATATTCAATGGTGCAGAGCCATAGCACAGCACCATTGAATATCGCCCAGGCCATGCCCTGGTGCATCCCAGTTGTGCTGCACCCAGCTTGCGCCCCTGCCTGGCGCAGTTCTGAAAATCACACCCCTAGTATTTTTAAACTTTTTGTTATAATAGATAGTTTTTCTTTAAGTAGCCTGCTGGACACCAGTGTTTAGATCATTTATATTACTGAAAAGCAGTGACCCCAGTGCCAATCCCTGAGAGATGCTACTCAGTAATCCTTTCAGCGTGGAGCAATGCCTGTCCACCAACTGGCTCTGCTTTCTGCCCTGTACAGAGTTAGCAGTACCCCTTATGTATGTCTTATGTGTATTGCACTGGTTTACCTTGCTCAGAAGCTTGTCATATGCCACAGTATTAATAGCCTTCCTGAAGGTCAAATAAGCTGTGTCCACAGGCAAGATAGACTCTGTCTGTGGCCCTAGACTTGTCCACCTCTCTGGTCACCTTGATAAGATGATGATCAGGTTATTTTACTGTGGCAGAATCTGCCCCTTTTAAAGCCATATTGAAAGGTGGTAAGAATCTTGACCTCAATTCACTGCTCCACTATTATGTCACTGATGATGGCCTCTAGGACCTTGCTAAGCAGTGATGTCAGATTGTCCAGCTTTAAGTTTCCAGGTCTGACTTATCCACTTCTTAAAAATGGTACAAACATCAGCCATTTTCTAGTACTCTAGTACCACACCTGTCAGGACAGACTCCTGAGTGATTATTGCAAGGGGCACTGGCAGCAGTTTATTTAGCTCCACTATGGTCCTATTGTTTATCCCATCCACCCCATGGGACTGATATAGCTTGATATATGCCAAATAGTCAGCTACAAGAGCAGTTGTGATGTCCACTGGCAGAATTCTAGCTACCATTGACACTATGGGCCAACCCACTGAAGCCCCGCGACCAGAAGCCTTTTGGTATACCCTGGAATTAAATATTCATTATGTATCTCTGCCATTACTTCTGACTCTCTCAGCAGTTTCTACCCCCCAAACAATGTTTTCAAAGGCCCAATCCCTATCTTCGCTTGCCTCCTTCCATTAAGGTACTGGAAGAAGGCTTTGGTGTTGTCTGCAGCTCCTACTGCTATCATGGCTTCCAGCCCTGTTTCTTGTCTTTCTTAATTCTAGTTTTGTAGCCCCTCAGTGTTGCTCTGTGCTCCTCTCTGACCTGGTCACAACACTTCTCTTTTAAGCAGTCGTGTACTCTCATTTGTTCAGAATCAGTTGCTTTAAGTCCCTGTTGAGCAGGGGGCACTACTTTTTCCTTACTACTTAAAGGAATACAGACATCTGTGGCTACTTTGAGCATCTCCTTCAATAAACACCTCATGTGCTCAGCATCACCAGCCTCATGCAGTCACTCCAGACCATTGGACAAAAGGTACTCCATCTTTGAAAAGTTTGCTCTTCTACAGTTACTGATCTCTGTGACATAGGTCTGTCTAGTTTTCCTTGTCACTTGGTGGTGGTCATTGACACTAATGACTTCATTGACTTTTATACTTGAACAAAAGGTCAAGGGTGGCCTTGAAACTATTATTATGTCAGATGTGCTCCTCTGGGAAGTAATTCTTGAAGGTCTATAGTAATTGGGTTCATCCCTGTGTTAACCCTCTCAAGATAGGTGTCTATACACTGGAGATTAAAGTCCCCTGGGATCAACACTGCATTTGATTTGGCTGCTATTCTGATTTCCCTGGATTAACTGGGAATCGTGCTTCATTGAGCTTATAAAAAAATTAATGATAAACTTCTTTATTATTTATTTCAGTTATAATTGACAAAATAATTAGTATGCATTTCAATAAATTAAGCTCCATAAACAAAACTCCTACTTGAAATGTAATCATGCACTGAGACAGGCTGTTCAGAGTGGACTAGATGTCATTTATTGTTTTTTACTGTTTTTTTTCTGACATACATCTAATTGTTTAGAAAACTGCTGACTATGGGCCTCAATTTTCAAAGAGCCCTTAGAGCACTACAATTTGGGCAGATCTAGGGCTGTGGCAAACTCTGGGTGCATCAGGGACCCTGCACCTAATTCTGTAAAATGATGGCTCCCTGCACAAAAAACATGGGAGTTGCTGCACCCACAGGCTAGTGTCAAACAATTGGCACATCTGCAGGAACTGCTGCAGGGCTCTGCCCCCCCCAGCTGATACAACACTAGAGGGGCTGTAATGGTTTGTGGGGTGGTGAAACATGCTTGCCAGGAGGGGTGCGGGAGCAGAAGGGGCATGGGATGCCAAAGGGGGAGTTGAGGAGATGGTGTGCATGAGAGGGAGTGATGTGGCACCTGGTAAGGATACCATTTACATAACTATAAATCCAATGGGATGGTACTGTGGGTGGGTTCCAGTGGCAAACAGTGCCATGGGTGCAGGTGGGCACAGCCCTGGCAGGAGCCTGGCTATGCCTACCTGGGGCCATAGCACTGTTTGTCCCTGGAAGCCCCCCCCATGGTACCATCCCATTGGCTTTATTGTTATATGAACTGCACTCCTGCTGGGTGCCACATCACTCCCTTGCATGCCCACTGTCTCCCAACTCCTTCTGTGACACCCCATGCCCCTTTCACCCCTGGACCCCACTTTCAGAGCTACCCCAATTCACCACATTGTGTGGCACTGGCGCAAGGTGCTTAGACTACCTCATAGCCTTTCTAAGTCTAGTCTCTTGCTGCACCCACAGTGGGGCTTCCAAAATACAAAGAAAGGGGATAGTGCAGCCCCACTGTGACCCAAGCCCACTTGCAACCTGGAGCACCCTTTTCTATCTCACAGTGGTGGTGCAGTACCATTTTGGTGCAGTGGCATCCCTTTTTGATACAGACTGCATTCAAAATTGGGAATGCAACACTGTTTGACGCAAGGTGCCTTTTGCATCATTTATGTTTGATACAGGTACTTTGCGACATTCCTCTGGCTTTGAAAATCAAGCCTAATATTTCTGACTTTTTTGCCTAAGTAGGGGCATCCAGCAGTACTAAAGTTGTCTAACAAGAGTGAAGTTTCTTCATTGCATTTTCTCTTCAGTGCTACTCCCACTTGAAAGGGAAAAGGACACCGCATTTTCTTTTCCAGTTAATCTCCATGCAGTTTTAAAAGTTTACTGAAAAATAGTGTTTGGACTAAATCTGCCTGTAAATATTTTTAAGTTCTCTCAGAACCTACTGTATGCACTGCCTACAAAAAAAAGTTTAGCCTGAAACTGATTGCCTGAAACTCAATATCACAACATTTGGTAATTGCCCGTGGTGAAGTGTTTTTACATGTTCAGGGGGCTTTGCCCCCTGCACCTCCTTACTATAGATAACAAACTCCACTGCATGCAATTACTGACAATCAGGATGTCGAGTTTTGGCTGATTGGTCTGGGCTCCTAAAACTCGGGATTCCAACAGTCAGTCTTTCAAAATACTCCCATTTTATTTTGTAATTACAGTGTGCCATTTGTGGCTGGTTTGTATTTCTATTTTATGTCCAGTGTGGATTAATATGGTTATTTCACTCTTTTCACCTTCTGGTCAAAATAATATTAAAAAAAATATTGCCAGATTTGTATTTTGCCTTGTTCTTTATTGTGCTTTTTTCAGTGTCAGTGGCTCAGTTGATTGCATCCTTGCCTCTGGGATCAGACGTTGGAAGGTCATAGATTCTAAACTTACACCAGGAACTTGTATTAATACCCAGTACTGACAAGATGGTGCTCAACTGTTGAGGTGCTATCCTCAAAGCAGACACTAAACCAAGATCTCTTTTGGCCATCTCTGTTTTTTTTTAATTTTGTAGGATTTATTCATGGTACTTTTAAAACAAAATATGACTGAAACAAAAAACAAACTACTCGGCCTGGTGATGCAGAGTGCTGAGGCACCAAGCCTCACCTGCTGCCATGCTGGTGACTCAGGAACAGGCGTGATCTTGGGGCACCGGTGGGGATAAGTGGATTGAGCATCTGGAGGACAGCTATCCTTCTCTGGGGAGGGGTGGACACTGGCTCTGGCATTCACCTGACCATTAGTGCAAGCTGGAAGAAGAGGCAAGCCAGGACCACAATGTGAGGGACAAAGAAGTGGCAGCTGTCAATGTCCTACATAAGGGAGTGTGTGTCAGCATGTCTGGACAGCATTGCATGTCCACTCCTCCACTGGGAGGAAAAACAGGTGGAAAATGGTCTGCAGTGGTGTAGAATGATCCGACCCCTCACAGGCTCCACACCCAGCCTATAGGGCCCTCTCCTAGAAATTGGATCCTAGCCATCGGCAGGTGGGAGCTGCTGACCGCCACCATGGAGGGTATGGCATAGGGCAGACCAGGATAGAGGTAAGTCCCTGGGGATGCTAGGTGATGGGGCTGTGGGGGTTGGTGGAAGGAGCCATCTGCCCTGGTATGTAAAAATACAAACATAAAATAAACATAAAACCAAGCCACAGAGACATTACACATGTGGGGTTTTAAAAAGGGCTGTCTTATTGGAGCAGTGTTTGTGGACCTAATCAAGGAATTTTTGACTTATTAGACTATGACCTCACACTTGCCAAATGAATCTTCTGTAGAGTGGCATCTCACCCTTATTATACAGTTTAACAAGTACCCAACATATACTGCAGGTTTCAGTATTTTGCTGTTGGCAGCTCAAATTCTGAGGTGTTATCCATCTCAAATGGTATCCCACAAGGAGCCTAATTAGATTTCATGCCATTCTCTGTTTTCATAAATTCCCTGTCCTCCTTGGTCGGTACAGCAGGCAATTGCTCTATGATGATGACTTGATAATCTATTCCAGTAACGCATTCCTTGCAGATAGCTCAGAAGCCCAGGACAAGGATTTAATATCTATATCAAAATGATTATCTTGCAGCTGGTTAGTGTTTAATTCTAAGAAAACAAAAGTAATTGTTTAGTCCATTTTGATTCTAAATTACATATCCCAGTCTGTCTCTTCTCTTGTGGTAATAGAGATGGGCAAAACTGCCAAATTTAACTTTGTGAAGTAATTTGCAAAGTTTTCAAAATTTGCAAGGTGCAGATTAGAGGAAAAGTGGGCAAAAGTCTCCAGTGCAGTGGCTGAATTCCCATGCAAAGTGTTCAATTCACCCACTTTGCAGTGAAACCTTGGATTTTGGCAAAGTCTAAGTTGCTGAGGGCAGTAGAAACATAGTGATGCTTTGGGAAGGTGAATTTTGACAACTTTGCAGCAACTTTCCTGGTGAAGTTTAACTTTGTTACATTTTTATTTATTTATTTTATTGTTTATTTATTACAAATAATCAAAAATACATCTTTGAGTCATAGACTCCTTTGCAGAGGTTTTACATCATAGATACAGTAGTAGTTACATAGGAGAAAAAAACAAACATATAATACAGGTAATAATTCATACAGTACATAGGAGGTTGACATACAATAAGTAAATTAGGAGCAAAAACAGACACATCGTCAAGTGTTAAACAAGCACAGTGATTCTAAAACTTAACCAGACAAAGCACTGGATGAGATGCAAGGGTGTCCTAGTAGTGAAAGGAGGGAGGAACTGGTATTAGGTGGGAAAGGTATGTGATTGGGATACAGAGTGGAGGAAAAAAGGATTAGTGACAGTTACCAGTGAACAGTGAAAGGAGCAGGTCTTTGAGGTGAGTCTTGAAAGGACCTAGTTTTGCTTCATCTGGGATGAAACTAATAGATCACATATGATGTATATTGGGCACTTGTTAAACTGTGTGATAGGGTGAGATGCCACTCCAGAGAAGGTTAATTTGGCAAGTATGAGGTCACATAGTATGTGATCTATTAGTGCTCTTCTGGAGCAAGTGTTTTATGTGGGTTTTCTCCTTGATATACGACACCCTCAGATAACATTGCACTTAATCAAAATGTAAAAAGGTTAATCAGAAATTGGGTGCAATGTATAGACTTAAGCAAATTCTTGGCCCTGACTCTCACAACAATTGTTAAAAGATGTCT
Source organism: Neoceratodus forsteri (assembly GCA_016271365.2). Taxonomy (NCBI): domain Eukaryota; kingdom Metazoa; phylum Chordata; order Ceratodontiformes; family Ceratodontidae; genus Neoceratodus; species Neoceratodus forsteri. Next base: position 39,719,852 of record JADMNL010000028.1, on the reverse strand, counting down.
TCTCCCATTACTTGAGTTTAGGTCTTCTAGTCACTTAAGGGATGCTAACAAAGATTTGAGTCATCTCTCCATAATTTACAGTATTATTTGTCAGTTTGCATGGTCTGCCCCATCAGAAACACACAATTGCAACATTTACTCTAGTCTTGGTTGGTTTTCTCCTGAATATAGAATTAAATTCCTTTTCTGCTGCTATATGGCAAGACGTTGTGAAATCCAATCCCCCAGTCCAGTTTCTACTACCTAAGAGTTGTCATTAATCCCTAAGGTCTTAGATACATAGATACATAGAAATTGTTGGCAGGTAAGGACTGCTAGGCCCATCTAGTCTGCCCATAACCCCTAAACTTATATGCAGTCACTAACCCTAAGTGATCAATGGCTTTTCATCACTCCCTCCCTATGGTGAACACCACAGTGTTGAACCTAGATATTTAACTGTTTCATTTTGGACATGGTACAGGAATAGGAACTTATGAAAATTTCAGAATTCCATTTCTTGGTTCAGGAATGAAAAGAAAACAAACAAAAATTAGCATCTTGATATTTTTGTCCAAACATTGCTATTGCTGGAAAAAAAACTATACATTTATTTATTTTTTTCCTGTTTTCTTAACTGAGTTTGAAATTGGAGAGTATGGCTGCTTTATTCTGGGACCGGGAAGCTACGACAGTGTAAGTGACTCTTACAAGTGCAGCACTGACCATAACTGAAGCTAGAGGGAGGGAGCGAGCATTGGAGAACCTGACACATAACAACCTCATTGGGATCGGCAGATGAAGTTTATATATTTTTTTGGGGGGGGGGCTATTTCTTTCTCCTGGCATATCTGGTCTGCTCCCCTTATTCTGGCAACCCCTCAGGACTCTGGCCACCATCCATCCATCTGCACTCCTTCAGGGTCCTTACCTTTCATTCCCTGTAGCTTACCCCTCACAGCAGGGTGGTGGGGAGCCCCCCAACTCACCCATCCTGTCCAAATCCAGATTCAGGCAATGCCCCCAGAGCCAGTGCTCATTGGACTGCCATCAAGCTGCTCAACCAGGATACCATCTTTTTCCACATTTCCAACCATGGGCAGTGGAGCATGCAGTGCTATCGGGGGCTGTGCCACACATGCATCCATGAGCAGCACATCCAATGGCTGCTTCTCTGAATCCCCCTTGTAGACACAGCATCGGTGTGCCAGCCCCCAGCCACTGCTTGGGGCCAGGCAAGCACTGACTGCTGGGAGACCCCCTACCCCAGAGAAGGAGAACTGTCCAAGGATGCTCCATCCTTCTCTGCCCCTGCCAATCACTGGCAACTTGTGCTTGCTCCTGAACATGGGTCATCAGTGTGGTGCAAGGTGTGGCGTCCAGCGCCTCAACCCTCAGCACCACCAGGCCGTCTGAAGTTGATATTTTAAAAGGAGGTGAGGCAGAGGGTTTTATGGCTGTCACACTTTTTTTTACTAATGTTTCAGGAGGCCAGTGTAGTTGTTTAGATGCTTTCTGTTGCATTTTTATGTTGTGGTTCACAGAGAATCAACATGCTAGCTTGGACTGATTTTTTTCCTGTAGTTATTGAGAAGTGGTTGACTGGCACCTTTTCCTGTCAGTTTTGCCAGGATTTACCATGGGTAAAAGGTGCCAGTCAGCCAATCAGTTGAAAGAATTCTTGGACCCCACTTTATAATTTTATCCAAAAAATGCAGTTGTTGCAAAAAAAACTATATGGTGACTAACAAATCCTGCTGCTTTCAACTTTCCATCTCCTTCTCTGTACCCAGCTTCATCTGATGGTGGGGGTCAGGGTTTATGGCTTCGCTGGTTCAAACTCTACCACCATCACCGATCTCTCTTCCATCTCCTCTCTCATCACCTTGGGTAAACTGCTTATTCTAGGTGACTTCAGTGTTAACTGGCTTTCCTTTCTTCACATAAATTGTCAACCCATTAAATCTCTGCAGCTTTCTCGGCTGATTTCTGAGCCTACTCATAAACCATTCCATCCTTGTACCATACACAAGGCACTAAAAAAAGGGTGATGAATGTCCTTTAGCTGGTATTTCTATGCCCCAAATGAACGTAAAATGAATGCATACTGACAATAACGATAATACAACTATATCTGTGCCTTGCTTCAAAACTGCATAGGATCAGAAATAATTCATGTATATGGCAGCCAAAGATTGGAATAATTTAAGTCCAGAAATCAGAAATGTAAACACTGTAAGTCAATTATTCAAAGCTATTTACAAATCCCATCTGTTGTGTACCATTCACTGTAATTGTTTTCTGTAGATGTATGTAGTATATAATTGATTGTATTTTGTATTGAGGAGCATCCTGTTGAATTTTATTGTATTTTGTTCTTATATTCACTGGATTTTATGCTTTTAAATTTCTTGTTTGTGTATGTTGGTTGTATGGTTGTACCTGTAAAAGGGCCTTGTGGTCCAGTGTACTTACCCCCATTAACAAAATTTTAAATCAAAAAAATAAAATCCTTGACTGGATTGTCTCCTCCCACCCCCATGGCATCATGGATACCGGCACCCTCCCCGACACCCTCCATGACCATGGTCCCCTTTGTGCACAACATCCATTAAAAGCCCCACCTGGGCTCATCTGCATTTGCTCCTTTCTTCCTGCACCCATGTTCCTTACTTCTTTAGTCTGATAATGCCATCCTTAGTTTTTCTTTTTTCCGCTACTGTACGTAAAGAATGTTTCCTTGACCCCTTCCTATTCTGCGCTCTTTCTCTGCTTTACATTTTTTTAGTGCTCTTCTTTCATTTTCTTCCAATACGCCACCTTGGAACCTCACTCTGTTCCCATCGTATGTACCCATAGCCCTGTCCAAATTAAGGATGTCCACTGGAGGAGGCACAGTCAGAGACACCAAAGATAAGGTATGGGGTGTCACTTGGCGTTTGTTGTGGCATCACACTTCATGTGTACAGCCAAGCTCTGTACCTCACCAAGAGTAGGTCTCCCCTGGTTATATTATATGATGATAGATAGGCAGTACTCTTATTTTTAAATACATCATGACGTGTTTTTCTGTCAGTCTGGTTTTCCAGAGAGGTGATTAAGGCAGCTGAAGCAAAAGGGATTACTGTGTGCTCCACCCCAGTTGTCTTGGGGTATCCCCTGTTTGAGCTGCTCTCCCAATTTCCAGCTGAGTCCAGATCTAGTTTGTTTCCCATTATGACATTTGCATGTAAGCAGAATTTTTGTCCTGAGCCCTAATGTGTTCCTGCTTGTTCTCAGGATTTTTATCCTCAGAGCAAAATCTTTTGATGTCTACTGTTGTAAGTATAAACATGGGTTAAAGAGCCTTCTAATTCACTGCTGCTATTTTGTGGCATTCCCTTCTCAGCAATCTGCTTCTCACCATCAGTTTAAAGAATAAGCTCTGAATTATTGTCTTGATTGCTCATCTTACTATTGTTAATACTGAACGTATGAAGGTACTTCTTAAGTCTGAACTTCTGAATCCTCAGTATGTTATTTTTGTCATCTAATTCTGTGTTGTTCTGTCCCATGACTTGAGTCACAACTGAAAAAGGCATTGGCCCAGAACACTTACCTGGTAAACAAATGAATAAAATAAACATCTATTGGTACTTAACATGATGTTTCTAGTGCTGGGCAGTGACAGAGAGGTATATTATATTTTAATTAATGGGTTGTGTTTTTTCCTATACGAAGAGCTGTGTATTCCCTTACAAAAATAAAGGCATGCTGTGTAGATGCAGAATGCATGCCACATGCTTAATTGTGCAATGTTTGCATGTGGTTTACATACACAAAGTGAACCTATGTGAGCCAGGTATAAAAAAAGAAAATCAGGTTCACATGCTGCAAGCTTGACATGTGCACAGCAGGTAAGCTGGTGTGAACATCTTTTAAAAATGACATCAGGTTTCTATGTTGCATGCTTGACATGAGTACAACAGTTAAGCTGGTGCGAACATCATTTAAACATCCCATCAGGTTCACATGCTGCATGCTTCCCATGTGTGCAGCAGCTAAGCTGGTGCAAATCTCATCTAAAAACACATCAGTTTCAATTTCTAATACTACTACAAGCAATTAGTCCTTGAAATACATTTTTATTTGAATTCCCATAAAAATTAGGTAAACTCATTAATTCTGATCATTTTGCAAGTTGTTTAATGTTTTTTGGTTTGTGTCACTAATTCACCATTAATTTGTAAAGTATTGTTTGCTTATTGCATTAAATACCTGGGTCCAGATATTCAAACTGCACCAGGCTGTAGCTCAAGCTTGGGTGCAGCTCAACTTGGCTGCACAGGGGTGTGGACTGGGATATATTCAATGGACCTGTGCCATGGCTCAGCAGCATTGAATATCGCACCCTGACCACCCGCAGTGTGCATGGCGCAGTGGCACTGTGCCAGCGCAAGTGGCCAGAGTGGAGCATGGGGATGAGCTAGCGCAAGTCCCATTGCGCTATGCACAGCAACCACAATATTCAAAACTTGACATGCAAATGGGGTCATAATGTATGCAAGGAGCAAATGGGGCCATTTGCATGTCATTATGGCCCCATTTGCATGCAGGTGCGCTGATCCCCAACCACTTGCGCCTGGTGCCCTGCCAGGCAGCAGCTGTCGGGGACCGACACCCCCTGCAGCCGGCAATGTACTCCACAGCCCGATCGCAGGCATTTGAAATAAAAAGATATTCCATCCAATATCCCTGGTGGTCCAGTGGACCGCTATCTACCCGATCGAGGGCATCTGTATAAATAAAGAAATAAGTCCAATATCCCTGGTGGTCCAGTGGACTGCTATCTGCCTGATTGTGGGCATTTGTAAGTAAAAATAGAAATATTCCCTATATCCCTGGTGGTCCAGTGGACGCTATATGCCCGATCACGGGCATTTGTAAGTAAAATATAAATATTTCCTATATTCCTGGTGGTCTAGGTATCCCCTCCCACCCGCCCACTAAGCCCCACCACCCTGCTCCCCTGTTCAGCTGGCGGGTGGCAGCACCCACCCACCTGCCACCCTACTTTACTGACAATATCGGCTGTACCATTGGTTCACAGTTGTGAGCCAATGGGCGTGCAGCCCATACCATACAACATATTCCAGAGATGTTACTACAGGAGTGTGCACCATTGAAATGATTTTTTTAATTACTATTTTATAAATTATTAATGGAGTGTTAGATATTAATGAAGGCCACCGCTTGACTAACAAGGGTCTTGTTAGTAGAACAGTGGCCTTCATTATTCTCCAACTCACCATCATAAAATATAAAACAGTAATAGAAAATAACTCCATTCATTCCAAGGGGGTACATCCCAGCACTCTGACCCATGGACATCATCTCTTAAAGGCTCCTGCCTCTGGCTCCCTAGTACTCAAGTAAGAAACTTTTTACTTATATCTATAATAGGTTGGTTGTCTGTAGCAGCATGGCCACACTCACTACAGTGTGTGTGTGTGCATGGTGGGGGGGGACTAGCCATGTGGGTGTGTGTGTCGAGTTATTGCTACTTCAGTGTTTGCACCTTAAAGTCTGTTTGTGTCGAAACATTCAAAACTATGGAGAGCAAATAGTGAGAGTACAGGCCAGACAGAAGTAATTAAGTGGTTTTGTGAGTAAGTTTGTGTATTGGGGGTAGGAAAAACAACATGTGCTTCCACTGGTATGTGTGCTACAGTTCAACTGTGAAAATGAGATGAGGGAGAGAAGAAAACTGAAAAGCATAATAGTGGCTATAAGCATGCTGCATGCATGCAGATGTATTCAGATAAAGTATGTACTGAAGTACTAGCAAACCATATGTGTGCAGCCAGAATGACTTAGTGGTTAAAGATACTGAACTGCAAGTCAGGAGACTTGGAGGCATGTAGACCTGAGTTTGAATCTCACCAACCTCCACTTGTGTATGGCGTAATCCTGAGCAAGTCACTTAACTTTTACATGTGCAGTTATCAGTGACCACTTTTTTTTTTTTTTGCAAGCATGCTATATGCATGCAGTCTTTCACAATTTAGCATAAAAATCAATAGCTTGCTGCAAGCATACCATATGCATGCAATCGGTTCCAATTTAAAATTTAAATCATACTTGCAGCACGCATATCACTTGGGTAGTTTTATGTGTACAGCATGAAAACATTTCATATAATTATTGCTGTGAGGGTTAAATGCTGTAATACACAAGTGTTAATTATGACAAGCTACAAGGCTCTTTATGTAAGAGTGTTGGCGGTTCCCTGAGAAGAGTGAGCGGTCGGGATCTGTGGTGTGGGCTAACGTTGCCTCAATTGTTATCTTTGTTTTTTATTTTAAAAATAAAGTTTTGGTCCTTCATCGGTGGCCCCCACAAGCAGAGCCACATCCTTACAGTCTGCATCGGTTCAGCCAAGAGAAGAGCATCGAGAGAAGCAAGGCTACCAAGTCATCCCTCCTACTGCTTGTCTCCAGTACGTGTCTCCAGCCAGCATCTCTCACCTCCTCCTCCTCGAACTTCATCCCAGACTGTGGCTGTGAGTCACCGGTAGCAACACTGGCCAAGTGCTGACCACCTGAATCTAAATACATTTTAAAAGAAGTTTGTTTTCTGTGCTGCAGAATGCACGGATGGGCAGACAGGAGTCTTTTTTTCTTCTCTCTGATCCACTGTTTAAAATCTAAGCCACCAAAAAAATGTGACCCCTCAACTAAATAAAACAAACTATGGGGCACAGTGTGTTATGAGAATTTTACACACACCTGAGTTGTTGGATGACACATAAACCCCGAGGTCCCTCCAGCAACTTGAGTGTGTGTAAAATTCTCATAACACTCTGAACCCCATACTATATTCAATATATATATATATATATATATATATATATATACTGCATATAAGTTTCAGAGGACAGATTTAAGTATAGGAGCATTATTAGGGAAAGGAAACTAAGGGGATTAAAGAACATAAAAACATATAAATTGCTTGGGACTGAAGAACATAAAAGTCGATAAATTGCCTGAGCATTGCAGATGACAAACAACATGAGTTCACCAGTGGGTGATCATATCAAATGAACATAATAGACAGTCTCAATGTAGTGACACAAATGGCACAAGGTCATGCAGTGGACATACTGTATCTGGGTTTCAGCAAGGCCTTCGACTCGTTACAAGAAAGGAGTCTGATTAAGAAGAAGTTGAATGACCTTGGGCTGGAGAAGAAATAACTGGCTGATCTAAAACTGGCTAAGAGACAGTACCTGGGAGATGGTTGTAAGTGGTAACTTCTTTAAGAACAGCGTAGTAGCTAGAAGGGTACCAAAGTGGTCAGTCTTGGGACCACTCTTGTTTAGTAGGTATATCTGTGACATACCACAGGGTACCCACAACAAGCTGAATTCTTTCTCAGACCATGCCAAGCCCTGTGGGAGGGTGGCATGTGAAGAAGAGATTATCATTAATCCCTGTATCCAGCTGCCCCTTGGCCTATACATTACTCCTGGACAAGCTGAGTTCTGCTGGTCTTTCAGCCCCAGCTGTTGAATATTTCCATTCCTACCTCTGAAGTCATCAGCAGATGGTACAGGTTTGAAATGCTCTGCATCCTCCACTCCCTCTCTAGGCTGGGGTTCCAGAAGGCTCCATCCTGGGTCCTATCCTCTTTTCTATTTCCCTGATTGACCTCCCTTTTGTCTGTGCCAACCTACATATTTACATGCATGTAGATGACACTGATGTCTACACCTCAGACCCCTTGTCTGTGTCTGTGGAATTCTCATTCCAACAAGACTTTCACAATGTCCTGCACTGGTTCCAATACATCCAACTCTGAGTCAGCACCAAGAAAACAGTGTCCATGACCTTTGTAACCAGCCAGAAACAGGTCATGCTTTCCCCACTTCTTTCCTTCACCACCCAGGATGGTTCCCCCCTGAAGTGGTTCTGTCCTTCAAGTATCTTGATGTGTGACTTGCTAGTAAGCTTGCCTTCTTTGCCCACATCAATGAAATTCACACAACGTCCACCCCAAGCTTCATGCTCTCTACCATAAAAAGATTGCCTTTCTCCACAGGTCTACCATGAATTATTACCAAAATGGTGCTCCCAGACATTGACTATGTGTATGTGGTTTGTGATACAGGCCCCTCCTCTTACCTTGCCAGTCTAGACACCCTCTGTAATGCCTTCTGTCATTTTGTTACCGACTCCCCCCTCACACTTACCATTGCTCCATCTACTCCTCTCTCTATCCTCCCAATCCCTCCCTCCGTTCACCAGTCCTACTGTGCATCCATGATCTTCAAATACTGGTTTGGAGTGCTGACCTTGTACCTATCCACACATCTCTCCCATTCTATCTGCCTTGTATGCCCTCCACTCTAGGGATCCTCATACCTTCTCCCTACCCCATCCTCACTCCTTTGCTGGGTGGTTAGCCTTCTCCTGCCACCTTCCTTCCCTGTGGAACCCCTCCCATCCTTCATCCATATCTCACCCTCCCCCACTTCCCTTAGGTACCAACTTAAACTCTTGTCCTCTCCTGCTCCTGCCAGCACCCTACCTGATCTGCCCCTATTTCACCTTTCCTCCCCAGTTTTGGTCCCCTTTCTGGGGTCGATTGATGATTCCTAATACCACCTCACTGGTATCATTCTCCTTCACCTCCCTTGCCAATCTGGACATCCTCCATAACCTCTTCTGCTGCTTTGCTACCAACTTACCCTCTCATACTCACCGCTGCTATCTTTACTCCTCCCTATCTTTCATATCCCTTCACGTCACCAATCCCACTGTGCTTCTTTCATCTCTAAATACTGGTGTGGGTCCTTACCCTCATAACTATCCCATCTCCTGTCCCCCATTGCCTCTTCCTACTCTCTGCACTTAATAGACACACACACATTCTCTCTTCCCACCATCACTCCTCAGCCAGGAAATCTTCTTTCTCATACCACCTTCCCTATCTCTGGAACCAGCTATCCTTCTCCATCTGTCTCTCCCCATCCATTCCCTTCATTAGACACCAGCTAACCTCCCCCCACTCCTGCCAACTCTGTACCTGAACCCTTCTTTACCCTTGCCTGGCTTTTGACTACCCCTTACCTCTCCCCCAACCTCATAGTTCCAGCAACCTTGTTGGAGTTTATCAACCTGTTTTGACTCCTACTATCAGCACCAACTCAACCTCTCTTCACTGTGGCACTATGCACTTTGAATTTGCCCAGTTTGCACAGATGATTTGTATGCTAATTTGTTTGTCCTCTGTATGCAATGCTTGTTCACTTTGTCTGTACGCCACTCAATTTAAGCTCTTTATGTCATTGTCATTGTAACCACATCACTTGACTAGCTGCATTTTGCTTGTAATTGTACTTCTACCCTTCTCCTGTTCCCCAGTCACATCTGGAAACAAGCCTTGGCTCAGTGTGCCTCTCCCAGTTACCACTTTACATTGGGCTATGCTGCTGGTCATAGCTACTACTCCAGCCAACCGTTATTAATGACATTGGTATTTACACTTATACCATGTTGCACTACCTTTGCTTGCACTTTATATTTGTATAATTGCTTCTGTACTTCTGTAGTTGATTGATTGCATCCCCTTCCCTGAGGTCGCACTTGGAAATGTGTCATTGCTGAGACTGCCTTTTATGGTTACCAATTTTCAAATAAATAAAATTAATATTATGAAAAGGATATGAGGAAACTGTGGCAGTAGTAGGTATTTGGCAGTCAAAGTCAATGCCAAAAAGGTTAAGGTGATGTACCTATGAGTGGCAAATCTAATAACTGTGTGTCTCTCATATTAATGGATGCAGATGGAAAGCATGATGGAGAAAACAGACCTTGGGTTGGTGAACAGCAACAACCTAAATCTGGCTGCTCTGTGCCTCATGGTATACCGTCAGGTGAAAAAAATGCTGTGGTGCATGGAAACAGGGATTACTAACAGAACGTGGAAAGAAATATTGCCTCTTTGTAGATCACTGGTGAGACAATATCTGGAATAATATGTCCAGTTCTAGGATCCACACTTAAGGAAGGACAGCAATAGTGCAGAAACAGTGCAACAAAGGGCCACAATGATAATCTATTGCCCTCCCATAAACCCTCCTTTGACCAAGAACTGCAAGTATTCTTCAACCAGATATTTAAACAAGTTGATCTTGGTAGTTTGTTCACTTTCAGACTAACTAGAACATATGGGTAAAATTGAGAACTCAAGTTTGACTTTGTTTGCGCTGCAAGAATCAGCCAAACCAGACCAAACTTAGAGGGAAAACATTCATGAATTATGCCCATCATGGTAAGAATGTCCATGACAAGCTCTTTATATTGAGATATTGTGCTCCTCTGTAGCTGGCAGCAGTCCAAAGATATCAAGGATTAAGTCTGTCCCATATTGATACTACATTGCTGCCAATATTGGTGTCAGTAATGGTCAAGTTGTGCTTGACTACAATGTGGTTGGTCACAGCTTGATCATCAAAGATATGTTTCTAAGAATGGTGGTTCTGTACTGTAGTAGCAATATGGGTGAGACATAGTCATCAATATCTCTGGACTGCTGCCAGCTACAAGTAAGCCCAATACCTCATTTAAAGAGCTTTTCATGGTATTTCAAATTTTGAAAGGCATGCTTCATGAATCGTTCCCTTTAAGAAGCAATGTTGGTTTATTTCATTTACAAAAATGTTCCCTGGTCACCATAAACAGCAGAAAGAAAACATAAGGAAAGAACTTAGTCCCCATCCCTCCTCCCTCCCTCCCTCCTCCCTCCCTCCCTTTCTCCATACTTTTCAGATATCTGTGGGGTTTACTGGCCCCTGAGTCCAACTACCTCTTTGTCACTGACTGTCTATGCTGTCTGCCTTCCTTCCATGGTGCTCTGCCTCTGACATCACTGACAGGGTTTCTCAGAGCCAGCATTGGGGTGGGAGGTGCTCTGATATCTTCCCATGCTAACCTTAACCTGCTGCTGCCTACTATGACAAGCCAGGTCCCCTGACACCATCTTGCTACCATGTCATATATTGGTTTGTCTACCTTTCACTATGTTTGTTTTGGTTCCAAGCCTACTTCTAAAAACAAGAACAAATAAAATCTGCACAAATAAGGCTTGAGTCCATAGTATTTATAATATAATATGTTTCATCAAGACATCACATTTGTGTCAAAAGGATAGTTGAAAAATACAGACATGCATAGACTAGGAGTCCCCTACAGCCAGAAGTAGGAGGATTTAGTCACTGCTATACATCATGCAAGACTGCTTCCTAGTGCCTCCTGCTGGTCGCTGCATACATCCCACGCAAAGAGCAGACTCTGGGCATTAATGCAACCCTTGATTATCTCTCTGTGCTCCGCAAAGACTCAGAGGTCCTAGTGTCTGGGGACTTTAACATTAACTGGTTGTCCCCTGAGCCATCGCCATTCAAAGATGCTATCTCTGAAAATTGGTATGACCCAATTAGTGACTTCCCCCACCTGCAAGAATGACCAAACTGTAATCAGCATTCTACTCTACTGGGTAATCACTAACCACCCTGAAAGGATTTCCTGGACCGTAGTGCTCCCTGATAGTATAAGTGACCACTCCTCCATCCACTTTACATGGATGAACAAGGCTCCCAAATCACCACCTAAAACTATCACATCCAGGGTACTAAGGGGTGGGCATCTTGGCCCCTAAAAAAAACTCCTTAGACTTCAAGACTAGTCAGCCATCTACAATACCAATTATGTTAAACTAGCACATGAGCACTTTATTCATACCTTCAGCACATCTTGTGACATATATGATCCCAACAAAACATGTTAAGTCAATGGAACTAGAAAATCATGGATCACTCCCTCCCTTCTCAAACTTATTAGGACAAGGAATAACCTATGGCATAAGGCCCAAGGTTCTGGCTCCAGCACAGACACCCAAAATTATGGAACAGCTCATAACAAGTGCACCTATGCCATACACATAGCAAAGAACCAGTACTTTAAACAGGAATTAAACAATTCCTGGGGAGACAGCTGAAATTTTTTGAAAAAGAACAAAGTACTAACCGGTAAACCTAACAAAGCTCCCTCCTCTATGCTCAATATTAATGGGAATCTGACCCAGGATGCCAAGGTGATTGCCAACACCTTCAATATAGTTTTCACTGACCTTTGTGGGGTGCTTGTGCCCAACTTCCTTAACTCACAAAGTGGCTCTAGCCCAGAAGGCAATGGCAACTCTCACTCACAAGCATCACCTCCTTCTACCTTAAAACTGTCTCCATATCATAGGCCAAAAAATACATCACAAAGGCAATTAGGAAGACAAGGTATAGTGGTGACTCTCTAGACTTAAAACTAATCACCCTCACCCAGGACCAGGTACACCATCCTCTAACCCACATCCTGAATATGTCACTCATAACAGCTGCATTCCATAAAACCTGGAAAAAGGCCATGGTCACCCCTGTTTTTAAAAGTAGTGATAGCAACAACTTCTTGAACTACTATCCTATCTCTATAACCCCCCAAAGTGCTAGAAAAAATTGTCAGTGCTCAACTCATGGACTACCTTGACAAGCACCAGCTTCAAAGTAAGGAACAACATGGTTTCAGAAAACTGCATAGCACCTCCACTGCCCTGGTTGAGTTCACTAGTTTCATCCATGATGCCTTAGACCATGGGGACATGGTTGGGGCCATCTATGTCGATCTGACAAAGGCCTTTGATTCAGTCAACCATGAGCTACTTCGTCATCAGTTATCACTCACCAGTCTCTCCACAGAATCAGTTAGGTGGTTCTGGAGCTACCTCACTGAACGCACACAACAAGTAAAAAATCCTAGACACCCACTTCAGTCACTGTCCTTTCGCAACTGTGGTGTCGCAAGGCTCAATCTTGGGCCCCCTGCTTTTCACCCTATTTCTCTCAATGCTCTTCCTACGTCATGCCCTAATCATGACCTACTGAATGTGGATGACACTGTGTTGTTTTCAAGTCAACCTGACCCAACGGTACTTGAAATCCAAATGCAGAACAGCTTCTCTGTTGTGGAATCATGGTTCCTAAGCCACAGACTCCTCCTAAATTACAAGAAGACAAAGATCCATGATCTTTGCCACATCCATAAACAGACACAAATCCTATCACTTGCAAATTCAGAATAAAAAAAATGGAAGCATTGGATATGGTCAATACCTTCAAATACCTTGGGGTAACGCTCGACGGTACCCTCTCATACTCACAACATATTAATTTGGTTGAAAAGCTGTTAACTGTAGGATTGGCCAGCTGTATGAACAGAGGCACTGCCTAACTGACGAAGCCCTTAAACTCACCGTGACCAGCTCCATCCTATCATCTATAGACTATGGTCTGGTGGTCTACGGAGCAGCAACTGAGATAGCCTTACATAGGATCAGGATAGCCCTTAACAAAACCTGTAGACTGATCCTGAGAGCCCACCCACTGACACATACTTGTGGACTATACTCTTTCACTGGTTAGCTTAACTTGGATAATAGGATCCATTACCAAGCTTACCTCCTCATTAAGAAGGCCACGCTGGGCCACTCTACCCCAGGGGTGCTTGGCTTCCTCCTTCCAAACCACAGTGGCAGGAACACTAGAAATTTGAACAGTCTGTTTCTAAACATGCCCTTCCACTGAACCTCCCAAGTTCAATGATCCTTTGAATACAGGACCCCTTTATGGCTAAATTCCCTTAGCACAGACCTCCTGTCCAGTACTAAAATCAGCCAATTTCAAACAAACCTGAAAACTTACCTGGATTCCAACAACCCTAAGTGTGACTGAGGTTGTTAGCACTTATTCCCTCCTTCTAATCACTGACACTCTTCCCCCATCCCCTTCGCTCTCTTATCCTTTTCCCTGACAAGGCTTCCATTGAGCTCTTTCTGCCCCCCATCCACTCACAGCACACAGAGTTTTTTCCCCTCTCCCTCTCTTACACCCTCCCCTACCCCCTTCCCTCTCTTACCCTTTCCCCTGACAAGACTTCTGTGAACTGCTCCCTGCCACCCCAGCCACTCCCAGCACACTAAATTATTTCCCTTCTCCCTGTCTTACTACCTCCTCTGCCCCCCATGCCCAATCTCTACCCTATGCTTACTTCTCCACCATTGCCTCTCCTTAACCAGGCTAAGCATACTGTAGGATATTTGTACTGTTCCTCATTTATTGTATACCATACTTGTTGATTTGTAACTTCCTTGAAATGAATGTACATGAGCCTCGTGTTGTTTACATGCTGTATTCTCTGTTTTTGTAAGATCTTATTGTTCATCTTCTGATGAGGAAACTTTCTAAATGAGCTTTTAGCTCAAAGGTATTAATTCCTAGTTTCAATAAATAAATAAAATAAAATAGTGCAATGAGTCCATGAGCCTGTCATTCTAGATATGATTCAGCCTAATAGTAAGACAGTGTGGGAGTCAGAGTTGGGGATCCCTTGGAGTCCAGTGACCATGGCCGTCTGTGGTTTGAGATAACCACAGAGAGTTATAGGTCATCGCCACAGCTGTGGTACTCAACCTTGAAAGGGCATATTTTAAATGTATGAAAACACTGATCAGGGACAAACTACAGAAGGTGACAGAGATAGTGTGAGTCAAGGCTAAATGGGGGATAGTGAAGAGGCAGTAAGCCAGATAATAGACTCCTGCACGTGGAAAGTTTCCAAAAGTAAAACGCAAAAGAAAGCAATCTGTTTTTTCCAGGGAGTTTAGGGAGGTGGTGAGAGCCAAATGAAAGGCCATCAGGAAGTACAGGTGTATGAAGCAGGAGCAAGAGTGGCAGGAGTACCAGAAGAAACCAAGGGAATCAAAGGGAACTGTGCAGAAGGTTAAACCAAACGCAACGTTCTGGAGAACTGAAAGGGTGAAAGAGGAGGACAAGGAATTCTTCAGATACATTAGAGAAATTAGAACAATAGCTTAGGTATAATAAGGTTGATGGAAGGAAAGGAGTTTGTTCGAAGATAAGGGACATCAGGGCTGTAACTGGAGGAAGACACAATGACAACAATTGCAGGAGGTCCTACATTAGCAAGGGGCTAAGCTGGTGGCATGTTCAGCAGCATTATGCTGCTATTCTTTCTGGCCTTTCTATTATGTCCCTTGTGCCTGTCAACATTAACAGTAAGCAAACTAGGGACTCTGACCTCATTGTTCAGAATCAAGTCTGGTGCACATAGGAACAGTGGAAAGTATGTTTCCAAAAACATGTAGAACTGACCACAGAGTGGCTAGCTCTAAAATCGAAACAGCTTACCTCGTAGGTGAAACAAGCTTTATTCAAAAAAAGTGCAAAAGCTGAAATGCTCATTAACATCTGTAGCTATGGTGTACAAACATTCAGCAAAATAACTAATCATTCAGGCACCTACTAGGTGCTGCCATACTGGTGGCATAGTCTGGCAGCTGGACAGACAGCATACGTGCACGTGATGTGCACACACCAAGACTTCCGTGAGCTGCTCCCTGCCACCCCAGCCACTCCCAGCACACTTATTTCCCTTCTCCCTGTCTTACTACCTCCTCTGCCCCCCCATGCCCAATCTCTACCCTATACTTACTTCTCCTTCTTTGCGTCTCCTTAACCAGGCTAAGCATACTGTAGGATATTTGTACTGTTCCTCATTTATTGTATACCATACTTGTTGATTTGTAACTTCCTTGAAATGAATGTACATGAGCCTCTTGTTGTTTACATGCTGTATTCTCTGTTTTTGTAAGACCTTATTGTTCATCTTCTGATGAGGAAACTTTCTAAATGAGCTTTTAGCTCAAAGGTATTAATTCCTAGTTTCAATAAATAAATAAAATAAAATAGTGCAATGAGTCCATGAGCCTGTCATTCTAGATATGATTCAGCCTAATAGTAAGACAGTGTGGGAGTCAGAGTTGGGGATCCCTTGGAGTCCAGTGACCATGGCCGTCTGTGGTTTGAGATAACCACAGAGAGTTATAGGTCATCGCCACAGCTGTGGTACTCAACCTTGAAAGGGCATATTTTAAGTGTATGAAAACACTGATCAGGGACAAACTACAGAAGGTGACAGAGATAGTGTGAGTCAAGGCTAAATGGGGGTGATTTTTTGACTTTTTGGCAAATGCCTTTCTCAGAGCTAATTGGCTCACCCATACAGTCCTCATCTGCAGGCAGTACACTGCATATTCTTGTGGTGGAGGAGTTGATCACAGCTGAGTTTTTAGCACCATGCCTGTAAAACGAGAAAGTGGAGTGTATTAAAAAAGCAGATAAAACAAATAACCAAGTTAAAAACAGCAAACTTACATACATACAAAACATACTTGAAGGGAGGTGGGGGAAGGGAGTTTTAAAAAGCATAAAGGAAAAAGGAAGATGGGCAATATATGGGGAAATGAGCTGGGAAGGAGAGTGGAGGTGTTAAAAACAGAAAAAACAAGCCAAGATATCCAAACAATTCAAAAGTTCACAGATTTAAGGAAGCATAGTAGAGGCAGATCTTCATTAAATCCCCTGGGTGCCAAGGTTTATAACATAATTTAACTACTGAATACTGAAAACCATAATCTCGACACCTGGAAACCCGACAACAATAGCCCAACACTTGGAATCCCAACTGTCGAGAATTTCCCGTGGCAGAGATTTTTACCATGTTTTGAGAGGTTTGCTCCCTGCGCCTCCCGCACCCCCCTTATTATCGATTGTCAACTCCACCGAAGGCAATTCTTGACAGACTGGAGTAATTCTCGCTAGTCCAGGTTCCATGTGTTCGAATGTTGGTTTTGGGCTGTTGGGTGTCGAGACTGTGCTTTGGTATCCTGTAGTGATACCATAACATCTCTATCCAATAACACTATCTTTGGGATAATTTTCTTCCAAGATATTAGTCATCAATGGGGACATATAGTCACTCTCTCAATTCTAATAAACCTGAGGCTGGCAGGGAAACCCATGGCCCATCTCAAAAAAAATGTCTTGAAATGGCATTTGAGAGCACTTTGGTGTCTTGCCATGGCATTTGAGAGCACTTTATTATGAATAGCAGAATTTTGCTAACCAGTCCCTTCTTTCAGTTCACATTTTGTTTTCCCAACATTCGCTCGACTGCACGGACAAGTCAACATGTAAATCATGCTTTGAGTAGACTTGCTGATGAAAGAGTTGATTTTCAAGAGTTTGCCTTACCTTGAATTTCTATCAGTGGGTGAGCCAGTAGTGTTGCTGCAGTGTACGTATCTGCCACATCAGAAATTCCCGAGAGGTATGCTTGGTAGCCACATCTCTTTCTGTAGTAGTGGCTGATAAAAGCTATGGATTACAGAGTCACAACATTTCCTCCCTCTCCTTTATGTCACTTAAGGTGTTGGAGTTCTGGCACATTCAAATGCTTGATAACTCCTTAGGACATGGCAGTGTTTCCTTATTATAGCTGTAACCTGACTGGTCTGATTACGACATGTGGTTACCAAATTAATGGTTTGGTTGCAGGCAGATTTATTATTTGGTGTCAGTAAGTCTATTCATTTGTTCAACCTCCTGCAAGTCATTGAAAACACCTGCAGGTGGATAACCATGGTCCAAAAATCTCCTTGCCATGTCCCGGATTGTTTTTACATTCACTTTCTGTGCTACAATTTAATTTTGCTCTAAGCACCTGGCCAAAAGGTATATTCTGTTTTAATGGACATTGCTGGCTACTAGTATAGTGAAACAGGCTATTACGTTCCATTGGTTCACAGAAAATTGTGTTTTCCAACATCCCTTCCTTTTTGTAGATGGTAAGATATAAAATATCCACAGAGTCATGTTTTTTGTACATCCCTTACAGAAAATTAGGTGTGTTGTGTACATGCAGAATGCATGCCACATGCTTAGTTGTGAAATGTTTGCATGCAGTTCACATACACTAAGTAATCCTAAGTGAACCAGATCTAAAAAGCAAATCAGGTTCGCATGCTGTAAGCTTGACGTGTGCACAGCAAGTAAGCTGGTGTGAACATCTTCCAAAAATTACATCAGGTTCACGTGTTGCATGCTTGACATGAGTGCAGCAGTTAAGCTGGTATGAATATCATTTAAACATCACATCAGGTTCACATGCTGCATGCTTCCCATGTGCGCAGCAGCTAAGGTGGTGCAAATCTCATCTAAAAAACACATCAGTTTCTATTTCTTATGCTACTGCTAGCAATTAGAGCCATTAAAATACATTGTTATTTGAATTCCCATAAAATTAGGTAAACTCATTAATTCTGATCCTTTTGCAAGTTAATAGCTTTTGATTTCTGTCATTAAATCACCAATAATTTGTAAAGTATTGTTTGCTTACTGCAATAAATGCTTAGGATATATCCAGTCAACACCCCCATGGATGAAACGAGGGGCCTCTGTGTTGTGAGTATCTTTTTTGTTTTGGTCCATGCAAATGCCTTATGCATGTTTAGTGTTACAAATGTGTTTCTCCATGACTGTTTCAGCTCACTTACTTTCCCTTTGTCTATTCTGCATTGAGCATATACACTATGGCCATGCTTAGCACTATTTGTGTTGAGCAGGGTCTTGGAAGCATGCACCATACCTCACATTTTTTCACCAAAATGAGGGACATGGACATTCAAAATAAGGGACACTAAACCACCTGATGATCAGGACACATCATGAAACATGGAGATACAGTACCTCAGAACACAGTGGAAACCAGTATATTAGCACCTGAGAATGAATTTCTACCATTAAGTAAGGGTGCCACTTAGATAGGGCAGAGGGGGGCAGTTCCCCCCCCCCATATTTGTGCCTAGGTTGTTCTTATGGTGTGGCAATAATGGCAATAAATTTGGATTTAATTTTTTGCACAATAAGTGCCAACCTGGCATATGTGTGCTCACGCTGCAGGTACTCTCCAGACTTGACTGTGTCTGTATTGTGTTGTCCACTGTCTCCACCTATTAGAGGTGGAACAACTTCATGTGATGTGGATGAACTTCAGCCAAGAAAGAACGCATGAGTCTTGCAATTGCGACACTGTCTTTCCTGCCACAAAGTAGACAGCTTGCACAATCTCCTTGCTCCCAGCCTCGTCAAAACTATTGGAGAAGGTAGTAAATGAACAGCTCAGATATCATCTGAAAAGTTTTAATCTACTAAACTGGATTCGATATGGTTTCCATCCCATGCATAGTACCTCCACTGCCCTTGCTAAGGTTATAAATGATTGGCAGTCTGCACTCAATAACAAACAATACATATGCACCTTGTTTCTGGACCGTAGCAAGGCTTTCGACACAGTGGATCATGATTTACTCCTGGTGACCCTGAAGAAAGTTGAGGTGGACAACCTGACCCTAAGTTGATTTGCAAACTATCTTGTGGACAGACAGCAGCAGGTCAAGGCTGAAGGAGACCTATCACCAAAAGAAATACTCCTTAGTGGTGTCCCCCAAGGATCCATACTTGGTCCACTTCTCTTTGCCATTTATATTACTCAAATTGACACTGGCCTAAAGTAATCTAGTATCCATCTATTCGCTGATGATACAGTGCTATACACTGACAAATCAACTCCAGATCAAGCCATTTTGGACTTACAGAATGATTTTGATGTCCTCCCAAAAAAATCTACTCAACTTGAAACTCCTACTCAAAGTCAAAAAAAATAAGGCCATGATTTTCTCTCCACTGGCCCCTAATCTCAAAAAAAAAATACCAGACAAGGTTCCTCACATAAGCACCCTTTTGGGAGAAGCCCTGGAGTTCATGGAAAAATTCAAATATCTGGGGGTCTGGATTGACTACAAGTTGTCCTTCATTGATCACATTGAGGAACTCACTAAGAAACTGCATCAAAGGCTTGGTATTTTCTTCCAGATCAAGCACTCACTAACCCAGGAGGCTAGAAAACTCCTAGTCCAAGCTACCTTCTTGTCTCACCTAGACTATGCAGACTTCCTATATGGCCATAGTACTAGCACAGCTCTCTCCAAGCTTGATACCCCGTACCACAGAGCACTTAGGTTCACTTCAGATGCCCCTTATGACATGCACCACTGCATCCTCTATTCTTCAGTAGGCTGGACCTCCCTTAGCTTCAGGAGACAAAAGAATGCTATTCTATGTACATATAAGGCAATCACTCATAAATTACCTCAGTACCTCACAAGCTGTGTAACTCCCTGTATCCCTAGTGCCTATTCTGTCAGAAGTCTTACCATCTTATCTCTGGCTATCCCTAAAGTTAAAACACAGTTTGGTAGAGCCTCAATAAGCTTCACTCTTCCTACACTCTGGAATAAGATCCAGAAAATCTTAAGGCTCGCTTCCCCTGTAATGTTCTTCCACTTCAAATCCTTGTTCCTGAGGACCTTCTCCAAGGTCTGTCATTGTTTCAAGTCAAGGTCTTAACATCACAATTTGTTACTGCTTTAAATTCTAGACTTAAACCTCAACCATTGCCTGAGGCATCATTTGAGTCCTCCCTTCTGTCATTATCCAAATCAAGGTCTCAACATCATGATCTGTCTTTGCTTCAAATATTGGACTTAAACCCCAACTATTGCCTGTGGCATCTGTCATGTTCTCCCTTCAAACAGTCCTTCCTCTCTAGGCCACCATGTCCAACCCTCTCCTATCTCAGCTGACCTTCTATCCCCACTTCCTGTACCCCCCTTCCCTTCCCACTCCACTTGCCAGGCCATGCCTACAGTACTTATTGAAGGACTCTTACATCTCAGTCTTCTTTGCACTTTGACACTAGAGGAACTGCCACTCCTGCTCACTATGACTCCTCCAATGATGTTTACTGTATAAACTTTAGCTCATTACCTTATGTCCATATATCTGTATCCATGCAATTGTATTTAAATGGCACTATCTCCTGTTGAACCTATTGCTATGTTCTAGTGCAAGTATCTTGTCATATGCGATGGTTATATGTTATCATGTTGTTATTATTACTATGTAATTGTTATGTACGTTCACTCAACCTGTGATGTCTTAACCCTGTTAGCCATTGTTTTGCCCCAGGTCCATCTTGTAAATGAGCTTGTCTCAATGATGTTCCACCGGGCCAAAAAAAAGACTTTGATTGATTGACACTACAGCTTGGAGGAATTGGTGAGCACTGAACTCTCAATAGCAGTGTTGTTTTAGCATATTTTTGTTGGTCTACTCTTAGTGAGTCTCTGTCTCCCCTGGTGGCTGAAGGGGCAGATGGTGAACTAGAAGCTAACTCAAGACTAGGCTACCTACTTACTCTACTAGGCTCATCTTGCAAAAAAAAAAAGCACAGACCCCATGGCAGCAAGTTAGGCTTAGCAGCAGTGGTGACAGTGGTGTGGGTGGCCTTCATAGGCCTTGATCAGTGCAGTGCAGCAGCAGCCACAGCAGCAACCAAGCAAAAAGCAAGCAACCCAGGTTGGGTGGGATCGGTTGGGTTCAGTTGGTGAGGTGACTTGGTCGCAGACCACACTGGGGACCTGTGATGGTTGGTTCTAGCATCCAGCTTCTGGTGGAAGGAGAGAGGGGGAGCAGACTGAAAACTGGGCTTGTGGCACACTGTGCCAGGCTGTAGGTTCTGGCCATATGGCTGGGTAAGTAAAAGTAGATAATATTTTTACAGGGGCTTGAGGTAGTAGGAAGGACAGAAATATTGATGTGTTTTTCACATTTCTTCACATTTGGGTGACTTCATGACCCATATGGGATGGGTATTGAATGGGATGGAGTCTGGGAAAGAAACTGAGACAAATTTCTTTTTTTTGGGGGGGCGCAGAACTTCAGCAAGGAAAAAAATTGGTTAGTAACTGGCTGGGTTTAAGCTCAAAACTGATGCACTGCTCTGGGGTATATACAGTTGAATCTTATACATTTGAATTTTTCCTGATTTGCATATGACTTTTCAGTCAAAATAAATATGTTGTACCTTTTAGAGATGCTACAGACATTCTAAAGCTGTCCCTTGCATTCACAGACAGTTGAGTGGTATGGTATGCAAAGATTATTGGAGCCCTACTATAGTCAGGATTATGATCCCCCCAAGTGAAGCTGACCTCCACATCCCCATATTTAGGCACATTATGACAAAGGGCAGAAGAGAATGCAGGGCTGTGCACTACTGAAATGAATGGGGGAATTTTTTTATTGCTATTTTATACATTATTGATGGAGAGTTAGAGATTAATGAAGGCTACTGATTGACTACCAAGGACCTTGTTAGTGGAACAGTGGCTGTCATTATTCTCTAACTCACCATCATAACATATAAAATAGTAATATAAAATAACTCTATTCATTTCAAGGGGTACGCCCCAGTAGTCTGACCCATGGACATCATCTCTTAATGACTCCTGCCTCTTGCTCACTAGTACTCAAGTAAGAGACTTTTTAGTTATATCTGTACTTGATGGGTTGTCTGACCATGATATGGCCATACCTGCTACATTGTGTGTGCATGGGGGGGGACTGGCCATGTGGTTGTGTGTCAAGTTATTGCCAGTTTTGTATTTGCACCTTACAATATGTTTGTGTGGAAGCATTCAAAACTATGGAGAGAAGATAGTAGGAATGCAGGCCAGCAGAAGTAATTAAGTGGTTTTGTGGGTAAGTTTGCCTATTGGGGTGGGAAAAACCACATGCGTTTCCTTTCATTTCATTTCATTTTTATTTTTTATACTTGTTA
This sequence comes from Neoceratodus forsteri, assembly GCA_016271365.2. Taxonomy (NCBI): domain Eukaryota; kingdom Metazoa; phylum Chordata; order Ceratodontiformes; family Ceratodontidae; genus Neoceratodus; species Neoceratodus forsteri. The sequence goes on along the minus strand of JADMNL010000028.1, from coordinate 39,697,185 downwards.
GCTAGATGAGCAATCTGTCCATTTTCACAAGTGACAAGTCAACAAATTCACAAAGTACAAAAATGAAAAAAATACAATACACTAGACCAACGTTATAAAGTACAATACAGTACAATACAATTTTTTTGAAAAACAATGACATTCATTGAAATTGTTTAACCAGTTTGAAAAAAAAATTAAACAGTTGAACCATCCTTGTGGTGGTAATATTAGATGGAATGTTGTTGAACATTTTTATTGCTCTGTAGATTACAGCTCTTTGGCCAAAGTTTATTTTTTGTAAAAAGGGATTCTAAATGAGCCCCTAAACCTAAGTCTGGTTTCTATGCCATTTAACAGAGGAGGAATTAAATCCTGGGTAACCTGAGGGAGTAAACCTTGTGAACACTTAAACAAAAAAAATACCAAGTTACAGGGTTATCCTGTCTTGAAGAGAAAGACAGTTTGCCTCTTTCAACAAGACATAATGATGTGTCCTCATGGGGAGACCTATCATAAAACATAAAATACCATTATATGACACTTGTAATTTCTGAATCAAAGTATCATTTGTCTTAGAATAAATCATGAGACCATAATCAAGTAAACTTAGCAAAAGGCATTTGTATGTGTGCTACAGTTTAACTGTCAAACTGAGATGAGCAAGAGAAGAAAACCGAAAAGTATAACAGTGGCTACAAGCATGCTGCATGCATGCAGATGTAGTCAGCTACAGTATGTATTGAAGTACAAGTGAGTCATATGTGTGCAGACAGTATGGCTTAGTAGTTAAAGGCACTGAACTGCAAGCCTGGAGACTTGGAGGCATAAAAACCTGGGTTTGAATCTCATCAACCCCCACTTGTGTATGGTGTGATCCTGAGCAAGTCACTTAGCTTCTACATATGCATTTATCAATGACCACATGCTTTTTGCACACATGCCACATGCATGCAGTCTTTCCCAATTTAACATAGAAATCATGGTTTTCACACTTGTTTGCTGCATGCATACCACATGCATGCAATCAGTTCCAATTTAACATTTAAATCATACTTGCAGCATGCATATCACTTGGGTGGTTTTATGTGTGCAGCATTCAAACATTTCATGTAATTATTTCTGTAAGGGATGAGAATTTCAAATAAGGATCTGAGCTATTAATGTGCATAATAAATGCATCCAGTTCTCCTAGCCTACCATTCCACAGCAGCAGTTGTCTATAAATTGTATCCATAATAGGGAGTTTGTTTGAAATGAATGTTAGAATATATGTAATGTTCCTCCACATCCATATATAGAGGTTTGTAAAACTCAGCACCTTCATCATTATCTAGGGTCCTGGCTAGTGGCCAGCAGCATGATGATGACTGAGTGTGTGTGTGTGTGTGTGTGTGTGTGTGTGTGTGGATTTGACAGCATACATGATTTATATGCCGGCATACCACCAGCCCCACTGGCTGGGACAAGTAGATTGAGAGCAGCAGACAAAACCATGTGAGCACTGCATGTCTGGTATCTGAGTGACACATCCATAATGATCAAAAGAAGGATACGTCACACTCAAGAGAGCTGCAACCAATCAACCCCTGCCTGTTCAAATTGAAATTCATGGCATTTGAAATGTTTGCTTAATGTTCTGCCCTCCTAAGTCCACTTAAGTAACATAAATATAAGTGTAGGGGGTAGGGGGGCAGAGTTGTAGCATCAGCCACTTTCCTGGTTCCCTGTTCCTGTTGCTGGCATGATCTTTGATGGGACACTGAGATTGTGCTACAGCCTTTGTCATGTTTCAGGTTGCTTAGTTCTGCTTCTTGCCAATCTGACTTTGCCAAGAGACTGACGATTGCTGCAACACTGCTCCATAAATGGCACCTAGGCAAGAAACTGAAGAAGGCTTATTTATTTATTCAGAGTCCTGCCTGCACAACAAGTGTTACCAACAGCTGACCCCTTTCACAAGCACAGCTACAAAAGAGTTGTAGATCACCTCTACAAGTTCTTCCCCTCATGTGTGCTGCTGAAATCAATCACTGGCTGCACCTGGAGGGACCATCACTTGATGTTGCTGTCTGCTGACTGTGTTTTGCCTGGCTCTTAACCTCTGGAACTTGGGGTCAGACTTCAGCATCAAGGCAAGCTTCAAGCAAGCCCTGCAAGACTGCTGCTGCTACTTTCTAAATCCTGTTCAAATTCTGACCTGAAACAGCAGGTATAAATATGTTTTTGCATTGATAATTTATGTGAGGAGGTGTGTGGGGTGGGGAAGAAATTTAAAACTAAAGTATATGCATATTTAATTCTCACTGATGACTGTATTGTACACTAACTATAGGAAGAGCAAGTCAGTCCAAGAAAGTTGGGAGCCAGCCAGGTAGGGTTGAGGTGAAGGCTTTCCAGGTAGGGTGAGGTGAGTGAGCACTCCAGTAAAAAAAATATACTGGTCTGACCATCTGAGAGAGAGAGTGTAGGAGACAGTAAATGTCAAGGCAAGAGGGAACCATGGTCATATAAACATGTACTGGTATTAGAAGAAGATTGCTGAGTGGGGGGAAATATTGCACTGATCTGGGAATGTCCATGCCAGGACAAAACTATTTGAAAAATTAGTGTAGGTCTGGAACACTGGGTGGAAGGTGAGAAGGTCCATGCTGAGTTGGGGGCCTTTGTAAAAAAACCAAAACAAACCTATACTTGACCCGGAAGGTTGGGGTAGAGTGGGAAAGTCAAGGCTGAGTGGGGGCGATTGTTAAAAAGAAAAGTTGTGCAGGTCTGTGAACATGGGTGGAGGATAGGAAGCTACATGCTGACAGGGGAGGCTTGGGTAAGAAATAAATGTTTTTTTCCAGAAAGGTGGGTTGGGGGTGAGTAGGTCTGAGCCAAGCAGGGGACTAGTTAAAAAAAATTACAATTCTGGGAAGGTGAGAGGAAGGTGTAAAGAACTGTTCCAAGTGGGAGGCTTGTGTAAAAAAATGTGTCTGTCCAGGAAGGTGGGTGGATGGTGAGAAGGTTTGTGCCAGGTGAGAAGGTCAATTCTGAGTAAGGGGCTTGTCACAAAGAAAGGTTGTGCAGTTCTGTGATCATGGGTGGAGGGTGGGAAGGTTGATGCTGGGTGGGAGACTTTTTTTTAAATTGTGCTGGTCTGTGAAGGTGGGTGTAGAGTAGGAAGGTCCATGCTGGGTGGAGGACTTTTTTTCAGAAGTACAGTATGCAGGTCTGAGAAGTTGGTGGAGAAGGTCTATGCTAGGTGGGGGATTGTTCAAAGTTTTTGCATTTCGGGGAAGGTTGGAGGAAGGTGGAAAAGTCCATTCTGAGTGGGTGGCTTCTGTAAAAAAGCTATTTTGTTTCTCAGGGAAGGTAGGTGGTGGGTGAGAAGGTCCATGTCAGATGGTAACATCTGTGCTGAGTTGGGGCACTTGTCAAAAACAATTGTGCAGATCTTGGAAGGTCTGTGGAAGTTGGAAAGGTCTGTGCTAAGTTAATGGTCATAGAAAAAGAAAAGTTGTGAAGGTGTGGGAACATGGGTGGAGGATAGGAAAGTCCATATTGATTGAGGGACTTATGTAAAAAAGAACTATGTTTGTCCAGGAAAGTGGGAAGGTGGGTGGAGGGTGGGAAGGTTGGTGCCTTGTGGGGGACTTTTAAAAAAAAATTGTGCTGGTCTATGAATGTGAATGCAGGGTGGGAAGGTCCATGCTTGGAGTAGAACTTGTTCAAAAAACAGGGTGTAGGTCTGGGAAGGGTGGTAGAGGGTGGGAAGGTCTGTTTGTGGTTGGGGTCTTGTTCAAAAAATGTGCATGACTGGGAAGGCTGATATGGGTTGAGAAGGTCTGTTCCTGGTGGGGGACTTGTTAGAAAAAATTGTGAAGGTTTATGGAAGGTGGAACGGTCCTTTATAATTGGGGGCTTGCATAAAAACAAAAATCTTGTGTCTAATTGAGAAAGTGGGTGGAGAGTGAAAAAGCCCATACTGGATGGGAAGATCCAAGCAGAATGTGGGTGCTTGTAAAAAAAAAAGGAAAAAAGAATGAAAGAAAACAATGTGCAGGTCAGGGAAGGTGAGTGGATGGTGGGAAGGTCTTTGCCTGGTGGGAAGGTCTTTGCCTGGTGGGAAGGTCCATGTTGAGTTCAGTGCTTGTCAAAAAAAATTGTGTAGATCTGGGAAGGTCTGTGTGCGGTAGGAAGCTCTGTGTTAAGTGGGGTTGGGAGGCTTGTTAAAAAGAAAAGTTGTGCAGGCTTGTGAAGGTGAGTGGAGGGTGTGAAGGTCTGTGCTGAGTGTGGTTGGAGGAAGGTGGAAATGTCTGTTCTGAATAGGGGCTTGGTTAAAAAAATACAAATGTGCTTGACCGAGAAGATGGGTGGAGGGTGTGAAGGCTCATACCAAGTGGTAAGGTCCTTGCCACATTTGGGCATTTGTCAAAAAACAATTGTGCAGGCCTGTGGATGTGAGTGGAAGGTAGGAAGATCTATGCTGAGTGGGGCTGGGGGGCATGTTTAAAAAAATATCCAAGTCTGGGAAGGTGGGAGGAAGGTGGAATGGTCCATTCCGAGTGGGGGGGCTTGTGTAAAAAAAATGGTGTTTGTCCAGGAACGTAGGTAGGTAGAGGGTGGGAAGGTTTGTGCTGGCTGGGAAGGTCCATGCACAGTGGAGGGTTTTTTAAAAAGAAACTTGTGTAAGTCTGAGAACATGGCTAGAGGGTGAGAAAGTCTGTTCTGAGTGGTGGGCTTGTGTAAGAAAAAGAATCATGTTTGTCCGGGAAGATGAGTGGAGTGTTGGACAGTCAGTGCTGAGTGGGTGACTTTTAAAAAAAATTGTACTGTTCTGTGAAGGTGGGTGGAGGGCTGAAAGGTCTGTGCTGGGTGAGGGACTTGTTAAAAAATATGTGCATTTCTGAGAAAGTTGAATGAAGCTGGAAAGGTCCTTTCCGGGGGGGGGGGGGCTTGAGTAAAAAAAAAATTCTGTTTGACAGGGTGGAGGGAGGGAAAATCTGAGCTGGGCGGGAAGGTCCGTGGCTAGTTGTAGCATGTGTCAAAAAATATTGTGCTGGTCTGGGAAGGTTTTTGGAGGGTGAGAAGGTCTGTGCTGGTTGGGGGAGCTTATTAAAAAGAAAAGTTGTGTAGGTTTGTGACATGGGTGGAGGGTGGTAAGGTCCATGCCAGTGGGGGGGGGTGACTTGTTTAAAAAATGAATGTGTTTGTCCAGGAAGGTGTGCAGAGGGAGGGAAGGAAGGTAGGTACCAGGTGGGGGAGTTTAAAAAAAAATGTGCTGGTCTGTGAATGTGGGTAGAAGATAGGAAGGTTTGTGTCCAGCGAGGGACTTGTTTAAAATAAAAAAGTTGCAGATCTGGGAGGGATGGTGAAGGGTGGGGAAGTCTGTGCTGGGTGGGGGACTTGTTAAAAAAATATGCAACTCTGGAAAGGTGAGAGGAAGGTGGAAAGGTCTGTTCTGGGTGGAGGGGGCATGTATAAAAAAATTGGTTTTCTCCGGGAAGGTGGATGGAAGGTGAGAAGGTCTGTGCCACATGGGAAGGTGCATGCCAGGTAGGGGGCTTATTAAAAAAAAAGGTTGTGCAGGTCTGTGAACATGGGTGGAGGGTGAGATAGTAGATGGTGGGTGGAAGACTTAAAAAAAATTGTGCTGGTGTGTGAATAGGGGTGGAGGGTAGGAATGTCTGCACTGGGTGGGGACTTGTTTAAAAAATTGTGCAGGTCTGGGAAGCTTTGTGGAGGGCGAAAAGGTCTGCGTCATGTGGGGACTTGTTAAAAAAAATCTGCATTTCTGGGAAGGCTGGAGAAAGGTGGAAAGGTCTTTCTCGAATAGAAGCTTGTGTGAAAAAAACAACTGTTTGTCCATGAAGGTGAGTGGAGGGTGAGAAGTTCCACGCAGTGTAGGAAGGCCCATGCAGAGTTTTGTGCTTGTCAAAATAAATTTTGCAGCTCTGGGAAGCTCTGTGTAGGGTAGAAAGGTCTGTGCTGAGTGGTGTTGGGTAGCTTGTTAAAAAGAAAAGTTGTACAGATCTGTGAAGGTGGGTGGAGCGTGAGAAGGTCCATGCAAAGTGAGGAGCATGTCCAAAAATTAACTGTATTTGTTGCAGGAAGATGCAAGATTGCCTTCATCTACTGCCTGCCAGGTCATAGTGAGGATTTCCTGTAGGAGTCTGCTGAGATGACACTGAACTGGGTGTTACAGTCCATGAGAACTCCTGGCTTGGAGACTTCATTGCCAGGATTGAAGATTCAACATATTTATTCACAAATAGACTCCTCTAGTTCACTTTTTAGCTGGCTTTCAGACAGGATATTACTTTAGCTATGCACTCAAAGGGCCACATACTTGATCATGTCTTCTCAGGGGGTTTGGAGGGAAATAAGATTTCAAAGGATCCTGTCATTTGGTTGGACCACTGCACCATAGTATTCAATGCCAGGGTCCTTAAGTTGCACCTTCAACTGCAGGAGTGATTCAGCACCATTCTAAATAGGATCTGGATCCAGTTTGATTTTTAGATCTTTGGGACACTTTGAGTCTGTATCAGGTGTCTACCAGAAGGTTTACTACCATGGCAGAGACCTATAATGGTGTCCTCTCTGCAGCAGTGGATTCCCTGGCATCAGCACATTCTCTTCTTGGGACCTTTTGCTGAAGCACACCTTAGTTTTCAGCTGCGTTTTGGCAGATGAAGGTCATAGGATGCAAAATTGAGGGCAAATAGAGGAAGCCTTGAGTAGATGCTAACAAGCTTACTCTAAAGGAGCACCTTTAGATCTACCAGGCGCAGTTAGGACAGAAGAGAAAAGTTTCTTGCTTTGGTGATTGCAGCTGCAGAGAACCACTGAACGATAATGTTCAGTTCCCTGTAGTAGATGGTTTACAACATGCTGACTGCCTATAGCACAAGGAACATGTTCATTTAGAAAGGTGTGAGTGGATAAATGAGTTTTTCAAAGCCATAACTGTCAGCACCCAGGACCAGATATCCTCCATTCTCACAGTGATTGGCAACAGGGATAGAGAAAAGATTATGGGATTCCCAGTAAATGGATGGGAAACATTTGATCAGAGTGGATTGCATTGCACAACATGTGTACAGGATCCAGTGTCTTCCTAGTAACTCAAGAGTGGGGAATACTGGCTTCAGTATTCCCTAGTATTGTCAGTGCTTCTCAGAGGGAGGGTAGATACCACTACCCTTAAAAAGCCCATTCTTAACAATGCATTATTAGATCATGACAATCTGTTCACTTATCAACCTGTCTTCAGCCTTCCTATTTGGGCCAAGATTGTTCAGAAAGTGTTTGCTGCACAGCCTGTGTCACACAGTGAGAAAAATAATGTGTTTAGCTGACCCAGTGGTGTGGAAAGCTGAGGTATCCTGCCTTACCTCTTGACACACTGGCAACCCTTGTTCAAGGTGCAAACAGGTCACCGGGAGTTGGTTGGGGAAGAAGAGGAAGAGGATTGAGCATCCCAAGGACAGCGCTCCTCTTCCAGGGAAGGGGAGATAAGTGGTTAGTGCTTGCCTGGCACCTAGTAGAGGCTAGGGGCTGGCACACCTACACTGTCCATGGTGGGCAGAGGTGGGGCAGACACCTGATGGGACATGCACGGGAGCTTGTGTGTCAACATCCTTGGTGTCATTGCACACTCTACCTCTGGAAGGAGACAAAACATGGAAAAGAGGTCTCTGATGGCTAGATGAAAGAGGAGTTTGCAGGTCCTGCTCCCTGGCCAGCCATGGTGCCGACCAGAACTGGATACGGTCTTCAGTGGGGGGCTGGGATACCCCTGCCAACCCTGCCAGAGGGGGTAAGCCCTGGGAGAAGACAGTCAGCATTGTCTTGTAGACAGGTATACAGGGCTGGGGCTCCCTCAGGAACATGGACTGTCAGAGAGGGGAGTAAAATAGGAAAAAAAATGGTTTGAGTCATTCCAATCTGGTTTCTGAAGCAAGAAAAGCAGGGAAACAGCCATGATCAAGGTATGCAATGATGTTTTCTTAGCAATGGCTGTAGGGAGGACACTATTGTAATTCTGTGTTTTGATTTATCTTCTGCATTATCAATGTGGACCACTTTGTTATGCTGAGCAGACTTGAGGGGGCTTGGGGGTATAATGAACTGTTTTGTGATGGTTCCAATCCTTCCTTAGCACAAAAGATCAACTAGTGATACTCGCCTCTTACCAATTTTGACCAGTTGCTCTGAACTGAAGTTTCAAAGGGTCTGTTCTGTCACCTGTTTTGTTTTCAGTGTACATCCTTCTACTGAAAAGATCACTAGGTGCTATAGTGTGAAATTTCACTGCTTGTTAGAAGACACCCAGCTGTATGTATCCACTCATGAAAGGGCATTGCCCTGCCAAAATTAGAACAATGCTTGGAGGAGCTCAGGGTTTGGATGGCTTCCAACCGACTGGCCCTTATTTGTACCAAACCCTAGTTACTAATGGTGGGAAATCATAAGGAGATATCAGCCATTCATGGGGAACTAAGTCTGCCCAGTCCAGCTGGGGTCAGACTTCAGGTAGCAGACGAGATGCTTAGCCTGGGAGTAGTTCTTGACAGTCAGCTGACATTTGTTTCATAGGTGTCTTCTGTAGTCAGGAACTACTTTTAATATATAAAATAAGTTGCCAGGCTGTGTTCCCTGCTCACTTCTGCAGATCTTGTCACCCCTATAAATGCCCTCATGTTTTTTGTCTCATCCACTGCTGTGCACTCTACAAAGTTTTACCTTGGGTGTCAACTGCATTATCTGCTGCTGGTTCAGAATGTGATAGAAAAGTTTTGGACCTCCATTCAGAGGTTGGAACACATTACTCCCTAACTAGGGACTCTAAGATGGCTGCCAGTTAGATGATGCATTGTCATCTAGGTTCTTTTAATAATGTATAAAGAAACTAGCACTGACAATGATCCACAATAAAGACAAGATTTATTCTTGTGACAAGTCTTGTAATTTACCAATGCAGCACACAATGCCTATTGCAGCAGTGAATCCCACCAACTAAATTCCCCAAACGGTTTTGCACATGTGCGCTTCTTCAGGGAGGCTGGTCCTATGTGCTGTCCATCTTTTTATATAAAACAGCAGATGATCCCTATTTATCTAATTATCACATGTAAACACCAATTAAATCGTGCTTGTATTTAAATCAAAATAAACAGCAATTCATAAGTACAATGTTGCCAGACAATGCAGGTGCAACAATTTTCTGTATTTATAAATCCTAACTCGTATTTCTGCTCGTGGACCAAAATACACTTGACCATACATCCAAATATACATGGGTGGTCAAATTAATAAATAAAATGCAATAAGATTTTATCAGAGGAAGGTCAAAAAGGTCAAATAAAGAAATATACACATTATCTATACAAAGCATGTAAATTATTATTATGGGTGTTTCTTCTCAAGTTTTCTGGCATTAATTTATTATTTCAAGCTATTATATATCAGAGGTCAAAAAAGTCAAGTATAATAATATGCTAATGCCTTCAATCCTATCTGATTTTTCTGAAAACATAAAGAATATATTTAAATGCACAATTAAATCCATTCTTTTTGTATGTCCCCACAGTTTTAGGTCCAGAGCAGGTTAGAATTAAAACACAAAATGCTGTCCAGTTTTCAACAAAAATTTGTTATGACAACATTTTGGTGGACAATTGAATCTGCAATTTTCAAAGCATTCACTGTTCTTCTGTTATATCAGACAAAACGGTGTTGTCACTCCACTGCTTTCATTTCTTGTTCAAAAAAGTAGCTATGTCCAGTCCTTAATTGAGACTTGATTTGTGCATCCCCTGCAACTGGAAAATCCAGAAGGCTTCCCTGTGAATCAGAAGGTTATACAAGTCACCCAATTTCCCCAACCAAAACTCCTTCTATTCCACAAAACTGAAAGGACTGGTCACTGTGATTCAAGTTAAGCTGGTCATGTTTTTCTAATGCATTTTTCACTTCTATATTCCTTATTGCTCCTTTGTGTTCCTCTATTCTGGTTTTGAAAGGTGTACTGGTCTTACCTACATAGAACGTTTTACATTTACAAGTAGCAAAATACACTATCGCACTAGCTGGGCTATTAATGAACTGCTCGATGTTGAATATTTTCTCACAATTAATAGAAGTGAATGTGTCTGTTTTTCTTTTCACAAAATCACAATGTTTGCAATGGCCACAATTAAAACAGCCCTTGGAAGGTTGGGGTAATCGACTGTTTATTCTTGGAGTGGGTTGTAAATTATGGACAAGTGTGTCCCTTACGTTTGGGCCCCTCCTGTACACCATGCATGGAGGATTCTTCACTTACAGTTCCCAAAAGGGATCTGTCTGTAGCATACCCCAGTGTTTATATATGATGTCCCTGACTGAAATGGATTTTCTAGTGTATGTGCAAAGCAAATTCACTGTGTCACCCAATGCATTTTCTTGATTCCTGTTCTGACAGATGAGCAGACTATCCCTATCTCTTTGTGCAGCAGTATCCCTAGCTGTTTTTATACACTCAGGTCTGTACTCTATATACCTGAATCTTTGCTCTATTTATTCTGCCCTGATGTTGTTTGCTGCCTGTGTGGAACAGTTCCTCTGGATTCTTAGGAACTAGGGCCCCTTGAATATTCTCTATCAAGTGTCTTGGGTGACAACTTGATGATGACAGGATAGTATTGTGATCAGTTATTTTTCTATAAAGGTTAGAGTATCCAAAGTACCTTCAGTAGTTTTAGTGATCTGCAAGTCTAGAAAAATCACAGAGGTAATACTGTTTTTAACTTTAAACCTTAGATTGCTGTTTGTACTGTACTTTCCAAGTATCTGGTACATTCCATGGGCTGCTCTGCATTCCCATTCTAAATGAGGAAAATGTCCTCAATAAAGCGTCTCCACAGGCCAACTATATTGTAAAATGGATTGGCCTGTGGAGACAATACAACATCACGTTTCCAGGCTCCAGGGTATAAGTTTGCATAATTGGGGGCAAAAGTGGCCCCCAATGCTGTCCCCTTAACTTGCTGGTAGAATAGTTTTTGAAATGTAAAAACATTACATTCTTAATACTGTTTTTGCACATTCTACAATTCTACAAATTAATTGTGAACTCTGTATTTTTTTAATCTAGATGATCCTGTCATATACATTGTTCCCTATTGTAAAATATTACAAATATTGTTTTTGTCTTTTTCTCTGTATCATCGAATTTATGTACCACTGGACATTTGTGAAAACAAGCATTTTTGCTCACATACTTTCCAGCATAAAAAAAATAAAATTGAAAATTGAAATTCTCGTTTAGCTAAATTTAGTTTATTATTCTCCCCAAAACGCTCCTTTGGCTTGTAAATCCTCACAGTGGAGGATATTTGTGTACAATGCTTCCACATCCATAGTACACGATATCCAATCTGGTTGTAGTATTTGCTCTCGTAGTACGTTAAGCAAATCTGTACTATCCATAATGTAGGAGGGCAGTACTTTAACTGATTCTTTAATAAAAACATCAATGCACTGAGGTAAGAGTTCTATTAGAAACATAGAAGCATAGAAACATAGACTTTGATGGCAGATAAGGACCGCTTGGCCCACCTAGTCTGCCCATTTCCCTACCTACAGGATAAGCTGCAGATCCTAGTTAACCAGCAGCCTATTTCTTCCTACCCCCCACAAGAATTGCCTTATGTCTGTCCCATGTATTCTTGAATTCTCCCACAGATTTAGAACCCACAACCTCCTCAGGAAGGCTGTTCCATGTGTCCACCACCTTCTCTGTGAAAAAATACATCTTCACATTGCCCCTGAACTGCCCCCCCTTCTTTAAATTGTGTCCCCAATGTTCTTGCACATTTCTTTTTCTGAAAGATGCTATCCTCTTGGACTTTGTTGATTCCACTGAGGTACTTAAAAGTTTTTATCATGCCCCCCCCCATCCCTCCTTTCCTCGAGGGTATACATATTAAGCTCCTTTAGTCTCTCCTCATATGGCTTCTCTTGCAGATCCTGCACCATTTTAGTTGCCCTTCTCTGGATTGCCTCTATCCTGTCTATGTCCTTGCGGAGATGGGGTCTCTAGAACTGCACGTAGTACTCCAGATGGGATCTCACCAACTGTCTGTACAGAGGGATAGCAACTTCCTGTTGTCTGCTGGCGATGCCTCTCTCTATACATTCCAGTGTACCCCCAGCCCTTCCTACTGCCTTCTCACATTTCTTGCTAACCTTAAGGTCATATGATATGATTACCCTATGCCCACCACTATTGAGGGTAAATAAGTGATTTATGCACCTTGGGGAGGATGTACTGTAAATCGTGCTCCTAATTAGACATTTAACTTTCAAAAATTTTGCTGTATTTTATCTATCAACCCATTTGTTCTAGTATCATCAATGAGGTTATCAATTTCACTTTTGAACTCTGTTGTAGGGTCATGATTGAGTTTAATGAAGCACCCGCCTTCACATAGTCTAGGGGATACAATGTTATGGTGGAAGGGGGCCAACAGCATTGGAAATCTTATCCAAAAAACTTTCCTCCAATGAAAACGTGGAAAAAGTGCAGTCTACCTGGAGACATCTTCAGAAATGGCTGGATTCCAGGCTTCCCACTGCTGCACAAACTAGAAACACCCAAAAACTCACAGGAGAAATCCTGGCTCTAGATGTCTTCATTCTGCTGGCTCCTAGGTTTCCCCCATGACCCTGGCAACTCACAGGTGTAGGAATGGCAAATTTAAACCCCTGGAAATAAACTCATAAGTACTTTAAAACCTAAGGATTAATATTTCATTTGTATTCTCATTCTAAAAAACAGAATCAGGGCTTCAATCTCTTTTCTAAAACACAGTCACTTTATTTGCCTGAACCCAAAAGATTTGAGAGGCTACAGTGATCCATTTACTTGAATTTTAACTTTCAGCTCCATGGGGCTTAACTTTTTATAAGCATTTACAGAGGGAGAACTCAAAAGCAGTACTCCAATCAGGCAAGTACAGTACTTTCAACAGCAGAACTCTAGCAGCAGAGATTTTCACCAGGAATGATAAATACCTTTTAAACTGGAATGTGAAGAAGCTCCAAGAATCCTCTGGCACTGGTGAGTACTTATTCACTGCTTCACTACTAAAATGAGGCTCCTCATTTTTCTCAGCGAGGAACTCGCTCGTTTTTTCTCACTCTGATTATTTCTCTGGGGAAATGCACAGCTTCTCCCTAAACCTGTTCCCTAGCTCTCTTTCCCAGCCCAAGAAACATGTATGGTGCTGCCTGCTAATACCTTAGCTGCCATCATACCTCATCTTTATTCTCACCCCAGGCCTTCCCCTGGCTTGCCTGGTCCCAAAAGTGCTCTGCCTACCACTGGCATCCAGACTTTTATGGCGCAAACACCAAATTCAAACAGCTACCTGGTACTGTACCCTTGTCACACTTCCTAAACATTGCCTAAGCTGTGCAACCCAGAGGGGGATGGCCTAAAGGGCCTCAGCAAGTCTATCTGCCTGAGAAACCACCCAAATCACTCTGAGCCCGAGCCTGGAACCTGTCATTGAGAGCAGATCCCTTGAAGCAGTAAAGCCCGCTCCCCCTCCCCCACAGAATATCTGAGCCACCTTGCTACATACTATAGAGTTGCAGAGGTTCTGCCACAGCCTATTGCAACCCCAATGACCCAGGAACCAAAACCACCATCCAGTGCCTACTACACCCCCAGGATTCCACTCACCTTTGTACCTGCATCATAATCTGACTGCTCTCCCAACCAGACTCCCTAGGGCCTGGACTCCAATGATCATAGCTGCCTACAATTGACCTCCCTGCCGATGCCCACCCAGGGACCTGGTGTATCGCCGCAGAAGCTGCCAATCCTGCCTGGGGGAGGAGGAGGAGGAGGAAGGGGCCCCCCTCGCGTCTAACTGCCCTAGCAGACATTGCCTGCCAGTCTCTCTCTCCCAAAAGAAGACCCAGAAGTCTCTCTCTGCTTCCCCTATTTATACTGCTCAGAAACCTTCTCTCTGCTGTCAACATGTTGTGGCCAGCAGAAATGCACCCCAGAGCACTAAAACCCTAAGCTCTGAGGATGAAAGGAAAAGGAAGTGGTCCCTATAGGGAGCATAATCCCCTCTCAGAAGAGAAGGGCTCACATTAATGTAAAAATGATGATCATTCAGTTGTATATGAACTTCCTGCACATAACTAGCAGTGTACAAAACCACAACTGACCCACCTTTATAAGCTGTTTTTTTGTAATTAAATCATTACTTACCAGCTCATTCAAAGCTTATTCCTTATCTTGTGACAAGTTCTTAAAATAAGAATTGTCTGTAGCAGAGTGCATTTGGTCTATGTCGGTCTAAAATGGGTGGTGATTATGTGCTGGAGTCAGTGGAAAATACCGTTTTAGAAAATGTGGACATTGAACTAACACAAGACAGTACTACAGAGATACTTGAGGCACCTTTTACTTTTGTGCCACCAACAAATCCTATAGTACAAGTATTTGAGAGGGCATGCTTAAAGGACATAGACTGACTACACTCTGCAATGGAACTGGGGAACACAGTGGAGAGGCATTTTGTGTTTTAATTGTAACATGCTCTGTACCTGAAACTGTTGGTACATCCAAACAGATTGGATTTAAGTGTACATTAACATATAGGCCCACATATTCAAAGGAGATGCACGGCCCAAAATGGAAATGTGCGGCGCATCTCAGAATATGCATGGAAACATGATATTTGAACATGAGAGATGCGTTGTGCATTTCTGAATGCACAATAATGCAAAAATAATGTATGCAGCACAAAAAAAGGGGGCGTGTACATGAATATGCCACACATCCATATATTCAGCCAAAATATGGGGCGCATCTGCCGCACATCTCAGAAATGTGCCGCACAAAGTTGGGCAGACAAAAGGATGGCCTAAATCAGCCAGCCACCCACCCACAGGCAGGCCACAGAACTGCAGGCAGACCATCCAGAGACAGCCCTTAGAGGTACACCAGGACATGCCCCAGGCACCCACACACAGCAGTCATGCCAGGATGGAAGTACCCAAAACCCAGGTGCCAGAACACTACCGGCACCACTCAAAGAGCCACCTCCATGCCACACCCAGAATGTAAACACCCAGCAGCCACATGCCAGTGCTGTTGGGTGCACCCCTAGCACAGTGGCAGAGCAGACAGCCACATTGCAGCACACATACCAGGGGACATGGAATGCACCCATGTGGCCTGCAGGGTATCAGCTGGTGGTGGCATGCACCCATGGTGACATCTAGGGCAATGGTGACCAGGCAGGCTGGTGGTACTAGTGGCAGCATGGCACCAGCCAGGGACTGACCTGTTTCACACACCTACAGTGGTACATCATAGGTGCACACAGCACACCCATGCCAGGCCCACACAACAGGGAGCCACAGACATGTCACCAATGCCTGACATGTAGTGTGACACCACCACAGGAGCACTGTGGAGGGTCTGTGAGGTGTTCCTCTGGTGGACATAGCATCACAGTGGGCAGCACTGGGCAGAAGTAGCACAACCTGTGGCCTGGGGGTGACATGGGCATGCCTCAGACACCCTACCCCTCCAGTGTTGGGTGTGTTGCCACCAAGGGCATGTACACGGCCAATGTCTGACTGGCCCAGTGTGTTACCTGGAGTAGTTCAGGTGGGACCCACACACACAGGTACCTGGTCACTTCTGAATACAGACATTCCTTGTGTGTATCACCATGCTCCTATCACGTAGGGGTGCATGGGGCATTGCAGGTGACAGTAAGCTACAAACTTAGCTAGTGTATCACATTCCTATGGCATACCAATCAGAATGTGTCACCTTGTGCCATCCCCTATTGCTTGACCATGTAGGCCTCCTCTACCCCAGTCTGACCCTGTACATGGCCATTGGTAATAGCGCTGTACTTAGGCCAATGCAGCCCACCCACCCACAAACACACATTAAGGTTCATACTAAGGTTCATACTAAGGTGCATGAGAGCAAGGGGGCTTATGGGCCCATAGAAGCTCTTAATATTATTAATAATAGTTAATCAATTTTCCTGATAGTATATCTCTATCTAGGTGATTTTTGAAAATTGTTTTTGAACTGCTAGCAATTATGTCCCCATGCAATGAATTCCAGGGATTTATAGTTCGTAATGTGAAGAAATATTTTCTTGCCATCAAGTTAAATGTTTTGCCCTATAATTGAAGCGGATGCCCTCTTGTATTATATGGATTATGTTTGAACTCAAGTACAAGTGCAGTAATTAGATAGGGATCTTGAATGATATTGTACATGAAAAAGAGATCACCCCTTAATTGTCTGGTGGTCAGTGATATCAGATCCAAAGATTTAAGTTGAAGTTCATAGGGATCATTATATAGTCCTTTAATATGTTTTGTGTATTTTCTTTGTACCCTTTCTAATAGGTTGATATCTGACTTTTTAAAAGGGCACCATAATTGAGAGGCGTACTCCAAATGAGGATGGATGTGTGCTCTGTACAGAGGCATTAACACCCTCCTATCCTTAGATTTTATATGGCGTTTAATAGACCATATTACTTTATTGGATTTTGAAATTGTCTCATTTATCTGTGATGATGGACAGAAATCCATGGAGATATTAATCCCAAGATCTTTTTCACTGGATGTAGTGGTTAGGGTTTTTCTGGTTAATAGAGATTTCGCTTGGGGATTTAATGCACCCAAGTGCATGACCTTGCATTTATCTGGGTTCAAATGCATCTGTCATTTGGTAACCCATTTAGTTATTTTGTTTAGATCATTCTGGATGATTTCTATTTGGTCCATGGTTTGACATTGACCCCCAATTTTCATATCATCTGCATATTTTGTAGATAAAGAGAAGCAGTCTTTAGTTAAATCACTTATAAAAATTTGAAATAAGCAGGGGCCCAGCACACAGCCCTGTGGGACTCTGCTGGTAACATTACCAGTGTCTGACAAATGACCATTGATTAACACACATTGAGTCCTATTTAATAGCCAGTCCTATTTAATAGCCAATTAGATATCGAATTGATAATATTTTTATTAATGTTTAGATTATGTAATGTGTGAATTAAGGCCCAATGTGGCATAGCATCAAAAGCCTTACTAAAGTCAATAAAAATAACATCATAAGGTATCTTCTGATCCAGTTGGTTGCTGACATCCTCATAAAAACACATCAAGTAAGTCAGGCAACTGCATCCTTTTTTGAAACCATGTTGATTGTTGTCAGTATTATTGGTGTAACCTCTTTGTTACTCGGGGTTACTAGAATCCCAGTAAGACCTAGTGGTAGGCAGGGAAGGCAGCTTGTGAAACACCAGTTAAATGGGTTTCACACTGTCTCACTCTGTCCTCAGTCACAGCTGAGACTGGAGAGATGACATCATTATAGAATTGTTACAGCTGCATGAGCCACATTTGGAATCTTCAGCTCAGAGTAGTTCTAGAACCTTGGGAATTTGAAAAGCCAGTCTTCTGTTTGTCCTTGAGCAAGAAGGAAGCATCAGACTGTAGTTTGAGTTTTGCCTCCATACAGAAGGAAGTTTTTCTGTGTTTCACCATTCTTCAAGTGGTGGAGACCGTCCCCTTGGTCTCAGTGCCCCCTCCCTCTGGGGGGTAGGAAAAGGTCTCTGTGGGTTCCAGGGGCAATCCTCTTTTCCCACCAAGGAAAGAAGCTGCCTGAAATTACTTTGTCTGTTTGGGTATACAGAAAAGGTTAAAGGACTTCGCCTGTGGGGCCCTGCAATGATTGGGTGAGTGTTTGGCTCCAGTGTAAGGGGCAAACAACTGTTTTCAGTCAGGAAATGTTATTGGGGACTGCTGTTTGGGAGGACTATATACACTAGGATGAACAAATGGAGCAGTCAGTTTAAAGTTTAAATGGATTTAGAGTTCACAGTAGAGGGTGCATCAGTTCATCCACCATGCAATCTACATTTTTACAGTCCTGAAGTTTCTGTGTGTTCAGAGAAATGGCCGGGTATGGGCTGTGGGAGCTGGAGGTGGCTAGATCCCCATCTTTAGTAACCAGGTCCACCTTTACAGATTTCTTCTGTTTTTGCTACTCGCCTCATGCACTTGGCCAGTGATGGGGTGGGTACCCAGACATGGGTCGCAACTTGAAAATCTCTCTAGGAGTCGTAGACTTCAAGTGGTGTGGGGAGCCACAGGATGGGAGTTTCGAATTGGAAGTACGAAAACAAAATCTCTCTAGGAGCTGCAGACTTCAAGTGGTGTGGGGATCCACAGTTTGGGAGCCACCTTGTTTGATGGGATGTCTTTCCAAGTAGAGTTTGGGTTCATTCGCCAAGTGGACCGTCAGTAGAGTGGCAGGCAGGGGAGCCAGGCCAGTCAGGCTGTGTATCCAATGCGCATGCGAAGTCTGGGCTGAGTGCCTGGTGGGTCCAAAGCCAGACAACTGTTGAAGTGTTCATTCCTCAAATGGACAGCTGTGTTTGACCTCTAATCTGCATTATAGTTACGTAGCCCTTTGGGGGACCATACAGAGCTTTGTTTATGTTCAGCGAGTTAATAAATAAAGCCACACTGAAAAATCCCAATTCTGGTTCTGGACATTACAGTTATTGCTTCCTGTAGTTGGATTTACTTGGGTGCCCCTGTGCAGAGTAGTCAAACCTAGGCCTCTTGTGCCAAGTAGCCTCATCCTTCCCCGAACCCGTAGATATACACTCCCCACCAGGTATTGCTGCCAAATGCCAACAGCATGCCACCTGTCATTGTTTTGGTAAAAGGACAGGGGTTGGGAGGGTTACATTGGAAATTGGGGAGATTATGTTCTTTATTAGACTTTCCAACATTTTACATAGGGAGGAAGTTAAACTAATTGGCCTGTAGTTCTCCCAGTTATTTTGGGGGCCTTTTTTGTGAATGGAGAAAACAAAAGCTGTTTTCCATGTGTCCGGAACAAAGTTTAGGGTCAGACATTTGTTAAGCAGTAACCTTAATGGTAATATAAGGGAATCACTAAGTTAATATAGATAATGCCTTGCTATAAGATCGAGGAAAGTACTAGTTTTTCCCTTCTGCAGGGATAATTATAATAAAATATTCTCCTCTGTTATACTAACCGGAGAATCTTGTCACAAGGCTGATGTAGAATTATGATGAGAGGTTTGAAATATTTTGCAGAATTTAGTATTAAAAATGTTGGCCATTTCAAGTGGTTCGTTTATTAATTTATCTTTGTATTGCAGAGGGCCAACTTGACACACTGTTTTTTAAGTGAATTAACATATGAATATAGAGATTTCTTGTTATTTTTATCAGCATTTTTAGTTAAATTGCATCCCCACTTAATTTTGGCTTTACGTGTTGCTCTTTTGCACTTCTTCTGACTGTTTAAATATGAATTCCATGTTTCTGTAGTCTGAGTTTTAACATACCGGAAGTGTTTTTTGTTTTTATTTTCTGCATACAAAAGATTTTTATTATAAAAGTTCATGTTAACAAACAGTTCATAAACAGTTCACATCCATAAATCCACAATCTTTAATATAATACAAAAGTACTTTCCCACAGAATCCTTGGCGAGAGACCCTTATTTCTATACATGTTTGTGAGAACGGAAAAAAAGGGAATCGATCTCCCAGTGTTTGAAACTCAGGCCTGTCAAACTCATTATCCTTCCAGTCCCTCCCATAGTGACATGCTTTCTACCGGGTTTAGGTCTACCAGTAACGTGTGCCCAATCCCTGGCGAAGCCCTCCAGTCTGTCCTTCACCAATAAGGTGAGTCTCTCTAATGCTAAAATCTGAAGGATCATAGTCTGCCATTGTGATACCAAGGGAGTCAACTGTGATACCTAAGTATCCTGGATACAGTGTCAGGCCAAAATGAACACGACCCTCGTCCATCTTGGTAGGGGATCCCATTCTCCCTCTTCATTTTCCTCCACCCCAAATAAACACCTGATGGGTCCCAACCTGATGGCCCTCCCAGCCATTCTATCCGCCTCCATAGCCACTGCCCTTCAGAATTTCTGTAATACCCTACATTCCCCAAAACAATGAAAACAGGTCCTCCTCTCCTCCCCACAATAACCACACGTTGGTGACACAGTCTGGTGGTATTTATGTAACCATACCTGTGGGTGATACAGTCTATGAAGAAACTTATAAAAGGCCTCTTTAAATTTATTACAGACCAGGATTCAGCACCATTCCGTTCTGATCCCCTATCTGGACCCCTAAGTGTCCCTTCCAAAGTCCCTGAACCCTTTGCTGCTGATCCGGGAGGCATCCCCTACATTCCTTGACAACTTTCCCAATAATGCCCTTCAGGTCCACAGCTACAGCCATGAGTAAGGTCTCTATTTTTGCCATTTTCTGCCTTCCCACACCCCCTCTAGACATCCCAGCAAGGTAGGCCCAAACCTGAAAGTAACAGAACAGTTGGCCCCCCTCCAACTCTAGACTATGCTTCACTGCTGCAAAAGGTATTATCTCATCCCTTCTACACAAGTGCCCCAAACTCCATGCTCCCTTCTGTTCCCATCTTCTCATCCCTGGATCCTCCCATCCTGGTAAGAAATAGGGGTTCCGAGCCATGGGCACCAATAATGTATCTAAACCTCCTGACCCTCTCAGCTTTTTAAACTTCTCCCAACATTCGAAGGTGGCCAATGTCAGAGGGTTTTTCCCTGGCAGAGCTCTATATGCCCACAGACTCCTTCTCTCCAAATATGCTGAGAGGCTGGCCAGACATCCCCATTGCTCCAATTCCACCCATCTTGCAGCCCTGAGAGTATGTACCCAGTCCGGCACATATCTTTGCTGTATTGAGAGAAAATAATGTCCCAAATCTTTTTCTCCAATTGTTTAACTAGGTGAGACACACTAAGCTGAAAGCTTGTTTACAGGTGCAACCTGGGAGCACATCTGGGAAGTTAAGGCCCCCCTTCCCTGATTACAATGTTGGCCTCTACAGGCTAACTCTTGCTCATCCCCCCCAGATAAATGCAGAGAAGGCCCCCTCCAGCTTTTTAATATCCCTCTTTGTGAGTCCCACATGGAGCATCTGCATTATGTACAGGATCCGAGGAAGGATATTCATCTTGACCAGGTTTATTTGTCCTAGCCAAGATATCGGGAGGGAGGTCCATGGCTTCAAATCTGCCAAAATGTTTTTGACCATTGATGAATAGTTCAGGTCATAGAGGGTCCCAAGGGTCCTATCCACCCGTATTCCCAAATACACAAACAGCTTACTCACCCATTTAAACCCCCACATTTGTTTTAGTCCACCATCCCCTGGAAGTCACATCAATTCAGACTTATCTGAGTTTAATTTGTACCCCGAGAATCTAGCAAATCTTGCCACCAGATCTAACAATATTGGGACAGACTTTCCTGGATCCGCTACAAAAAGTAACATATCATTGGCATATAGTGTGATATTATGCTGCTCTCCTGAGACCCACTCAATCCCTCTAATTCCTCTATGATGCCGAATTACTGCAGCTAAAGGCTCCACCACCAAGGCAAATAAGAGAGGGGATGGGGACACCCCCTCTTGTACCCCTACCCATCCGAAAACCAAAAAATAGAGTACCATTCACCAAAATTTTAGCCTGAGGAGAGTTGTACACAGCTCTTATCCATCCCACAAAAGACTCACCCAGACCAAACCGGGATAAGATCTCAAAGAGATAGTCCCACTCCACTCTATCAAAGGCCTTCTCGGCGTTCATTGAGAGAATGCATGTATCATCCCTCTCCTTATTTGCTCTCCATACCACATTCAAGAGATGACGTACATTATGATAGGACAGATGGCCACTAATGAACCCGGTTTGGTCTGGCTGAACCAGCCGGACAGCCAGGACCTTCACCAGAATCTTGACATCACAATTCAGTAAAGAGATTGGCCTATAGGGATGCACACTCTGTCACCTCTTTACCAGCTTTATGTATTAAGCATATAACAGCATCTGAGAAGGTACCCAGGAGTTCCAACCTCTCTCCCCTCCTTCTGCTGAAAAGTATCACAGAGTGGGCCAGCCAGGTGACTCCCCAAGGTTTTGTAATACTTGGTGGGGAACCCGTCTGGGCCACTAGCCTTCCCCTTTTGTAATTTTTGTATTGCTATAAGCACCTCAGCCTTTGAAATGGGTTTATTTAGTTCTTCCGCCTGTTCCCTTGTCACTTGCTGTAACTCCACATTACTTAGAAACCCCTCCAACTTCCTTCTTCCAACCCTCCCCCCCACTGTGTACAAGGTTTTATAAAATTCACTAAAACATCTCCGAATCCATGATTCTTGCTGTTGGAGATTGCCCACCCATACTTGATGTCAGCGTGGCTCAGTTGGTAGCACATCCGCCTCTGGACCAGAAGGTCGTGGGTTCTCGCCCCACACTGGGATTGGACTTGCACCTAAAAAATCGCTGGCATCCGAGTGCAGTATTGGGGGGTGCTGTACTGCTGGGGTGTGCCGTCCTTCGGATGAGATGTTAAACCGAGGTCGCTTCTACCCATCCTGGTGTTGTCCTGGTGGGTGTCCAGGTGGAAGTAAAAGAACCCAGGGCACTCTTCGCAAAGAGTAGGGAACATTCCCGGTGTCCCGGCCAACATTCCCCTTCCCATAAGCTGGTTCATGCAATTATCCAGGCTGTGTGTGGGTGATGATGTGCGATATGGCCGCCACCACACATTCAGTCACTTCACTACCAGTCTAGCATTGCTTGTAAAGCGCTTTGGATGTAAGAAAAGTGCTATATAAATGCAGATTCTTCTTCTTGATAGCCATGATATGGGTTGGACACCATCCCCCCGTCATTAATAGAACCATCAAAGGGCTGGGTTTATTAACCCACTCAAACACTTGTTTTTTGCACAACGTCCAGGCTTTTCTTGCTTCTCCATGAAGAAGAATGTTCAAAGCTTCTCCAGTGGCTGTCAGAGCCTACCTTACCTCACCCCCTTCTCCTCACACCACTCATCTCTCCAAGTCCCTCAGCTGCTCCTCCAACACCACCCGCCTCTCCTGCTTCTGTTTCTTAATCCTACTAACATATCTAATCACCATACCCCTCATATAAGCTTTTCCGCATCCCAGAGGGTGGCCTTGGATGCAACTGGCCCCACATTGACATGCATATATTCTTCCCACTGCTCCTTAAGATATTCTCCAAACTTTTTGTCCACCAACAAATATGTTGGAAATTTCCAGGGTGGGGGACCCTTCCTCCGAATCCTCATCTTGAGGGTGAGAATCACCACTGCGTGATCAGATAGGATTATGGGGCTATGTTTGATGTCCAGAATTCTTTTATACCACTCCCTCAATAGGAACACATAGTCTATGCGAGACCATGTGCCATGCAGGTTAGAAAAAAAGTATATTCCTTAGCACCCGATTTCACTTCCTGCCACCCATCCACCATTCCCAACTTCACCAACCCCAGTCTCCACTGCTGAATGGCCTCACTCTTTTGCCCCCAACCTAAGGAGTGGTCCAACAAGGGATCCATAGGGCAGTTATAAACTCCCCCAGTATCAGACCCGGAAATTGCTCTTTTACCAAAAGTGAATGCAATCTATTATAGAAAGCAGGCTCAAACACCTCTGGAGCATATACGCTTCCAAAAGTAATTTTTTCTCCCCATAATTCACCCACCATAAAAACGTACTGCCCCTCCCCAAAATCCTTCACCACCCTCTGCATCTGGAAGGGTAACTTTTTATGAAGGAGGGCAGCGGCCCCATGTTTGTGTGATTTAAATGAGGCTGAATAACTTTTCCCCACCCACTCCCGCACCAATTTAGCATGTTTCGGTTCTGTCAGGTGGGTCTCCTGTAGCAGTGCCACTTGCGTCCCCTCCCTCCTTAAAGTGGTGAGAAGGCTGGTGCATTTTACCGGGGTCACTATCCCCTTACATTCCATGTACATACCTTCAGATCTTGTACATTAGCCATTATAAGCAGCAACGTAATCCCTATACCCCCCATCAGGTATCAGATGGTAACCTGTGGAGCACCCCCATCTCACTTCCAGGCTTCCCACTCTACTTCCAATCAACCTGAGTAACCAGTTTATATGGATGTGAACACATAACCATGCAGAACAGTGCACCAAACTATAAACAGGCAAACAGAAACAGAACTTTACAACCATAACTAGAGAAAGTACCTTAATAACCAACTTGGCCTTCCCCTGGGTCCCCCCTCATCCATACAATTGAGCTTCAGCTGTCTGTCTCAAAACCCCCGAATCCCCTTTTTGAGCTCCTAAGTACCTACCAACTATCCCCCCTCCACCTCCCTCTTTCCTCCAACTATCATAGTTTCCAGGTGCCTTGCCTCCATCTCAATTACCTCTCCCTTCCCACCCCATCGATGGACACTAACTGCCAACAGTGCTAGAGTGTCCAACTACTCTATCTGTTATATCGTGTTCCCCCTGCACCCCCCACAAGATAAACGTACACAGTCAGGTACATTTTTTGCTTCAGCTGTCTCCCAGTACCCTCTTGAAGCCCTGTAACCCTTCAGATCCCCTCACCCCAGAAACAGGCAGGACTCCCTGCCCCCTGAATTTGTGGCCCAAAGTGCCTGTTCCTGTTCCCCTTCCTTTAAAGCCCTGTTAAAGCACAACCCACCCTCAGGTATCCACAACACGTGTTCTTCATCCCCATAAACCTAATTGTCCGTGAAGGAGGAGGTTCCACAAATTAAGCATCCATATTTGCCACCATCTGCACTCTTCCAGTCCCTCTGAAGGAGCCTCAATCACACTGCAGTTCTTTTTCCTTGCACCTACATTTAAGGAGCGCGGGCTGCAAGAGTTCACTTCAAGTCATTTAGATCCTCCCCCCCCGTACGTGCAGTTCATGTGGAATTCAGAAGAGACCCCTCGAAATCTTCCATCAAAAGTTTTCACAGATTGACTACTGAGACTGCAGCAGATACTCTCCCCGAAACCATACCCCATAATGTTGGCCAACATCATATTCCTCTCCCTGCACCTCCCCACTGGGAACACGGTTATTCTTCAAGACAGTCTCAACACAACTACACATCCAATTAATTTAGAATGGCACCAGGAGAGACTAAACGGAAAATTCAGTTCCTCCATTAAACAGCAAAACCAATACCTCCAAAATCCCTATATGCTCCAGTTCACACAGTAGCATACCATGGCCACCCAATGGAAATTCGCTCAACCAACCTTCCTCTGAAGTTCCTCCATGAATATTTCTGCCTTCTTCACCTCCCAAAAGGAGAACACCACACCCTCATGCTTAACTTTTAAGGGTAGCAGGATAAATCATGAAGTTCTCCACGTTCAGGGCCCTTAGACTTGCCATCACATCATTAAACATTTTCCATTTTTTTTAAAGTCTCGCTGAGTAATCTTGTGAAATAAATAACTTGTGCCCCTCATACACAATCAGGCCATTTTCCCTGTATGCCCACAGCACCCTCTCTCAATCCTGATAATGGTGGAATCTCATAATGAGTTGGCAGGGTGGTTGGTCCGCCGGCGGCCTGGGCGTGACCGTGCGGTGTGCCCTCTCCATTGTGAGCTGGCCTTCTTTTAACTCGACCCCCAGCAGCACAGGCAATGTCACTGCACATAAATCTAATGCAGTTCCATCTTCTTTTCCCTCTGGTAGGCCCCGTAGAAGGAGGTTGAGCCTCCTATGATAATTTTCCTGGTAATCGGCTGCTACCTTCATCTCATCCAGTTCCTGCTGCAGCGCCAGGATTTTCTCTGGGACTCCCTACATTTTGTCCTCAAGTCTAGATATTGTCTCCTCGGCTTCAGTTATACGATGGACCTGGGCAGAGTGCTGGGTGAGTACCTCTTGGATTTTGTCATCGAACCCGGTTTCCAACTTACATAGTTGGGGTTCTAGGGCCACCACGATCGGTAAGTTCACAGCCAAGCACTGTTATCTCCACCGCCGAGAGCAAAATCAAGCTCTGGCTTTCACTCTGTCCCCCAGCTGCACCTTTCTTCCCCATTTTAGCTGCCATGCGCTGACTCTTACCGGAGCCCGGGGTCAAATAGTCATCCATACCACGTTTGCTACTCAGTCTTATGGTTTGGAACCAAAATAAGGAGCGAAAAATAACTTGTACTTTATTTCCCTGGTGGTGAGGAGTGAGGTGGGAACATGTCTTACTAGTTTACCTGCTCATGAGCACCCCCGTTTTTATTTATAATACATTTCTGTAATGTTTTATTCATCCATTTCGGGCAATGGTTATTTTTGGCATTTTTAATTTTATGTGGGATATGTCTATCTCTGAGACTAATTAGTGTCTGGTGAAATAAATCCCAACTTTCTGTAATGGGAAGGGTATTGAAAATATTATTCCAATTGTATTTATTAAGCTAAGATTTAATAGAGGTAATATTGGCTCAGTCGTAGAAGTATACTACTGTTTCCGATATAGTGTGATGAAGTAAATGTTTTAATGTAAATGTAATAGTGTTGTGGTCACTGTTTCCCAGAGGGGAATGGATATTAAGCAAGCAATAATACCCGACAGGGTGGATGGTACTGGGCAATACCGGACCACCCAGGGGCATAATGAGGCCCGACGCTGCAGGAGGAGGGCCTTATAGCCTCTGGAAGGTCCGGTATTACCCATACCGCCAACCCTGGAGGGTATTATTGTGCTTAGAAAATGGGCACAGTAAAAAGAAATGGCAGAGTAAAAAATATTAATAAAACAATTAATTGGCATTAAGTTTTGTAATTAAATAGTTCCTCTGCCTGTACTGGAACAGAGAACTTTTGTTCTCCTACCTAATGGAGATACTGTAGTTAAGGAAATTAAAAGATAACTGGTGGAATGCTTTTGGTGCCCCTACAGCACAGTTTATGTTTTTACAGTCAAACACCCCCCCCATGGAAGAGTTTCATTTGTAGGCCTGCCTTTTGTTGTTTCTTTTTTTTATATTGGGGAGAAGGAGAGGTGCACAAGAGTTTTGATCAGCGATCTGCTAGAAGAGGAGAATGACAGGTACCTTTCAAGTCTTTTAGATGTGGTGGGAGTCTGCAGTTCATTTTAAAAGCCCTCTGTTGTGATGGAGCGTGGCCCATTAGAAATTTATTTTAAAATAAAATAAAGTGAACTGCTTTTTTTTCCATTATGGGGAGACAATGCGGCAGAACGTGGGAACAGTGCTAGCTAGGCAACAGTAGTGCTGCCAGGAAACAACGGTGGTATCTTGGAGAATACCAGGCAGGATGCTGGGGACGGGGGTTAAAGTGTTTACACTTCTGGAGGTGAGCGGGCAGTGACCTCTTCTGAGGGAAAGGGAGGGTCTTTGGTTTGCTGTGATGCTTGGTTGTGATTAGCGAGATCAAAAAGCCATTGGGAATGAAACTTGTAGACTGCTGGAGGAGTGAGATGAGCACAGTGTGCTGTCTCACGTATGTAGAAAGTCACAGGGCATGGAGGTAGAAGATGGCACTGTAACTAAAAAAATGTAAAAAGTAGCCCTAAATATGGCAAGCGAAGGATTGTATGTGGGTTTTTTTGACAGCTGGCATTGAACTACAGAGTGTTGGGGTAATATCTCTTGCTAAGCGAGAGATAAAAATGGCGGCGATTTCAAATTTAGTTTGGTGGTTTTGACCAATCATTAAGCAGGGTGCACACAAGGATGCATGTGTGGGTGAAGGAGTACTTGGGTAGGCACTGTTTATTTCCTGGGCATCTATTGAAAGTTAACGTACCCCCCAGCAGGGGTACCAGCCAATTAGATGCCAGGAAATAAAAAGCCCATATTTTAATATGGTCTCGTTGCAGACTAGCATCGTGTAGAACAATATCTAGAATATTGTCACTCCAGATGGGGTGATGTATACTTTGGGTAATGTTACATTGCTGACACAGATTTATTAGTTTTCTGCTCTATCTAGACAAAGCTGTGTAGTTCTTCCAAGATATATCCCCTAAGTTGAAATCACCCAAAAGGATAATTTCGCCTAATGCACATGCTTCCTCAATTTCGCCCATCACAGCCTCAAGTACTGGGGGGCCGTAGCAAGCTCCTATAATTATTGAATTAATTTTATCTAGGGCCATTCTATCACACCTGCCTGTTAGGCTGCAGTACCTCCTGTTCACCTTTGTGGAATGGTGGAGCAGCCCTGGAAAGCTGGAACTGTGCATGCCTTGGGTATGCAAATGACCTGACTACATTCCAGTAATGAGCTGCAAATTTAAGGTTGCTTATGTAAATATCTTGCTGTGCTAGCTCTGTATTCCTTAAACCCATTGTCATTTCTTTGTGCACAATAAGTCCATGCACTTGTCAAGTTGTATTGTACTGTAATTGTCTCCCGGGGACTGCATGGTCTCAGTGGGCCTACCCGGTTACCAACATTCAAATAACTAAATAAATAAATAAAAATGTTGTGAATTGGCTCAGAATGTGTAATGAGGCCATTTGCATTTCCTGGCTAAATACTACAATTTTTTGTACCGTGCACGTGGCTGCCTATTGCGTATTTCCCTATGTCCCTCACGGGTCTCAGAGCACCTGCCATGCCACGTATCTCTCACTGCGCAATTGCACATCTTAGGGATATTCAGATGGACATGTGTGATCGCATCTTACAGTGCATCTTCTGAATATACCATTATTTTGTGCTGGCGCATCTCAGTTGTGCAGTGCAGGCACTAGCGCGATGCAACCTTGGACTTTTGATTATGGGGCGCATATTCTTTATTTTTTTGGAATAATCAGATAGGATTGCAGGCATGAACATATTATTTTATTTGACCTTTTTGACCTCTGATACAGTATATAATAGCTTGAAATAAGAAGAAACTATCATAATAATAATTTACATCCTTTGCATGGATGATATATATATATTTCTTTATTTGACCTTTTCGACCTCCCTATGGTAAAATCTTGTTACTACATTTTATTTACTAATTTGACCACCCATATACATTAGGATGTATGGTCAAGTGTATTTTGGACCATAAGTAGGAAATTAAGTTAGGATTTATAAATACGGAAAAGTGTTGTACCTGCATTGTCTGGCAACACTGTAC
The DNA here is from genome assembly GCA_016271365.2 of Neoceratodus forsteri. Taxonomy (NCBI): domain Eukaryota; kingdom Metazoa; phylum Chordata; order Ceratodontiformes; family Ceratodontidae; genus Neoceratodus; species Neoceratodus forsteri. The sequence continues at coordinate 39,668,137 of JADMNL010000028.1, read as the reverse complement.
TTATGAATTGCTGTTTCATTTATTTTGATTTAAATACAAGCATGTTTTAATTGGTGTTTACATGTGATAATTAGATAAATAGGGATCGCCTGCAGTTTTATATAAAAAGATGGGCTGCATGTAGGACTGGCCTCCCTAAGGAACTATGCATTTAGCTGGTGGGATTCACTGCTGCAATAGGCATGTGTGCTGTACTTGTAATTACAAGACTTGAAGCTGAAGTCTGTAGGAGATAAGGCTTTTGTGGTAGCTGCCCCTGTCCTCTGGAACAATTCTCTGGAAGAGATTTGCACTTTCAAGAAATTTCTCAGCATTTAGAAACTAACTAAAGAAATACCTCCTCCTGCTCTGAGCCTTTGATTAACTATTTTTTTTGCTTTTGTATGTTTAATGTTGTGATTGCACTGTAATTTATTATATTACTGTTATTTATAAGCTGTATTTATAAATAACAATTACCATACTATACAAAACTAAATCTTTCCACAACTAATTAATATAATGAGAGAGATTTTTAGACATCAAGCCCATCTTCAAGACTATAGAATATCTAGGAATGGAGTTTTAATTTTTGTATCTCCTTGGTAACAAGTTTCAATCGATGTCACTTGATCATATTATATTCTGTGGCCCAGACATTCAAAGCATAGCGCGGTGCACAAATCAATAGTGCAGGAATAGTGCGGAACCGCCATATTCAAAGGACCACATAGCACACGCTAACAGCAGTAGCGCAGGGCAAAGCACTAATGTATGCAAGGGGCAACAGGAAGGGGGTGGCCCAATAGGTCCGCACAAAGGGATATTCAAAGGCCTAGCACCACGCCAAGACACATAGAGCAACACATAGCACTGCGCTACTTACTGCCTATAAAAGTCTGGTCTTAACCCAGGGCAAAACACAGAGGAAGAGAGACCAGCACAGGAAGTGGGAATGTGTGCAGTGCCTGTAGCAGTGATGCTGCCATTGATGGCAGCTGTAGTGGAGGAGGAGGAGGATGTGAAGAGGGAGCAGGCACAACATGGGTCACAACACAGGCCAAGGAGACAGTATGCTGCAAACAGGTGGTACCGGCCCCGGGTCTCCTTCGAGACACTGCCTGATGACCACATCATTGGCTGGTACAGGATGAACAGGGGAATGTTGAGGCAGCTCTGTGAACTCCTGCATGAGCAGCTGCACTCAAACACCAGACGCAGCCATGCCATGACAGTGGAGGAGAAGGTGAGAGCAGCGATGTGCTTCCTCGCCACAGGGACGTTCCAAAGACCAACGGGGGACACCATTGGGGTATCACAGTCTGCCACCTCATGCCTCCTGAGCCAGTTCCTAGAGGCTTTCCTGCCACATGCTGGGGAGTTCATAGTATTCCCCAGCATGGCAGCAGAGCACAGAGAAACAATGCAGTAGTTCCATCGGGTTGCACACCTACCATCTGTACTGGGTGCCATTGACTGCACCCATGTCCCCATCCGTGCACCACCTGGTGATGGCAGTGACGTGTACATTAACAGGAAGGGGTACCACTCCATCAACTGCCAGGTGGTGTGTGATGCGGCTGGGCGCATCACCAATGTGTACGCACAGTACCCTGACAGTGCCCACGATGCATTCATCTGGCACCAGTCCCAGTTGTGCCAAGCATTTGAGGAGGGCAGGATAACCAGTGGTCAACTAATCAGTGAGTAGCAGCATACAAGGCATACACATACCAGCATGCATGGGGGCAGGCATTGCAGGCCAGGAAAGGGGTGTGGGAGGGCTACACAAGGGTGCAGAACAGCATCCGACAGACTGCTGTATGTCACTAACATGTATACGTCCTTTGACAGGGGACAGTGCCTATACCCTGCAACCCTGGCTGCTGACACCAGTACTCAGACCGGCTACAGTGGCTGAGGAGCTGTACAACAAGGCACATGCCAGCACAAGGAACATCATAGAAAGGGTGTTTGGCATCCTGAAGATGCGATTCTGATGCCTAGACACATCAGGTGGTGCCCTACAGTATACACCTCAGAAGGTATGCTGTATCTTCCTAGCCTGTTGTATGCTGCACAACATGGCAATGAAACATGGGATACAGGCACCTGAACCTGAGGGACAGTCTGACAGTGAGCCAGAGCCAGCGGTAGGGGGATAGTCGAGCACCTTGAGAGAAGGGACCCTCACATGGCACGCAGGGCCATACAGCACGGGGACAACATCATCAGGACACTGCAACAGACAACAGGGTAAGTACAGACTGCACAATAACTTGAAAAGGTACAATTAATAATGACTTTAATGTTCACATGGACACACATGAGTGACAATAACAATACCAAAAGTAAACCTACACAGTGGATCTGACAACATGTGTGCATGTGTTGTGAGTTTGGGGTTGTGTAGAACACGTGTGGGGAGGCCGGACACAAATGGTGTGGTGTTGGTGGGGAAATGTGATGTGTGCTGTGAGGGTTAGTGATGCAACCATGGCAGTGGAGGTGTGTGTGTGCATGTGTGAACGTGCATGTGGGTGTGCCTATGTGGCAAATGTGGGGTGATGAGTGCGCTGTGCCACATAGTCAGCGTGGCCATCAGTGACACCTCCCACCACGCATGCGACGTGTGCCACTACCATGGGACACAGACCCTGGTGTGCTCTGTGCAGAGGACAATGCCAATGTGAAAGGTGAGGCAGGAAGAGTAGGTCTCCTGTGCCCCCGGGGGACGGTGGAGCCTGACAGGGTGGGTGGACGGCCACAGCAGCGCTGGGTCATGGATGGGGTGTGTGAGGCTGTTGAGCTGGAGCCACTGGCAGCCCTGCATCCATGGCCTGCCCGCCTGTGTGCCCCTGTGCCGTCTGCACCATGGCCAAGCATCCCATGCTGGCGAACCCCATGCACCCCACGCAGGACATTCCCTATGTCAACCACCGTAGCCGACAGACCAGCAAACCCATGCTCGATGGCACCCACCAGGCAGCCCATCCTGTCCTCCGCCCACTGCTCAGCATGGGCAAAGCCCACTGTGATGGCCTCCCTGATCTGCGTAAGCTCATGGCGCATCTCCCTCCACATGCCATGAAGGTCCACACACGCCCCCTGCTGGGAGGTGAGAGCAGCCTGCAGGAGTGGGCGGGCACCATGGGCATCCTGTCCCAGGGGCACAGTACCCTGAGCTGTAGCTGGTAGAGGTGCCTGCTGCACAGGAGCAACTGGATCCTGGCACATGGCAGGCATGTCCTGCTGCTGGCGACTACAGGTGGTGGGCTGTGGAACGGTATGGGCATGGACACCAATTTGCCTTGTACCCTGCACACCCTGTGGTTCTGTGCTGTTCCCTACACTGCCTACCACCATGTACACAGGTACAGCCACACTGGTGATGCTGCATGCACCACTGGCACCCGTCCCACAGCCTGCCGGCAGCCCCTCCCCTGCATTTCCATGCACAGGCACAACCAGGTGTTGCACCAAGTAAGACACATCAGTGTCCTCACCACTGGTGATGGTGAACAGTAGGACATCCCCTCCACCACCCTCATCCGACTGTGCTGCATCCTGGTATCCAGTGTATCCCAATACCCCTACTGATCCCTCCCCAGTCAGTAGCTGCCTTTGGGTATGTGTGTGCCACACATGCATGGCATCTGTGAGGCCATCTGTTGCACCATGCTCTGATGTTGAAGGTCGTTCCTCATCATCCACCTCCACAACTGTTGGGACCTGTCTGCACATCCTTGTCAGCCCCTGTTGTCCTGCAGGTCTGGCAGTCACCACTGTGGAGACAATAGGGACAGGGTCAGTCACCCGTACATAGCCACTGTGCGCAAACACCACCACCACTACCACTACCACCACTACTCCATGCACACCCCAGGACACGTACCCCCTTCACACAGGCCCGTGACCCCATCCACCCACCAAACCCACAGTGGCCATGCCCATACCAGGCAGCTGTTGCAGGCCACTGTGCACCCCGTGCAGGACACTCACAGCATGGTGTGTGCAACTGTTCATGGCAACAGAACATAGAGTATACACATGCGAATACTGACCTGTCCTTGGCAGTGCGAGAGGCGTCTCACACCCACCACCTGGCACACCTGTGACCGCCACCGTCCTGAGGGTCAATGCCACCACAGCCATGTGTGGCTCCTCCACCTGCTGCTGGTGTTTGGGTGGTCCACCACCGGTCCTCATCCTGTCCCTCAGTCGCTGGGCCTCCTCCTCCTTCACACGTCACAGGAGGTCATTCCATCTCTTCCACATGGCTTTGATTGTCCTGCCACGTCCCCCTACGGCATTCATAGCTGCAGTCACCTCCTCCCAGGCTTGACGCACCACTGCGTCAGTGGCCCTATGCGTGCGGAGCACCTGTTCCCTCTCCTTCACGGCATGCACAAGGGTGTTTAACTCCTCCTGCGAGAACTTGTGTGCACGTATACGCTCCTGGTGCACTGCCGAACCTATGGGATAGTCAATAGGGACATGTGTCATCAGCCATGTTGGTACTGCATTGCATTACACATACATCACAATGCCCCCCCTCCAGTGCCACAGGCCACATGGACATATGGGAGTGCTGCATGTGCATGTATGGTGCACACGCCACCAGAGTCACTGTGCGTCCCTTGTCTGTACAGCGAGCCCTGTACACACATATGCACTACCCCTACCCTAACCACCTTGCACTGTATTGTGCCCTTTGTGTTCACCACAGTGGTTGCGTGGACAAGTGCACTAGTACGTAGACAATGTCAGGACCCAATGCAGTCACCACATGGTGCATGGTCCAGCACAGTTCCGGGACACTGCGTACGTCCTGCATGGGTGCCATGGCCTGCCATTTCACACATCCAGGGAGTCATGTCAGTGGGCAACTGTTGCAGGACACACCCCTACAGGGGATTGTGCACAGTGCACTGTACATTTGGTTGCAGACGTCTAAGGATGTGCACCATCACCCAGCACAGTGCTTGCCTGTGGTCCAACATGGGTCAGACCATTCACCAGAGACTGCATCTCTGTGCTCCTGTCCATGCTGAACCTGTTCTGGGATATTGACATGCAATAGTGTCCAACAGCAGTCATACACACCTGCCTCACGTTGCTCTTCCTCCTGTTGCATCTGCACACCAGTATGTTGTTTACACTTAGATTCCTTATCAGGCTGCAGTACCACAACACAACACCGGCGGTGCACCGCACTCCCTTTTATAGCCCATCCAGGCAATCAAGCATGAGAGTCATGCAAATGAGCGCATAATGATATGTTAATCACACAGTTTGCCCCATGCATGCACAAGTACCCTCATTTGCATACCCTGTTTGAATATGGCCCCGATTTGCCCCGTGCTAGCACAGCCATGCTGTGCAAATGGCAGCGCAGGGCTATTGGTGTTGCAGCACTGCGCTAACCAGATAGCGCAGCGCTATATGCCCAGCCGCCAACACGCATGCTCGCTAGGCCCCCATGTCCGCGCTATCACACAGTCATAGCACGATATACTGCCGCGCTGGACAGCATAGCGTGGCGCTATATGCATGTGTGGAACATAACCTCAGGGCCATGCTGGGGTCGCGCATGTGCAGTGTGGTTGTTTCCGGGTAGCGCTGCGCTACGTCATGTGATAGCATGGTGCTGCAGGGATTGCTGAGGTGCATTCCTGGTAGGGCAGGGTGTTTGTCTCCAACAGCAGTATAGTGCCATGTCTGTACATGCAAGACAGCGTGCAGTTGTGCACAGGAACAGGAGCTGGGGGGACGTAGAGTCCGCGAACCTGGTTCAGCTGGTGATGAAATGCCACAGGAGGCTGTTTGGGGAGGTGAGGGAGGGGGACCTCCCACGAATGCAAGTGTGGGAGACGGTGGCTAGGAAGCTCAGTGAGTGTACCGACATACCCCGCAATGCTGAGAAGTGCCGCCACCGTTACACGGACCTGAGGCGCAGGCAGAGGCAGCAGCTAGAGCGATACAGGCACATGGTGCATGATGGCACTGTGCCTGTGCCAGGTGAGTGGTGTTGCATGTGGAGTGTGCATATATGTAATGCTTTGTATACATGTGGGTGTGTGGGTGTGCAGCGGGGGTTGGGGTGTGTGCTCTGGGTGTGGGTGTGTCCCTGTGTGCACCACTGTGCGCAACAGTGCACCGTGCTGTTGCACACTGTGTACAGACACAGTGGCATATGTATTCCCCATAGGGGCACGGTGCATGCGGTGGCCATTGTGGTGGGTGGAGGGTGGGGTGCATTGAGTTTAGGGTTGCATGTGCATCTTGCTGTGTTTCACGATGTGTATGTTGTGTCATGCTCTATCAACACTTTCACATTTGTCCACTGTAGAGTGGATCGAGCAGCCCATGCCCGCAGGTACGACTCAGCCCAGGACACAGGAGCGGAGACGAGACAGCACGAGGGCCCCATCACTCCCACAGCATGCGCAGGAGAGCAGCACTGATAGCGGTGGCATGTTGTGTGAGTACCTGTTACATTGTTCTGTGCTGTGTACACTTTCATGACACTGTGCACCACATCTGGGTGTCCAGCCACTCACTTGTCTGCAAAGGTCACTGGGCTGGTCTGGTGTAGCAGTGTGGTGTGCTATACAGGTGTGTTTCACACCACAGCTGGGTGCTATCAGCCTTGCCTGGGGGGGCGGTCACATTGCAGTGCTGTGCGTGTGGCAGATGGTGTTGCTTGCTTGGGTGGCGGATGTTCCATGGAGACACCATGCTGATGGATGACCTTCCCACCTCTGTGGTGCATCCATACCACCACCCACAGGACGTTCACAATTGCACAGGTGGTGGTTGCTTGCTGTGCATGCGGGACAATATGGGGTATGCCTTGCAGACTTACCTCTCACTCTTCTGGACACCTGCTGTGTAGTACTGCCTGTCACACTGTGCTACATACTGGCACTGTGCTGTACGCGTTAAAGGCCCATCCATGTGTGTCTCTGCAGTAGGTCACTGAGTTGTTGTTTAGCTGCAGGGTACGGATATCACTGTGCTATTACATCATGTGCATCGTTCCCCGCCAATGTTGACTGTGGCTGTGGAGGTGGTCCTCACTGTGTGGGGACCTGTTATGTGGGTTGGGACACTGGCATGTACCATGTCTCCATTGGGTGATATGCTTTCAGTGGTATTGCCTGGCGGCATGTGAAGGCCCTTCAGTGACAGTGTGTCTGTGCCCTGGCTGACTGTTGTCCCCTGGCCTGTGTTGGTCATTGCCAGGACACTGTCATGGTTCATTGATGCTCCTGCATGCATGTCGTTGTTGTTTGTTCTGCGCTCTGCATTGCTGTGCATTTCCATGTGTGGCTGGGCAGCATGTCCCAACGTGTGTATGCCCTTGTGCATGTCCTTGAGTGTTCCTTGCACCCAACTCACAGAGTTTCCAGCTGTGTGTCTGCCATGTCTAGCGGTGTGCTGTATCATGGTGGGTGGTGTCACATGTCCCCAGTGCTGTCAGGATCACTGTCATCATCCGTATTGGGTTCTGTGTTGGTGCCTGTGTTGCCCTGTGCTGCATTGTGGGACGTTGCCATGTTGTCATACCACTGCTGAACTCAACACTGCCAGGGATGGCCCATTGGGACATGCTGTCCATCTTTGTTTGGCAAGGGTTGGCTGCTGGTTGCCTCCTGTGTGGTGTACCATCCTCATGGTCTCACCCTTCCTCTTGTAGGGCCACTACGGGCATCACTGTGGGCACCCTAACCCTAACCCTGTAATTGTAAATGGAGTCCACTGTGAACAAAGGGGGGTTACTAGTGGGGTACCGCAGGGTTCAATATTGGGTCCAGTCCTTTTTAATGTCTTCATCAGTGACATTGCAGAGGGACTGGAAGGAAAAGTATGCCTTTTTGCAGATGACATAAAGATCTGTAACAGGGTTGATACACAAGGAGGTGTGGAAAGGATGAAAAGGGACTTGGCAAGGTTGGAGGAATGGTCAGAAGTATGGCAGCTAGGATTCAATGCAAAGAAGTGCAAAATAATGCACCTGGGAAACAAGAACCTAGGGGAAGAATACACAATGGGTGGGGAGGTAGTAACAACAACAAAAAAGGAAAGGGACCTGGGGGTAATCATATCAGATGACCTTAAGGTTAGCAAGCAATGTGAGAAGGCAGTAGGGAGGGCTGGGGGTATACTGGGATGTATAGGGAGAGGCATCAGCAGCAGAAAACAGGAAGTTGTTATCCCTCTGTACAGACAGTTGGTGAGACCCCATCTAGAGTACTGTGTCCAGTTCTGGAGACCCCATCTCCGCAAGGACATAGACAGGATAGAGGCAGTCCAGAGGAGGGCAACTAAAATGGTGCAGGGTCTGCAAAAGAAGCCGTATGAGGAGAGACTAAATGAGCTTAATATGTATACCCTTGAGGAAAGAAGGGAGAGGGGGGGGACATGATAGAAACTTTTAAGTAGCTCAGTGGAATCAACAAAGTCCAAGAGGGTAGCATCTTTCAGAAAAAGAGACTTGCAAGAACAAGGGGACACAATTTAAAGATAGAAGGAGGGCGGTTCAGGGGCAATGTGAGGAAGTATTATTTCACAGAGAGGGTAGTGGATGCATGGAACAGCCTTCCTGAGGAGGTTGTGGGGTCTAAAACTGTGGGAGAATTCAAGAATGCATGGGACAGACATAAGGCAATTCTTGTGGGGGGTAGGAAGAAATAGGCTGTTGGTTAACTAGGATCTGAGGCCTATCCTGTAGGTAGGGAAATGGGCAGACTAGATGGGCCTAGCAGTCCTTATCTGCTGTCAAAGTCTATGTTTCTATGTTTCAACACGGCCCGAGGAGACCGAGGGAATGGAGGATCTTCTCCGCAGGATTGTGAGGCAGCAGCGGACTCAGATCGAGCAGCAGGCCATCCTAATTACTGAGACCAGGAGGGTGGCGAACATCCTGGAGGCTTGTCTCCCTGCTCCTGCGGACACATAATTATCTCCCCTGTTGTTTTCAAGTCATCCCTCACCACCCCGCTCACTGGACTTGATTCTCCCTTCCTTGCCCATTGTCTTCTGTCCCTGTGTGCGTCCTCCTCCACTTTGCACCCTTGGCCTGTGTCTTCCCGTCCCTCCATCTGTTGTCATCCTTCTGTTTACCTTTGTGTGCCTTTCCCTGCTACTGATGTTGCCAATTTTATCCTGTGGTGGGCATTTGGGGTTGTGTGTTGGGGGTTGGGGTATATTCTACTTCTGTTTCAGTGTTGTGGGGAGGGTTGTTCAGTGGTGGGTGGGGCATTTTGTACTCTGGGGTTTGTTAATCGTTATGTTCTGTGTTATATTTGCTGTTGTGTTTCCGTTTGCTTTCCTGTTCATTATTGTTTATTACACTGGTTAATGACATTTTACGGTGTCCTGTGTCATTCTTGGGTGCTGGGGTTCCACATGCTTTGTGCTGTTGCTGGCGTTCTCCACATGGGTCTGGGTTGTTGCTGGACTTTCCCGTGGTTGTGTGGCATTCTCATGGGTGGGCACTGTGGTGTGCTCCTGATACCTCATTCCAGCATGTGTTGCCTTGCATGTATCCCAGGGTCAGGCTGTCTCTGCACTGTGTTCCATTGTGTGTTTGCACTGCCTGCCTGATGCTATATTCAGTGCTGTCTTGTGTGCTATATTCAGTGCTGTGTTATTCCTGGGCTTTTTTTGCACTGCACTTCTGGGCCTGTTTGCCCGGTTTCCTTTGCTTGCTATATTCAGCGGGGTTTGCCCTGGGCTATTCGTTTTGAATATGGCTGGCATTTTGCTCCGGGCTAGGTTTGCATGCCGGGCAGTACTATTTGCTGCCAGGGGCTAACCTTTGAATATCTGGCCCTGTAAGTTTTATGTTTCTTGTACTACTACTTGTTGCCATTGTTATGCCTCGAGTTGTGCCTGAAAACTGCCTCTGAGAACAGAGATTCAATCCATAAAAATAAAATACAGAGTAAAAGTAAAAAGCTTGTCATATGTGATACATAACTCTAATAAAATTAGAATCCTTAAATGAGAATTGTCCTGACCAGAAAAGTACCTGATCCATTGTCAGTGTTACCCGTACATTTTCATGCTGAAGTTAAACCAATCACCTGTAACTCTCAGAACCATCATGCTGTCTTTAGGCTACTGCTCTATAATTATCAACTGACATGACCACAACATTTCCACACATGTCCAACAGCTTAATAATGTCAGTCATTTGCTTACGTTTTAATAATGCCCATCTTTCTAGAGTGAATGTTTTGTTGTTATTGCCTGTACCTGACTTGTTAAATTGCATTTATTGTTGGAAAGTATCAATGGAAGAGTTAGGAATATGATAGGCTTTAATATTAACCTACTGTAGGTTTAATTGTCGTCCAGAGCTCCATCATTACCACTATTGACTATGGCCTTATAATCTATGGCTCTGCTACTGCTACCATGCTCAAACATGTAATTATCTCCCTCAACAAGGCTTGTTGGCTCATCATGGGTGCTCAACGTCTTATTCACACCTGTGACCTTTATACTCAAACCGGCTGGTTTCAACTAGACAATCAAATAAAATATCAAACCTGTATGGTGGCTAAAAAAATTTTGATGGGTCTTGCACCTCCTGGAGTATGTTCCCTCCTAAAACCCAAAAACAGCAGCCACAACACCAGGGGGCTAAGCCATAGCTTCTTCAAATCCCCCGCTGCCATACTACGCATGGTCAAAGATCCTTTGCTTACAGAGCCCCTAGCTGGATGAATGGACTCTCTAGTGACATTACAACCACCTCTCCTGGCACTTTTAAATCCAGCATCTGCAAGTCACTCATTGCCTCTAGTACTTGTGACTGCCTTGGCTAATAACTGAATGTCCATCACCTATACCTGCCTTGACCATATGCTGACCCACTACCAGTTGGGTGGTGGACACTGTGTCTGTAGCTCGTGTAAATGCCTGGCCACTCTCTGCTAATCTGTGATTCTCTGACAATGCCTTCCTGGCAGCCCTCCACCTCATCTTGATCCCACCCCAGTCCTCCCTTTTCTTTATCCCTGACCCCCAACCTGCACCCCACTCCCTCCCCTTTGACACCTCCAGCCCTTTTCCTCTACCTTTGTCATTTCTAGTTCTTGCTTTGTATATGTATTGATAAGTGATTATATGTCATACTGTCATTCATGTTGTTCTGTTGTATCCTATGACGTGGAACCTTTGTAAAAGAGCCCTGGCTCAAAGGTATTTGTAATCCTAGACTGAAATAAATAAATAATTAAAATATGTATAGATCTATTTATCTTATCTATCTATCTATCTATCTATCTATCTATCTATCTATGTGTGTGTTTTTTTTTTTATCGTAATCCTGTCCACAAATGTGGCTGACCCATTCTTGCTGCAAATTATGTGCCAGTCAGGCCTGAGTTGTTCCTAATTGATTCCAATGCCTGCTCCAATATCTGGATCGAGTGTCATATCAATATAAAAGGTTAGCACTCCTGTGACATACAAAGGATGTAGAGTTTGTGTTTATTGAATATTCTAATCAGATATTCCTGTTTCCCAGGTCAAATTTAACATATTCATTACAGTCTCCACTTTAAATGCCGATACCTCAATTTTTGATATTGTTATCCAAATTTCACGAATCTGTGTGATCACAGAAAGTGTTCAGTTCTTGACATGTTTCAGTAATTTGCTGAGAAACTTCCTCAATATGGAGCATATCCTCCCTAATAAGCATATCATTCAGGTTAAATGAGTATTTTGTCAGTGCTGTTTTCAACACATTTTGAAGCTTAAAATTTCAAAATTAGTGGAGGGCATTTCAGTCAAATGAAGCCCTTTTGGATTTACTTTATGTCTCCCTATTAAGAAAGTATAATTTAAATTTGAATGGGGGCACTAATGCCAAGAGCCAAGAAAACTGTGCTAAGTTTATTCATGGAGTGTTTTTTTTTTGTTTTTGTTTTTGTCCACAGCAGCTGAAATTCTGGGGTCAGGACTGGAGCAGCTATGGATGGGAAGGTGGGACCTGAGCAGAACAACCAACAAATCAGGGCTCAGCAGGACACAGCAGGAAGACCAGTGGGATTTCAATTACGTTTGGAGGAGGCACTCTGGGGTGCATTTGAATGGGAGAGGTAGTGTAGGTGGTTTGCCTGCCAAGGAAACTGCACTGATTTTACTCACTGTGCATTTTTTTTTCTTTGTTCAAAACAGCCATATGTTGGCAGTCTGGATCAGAGCAGCTTTGGGTGGGAAGACAGAACCCAGGCAGGACTACCAATCAATCAGAGCTCAGGAGGGCTAATCTGGAAGGCCAGGGGAATTTTAATTATGATCAGAGGAGATAAACAGGGTGCATTTGAACAGGGGAGCTAGTGCCCATGGGAGGTTTGTCTGCCATGGAGACTGTGCTGATTTTACTCAGTGTGATTTTTCTCTTTTTTTGTCCACAGCAGCGAAACATCAGGGGTAGACCAGAGCAGCTTTGTGCGGCAAGCTGGAACCTGATCAGGATGACCAACTTATTCAGACTCAGGATGGTTAAGCAGGAGGCCCAGGAAAATAACTCCTAGTGTGTACCACACATGTTCATGTCCCTGCACATGAGTTGAACAGCACAGGAGTAGTGCAGGAGTAAGACTGGCATCTTAGGTGCAGCAGGCATCTGCAGGAGGAAGCAGAGAAGCAGAAGACTCTGACAGTCATCTAAAATAAGGTTCCTGTTCACTCCTGTTGTAACACTCACTGCAGAGAAGGGAGCAGAGTAAAAGGTAGGCCAGAAGTGGCAATAGGTGCAGCGTCCAAACTAGGGTAGAAATGTAACCCCTGAACTGGCCCCCAGTTGTTTAACTAGCAGGGCTGCTCCTCTCACCACATAGCATCTAGGGGCAAAAGAGAGGGATGGGGGTTTGCATAACAAGTACACACATTTCTTTTCTTAGCCTGCTATTACAGACAGGCAGCCCAAGTGTGGCAACTACCTGGCACACACCTAGTGGGACCATTTACCATGGCCAGTAACCCAGGTCCCTGGGAGAAAATGTTTGTTCATAATTATGCTAGGTTTGTACTTCTGGACAGGGGCACCCAAGTAAATCCAGACACAGTGGAAGCAATACCAGTACTGTCCAAACCAGGTTAGGATTCTAGAGTGTGGCTTTTATTCACATACACAGAGAATAATCACAAAGTGAAGATAGATCCCCACAGGGTTACTTATACTAGTAATGCAGATTACTGAGGTGCAGACATTCCTGAACTTCCCATTTAACATAGGCATACTGAACACACACACAGCGAACACTCAGGTTCTAAAATGGAGATTGGCACACATGGTCAGTTACTGGTATATTTCCTCTCAACTAGGCACACATGGCCAGTACTAGGACACTTCCCATATTTCATGAGGAATACTGGTGGCACACATGACCACCAAAGAGCATATACAGGCTCAAAATCTTCCAGCACTCACTACACTGAGGTGAACTGAAAATGGAGAATCCAAAACCCACATCTGGGTAATCATTTCCATCAGGCACTGGCCAAATGCACTAACTGAAAATTGAACTGGTGCCCAAACTGAACACGGAGAGGTAAACTGATTTCTCCAGATTGGGGGGGGGGGTCTCCCACCTTTTGCTTCCAAGTTTATACTTGGTCATTCATCTGGTTAATAACACTCTCACAGAAAACTTGTAGATGCTATCCTGAAATGTTTTTCATACTTAACACACTACATGACACACCTCTGAGGTGTCAGAAAGTGAAAAGTTCTGTACTTGGACAGCCTCTCACTAGACTCCAAATGTAGGCAGACACTTTTAAAACAGAAACAGTATAGGTGACAGAGTCCCTTTGCAGAGAAAATTTACCAAAGGTTTGCAGGTGTCCCTACTGGCTGACACAAAAGTACTCACAGTTTCTGAAGTTGCCACAGGCAGCTTCACTAGACAGGCTGGGTGAGGGGATTGCCTCTGAACCCTGAAGATCACCCCATCCCTCCTGGAATGGGGCACAGGAAAACCCACTTGCCAAAGTCTCCACCACTTCAACCACTGTCATCTATGTTCTTCTTCTAGGGTGAGAACAAACTACCCAAAACACAGTGGTAGCTCTCTGTCAGAGCTGTTTGAGGAGCTGCGCAGCAAGCTGCAGCCTTCTCCTGGAACTCCTACTCAAGACTGTCTGAACATTCTAAAGCTAACATCCCTAGAGCTGGCAACAATAACGTGTGTCTTATGCCACTGAGAGAGTTCTAAGATTACATCACCCTCTAGCTCAGCTGAGGCTGACACTACAGCTTGACAGTGTGAAATCCATTTAACTGGCATTTCACTAGCTGCCTTCCCTGCCTGCATCTGGTTCTAACTGGGATTCTAGTAACCCCTGGGAACCAGGGGGTTACAGAAATACAAAAGATTTAGGGAGAACAGTGGAAATCTAATAACAACCTATCTAGGATTAGGACAGAAAGGTGGAAAGCTAGCAAAAAGCTACTAAAAAGCTTAAGGGAAAGCAGATTAGTACCTTGCTAGGGTAGAATAGCAGGGTTAAACAGAACAGAAAAGGAAATCAAGAAATACCCTATCTGGAGTAAGGTTATAAATTAATTTTTAAGTAACGAGGAAGTAAATTTTGAAATGATGGGAGTAACACTGTGCAGTGTTTGTGATGTGGCAGCCTTCAGGGAGACCTTCTGGAAACTATGGTGCTGTCACATCTGCATGCACTTCTCTGGGCTGATGGGAGAGATCTTTAGATTCTAGACTGAACTTGTGAGGATTTGAAGGGCCTCTTCCACCACCCAGGGCCCCCAAGTCAACTGCCATTGCCTCAGAGTGTACCTGGTGGGCTTCTGGAAGGTGGTGGTAAGGGAACACATTCCTCAGTTCGTGCCACCAAAGAACTCTTGCCATTCTGGTGGGATGGGACTGTGAGATGAGTCACCCATGGTTGTGACAAGGAATGGGGTGGAGTCCTTCAGGGTGGAGGCCCCAAGGTAGGAGGAAGAAGCCCCAGCAGAAAAGAAACCAGCTTCTGGTGGGGAATCAATCATCAGAGGGATGGTTTTGGGAGCACCACAGGATTAAGGAAGGAGGTGAGGTGCCTACCCAGCACCTCGGCATGGAGGGATGCGGAGCAGATCCTTAAGACTGCCAGGGTAGCAGGACTGGAACTGGAGCTGGATGCCATTTTTCATCTGGGAATAAATAACCTGGTAGGGTACGCAGCTAGTGTGGTGCATGACAGATTTAGGGAGCTGGGGAGGGGCCTGAAGCAGGCAGTATGTACAGTTGCTTTCACTACGGTGCTACCTGTGCAAGACTGTGGGGGAGAGGGCACACACTACACAGCAGTCTTCAACAGCTGGTTGAAGGTATGGTGCAGGGAAAATGGGTTTGGCTACATTGGGAACTAGAGTACAACCTGGAAGGATGAAGGGCTGCACATGGATGGCCTCCATCCATTCAGTAGGGAAAAACAGTCCTGGGTGGAAGGTTTAAATGCTACTTTAGTGGGAATTTAAATTAGCCAAAAAGGGTGGCAGAAGAAACGTGGGAGGCAGTGAATGTCCCTCAGATGATAGAGCAACAGTGAAGGATCATCCAGGGGGAACAAATTTCCCATGGATAGTGAGGAGTAGGATCAAGGGTAGGAATGGCAGGAGGGTGTAGAGGTGAAATAAGGGTAGAGGAATCTACTCAGGGAATGGGCAGAAGGAAGATAAAATGGGTAAGGAAAGTACCAGTGAACAAAGAATGTTAACGGATTGACACTGGAAGGGAAGGAAAAGAAGGGGCAGGGATGGGCAAAGGGAGTGGAGACCCATGTGCACCAATGCAAGGAACCTAGGAAACAAAAGTCCTGATCATGAAGTTACCATTGCAGAGGTTGACCTGGATCTGGTGGCCATAACAGAATCATGTTGCTCTGACAACCACAGTTGGGAGGTGGCCATGCCAGGGTACCACATGTTTATAAAGGATACGGCAGGGAGAAAAGGGTGGTGTGTTTTTTTTTATGGAAAGGACAGTACTAAGGTCATGGAAATACAAGGTTAGAGTAGGGAGAAGGAGGGGCTGCAGGTTCCTTGGGTTTGCTTGGAGACAGGGTCAGAAGCCTTTATATGCATGGGGGTGGGGTACAGGCCAACAATAGAGGGGGGAAGAATTGGACAAGATCTTGAGAGAAGCCATAGGAAAAATGGCAAGCAAAGGGGAAATACTGTAACAATGTTGGGTGACTTTAATCTACTAGATGTGTACTTGAAATCTACTGGATGTGGACTAGAACATAATGACTGCAGCTACAACTATAAGCAGGATCATCCTAGACTCCTTGCAAGGGACGTTTCTCAGACAGCTGGTTAGAGATCCCACTAGAGATGGGGCAGTGCTGGATCTGGTATTTACAATCAGGGACAGCATTGCAGAGAGCATAGTGGGTTGCCCCATAGGTTCAAGCAATCGTCATATAGTGTTGTTTGGCATACAGATTGGACAGGAGAAAAAACACACTAGGATGTGGGTCCTGGACTTCCAGAGAGCACATTTTAAAGAAATGGTAAATTGCCTTAGGAAATACCTTAAAGGAGGGGATAGCTGGGGGTGGAAATAAAATGGAGTAGAATAAAGGAGGGATTAACTAGGGTAACAGCAAGCTGTTTAAAGGTAATAAGCGAGAGTAAGAGGTGAAAGAGGAAACTGTGTTTCTCAAATGAGGCCACTAAGGTGGCAAAGGAGAAAAAAACAGCTTTCAGAAAATACCAGGAGACCCAAGCAGAGCAGACAGGGGGGTATAGTTAGTCAAACAAAGGGAGGCAGGAAAGCGGGTAAGGACAATAAAATCTCAAACTGAGGAAAGGATTACCTGGAGGTTAAATAGGGATAAGACTTTCTTCAGATATGTGAGTGAAGGGGCAGGCAACTGGTATTATAGTGAAGAACACAAGACGGTGGGGGAGGGGGGACAGTGACGAGGGAGACCAAGAAAAAGCTAACATTTTAAAAGAAATACATCTGCTCAGTCTTCACAGTGGAAGGGGAGTGGGATGGCTGTCATGCATTAACAGACATCAGGGATAAGTGAATAAAAGTTCATTAACAGAAGAGAGGGTCTGCCAGGGGTCGAAAGCCGTTAACTAAAACAAGGTGATGGAGCTGGATGGGATTCACCCAAGGGTACTTAAGGAACTGAGAATGATGGTAGCCCTCCCTCTGGCAGTGCTGTTTAGCACCCCATTGGAGACTGGGGTGGTTCCAGAGGAATGGAGGAAGGCTGATGTGGTCCCTCTACACAAGAGTGGCAGTAAGGAGGAGGCCATTAATTAGATCAGTCAGTCTCACATCAGTGGTAGGGAAGTTAATGGAGTCCCTGCTGAAGGAGAGACTGATAGAGAGTACCTGGAGACACATGGGCTGCAGAATGACCAACAGCGTGGCTTCACATGATGGAGCTCATGTCAAAGGAATCTCATAGATTTCTTTGACTGGGTAACTAAGGAGGTGGATCAGAAGAGTGCACTGGATGTGGCCTATCTGGACATCAGTAAGGCCTTTGACCCTGTACCACACAGGATGCTGATAAAGAAACTTAACACCCTGGAGATGGAGGAGAAAGTGGTGTGCTGGATATCTAACTGGTTGAAAGAAAGGATGCAGAGTGTGGTGGAAAACAGAAGTCAATTGGAAGACAGGAGAGTGACCAATGGAGTACCACAGGAACCAGTGCTGGGCCCTGTCCTCTTCAATGTCTTAATAAGTCACATTGCTCGGTAACTGGGGAGGAAGGTGCGTCTCTTTGTAGATGTCACAAAAAAATCTGTAACATGGAGGACAACCAGGAGGGGTTTGGGAGAATGCAAATGGTTCTTTGGAAACTAGAGGAGTGGTCTAGGGAGTGGCAGCTGGGTTTCAATCCCAAAAGTGCAGTCATGCCCCTAATGGGGGGAACCCAAGGGCTGTGTTTAAGATGGGGGAGGTATGTACAGTTACCAAGCAAGACAGGGACCTTGGGGTGATCATATCTGATGATCTCAATGTGGCATGGCAGTGAAAGAGGGCAGAAGGCATGGTGAGCCAGACACTATTGTGCATAGGTAGGGGGATCTCCAGCAAGAGAAGGGAGGTGGTATTGTCCCTGTAGCTCTCCCTGGTGAGACCCCACCTGGAGTACTGTGTCCAGTTCTGGAGGCCACACCTCTGCAAGGACATCAACAGGGTGGAAGAGGTCAAGAGGAGGGCAACTAAAATGGTGTGTAGGGTTGCACAAGAAAGGAGAGGCTGCAGCACCTCAACATGTACTCCTTAGAGGAGAGAGAGGGGACATGATTGAGACCTAAAAGTACCTCAAGCAGTGAACAAGTTGCAGGAGGGGAGTCTCTTTAATAGGAGAAGGAGCACCAGAACACAGGGGCATACTATGACATTTGAAGGGGGAAGTTTAAGAGGGATGTGAAGGAATACTTCTTCACAGAAAGGATGGTGGATGCCTGAAACTGCCTGCCAGAGAAAGTGGTGTAAGCAAAAACAGCGGGGCTCTTCAAGCATGCATGGGATAGGCACATGCATATAATAAATAGTGGTAAGAGAGCAGGAAGGGGCACCTGTGACAAAATATAGTCTGTGGTGTAGTGTTAGACAGGGAAAATCAAGCAGACTACATGGGCCTACTAGTCCTTTTCTGCCAACATATTCTATGTTTCTATTATTACACTGCAAACTGGTCTTCTGATTAATTAGTGTTTCATGATTTACAAATATACTTTTAAAGCACAGTGGACTTGCCTGGCTGTTATCTTCTTTGTCAAAGAATGTTTTGATTCCATGTGATTATAGCGAGCACAAAATGGTGACTCACAAATAGCAACTACAAATTAGCAAGATACAAAACAGTGACTGCTTTTTTTTCAGGGGGCTGCTCCCCACACATCGCCTTACTCGGGGGGGGGGTACAAGTCAAGGAGAGGGAAATACTGAAGTCATGGACACAGCGATCCCTGTTTTGTCCTCGCTCTTTTTGCGAGTCACCCTTTTGCGCTTGCTGTTGTTATGGGACACTGATTGTTTCTGACCTTGATCTGCATTGGGTTTCCAGTCAGTAGAGCAGTGAGAATGCAAAAGGGATAATCTTGTGCAGGTACAGAAGGTTATGCAAAAGTATTTGAGCCACATGTTTAAGAAACCTTAAACACCTGTAACTAAGGTCTGTTGTACAAACAAGCAAGGCATAGACACTTTCAGTGCAAACCTACCTACTCATGGCCTACAGAAGGCAAATATTATTTCTCAAACACCATGAATAGTAGGGTTCTTAAATATTCAGGAGCCATTTACACATAGTAGCCTATTAAGTGGGTATTCATATTGGGGAGGAGTGGAACTTTAAAAGGCTAAGACTGTGCATCACGGTACTTCACCAATGAATGGCCACTGTGTGTTGCTTAAAAGAATGACTGTTAAGCAGCACACCATGCCACTACACCCTCAGAGCAACCTCATGACCCTCCTCCCCCACCCTATCAAAAATCAAATTCTCCTGCCCCACCACTTATGTAGCACCCAACCTATGATACCCCCAAGTACCATGAAATTTTAACTGTAAACAAGATCCCATTCCCGCACCTAGTGTCAGTATCTGTTTTCTTTAAAAAGTCCATCCTCCTCCCAACCTGACCCAGTAAAATTCTTAAACATAATCCCACCATACCAATCTCTCTAGTACTCACTACCCTCCTATTTCTCCTACTTAACCTAAAAAAGGATACAATACCTTGGTAGGGGACCTGTATAGCCCACCCTCCACTGTGGCTGGCTGCCATCTATCAAATAAATAATTAGGTAGATGTGCGACAGCTTTCTAATTGAGAAGAACATACATGGACATAATAGTGATGTGCCAGCACTCACAAGCTGCCTCACATATGGTAACTTGATCAACATACCATTAGTATGTAATCATTTCCTTTGTTGGCTCTTAGCAATTGACCTATCAAGTCAGCTGCAGTGGTTGTCTTTGTCCTTTTGGGCTGTTAACAATCATTTGTCCCATTTGTCACTGATGATCTGCCTTCATCTTTTGTCATGGTGAACAAGTGTGCACATATTGTACTACAACTGCAGTAATTGACATGGTCAGATAGTTCCAGATATTTTGCTATATTTCTAAAGACATATACTCTGGTGGCCCTGCAGTGGTACTGTAGGTAGGCAGGGAATTTCTCTATAGATACAATGGAAATTTCAGGAAATATCTGACCATGCCAGTTGCTGCAACTGTATTACTTTCCTCATGTCTGGTCAATAAAATTTAGATATCACAGAATCTGATGGCCGAAGGTGACTGAGAATCCATCAAGTGTGACCATACTATACTGCCTAATCTGGCTCTAATCCTCTCCAGTCTTTTTTCTTGCTATGTGACCTGTTTCCACACAACCATGCAGTGACTGCACCACTTTCAGTCTCAGCCTCCTCAGTAAGATAACTCTCTAACTCTCATGTAGTTTGCCTTGTAACATCAGGATTCCATCAACTATGATTAATTTGCTTTTAAATGTAGAACATTTCTACTTCTCTGTATCATCTCTAATGATCATTCATTCTGTATACTCTCCACAAGGTCTCTGATCTCAGTTTCTTGTTTTAGGGTCTTCCTTATATTATGAATCAAAAACAGTAGGAGTAGCAGAGACTATGACTTCTAAGGATGAAACTGTGATGCATATAGTAGGGGCTACCCATTCCATCTATCTGGTCCTCTTTGTCACTTCTCTCTGCTGTCTGTATAAGTGATCTGCTAAGGCATTTGTGATTCATAGATACACAGTAAATGATTACATGAAAAGACTTGGAGCCCGATTCACAAAGCCCCCCATAATGGTGCAAAAGGGGCTAGTGCAAAAACGAATGGCACAAGGTGCGGCTTATGCCAACAGATGCACAGGGAGCTATTCACAAATCCAGCCTGTGGCAAACACAGGATGCATGCACCAAAGGAGGTTTGCATCATCCTTGTGGCACAAAATGGGCTGTGGCATGGTGCTAAGGGGCTTATAGCAGATGCAGGCTGCCATATCCCCAAATTTAGTATTCTGAAAACTTTCCCAGAGGACAAATTTCTATGTCCATTAGACCAGCCAGGGCTGGTCTAAGGGTACTTAGAAGTATGTCCTCTGGAGGGTTTAGATACTTGCACCAATGTGCCATAGTCCCCACATCCCCAATCTCCTTTTCAATAAGTAATGCATGTTCCTGGTGGCTGGCAGTTCCCCCAGCTCCGATCTCTTCTAAAATAAATTAATGCATGTCCCTGGTGGCTAGTGTTCCCCCCAACTCTGACCCTCTTATCATTATAATAACGCATGTCCCTGGTGATCTAGTGGACCCCTCCCAGCAGGCAATGCTACACAACCCCGCTCCCCCATCCCAGCCCTTAGCTGGCAAATAGCACAGCCCTCCCCTCACCACTGTAGCTGGCTGCTGACTGAGTTGTCAAGGAGCGCATACTGTATACAGTATGTACTCGTTGACTGACAGATCTGTAGTTTGGATCTGGCTTCCTCCCTTGATTATGTTGTGGGAAAACATTGCTCAGTAAAAGGTCTAAACTGCTTTCTGTGCCATAATCTATGAGATTTCATGACAGGATGAAGAAGACTGTAAGAAGGTGGCACACTTACCAGCTACAGGATTCTGTGCTCATCAGCCTTGGTGTTGCTATTTATCATTCACACAGAGAAGCTACACAAGTGTTCAAGCTAATCAGTGTCCTGCCTATAAACCTACTGTGTCAGCGATTCAAGTTGTCACCTACCAGAGGATCTCATTGGGACCACTCCCCATCAACCTCCAAATAAACCAGCACAATTCTGGTGTACGATTTCACAGGGGTACTCCAGCCCCTGAGGACTGGTATTAGTGTACTGCTACTTGTACTCTGCTCCATCTTCTAGCTAGAAGACTACCCTAGTAAAACAATCTCTAGACTTGCCCCTCACATATTACCCAATGTGGGTCATCATGAGATCCCTGTCAGCTTGATTATAGGACACCAATCTGTGTGATGTTAAATGTATGGTAGCCTCATTAGGAAACCATTATGGAAGGGGAGGTGACACTATAGGTTACACCATGGCCTGGATTACATAACCCATGGGAATCAATTTATGTCTTCACTTTCTGATGAGTAGAATAGCGGGGTAGAAAATTTACACAAGTAAGCAGTTTGAAAACTGTACCCCCTGCTTTTACACCTAGGGTTTAGATGGATGGGGGTGTCATGGACCCACCCTTAAGTGCAATCTGTGATGGGGGGACAGGGATACACTCCTCATCCTCTTAGAATGCTCAACGAGGTCACAACTGCATCTCTGCCACAAGGACCCTGGGCATCCCTCTAGCTCTGGATAAGGGTACAATACCAGTCTCAAGTCTTATGGCCAAATATGAACCCTTTCCTTGGCTATTACACAAAGGAGGAAGACCCAGGCATCACACTCTCTTCAGGGTTGCAGCGTAACATCTGATCTGGCCTTTTTCCTGCAGGACATGCAACAGACTGGCTCAAAATCCTTGCAGACTATGACATTCCCCCTATCCTTCCAGATCCTGTACAGACCCTCTTCTCAATTTGGTTACTATTGGTGACCCCTCTAAGCAATTAACAGTTGTCACAGATTATTATTAAACCTTCTACAGTCACATACAAATATAGAAATCTCATGCAGGGAAAATTCCTTTAGAAGAACAAATGCTTTTACTAAAATACATAAATAAATACAGTTACAACTAAAAAGAACCTGCACTAATTTGGGTTAGAGTATACATAAACAAAAATGGAAAAATGTACAGTGAAACACACTGTGAGCTGTTAGCCAAAGAGTCTGCCTTATGTTTGCAGTAAATTGAAGTCCAGAAACAGTGGATGAAGGTTTTCAATCCCTTTAGTCCAGGCAGCCACACTGGGTTTTAATAGTTTTGTTCCTGGTATGTCAGGTGAAGTCCAGATGAAAAGTGTGTGCAGCCACAGAGTCTCAGCACTTTGGCTTCTTGTGTGTCAGGTAGAGTCCAAATGAAAAGTGTGCCCAAATGCTCTGATCTGGGGCTATTTATACCCTTGTTTGTGGATAGAGGCTGGCCCTTCCATTTTAGGCCAAGGGGTGTCACTCTTACTCTTCCCCAACACAATGTTCTGCCACCTGGTGATGTTACTCAGCGTACATTTATGACACCTGACATTACATCTCACACAGGGCTGTTAAAAGGAAGTTTCCTGTTTTTTTTTCCCTTTCATCTCATCAAAGGCAATACCTTGGAACATAGTATCCTACTTTTTAAAGTTAAAAGGGCTGTCTCCTGAACACTTTATTCATTTATGTTTCCCATAGTCAGTTAACTATTGCAAATACCCCCTTTGATCAGTTATCCCCAATGCCTTTGACAATACCTTGTCAGATTTCTGGCAAGCAAGTTGGCCTTCCAGGTCAAGGAAGGTCAAAACCTCTTTTAAAAAATTCAGTTGTTTCTCTATGTCTCTATTAATGCTGGCATTTAGTGGCATGTAAATATATGCGGAATTACATAAAAAAATAAATATACAACAGAATTATATCTACCAATGAGGACTTACAGTGGGGTAGCTCATCACAGGGGGCACAGGAGAGAATATATTAAAAAATATACCAGATTGGGAGATCTTGGGGCTCTGCTTGGGCGGAGGAGAAAAGAGAACAATCTATGTTAAATACCATCTCCTATAAAAAGCATTAGTCACTATCATATCAGTTAGCAGTTAAAGATATACCGTTGTCATATTTCGTTATGTTTATTATATAATATACTGTCGTGTTTTCATATAGCATTATGGTGTTTTGCATAGAAACATAGAAACATTGACATTGATGGCAGATAAGGACCACAAGGCCCATCCAGTCTGCCCATTTCTTCTACCTTATGAATGTGCCATAGGCCTGTACTCTGTCAATGACCTATCTATTCATACTCATCTTTATTGCTCCCTTATGCCTGTCCCATGCCTGTTTGAAGTCATGCACTGTATTCATATCCACCACTTCCTGAGGTAGGCCATTCCATGCATCCACCACCCTTTCTGTGAAAAAGAACTTCCTCACATTCCCCCTTAATCAGCCTCCCTCTAATCTCATGCTGTGTCCTCTTGTCCTGCTATTTTTCTTATATTGAAACATGTTAGACTCTTTCACCTTGTTAATACCCTTGAGATGTTTGAATGTTTTGATCATATCACTTCTCTCCCTCCTTTGCTCTAGGGTATACATATTGAGCTCCGTTAATCTGTCTTCATATGTTTTCTGATGCAGTCCCCGCACCATTTTGGTTGCTCTTCTTTTGACTGCCTCCATTTTGTTAACTTCCTTGTGCAGCTGCGGCCTCCAGTACTACATGCAGTACTCCAGATGGGGCCTAACCAGTGTCTTGTAAAAAAGGATTATTACCTCCTTCTTCTGACTTGTGATACCCCTACTAATACACCCCAACATCCCTCTAACCTTAACTACTGCTTTATTGGTCTGCTTGGATGATTTCAGGTCATCTGTGATGATGATGCCTAAGTCTCTTTCTTCCCTTGTGATTGCCAGCAACTCTCCTCCCAACCTATAAGTGGCGTCAGGATTTCTCTTACCTATGTGCATGATCTTACAGTTCTTTGCATTAAACCCCAGTTTATTTATTTATTTGTACAAGTCGGATTTACAACCTTTGAGTCAGGGACTCATTTACAAAGGTACCTCGTTGCAGGGAGGGCAAGACAATAGTACATTGTGCAGTTACAACATAGAACAACATTACAGGTGCAGACATTGAACATAGAATACACTTAGTTACATGTTGGTATATAATACAGGTTTGCAATTAAAGATGTACATTTCTCTGGAGTTGCAGTGGAATGCATCCTTGTATAAATCTAAGGGGGTAGGTAAAAAGGGGTAGGGGTGAGTGGAACTGCAGTCCTGGGGACATTGTCAAGATTATTTGGGGCCTTGTGCAGGTGCCGTCTCCAGTACTGAATGCAGTACTCCAGATGGGGCCTAACCAGTGTCTTTATGTGTCAGTTGCCACTCTTCTGACCATTTTGCCAGTTTATCCAGCTCTCTTCTCATTCTGCCCACCCTATCTGGATCTTCTACTCTGTTGCAGATCTTGGTGTCATCTGCAAACAGGCAAACCTTACCCTCCACTCCATCTGCAATGTCACTGCTGAAGATATTGAAGAGGACAAATCCCAGGACTGATCCCTGAGGTACCCCACTTGTGACTTGCATCTCTTCTGACTGTATACCATTTACCACCACTCTCTGTTTTCTTCCTGCCAACCAGTTTGCCACCCAATTGACCAACTTCTGACCCATCCTGAGCCTACCCAGCTTATTAATCAATCTTCTTTGTGGAACAGTATCGAAAGCTTTGCTGAAGTAAAGGTAGGCAACATCAACTGCTGCCCCTTGGTCCACCACTCTGGTTACCCAGTCAAAGAAATCTATGGAATTAGTTTGACAGGATCTTCTTGTTGTAAACCCATGCTGTCTTGGATCCTGTGCTCCTATGGATTATAGGTGTTGTACTATCATTTTCTTAAGGAGTGCCTCCATGATCTTGCCCACTACTGAGGTAAGACTGACTGGTATGTAGTTCCCTGCCTCCTCCCTGCTACCACTCTTGTGGAGTGGGATCACATGAGCCCTTCTCCAGTCTCCTGGGACCTCTCCTGTGCTCAGAGATGCACTAAACAGTTCTGAAAATGGCTCTGCTAGTTCCACCATTACCTCCTTTAGTACCTTGGGATGAATGCCATCAGGTCCCATTGTCTTGTCCATCCTGAGCTTAGCGAGCTCTTGTAGGACCCTTTCTTTTGTGAAGGGACTAGTGCACACCTCCCTCCCCTCTGTGTCCATGGTGCTGAGCTGTGGGCCCTGCCCTACCGTTTCCTCAGTAAACACTGAGCAGAAGTATCTATTTAGGACAGATGCTTTTCCTTGGTCCTCCTCCTCCTCACACTCCCCCTTATTACCTTTAATCTTAGCAATACTCCCTCTGGACATTCTCCTTTCATTAACGTATCTATAGAAAGTCTTGTCTCCTTCTTTTACTGTCCATGCTAGTGTTTCCTCAGTTTGGGTCTTTGCCTGCCTTACTGCCTTCCCTGCTTCCCTTAGGGAAGTTTGATATGCCTCCCTATCTTCATCCCGCTGCATTTCTTTATATTTACTGAAGGCCAGCCTTTTGGCTCTGACATTTTCTGCTACTCTTCTTGAGAACCAAAGTGGTTTCCTTCTTCTTTTGCTCTTGCTTTTCTCTGTAACACAATGGGATGTTGCTTCAAGTTCTGCACCCTTAATGCTTGACCACTTTGCCTGTACCCCCTCACCTGTATTTCTTCTTGCCAGGGCTAGCTTAACTCTGTTGGCCATCTTATCAAAGTCAGCTCCTCTGAAGTCCCATATTTTTGCCTTGGAATGGGATTATTTAGTTATTTTTGCTTTGGAATGGGATGATACAATATACGTAACACAAGATAATACAATACGAAACACCACAGTGTATTATATGACACACATAATGAAATATGACAACAGTACATCACAGTTTCTCAAAAATTCAGCTATCAGTAGAACACTTATTTTTAATACTGCACATACCCAGTGATGAACAATATTTTATAAAGTATTCAAAAACTACTTGACTCCAATATACAAAAAACACAAAAGCAGGTACCTTTGGACAAACTCTATCAAACCTTTAAGTTTCGAGTTACAAATTCTCATACTTCTTCAGTTATTGGGAGCAAAAGTAGTCTTAATAATGGAGACTTTTTTAAATAATTCTTTATTATCATTAAGACATAACAAGAATAACAACTATAACTAATCTCACAATGTTCAGTAAAATGATAGTCTAAACAGCATAATTACTCTCCACAATATATAAGATGTGCAGATCCATACAGCATTCAATATATGAAAAAAGTAGGACCCAATACTACAACAATTAGCCAACAATTCAAATAAACCAAATAACAAATAACGATATAATAATATAACAATATAAAAAAGGAACACTGAATATACTAACACAAATAAAAAACTCTAAAATACTCCCATACCACCCAGAATACTAATACATATTTAGACATTCTGTATATAGACCAGTATACTCTGGGGTATGATACAATACAATAGAACAGTGCACTAATGTCCCTCCTCTCTCAGGCAAACTACAGGATTAGAAGGTTTGCATTGGGGACTAAAGACCACTTACATCACTGTGATGTCCTCTCCTCACTAGGATGGTTTTTGTATGTTGATAAATTAAGGTACTCCTCCTTAAGCCTCATATTCAAGCTCGTCCTTGACTTTGCACCTTCTTGCCTTGGTGAACTAGTGCATCTCCGACAAGCACCCCTCACCCTTCGCTCCACCTCACTTCCCCTTCTTGTCATACCAAAATTATGTCTGACCACCTCCAGGAGATCTTTTCATTCGCTACTTTCTCTGATTGGAACTCTCTTTCTCCGAATATCTTGTATTGCTCCTCCCTTGATTTGTTCCAATCAAAGTTGTCTGCCTCATTATCCACCTCTACACCTTGTTCTTGCATCACCGAAGATGTCCCCTCTATATCTCTAATTACCCCTCTTCTCTGCCTTCCCTGCACCCCTTCCTCCTTTCTCTCTGTTCAGTTGCCCGATCCCCCCTCCCTCCCCTTCTAAATATTCCCCATATGTTTCTCTTCACTGTCTTCACTACTTAATGATTTGTTGAAGTTTTTATCTTGTGCCAGTGCCTACCGCTGTATTCATTTATCTTCTACCTGACAAATATTGCTCAAGAATATTGTCGCCACTCTGTTATTGTGTTCTACTTTATGCTCGATGTAATACCACTCTTAATTTGAATTGTTACTATATGTAATTCCACCCCGGTCGACCCTGAAAAAGGGACTGTATTGTCTCTGTGGACTTACCCGGTCACCAAAACTCAAATAAATAAATACTTGAATAAATAAGTGCCCTGATCTTAGCCACAATATGCCACCACTGTCAAGGGGAAGGAGTTCTCCCTAATAACCATAAGCCAAACCTTGTACTAAACCAGGAGGAATAAAAATAGAAAGGGAGAGAGGAGAGGGATGGAGTCCACAAATTCCTAATTCTACCTTAACCAACGACCCCAGAACTGGATCAGAACCCCAAAAGAACTTGATCTCAGGTGTTCCAATACCAACCTGAATATGAATTGATGTGTGAGGAGCAATAAGTAACCAACTCTGAGCTATAGGGAGACCACAACTAGAAAGAATCCCCTGCCAACTTGTAATAAAAACTGACTATACTTCCAGCTGCAATGTATGACAGCCTTTCATATCCCACAAGGCAAAGCATTCCCTCTACCCACACATCACAGGTGGGTATTAGGACAGAATGCCATCTGCATAAGAGAAGCTGCTTAGCCTTCATAATGACTTCCATAAACCATACTTTTGGTGATGTTGAAAGCCCCAACCCTGCCTTCCTAGTTGATAAAACCACTAACCACCAGGTTTTAATTTAGGGGCATTCCCACAGGAGATGTCTATACTACACCTCCCAGCATTACAACACCAGCATTTATAATGTTGCATTAGTCCTATAGCATACAAAGTAGAGGGAGTCTAGTACCATAGCAACAGGGTTTTCAGCTGTATCAAGTGACCTGCTGTACCCCTACAGTCATCATAGGCATTCAACCAAATTTGTTTCCATTCCTCAGTAGAGAGGGGGAAGCCTCAATGTTACTCCCACCTTTGATACACTTCAGACAAATCTGGAGCAAATGCTTCCAATAAGACACTGTAGATTCTGCCTAGTTTAGAAAGGGTAAATCTCTCATGAGGACCTACCAATTTACCAAAAACCTCCTCCCACTGGGGCTCCCTAGGCAGTTTAAAGGATCCCCACTTTTGACTGCAGCTAATGCCGTAACTGGAGATATCTCCAGTGGTGGGAGACAAGTAATGAAAATTGCTGGTGTATATCCTCAAAGGACATAAGGTATCCAGATGCTTTGGAGAATAAATCTCTGACCCTCTGGATCCCTTCCGCAGACCATTGAAGCCAACTATTGGTGATGCCTCCATTTGTTACCCTAGAGTTAGACCAAAGAGGCCAAAAGCATACAGGATCCTCCCAAATGACACCTAAACATGACTTCACACCCCTCCACACATGGATAACACTCCTGTCTAGGAGACAGTTGGCCCAAATTAACAGGATCCCAAAGAATACATTCAGGAAAGATTGGGATTCACAATTCCTACTCCAGCAACTCTAACTAGTGGACAGAAGAGTAGAGTCATTCCGAATGGAATAAGGGAGACTTTTACATTTTTTGCATCTCTATAACTTTGCCCTCCCACCCCCGAACTGATACACATGACATTTTCAGGATCAAGAGATCCTGGCACAAATGCTGCACTTTACAAATATCCTGTAACTCAGTTGAATGGGTGAAAGTGATTGAGGTGCAAAAATTGGGGTTTAACATTAAAGTGATTACTCAATCTTAATATACAGGTGTGACCACACCTGTATAATTTATATTTATCTTATATTATTATTTTCAATATATTATAGTTCACATAATATTATATGCTATGATATGATATAATTAGAGATGCAGTGAAGTTTATCTTCAACCATCAAAGTTAGCTCAAAGTGGGCAACTTCGAATTTGCATAGCACTATGTGAAATTCCCATTTAAAGTTCAAAATTTGCCTTTAATGGACTTTGCATTGTCCACTTAGAGTTAACTTTGAGTTACAGTTTGAGAAAGTGAAGTTGGTAAGAAACAGCCCACAGATCACATGTCTGACTGTCTGCAGGTCACATGTTGCAGGCAGGCAGTTAATTAGGCAGGAAGTCAGTGAATTTGTTTCACTTTCTCATGGAGAAGGTACTCCGTAGTCAGCAGTTTTGATTTACTGTGTGCTTGTTTTGCTTCAATAGCTCTCAAAATCCATCTATTTGGCATTTTTTGGGCTTAAAAGTGTTTTGATTCTGTTGTTTAAGTTTTAGAGCCAGTTAGAGTTGATTTGAAACCTTCGTTTAGTTTAGATTAAAAAAGTGTTTTTCTTCTTTGTTACTTAGTTTTAGTTACTGTAGCTTGAGTACTAGTACTTTAACTAGTATTTTCTTTTTTTGCCATTCAAACTTTATTTAAGTGTTTATACTACAGAGAATGAAGCCATTTCATGATACACGAACATAAACATGAAAAACATGACATGCTGGTTTCATTCTCTCCCATCCAACCCCACCCCCCACCCAACCTCCTTCCCACACATTGTACTTGAGATCAAACCAGCCAGAGGCTGGCAAAATCAAAAAGTTCCCAGTATCCTGAAGGGAGTATAAAGATTATACGGGACCCTATATTCTATTGAATTTCTTGGTTGTATTCTGAAGATTGGCTATGGTCTTCTTAGTTCTGAGATTAGCCAGGAACTCTTGCAACCATTCCACATAGATAATTTCTAAACAGTATACTGTCTTTCCAGTGCCTTTGGACTACTTTTTTTAAGTGATAAAGCAATTAGAGCCATGTAATATTTCCCATTAAGGACATCTATAGCCCAAAAATCCCCAAGGAGGCATATCTCTGCCGTGAATAAATCTGTCAGACCCAGAAGTGGATCGGCCTTCTGTTTAATAGTGGTCCAAATTGGGGCTACCATAGGACATTTCCAGAAAATATGCAGCAAGTCTCCTTCTTCCTGCAGACAACGTGTGCATAAAGAGGAAGCAATAATACCTATCCTGGCTAATTTTTGAGGAGAATAGTAAATATTATGTAAAATCTTAAACTGCATAAGTTGAAGTCTATCCTGAAGTAAAAATTTTTTGACAGTTCTGCAACAACAGCTCCCAATTAAAATCTCTATGCAGGAAAAGCGAAGACCAGTATACTACAAGGCTCAAAGTGTTAGGATAAAACCAGTTATAAAACGTGCTACAGATTTTAGAGACTGCCTGTGAGAGACCTGCCAGTGGACCTAAATCTGATTGTGGGCTTATTTCTGCAATTGGAGAGGGGGGAAGCTCCCATAACCTTTATCAAAATATGACGGAGCTGGAAAACTTTGAAAATATTATTCTGGGGGATAAGAAATGTATTCATAGTTTCTGGTGAAGAAAGCCATTTTCCATCATCTTCCATTAAGTGTAAAACTTGACCTTCCTTGAGCTGTGGAAGCCAGCTATCTGGAAGAGGTTTACTATCAATTAGAAACTTGGGATTGCCTCTTAATTCTTGCATCGGATCTAAGATTCATACTTCAATAGAGCACACAACTGCAAGTGAACCATGATAGAAGCTTCTATTGATGAACCCCAAAGGGCTCTAGGAAGGGAGTCAGGTTTAATATGGAGCAGAGCTGAGGGAAAAAGGCCATGATCCTTAATATATGCCAGCTCCACTTTAAGCCAGGCTGGAGTATAAGCAGTATTTGATTGGAAATCCTCTACAGATAACCTTCTGAGATATTTATTTGCATGACTGCCTAGATACTATAATCTAATATGAGGAAGTCTCAAGCCTCCCTTTATCTTGGGGGCTGCACATTTTTTGTGAAACACCATCCTAGATTTCTTGTTTGCCCAAATAAAATCAGTAATAATACTCTGAATGTTTTTAAACCATTTAACAGGAAGCAAAATATTTAGCAGGTTAAGAGGGTAAAAACAGTGAGGGAAAACATTCATTTTTATTAAGTTAATCCTTCCCCACAGGGAAAGGGGGAGAAGGGACCATCTTTTTAAATTCAGGCTGACCATGTGAACCAAAGAGTCCAAATTGAGTTGTTGTAGGTGAGCTAAGCTCCTAGTGAGAAAAAGCCCTAAGTATTTAATGGAGTCAGCTTTCCAAGAGAGACCCAAGGCAGGTACCTCCCCTTTATGTACTTTATGATTAAGCGGAAAAACTGTAGTTTTATCTAAATTCAACTTATAGTTAGAAACTAAACTAAATCCTTTTACGATGTGCAACATGGCTGGAATAGAGGTGACAGGATAAGAAAGTTGAAGTAGAAGATCATCTGCATATGCTGAGAGCTTAACCACTTCACCATGGAGGGGAATTCCCCGAACTCCAGAGGAGTCAGTCAATCTATGGATGAGGGGTTCTAAATAAATATTAAAAAGCAGTGGAGATGGGGGGAACCT
This sequence comes from Neoceratodus forsteri, assembly GCA_016271365.2. Classification (NCBI taxonomy): domain Eukaryota; kingdom Metazoa; phylum Chordata; order Ceratodontiformes; family Ceratodontidae; genus Neoceratodus; species Neoceratodus forsteri. The sequence continues at coordinate 39,635,937 of JADMNL010000028.1, read as the reverse complement.
TGCCTTGTCCCTACATGAAGTGGAAATGAGTCAGATATCATACCATTACAGGATATTCTGGTTTTAGGAAATTTGTGAAGTGAACTTATCCACTTTTTAAATTTTGTTGGGAAACCAAATGCTTCCAAGGCAGCCAGCAAGTACTGCCAGTGAACCCTATCAAATGCTTTCTCAGCATCCAGGGAGACCAACACCACAGGAAAAGTAGCATTCCTGGAGGCAGAGAAAACATGAGTCAAGAAGCGCAAGTGGTCCACAGAGGATCTTCCTTTCATGAACCCAACCTGTTCCAGACCTATTAGGGAAGGGAGAACTACATTCACCCAATCAGCCAGAAGCTTTGTAAGGATTTTAATATCATGGTCGAGGAGCGATATCGGTCTATGAATGGGAATGAGATCAGTGGGTTTGTCCGGTTTGGGTATTAAAACAATTAAGGCCTCAAACAATGATGTGTTGGATGCTGAACCAGAAAGAATAGAATGGAATAAGGGGAGAAGGAGTGGGATTAATTGTTTGGTGAAAGTCTTATAAAAATTAGAGGAAAAACCTTCTGGGCCGGGGGTTTTATCAGAGGGGAGATTTTTAATAATTTTCTCTAATTCAGCTTCAGAAATTTCCTCTATAAGAACAGCCTGCTGTGTGTCCAAAAGGGAAAGTAGATGGGACTCTTCCAGGTATTGCTGTAATTTTTCTTCAGATGGAGGGCATGCCATAGGGCCATAAAGCTGTTTAAAATAACTACTGAACTCAGCTAATATGTCTTGTGGAGAAGTTTTAAGGGAGTTATCTTTTATAGAATGAACATCAGCAATTAATCTGGACTATTCTTGCTCTTTGACCCTCAATGCGAGCAGACGACAGGCCTTCTCTTCCTGATCAGTGTAAACTGCTTTAGTTTTTCAATGTGGCAAACTCCGCCTGCTCCCCCAGAAAACATAAGTACATATCCCTTAACTTTATGAGCTCCTGCCTCTCTTGTTCTGAGGAGTGTGGGGTGAGCTTAGATTCTTTATCCCGAATCTGAGCAAGGAGGGTAGCTATACGTTTCCCCTTTTCTTTTTTCCTCCAAGAGGTCAGACTAATCAGAATCCCTCGCAAATATGCTTTGAGCACACCCCCACACCACATCAGAGCATGTTGTGGAATTGAGATTATGAGAAATAAATTGAGTGATATGGTCAGATATATATTCAAACAGTTCAGAACCTCTCATAATTTGATTATTGAATTTCCATCTACTGCCTTTACTGGGAAGAGCAGACAAAGAGAGCAAACAATTTACAACTGCATGATCAGATGGAGGCCCAGCGCATATACTGTAACAGAATCTAGTACACCAGCTATAAGTGATTGTGAAAGAAGAAGGAAATCAATTCTGGAAGAGGTCCCATGAACCTGAGAAGTGAAGGTGTATTCTCTCCCAGTGGGGTGTAACACTCTCCATATATCGCAGAGACCCGTATGGCCTATTAATTCCCTAAGTGCCCGTTGGGCCAGGGAGAGGCCTTTCCGAGAGAAGCCACTCCTATCTAGGGATGGATCAAAAGCGATGTTAGGTCCCCCCCAATAATTATTGGGATATTCAAAAAAAGGAGAAGGACTTGCATAATTTGAACAAGAAAACTCGGGGTATCGGAATTGCGGCCATATATACTACCCAGAAGAATATCCCAAGTGTGCAGCTTACCTCTAACTAGGAGATATCTACCTGGAGGATCTGATATGATTTGTTGATATTTAAAAGGTAATGTTTTATGTATCAAGATCATTACCCCTCTACTCTGGGTGGTACCTTCTGCTGAGTAGATTTGGCCTACTTGTTGACATCTCAAATTTAGGGCTTCCCCATTAAGCAGATGAGACTCCTGTATAAACATAATGTCTGCTTTAAGGAAATTAAGATGCTGTAATATTTTATATTGTTTAGTTTTGGCTGGTCCCCTTTCACATTCCAAGAAATCACTCTTAGATCCCTAACCATATCTAATTTCTATCCTTATAAAGGGAACTAAGGTAACCTTTAAACATACATAGCTCATGCCTACCTCTATGCGTGCAATTTCTGTGCCATCCTCCCCCCATCCTTTCCCTTCCAAATCCTTCCAACCCTCCAGAAAACCCTTACTACTAAAACATACAACAAACAGCAACATATATTACCCTGTTCCCCCTCCTCCCTTTCCCTACCACACATTTTTCTATAGTCCATGATGGACAGTACACCCACATTGCCCTCCTCCGCCCAGCCAACCCATTCTCTTATGGAAATAAATTACTTACAAGTAACCTATTAATAAAACCTATGCTCTGACAAATCAGCTCAACGCTCCCCCTAAATACCATATAACATATAATTTAGGAGCTTTCCTATAACCAAAAACCATAAACCAGTTATTTATATTAGAGGGGTAGCTATGAATTATGGGCTCAGCTATACAAATGCCCTTATTTATATAGTGTACACAATAGGGAAAAGCCTAGAGCCCCACTTAAAAAGAAGATACACCAATTGAACTATGAGCCCTCGTATTAATTTAACTATACCCAACCAAGGTAACAACCTTATAAGATAAATAGTCCACCAAAGTAATCAAAAATGGTGGCGCTGTCAAAAATCAAAAAAACTGTAATGTCTTAAATTAACTATAGCCAAACATGACTAGAATACATGGATATTAATCTCTCAATTTGCTGCTATGAAAAGAAAATTGTGCAGAGAATTGCTCATCTCTATTACATATTTAAATAATTACAAACAAACAGCAGCATGTGCAGAAAATCTAAATATTTAACCTGTGGGAAAAAATCCATGGCAGTCATCAGATCGCTAAGCCAGCATCAAATCAGTTATGTGACAAACATCTATATCATGGCCTCTGTCGCCCTCTAGTGGCCTTTTACCCAAAGTGAGTCAAGCAATTTTGATGCGTACCAACAGGACTGTTTTCTTCAGCCCTAAATCACCAGGGTAAGCATGGTTTCCAATCGATCTGATATCTTGAAGAACCTCTCTGGGGACCGCTTCATCTGATTTTCCTGGAGAGCCCATTACATCAGGTCAACGAAAAACAAAACCTACTCTCCTGAAGTAGCTTCTACCAGGATCGTATTAATGAGATCAAGGGTAGCAATGTATTCCCCTTCAAGGGATCAGCTCAGGGAGTGCTGCTTTCAGGCCAAGTGTCGCCACTTGTACCTCCTCATAGGTAACCCAGGATCCTGAAAGGCACATTTGGAGCTGGGTGGAGAATCCCATTCTGAATTTAATGCCAGCAGCAATAAGCTTCGAAACCAAGGGGTGAAAAGCAGCCCTTTTTTGTCGAACTATAAGTGGCAGATCCTGAGCCACCCTAAATCTGACTCCTTCCCACTGAAGCTCCCGAGTGTCACGAGCCTTATATAGAAAGTGTTGCCTCTCCTGATAGCTTAAAAAGTGGAGAATAAAAGTCCATGGAGGAGCACCCTGTGGTGGCATTTGACGGAGTGCACGGTGGGCACTTTCTATAATATACCTGGATCCAAATGGAGAGGGCCCCGCTACTTTTTCCACTAATTTTAGGCAAACAAAACTGGGTCTGGACCTTCCACCTTCTCGGGCAAGCCAATCAGCACTACATTGTTACGACTGCTTCGCCCCTCCAGGTCCTCAACTTTATTTTCCATTTTTATTAATCGATGATGAATTGCGACCAGCTCGGGGTCGATTTTATCTTGCCTGAACTCTAGGGAATGAATTCGGACTTCACTGTCGGAAGTGCTCTGCATGAGGTCTTCTAGGGCCATTGCAAAGGATTTAATCTCCCCCTCCATCTGTTTCATATCAGCCTTAAAAGGCTGGAACTCTTCCAGGAATTTGGCTAGCGTAAGGGGTTCCAGCTCCATTTTGGTAGCAGAGGGATTAAGTGTTTGATGCATCACTGAGGCCTGATGCTTTTTTAGGCCTTCTCAGGAGTTGTCGGTGGCTTGTGTCTCGGGACTGATTTGCGTATCTCTGCTTCCATCTGAACCTTCGTGGCATTAGTGCCGGCTTTCAGGTAGGGTCTTATTGAGTTTTATCATTAAATCTGCTGGTAGGTCGGGTCGTATTCAGAGAATTAGAGGATGGGTGGCTGAAGCACTTAGAGGAAGATCCTACCTGGTGCTCTGCATCACGTGACTCCCCCTTAACTAGTATTTTTTTGTGTTATTTTTGATTTATGTTTAATTTTTATTATTATGGAGAGGTGGCTAAAGTGGTGAGCAGCAGGGGCCCTGAATGTGTGGCAGCCTGTGGTGACCATTTCACCTCAACCAAGGCACTTTTTAAGCTCAACTGCTGAGGACTCTAAACAGAAGGACCAGCAGTAGCCTGAACTTCAGCAGCAGCAGAAATCACAGCAGCAGCAGCTAGTTGCCCCTCCACCAAGTGCAGCACAGCAGGCGACAGTATCTGGTCTTCCCCCATTGCCTGTGACTGGTCCTCCATGCAGCTCGCCCATGTGGAACTTTTTCATCTCCCACCCTGACAACCCAATGGTGGTTAAGTGCAAGCTACGTCAAGTGCTTGTACATCATGGTCGCAAAGGCATCCACTTTGGCACGGGTGGGCAATGCACCCACCTTGTACTGCATCACTGTGTCGAGTGGGAGGTGAAGCTGCAGGAGCTCTCAGCCAGTCCTGCAGCAGAAGCCATTTAAGAGGGAGTGCATCCACCTGCGCTGCATCGCTGAAGAATGGACAGAGCAGCAGAACCAGTGCCAGCTCCCGTAGCTGCCCATGAGCATGACCCATCACAAATGCCTGCCACACAGGCTGACCTGGCTGTGATATGGAGTGAGGTGGAAGCCATCCATAATGCTGTTGAAGGAGCATGCCAGCAGCTGAACCAGGCTGAGGGTCAGAATGCTGAAATAATCAGCATGTTAAGAACATTTACTGGTGGTGGTCAGCCCCAGCCCCCACAGGTCCAGTAAGAAAATATTATTTACCCAAATCTCCCCCCAAAAAAACCTGTCCTGTTTTTCCTTTTTTTCTTCATCAATATTTTTTTCATACAAAGTATGTCATTTATGTTCAATTAATATTTTCTTCCTGATGTTAATTTTGTTAATCCTGTATTTCTTGATGCTCATAATGCTAAATCTGATTCCCCACCTCCCCAAATGCCCCCCCACCCAATTATGCTTTCTGCAATAGAAATTGTTTTGTTCTTCATCCTTAATTTATTATATTTAATAAGTCATGTGGTCGCCAACTTTGCGGACACTGCGTGCTTTCATTTCATTTCATTTGAAATTCTGGCACCAAAACACCCTCTTCAAGACACTTTTATTGCAATGTGCATTGCAGCACCACAGTTTCACCTGTAATGAAAGCATGCAATGCCCACCATTTGCTAACCCTCATTCATTTAAAAAATAAACTAAATTAAGTAACAACTCTGAAAATACTTGTTACTTTTCTGAACATTTTTTCAGGGGATTATTCTTCATACATGGACACTAATACCGCATGTTGAATGGTGTAGTAAGATATCAGTATAATCTTGCCACATTCATAAGATAGTAAATTATGGGGGGATGTTGATTGTCATGGTAGGTGACTTAATGGTATTTTGATTGTAGTTGTTTTGGCCAGTGGGTATGTATACTATGAAAATGTATGTAACACATTAAACAGTAACCAAAAAGTAATACAGCATAACTATTAAAGCATCAGTGCAAGAATGTGATTACAATTTTGACTAATAACTTTTTTATTCTATTTTACATTGCCCGTTATCTAATAACTTGCATATACGTATGCTACCCTTCTTTCCACAATTTATTTTATTCTGCATAGCTCCATTTTTATGTTGGCGCACTTGCGCAGCCAACGTCTTATGGCAGTGCAGCTTTGGAGGCGCGGTCGCTGTTGGGTGAATGCAGGGCAAACACCAGTAGGTGCATCCCTCATTCCCCAATCAGCCTGCATGCCGGCGCCACACCATGCAAACATAATATTGCAAGCACATCTAACAAAAAGTCCACTGCAATCCGAGCAAAGCTCGTCAGACGCAGCAGACCTTCCCTGGACATGCTCGCTGACATTATGAGCATGGCGGCACCAAACTGCCAACTTCAGGGGTGCACAATTCCCCTGTCGATTAACCTTGCCCCTCTGTACTGCTGATGGGGAGACCACTCCCCATCGGCATAAATCACTCTCCCCATTTGTTTATATGCAGGGGTGGCCCAATCCCCCTCAGCTCTAAGCCCCTTTGCTTGTGTGCTGATGGGGATCCCACTCCCGTCGGCATAAAGAACCCCATTGTTAAATGCCAGGGGTTCCCAATCCCCTCAGCTCGGTCCCCCTTTTTCTTTGTGTGCCAATGGGGTACCTAATCCCTATCCACTACAGACCCCCCAAACATTTAGGTGGCATGCTGGGAGCCCAGTGTGCCAAATCCCTAAAACAAAAACTGTCCCGGCATCATTTTTTTTCTGTTTTTCACCTGTAAAATGAAAACGGTCCCTCGTAGTCTCCCTGCCCCCACCCGCACCCACCCTCTGCGCACCCTGCATCCCCAAACCCCCTCACCCCATACTTACCTCCGGAGTCTGGCCCGATGATCTCGTGGACGGAAATACGTCTGCACTCTTCAAAGCCGACCGCGAACTGAGGAAATGCCGATAAGCTGTATAATGGAATAAACAGGTTTTTTTCAACTTTGCTGCATATCTCAGGCATTGTTTGGAATTTTAGCCCCAAATTTTCAACATGAGGTTTTTGGGACCCCTCCTCATGAATTATTGCACTGTCACAGCATTATTCGGTCCCGAAAGGTGATTTATCAGTCACTGCGTGGAATCACCTTTTGGGACTGAGTAACAAAATGACAGTGCCACTGTTCATGAGGGGGGCTCTTAAAAAGCCTATGTTGCAAATTTGGTGGGAAAAATCAAAAAAATGGCTGTTTTATGAGTGTGCATTGCTCAGTTGCTACGCACGCTCGGAAGTTAGCAAATTTGCAATATTTTCATGCCAGATTCTCAACATTGGCATTTTACCACACCTTCTTGTGAACTGTACAGCTGTCATTTTTCACACCCTGGCCAAAATGTGTTTTCACACTTCCGGGGAAGAAAGCGTGGTTGCTGTGCGACATTAGTGTTCAGGACACATTACAAAAATGACAGTGACACTGTTCATGAGCAGAGGTCCAAAAATTCCTGTGTTGAAAATTTGGTGACAATACTCCATAAAATGAATGTGTTAAGAGCATGCGTTGCGCAGTTTGCACACACGCTCGTAAGTTCACAAACTTATATTTTCACTCCAGATTTTCAACAGTGCCATTGTTCTGCATCTCCTAATGAACAGTACAGCTGTCATTTTTCACATCCTGACCAAAATCTGTTTTCACAGTTCCAGCGCAGAATAGCACAGTCGCTGTGGAAAGTCCGTGTTCGAGACACATTATGAAAATGACAGTGACACTGTTCATTAGCAGATGTCCTAAAATGCCTGTGTTGAAAATTTGGGGATGAAAGTCAATAAAATGAGTGTGTTACGAGTGTGCATTGTGCAGTTTGCACACACGCTAATGACTTTGTGAATTTGTAATAGTTTCACTCCAGCTGTTCATCATTGGCATTTTTCCATGCCTCCTTATGAACAGTACAGCTGGCTGAAATGTGTTTTCGCATGTCCGGTGCAGAATTGCATGATCGCTGTGCAAAATCAGTTTTCGGGACAGTTTGAGGAAATGACTGTGACACTATTTATGAGCAGAGGTCCTAAAATGCCTATGTTGAAAATTTGGTGCTGAAAGCCCCTAAAATGACTGTGTTGCAAGGCGTGCATTGCACAGTTTCCATGCATCCTTGTAACTTTGTCAATTTGCAATACTTTCATGACACATTTTCACCACTAGCACTTGTGCACACCTCCTTATCAGCAGTCCAGTGGCCATTTTTCACAGCCTGCCCGAAACACGTTTCCACACCTGTGGCACAAAATGGCATGCTCGCTGTGCAAAATCACCTTTTGGGACACATTAACAAAATCAAAGCACTATGCATCTCTAGCTCCACCACTGCCACTGCCAATGCCAGCACGACAACATTCAGCATTGACAAATGCTTTTTAAATGAGAAATAATAAAAGTAGTGCTCATTGTAATGTTACTGTGACCTGGTTTTTATCAGTATTCCCAGTTGTTTTTGAACAGATACTGTTCCATTATGTTATGTAGCACTGTCTGCTGCATGCGGCTTCATTGCAGTAACAACAGAACTGAATTTAAATAATTGCTGTCCAAAAGCATGTGAGAAGACTGATGCAAACCTGGTGCAAGCCCAATTAAAATGAGTGCTCCGTTTATTATTTTGAATTTTAAAAAAATGTAGTGCTGCATACATAAATTGTTGAAAGAAGGATATTGTTCATATACACAAGTTATCAGATTAGTTGGCAATGTAAAATAGAATAAAAAAGTGTAGGTCAAAATTGCAACCCCATTCTTGCACCAGGCTGTATTACTTTTTGGTTACTGTTTACTGTGTTAAATTTTCATAGTATTCATACCTGCAACAATTACAATCAAAATACCCTAAAGTCACCTGCCATGACAATCCCCACCCCATAATTTCCTATCTTCTGAATGCTGCCGGCTTATAGTATACATCATTTTGCATGCGGTATTAGTGTCCCGATGTGAACAATAATCCCCTGAAAAAGTTTCAGAAAATAACAAGGATTTCTTGATGCTCATAATTCTAAACCCCTAGCTCCCACAAATGTTCCACCCCCAATTATGGTTTCTGCAATAAAAAAAAATATTTTCCTTATAACTTTTTTTTATTTTATTGTTTAAACTTCCTGTGGTCAATCCATGGCCATGCTGGGCTAGCCACAGTTAGCAGCAGTAATTTTTAGTTTTAAGTTTGTTTTTTTAATTTTTGTTTTATCTTATTTATCATTTGTATTTGTTTTGTTATTTACATAATTTTATTTAGCTAAGTTTAACATTAGTGGCAGTGTTAGTAAGGGAACTGAGTAAGTTAGTTAGGTTCAGCAAGTGTTTCCAGGCAGGTAGCTGCCAAAAAAGCTTGGAAGTCACAGTTTATATTGCAATTTCATTTAAATTTGTAGTGCTCCAGTGATTGCTCATTTACGCTGGGACATACTCCATTTTACATTGGGGTCCTACCTGCCCAGTCTGCTCTCTGCCATCAGAGCACCTGGATCTTATGTTGTTTCATGCCAGCCAGCTAGCTGGTGGAAGAAGAGAGTGAAGAGAGTTGGATCATGAGGGGAGTTGCAGAGGAGTGTAGGAGGAACTACTGAGACAGGAGTAGTTGACCCAGAACACCACCGAGGAGCAGTAGCAGCGGGACCCCAGCTGAAATAGCATTGGCCTGTTCTTCCAGTCAGACGATGCTGTGTGGTGAGTCCCCAGAGGTGGGGGACTTCCTGGACTTGGCTCCAAGGGTTGGTGTGGGGTGGTGTCCCTATTTGCCCGGTGGGTGGGTTGGTTTTGACCAGGTGAATCTGGTTCACACAGGAGACCCTGCACTAGGTCCACCAGAGGGCGGACAAAATAGTTGTGGTTTCTCCTAGATTGCCCAGGGGACTGGCCATTCAGCTGATCTAGTCCTGGGCATCGTAATGTTGGTCTCAGCATGCTGGACTGAACTCCTACCAGATCAGGCAGGGGAGCCTCTCAGATACTGCCCTAGTTAATGCCTTTCTTCTGATTCTTTGTTGGTTGCAAAGAAATTACAACTAAAGAAGTGTGGAAAGACTCTTCTTTGGCCAGCCAAGAATAGAACTCTCATGATTGATATCCCTGGACTCATAAACTGGTCAGACTTTTTTTTCCTTTTGGGCTGCTCTACAATTAATATTAGGCAGTGAGAGTGCCGACAGGACCTGTATTACATTTAAACCCAGTAGACTTTTTCAAGCTAGAACTTGAGAGGTAGGACTTGAAAGAGTTTTGTTTTTTTTCCTGTAGAGGTGAGAGCTCTACAGACTCATAAATCAACTTTGAGAGTTTTGGTGATTATCTCTCTTGATTTGTATTTATTCATACTGCTACAATACTCAGTCTTGTGTTTACCTTGCTGCTGCTTTTTACCATTTATTTTATGGTATTGCTTGAGTGAGGGTTGGGTGGCTTGGGGCAGGTTTATTATTTGTTTACTGGGATTATTCATTTTATTATTTTTATTTTTTTATTTATTCATTCACGGATTACAATACATCTGAGCACAGACAGCTCATTTACAAAGATTCCACATCAGTGGGGAGGGGAGACAAAACATACAAAGGAGGTAAAAGTACAATGTTTCCAAAACAGCAAAATAAAGTGAGTAAATATATGTATCTATATGCAGTTTTATCATTCTAATAGAAGGGAAGTGTAGAAGAGAGGGGGAAGGATAATGATGAAAGAAAGAAAGAAAGAAAGAGAAGAAAGAAAGAAAGAAAGAAAGAAAGAAAGAAAGAAAGAAAGAAAGAAAGAAAGAAAGAAAGAAAGAGTAGGTAGGAAGTGGCAGCCATAGGCCTTGTTAAGCTGGTGTGTGTTGGGTAGGATAGGGGGTGAGGTGGGAAGGGGGGTAGCCAGGAGCCTTGTCAATGTGCAAAAAGGGGGGGTAGCCTCAGAATCATAGAGGTAACAGCAGAGATACTGTGTTACTCAGATGTGAGGAGAAGATTGAATGCTAGTAGATGGGAGTCTCAGATGAAGCAATCACAAGAACTGTTGGCTGTGAGATCAATCAATCAATCAATCAAAATCTTTATTTATCGAGGCGGACATCATTGAGCACAGCTCATTTGCAAGATGGACCTGGGGATAACAAAGTCAGGTACACATGGAAAATCATCATAAATAAAAAATATATAAACACACATACACAAATATATATACACAATGTACAAAATACATATGTATACAGAGGCAATAATGATACATAGGAATAAGGTACAATACACAGGAGAACATATTACAAGAGAACCACATACAGTTGCGAAGTGATAAGTGATGTGCCATTCACAAAATAACATATTACTGGAGAACCATTTAGGGATTTCAACCCCCATGTGCAGTTATAGTGCTGGCACTTGGGGAACCCATTTAAAAATTGTCAGGAATTGCAACAGCGAGAAGGAAAGGGAAGACCAGGTGGGGGGTAGGAACCCAGATACGTGTATAATGTTAGGATCCCAGAGGTCAATTTTCAGGAATCAAGGTACGGGAGTAAAAAGGCGGTAAAAGAGCTGGGATAGGGACTGGGTTGCCAAAGAAGGACTAAGATGGATACTAAGAACTTTGAGAAGTAGGAGTAAGGACAAGAGAATGTTAATGGGCCATACATACATAGAGGAAGGCAGAGGATAGGAATAAGATCCACATGATGAATGAGATTACCGAAGATTAAGGATTAGAAATAGGTAGGATGAAAAGACCTAGGCTAGGATCATGGAAAGCAGTTTCAAGGTTCCTTGATGAGATGACAGTAAAGGGTCTTGAAGGTAGCGATACTGACCGGGGTACTCAGCTTCAATGTTTTCTGAAGTTTGTTCCACAGAGAGGGCAACACAGTGCTTATAGCTGCTCTACCAAAGGGAGACTTGACTTTGGGGACTCTCAATGAGATGGTTGTAAGGCTTCTCAGGGCATACTTGACTATTTGGTTTAAAGGGAGGCAGTCAGCGATGTTTTGTGGAAGTTTGTTTGAAATTGCTCTGAGGGTCCAGAAGGCAGCATTTCTATTCCGTCTACATTGGAGGGAAAACCAGCCCACGGCAGCATATAGGGAGCAGTGGTGAGCAGAAAAGGGGAGACCTATGATGAATCTCAGAGCTCTGTGGTGCAGCATGTCCAGTTTTATGAGGTAGGAGGCAAGACACTGAATGTACAGGGAATCCACATAGTCTATTAGAGAGAGGAACATTGTTTGGACCAGACATACTTTAGCATCACTTGTAAGAAAGTGGCTGATCCTAAAGAAAAGGCCCAATCTTCGTCTTAGTTTTTTTAGATGATCCTCTATATGATCTACATAGGATAGCCTATGATCCAGCCATACTCCCAGGTATTTGAATTTTTTAACGAATTCCAATTTTTCTCTGAGAATTGTAGAAATTTGTGGTACTAATCCTGCATACACCGGATTCGCTGTATGTACCAGAGGAGAGAAAACCATTGCTTTGGTTTTCTTAGCACTAAGTAAGTTTTTTGCTTAGGATCTGGTTTTGTAATAAGTTGAATTCAGCTTGCAGGTCGCTGCATGCAGCTTCGGGGGTTGGGTTAAGCAGAGTACTTTATCATCTGAGAACAGATGGATGCTGGCCCTGGTTATACAATCATTAATGTTGTTGATGTAGATGGCAAACAATATAGGGCCTAATATAGATCCCTGAGGGACCCCCTATTAGGAGAGGTTTGAGGGTTGAGAATTCACCTTCAACCTTAACTTGCTGAAGGCATTCAGAGAGATAACTATTAAACCACTGCAGGGACAGTGAGTCCAACCCTATTGTACGCAGAGAGGAGAGAAGCAGTCTATGGTTGACAGTGTCGAAGGCCTTACTTAAATCTAAAAAGACAGCACAAACATAGTTCCTATTGTCCAGTTCTCTTTGCCAATCATCAGTCACCTTTACGAGAGCTGTAATAGTACTTTGTTTTGCTCTGAAGCCTGATTGGACTGGATTTAGGAGATTCGTAGATTCTAAGTACAGTATCAACTGATTGCTTACAATTTTTTTCCTGTAGTTTTGACAGTACTGGAAGAATTGAAATTGGTCTATAGTTGTTTAGATCACCAGGGTCCCCTGACTTAAACAGAGGAATGATGTGCACCATTTTACATGTGGATGGGATATACCCTTGGGACAGGGAGAGGTTAAATAGGTGTGTTACAGGCACAGTTTGGCACAGGCACAGATGTTGGCGTAACTTCAATGTGACTGGTCCCAATTTAGATAGGGTAGTTATATCACTATGGAGAGTATTAAACCAGTGAGGTGCTCTGCAGGCAAATGAGTATTGCCCTTGGGTTGTCCGGCATCTGGGAACATAGAGATGATGGCTGTTTGAGTGTCGCATATGCTGTGAACTACAATGGGGGCTTAGCAGGTTTGTGGTGCCTGGTGGCAGGAGGCCGAGAAGTGCTTTTTTGGCTAAAAGACAGGTTTAGTATTGGATCCTCCCAGAGAGCTGTAGCCAACCAGTCTCAGCATAAAGATCACAGGTGTGGGTGAAGAGTGTGGCCCCCATGAGTAGTCTGCATGCCTTGTTCAGAGCAATGGATATTCTGCGTAACAAAGACATGGGGACTGCTCCATAGATTACAAGACCATAGTCTACAATGGATATGATGGAACTATATAGCAAGTCAGAGGGCTTCTGGAGTAAGGCAGTGTTTATGTCTATGTAGGAGACCAATCTTGATGTTGACGGCCCTGGCTACATTATCTATATGTTAGCATAGGATAGACAGCTCCCTGAACTGGTGGCCTCGATAGAAGAGGGATTCCTGGATATTGTGGCAGTCACAAAAGCATGTTACAAAGAGAACCATGACTGGGATGTCAACATACCAGGGTACACAATCTACAGGAGGGACAGGGAGGGTAGAAGATGTGTAGGATTAGCTCTATATGTAAGGGGAGGGATCAAAGCAATGGAACTAAAGTGTAAACAGGGAGGAGAGGAGGCACTGTGGGTCACCCTGGAGACTGGAAATGGCACCACAATCTGCACAGGGGATGTATACAGACCCCTGTCTCAGGGGGGAGGAAATGGACAAGGAAATAATAGAAGGCATCCTTAGGATGGCAGAGAAAGGGGAGATATTGCTGATGGGGAACCTGAATGTGCCAGATGTTAGCTGGAGCACTTTTGCTGCAGCCACATCCAAGAGCAGGGCCATTCTTGATGCCCTACAGGGGACATGCATCAGACAGCTAGTGCTGGAACCCACTCAGGAGGGAGCAGTCTTAGACCTCGTACTTTCAAATAGGGATGGAGAGAGGATCTCAGATCGAGAAGTGGGTAGCCATCTGGGAACAAGTGACCACTAAACAGTGTGGTTCACAATAAACTAAGCTGTAGAGTCATGCCATACAAAAGTTAAGGTACTGGACTTCAGGATGGCTGATTTTGTCAAAATGGGAGAGTGCCTCAGAAAAGCACTAGCAAACAGGCAAGAAGGAAGGGTGGAGCAACAATGGGGAAACATCAAAACTGCCATCACAGAGGCAACACACCTTTGTGTGAAGCAAATAAATCAAAATGAAAGAAAAAAACACTATGGCTCTCAAAAGAGTTGGCTGGGAAGATTAGGGAGAAAAAGATAGCATTGAGGAAGTATAAGGAAACACAGAATGAGCATGACAGAGAGCTGTACCAGTTAATGCAGAAGGAAGTGGGGTAGGCAGTCAGAACAGCAGAGGCCCAAACTAAGGAAAAGATAGCCAATTTGGTTAAGAAGGGGGATTAAACATTTTATAGGTACATTAGGGAGCTAAGAAAGATAAAGGGAGGGATACTGAGGCTGAATAAAAAGGAGGGTGGGTGGGCAGAGAGGGACAATGAAAAAGCAGGGGTACTGAATGAATACTTCTGCTCAGTATTCACACAGGAAGAGGAGGGGGATGTACCTAATCCAGTCAATAGAAGCACTCTGGATGGGGGGTCAATATCAGTCCTTTCACAAAAGAAAGGGTTCTGAAAGAACTCCTAAAACTGAAGGTGGACAAAGCAATGGGGCCTGATGAGATTCACCCCAGAATTCTAAAAGAACTAAGGGAAGAACTAGTAACACCACTGACTACCCTTTTTAACAAATCATGGGAGGAAGGTGTGGTACCTGAGGATTGGAGGAGGGCAGATGTGATTCCCCTTCCCAAAAGTGGGAGCAAGACTGAGGCAGGAAACTACAGACCTGCCAGTTTGACCTCAGTGGAGGGACAATGATGGAATCACTTCTGAAGGAAATAATTTTTGAGTACCTAGAGGCTAGTGGGGCACAGGACACAAGGCAGCATGGACTCACAGTGGGAAGGTCATGTCAGATGAATCTAATTAATTTCTTTGACTGAGTGACCAAAGCAGTAGACCAGGGAGGAGCTGTGGACATGGCCTACCTAGACTTTAACAAGACATTTGACACAGTCCCACACAAAAGATTAATAAACAAATTAGTCAGCCTTGGAGTGGGTCCCAGTGTGGCAGTCTTGGTAAAACATTGGCTGGAGAACAGGACGCAGAGGGTAATAGTAAATGGAGTCCACCATGAAGAAAGGGGGGTTACTAGTGGGGTACCACAGGGTTCAGTGCAGGGACCAGTCATTTTTAATTTCTTTGTAAGTGACATTGCAGAGGGACTAGAAGGAAAAGTATGTCTCTTTGCAGATGACACAAAGATCTGCAACAGGGTTGATACACAAGGTGAGGTGGAAAGGATGAGAAAGGACTTGGCAAGGTTGGAGGAATGGTCAAATGTATGGCAGCTTAGATTCAATGCAAAGAACTGCAAAGTAATGCACCTGGGAAACAAAAACCAGGGGAAGAGTTCACAATGGGGGATGAGATACTGACAACAACAAAAATGGAAATGGACCTGGGGGTAGTTATATCAGATGACCTAAAGGTGGGCAAGCAATGTGAGAAGGCAGTAAGGAGGGCTGGGGGATCCTGGGATTCATAGGGAGAGGCATCACCAGTAGAACACAGGAAGTTGTTATCCCTCTGTACAGACAGTTGGTAAGACCCCATCTAGAGTACTGCGTACAGTTCTGGAGACCCCATCTCAGCAAAGACATAGACTGGGTGGAAGCTATCCAGAGGAGGGCAACCAAAATGGTGCAGGGTCTACACCAGAAGACATATGAAGAGAGACTAAAGGAGCTTAATATGCATACCCTCGAGGAAAGGAGAGAAAGGGGGGATATGATAGAAACTTTCAAGTACCTCAAGGGAATCAACAAAGTCCTAGAGGGTAGCATCTTTCAGAAAAAGAGATGTGCAAAAACAAGGGGGCACAATTTGAAGATAGAGGGAGGACAGCTCAGAGGTAATGTGAGGCAGTATTTTTACATGGAGAGGGTTGTGGATGCATGGAACAGCCTTCCTGAGGAGGTCGTACAGTCAAGTACATTCGGGGAATTCAAAAATGCATGGGACAGACATAAGGCAATTCTAGTGGGGTGTAGGAAAAAGTAGGCTGTTGGTTAACTAGGATCTGCAGCTTATCCGTCAGGTACAGAAATGGGCAGAATAGGTGGGCCAAGCAGTCCTTAACTGCCATTTAGTTCTATGTTTCTATTTTTCTATGTGACCCCCAGGTATTTGGTTATTGGAAGTTGTGTGTGTATGAGTGAATGAGTGGGTCAATTAGTTGGAGGGTGTGTATTATTTTGATTTTGTTGTGACTGTGTACTTCTGCTTATTGTGATGTGTTGTGGTAATGTTAAGATGGTCAGGTGCTATTCCCCCTCCAGGCTCAGGGACCTCCACCCATTTAACTGTCCCCAATTACCAGCAGAAGCATACAGAAGGTGTCGTGCTTTGGGGATAGTTAGGAGGAGGAAGGGGAGGCTGGGCCTTGTGGGGGAATGGAAGATGCCCTGAGGGGAAATGGGAGTGGGCAGGGGTTATCCCTGCCTTGTTCCCATACCCAAGGGTTCTGCTTTATGCAGGCAAGTGGCTCGGTCTCCTTTGGTGACTCATACTACTCAGGCAGTGTTATGCAATGCCAGGTCTATTAAGAACAAGACTGCCATGATAGCAGATCTTGTTGGGACATCAGACCTGGCTTGCATCACCAAGATCTGGTTGGATGAAAATGCGACCCAGTTTTGGCCTCAGCTGCTCAAGCCAGGTACTCAGTGATACACTGCCTGAGGATGGATCACAGGGGCTGGGGTATATCTATTTGTTTTCCATTGACCCAGGCTACCTGATCAACTACAGTTCCACCTCTAACCTGCCTTTTGTAGGCAAGATTATTGTGAAAGTGCCTGCGCTTCAGCTAGATGCTCACTTATCCATCCACAATGTTTATGATACTCTCCAGTTCAGATTTAGGAAAAGGTATAGCACTGAGACACCTCTTGTTTGGTTGCTAAATGATCTTCTAATAGTGAGAGATTGGAGGTCTCATTCCATCTTGGTCCTCCTCGATCTCTCTATAGCATTTGACACTGTAGACCATGGTTTACTTTTGGAGCACCTGCTGTGCATCTGTGGATTGTCAGGTATGGTCCTCAGATGGTTTTGATCTTTCCTTGAGGTAAGGATGCAGAGAGTGGTCTCTGGGATTTATTCCTCTGACCCTCTCCCACTATCCTGAGGGGTACCGCAGGGCTCCATTTTGTTACCTATGCTGTTTGCAGTGTACATGCTGCCGTTAGGAGACATTATTATACAGTGTGGTCTGAGTTTTCACTGCTATGCAGATGATAATCAACTGTACATGTCTTTTGTACCCAAATGGGATGATGTCCTCTCGGTGTTTAACAGCTGCCTGTTCGAGGTCCAGGATTGGATGAGTGCCATTTGGTTGCGGTTAAATCCAGATAAAACCAAGGTGTTGATGGTGGACCCAGATCATCATGAGGTGGGTTTGTCGGTTGGACAACCCTCCAGGTTTTGGCTAGGAGGTGCTCAGCTGACAATCTTAGACCAGGTACATAACTTGGGCATTATTTTTGATGATGGTTTGACCCTGAAATCTCAGGTGTCTGCCGTTGTCAGGACCTCGTTCTACCATTTGAGGAATATCACCCAGGTTAAACACCTGGTTCCTCCAGATGATCTTCCAACATTGGTTCACACCATCATAACCTCCCTGCAATGCCCTTTACCTAGGACTATAGGGGTTGATATCCGCTGCTTGAAGCTAGTACAGAATGTGACTGCCAGGCTGTTGACAGGCACTTCCAGGGCCAGTCACATTACGCCTGTGCTCCAAGGACTGCACTGGCTGCCAGTTCAATGGCAGATCACCTTCAAGGTTGGTCTTCTGAACTATTAAGCCCTTCATGAACAGGTACCCCACTACTTGCAAGATCTTCTGCATCCCTTCTGCCCTTCCTGCCCTCTCCGGTCCACCAATGAGGGATTGCTGGAGATTCCCAGAGTGCGACTGAAGACATCTGGGGCTTGAGCTTTTGCATTTGCAGTCCCTACACTGTGGAATTCTCTACCTTGTTGGGTGAGAGAGTGCCTGACCATCCAGAGTTTTAAATCAGCTCTTAAAGCCCATCTTTTTAGTCTGGCATTTCCTGAAGATTTTAGCTGATTGATATAATTTTACTGTGGAGAATCATTAGGAACCCTAATGTATTGATGATAATTTTAATGGACTGTTTAATAATTTATGTTTTAATTTATTTTATGTTTGTGTGATTGATGTACAAGCACATTAATTGCTGGAAAGGCACTTTTTACAAATAAACTTGCTTTGCTTTGCTTTTCGGATGCTGTGTGCTTTCAATTTCTTTGAATTCGCAGCACCAAAACGCACATTGCAATGCACTTTTATTGAAGCAGGTGGTGCCTCACCACAGTTTCACCTGTAATGAAATTGTGCAGCATCCACCAGTTTGCAGACCCTATGACATGTAAGAAATAAAAGAAAGTAAGTAGGAACTCTGAGAAGCTTTCCTTCTATGCGGAAAAGATAATGGTGGTGTAATAGATTTGTGATAGATGTGATTTAGATTAGAATTATGCATTTTTTCCTTACATTTGATTAAAGCAGCAGTGCAATAATCACAATACCATTAAATCACCTATCACGCCCCTCCAAAAGTAATATTTTGTGAATGTCCTGCTGTTTTAATTTCAGGAAAAGTCCAGATGAAAAATAAGGCCAGAAATGTGTTGCAGTGTCCCAAGAGAAAGCATTGCCTGGTGATGCCAGTAGTTGCTGCTGCTGCTGTTGTCCCACTGTTTTAATTTCATGAAATGTCCAGATGAAGAATAAGGCCAGAAATGTGTCACAGTGTCCCAAGTGAGAGCATTGCCTGGTGATGCCAGTTGCTGCTGCTGCTATTGTCCCTCTGTTTTAATTTCATGAAAAGTCCAGATGAAGAATAAGGTCAGAAATGTGTCACAGTGTCCCAATTGAGAGCATTGCCTGCTGATGCCTGCTGCTGCTGTTGTCCTGCCCAGAGGTTAGAGTAATGAGCTGTGACCGAGCTTTGTACATTCAGTAGCCCAGACCTAGGTTTGATTCTCACAACGTCCACTTGCATACTGTGTGACTCTGAGCAAGTTATTTACCTGCCCAGTGCTCCCAGGTCACCTCTGAAAACAGACACTTGTGCCTAGTGGACCTTACCTGGTTACCTAAGACTAAAATAAAAAATAAAAAATAATTTTGTGGAAAGTCCAGATGAAGAATAAGGCCTGAAATGTGTCACGATGTCCCAAGTGAGAGCATTGCCTGTTGAAGCCAGTTGCTGCACTGTTGCTGTTGTCCTGCTGTTTTAATGTCATAAAAGTTCAGATGAAGAATAAAGCCAGAAATGTATCACAGTGTCCCAAGTGAGACCATTGCCTGCTGATGCCTGCTGTTGCTGTAGAAACATAGAAACATAGACTTTGATTACAGATAAGAACCACTTGGCCCACCCAGCCTGCCCATTTCCCTACCTTTTGGATAAGCTGCAGATCCTAGTTAAGTTGCTGTTGTCCCACTGTTTTAATTTCATGAAAAGTCCAGATGAAGAATAAGGCCAGAAATGTGTCACAGTGTCCCAAGTGAGAGCACTGCCTGCACTGACGCCTGCTGCATCACTGATACATGCTGCCCTTTGTATGTGCCTTCATACCACAATGGTGAGTTAATGTTCACCCCACTGTGATATTTTTTTGCATATACACAGCAATTTAGTTTCTGTAGAATCTTGCTATGTGTTGTAAGCAGTCTGCCATGTTGTTCCTTTTCAGGGAATCATCACAATACATATGGAATTTTTTCAATTTACCGTGGTGGGCATGCTGATCACATCCACATCCCGACATATGTTATGAGTCGGACACCTCATGTGGTACTGTAACATTTAATTTGTATTCAGGTGTGGGAGGTTACTGCTGTGGTTGACTGAAATATCATAATTTATGATTACTTTTTTTTCCTCAGGTCGTAGTCACACTTGTGTTCTGCATGTTTCGGATTGTTGATGACTTTGCCTGTACGGAAACTGTCAAGCCATGAAAGGTAAATATTTTTGGAGGGGGGGCATAATTTGAAAACAAGTTTCTTTAATGTTTTTGTCTTCTTTACAGGTCTTCAACATATCCTAACGGTTGTCTGTCTTCAGATTGGAAGATACCACCAATGGTAGTCCACAGTGCACAGCACCTCAATGTTACCTGAAAACAGAAAAAGAAGAAGAAATTATTAGGAGTTCATTGCACTACCACATTCAGTTCCCAGTGTGGCTGTTCCTGTCTTCTGTCATAGCCACCTTAAAATACCAAGCTATTAGTAAAACCCCTTAAAAAATTAACATGTTTAGTGTGTGACATGCAGTGGCCCACTGTCTTAAGTTACATTACATCACGTGTTTTCAGGACCAGGATAACACATTGTACAACACTCATGTCCTGAAGTATGCCTGTCCCATCTGTGAAGAAAAAATGTATTATCTGACCTGTACGTCACCGCTGTTGAATGTTTTACATCAGCGGAAAAAAATATAAACAAAAAATTAAAGAGGAAATAATAGTGATACGTTCCTGTAGATGTTACCCTTTAGGTGGCTGGAGTACTGTAGTCCTGCAAGTTTACACTGTCTTTGACCTGTGAAAACAAAATGAAAATCAGTTGTCTGTATTTGGTGACAGTGGCATCTTCAAAATGTTAAAGGAAGGATTCACACCACAGTTCAAGTCAAAACCATAGTACATGACATTAGTACATACTTACTATAAATTAGTGATAAGAAGCAGGGTGGCTGTGGCTGGCTGAGGGTTCATAGCTTGGGCACAGGATCAATGTCTTTTTCACTTTCAAGAAGCATGGTGGCTGTGGCTGACTGAGGGTTCATAGCTTGGGCACAGATACAATGTCCCTCTCACTCTCAAAAAGAAGGGTGGCTGGGGCTGGCTGAGGGTTCATAGCTTGGGCACAGGTACAATGTCTCTTTCTCACTATCAAGAAGCAGGGAGGCTGTGTCTGGCTGAGGGTTCATACTTGATATGTGACCTTCATTCATTTTGATAAATGTCAGCATGCTGGCATTTGTAGGTGATAGGTTAGTACGACGATCACACACTGTGGCCCCTGCAGAACTAAATATCCTCTCCACACTTACACTAGGGGGTGGGCAGGTCAGGAACTTCAGTGCTACTGAAGTCAGCACTGGCAATTTATTCACCTTGCCACTCCAGTACACTAGAGGATTGTCAAGTACTGTCAGATGCCTGTATTCTGCCAAATAGGCCTCAGCCATACTCTATGTTGCACGCACTCCTGATGAGTCATCCACCTGTTCACAAGATTTATCTAGGTCACACATTCCTACTTGAGACAAGTCACCCCAAAGTGGATTAATGGGCAACTGTGCAGCTGACACCATCCCTTGTCCCTCAGCCACCTTACTGGATGTACTCGGTCCACAGTGACCTTCAGCCTTGTTATGCTGTGGTTTGCAGAACTCTGCACGTGACTTCTGTTCCCCATGAACCAATCAGACAAGCTGTCCAGTCAGATTCTGAACCTGATCATGCCCTCCTTCCAGTATGGACGCAATGCCATATTTGTAGCGTGGGTCCAGCATTGTGGCTATTCCAAATTCTGGAGATGTCTGAACAGTGGTGATGTGTCATTTGCTGTCTAATATTGTTATCATGTGTTTCAGTAATGCACAGCTTGACCTAACTCTGGCCACATCAAGGCTAGGTTGCAGATTCAACAAAGTCTTTCTTAGAACCCGGAGCAGTGGAATAGCTTGACTAACAGATGCAGTGTCACCACTCACTGCCTGTTTGGCATGTTATAATGGCCTTAAAATTAATATTGCTGAGTCACCATTGTTCAGTAGTCATAGACATTGAGGCCCCTGAGTTGTCATGGCTAGTGTGCATAACTAGGTATTCAGAGATGGCTTTGTACTGCTCATACAACTGCTCTGCCATGTAAAGTGTCGAGTTCCATCCTGTGACAACTTCAAGCTTGAGGCGGTGCAGAGGGAGGCTGTTTTGAATCTGCAGCTGCCTAAGTTGGTCACAGGCCTTTCCAGATTGTGCAAAGTGGGCACAGATGTGGCATGCAACAGTCAGCATTTGCTTGATTTCAGGGTGCTGCAGAAACTCCTGTACCACAAGATTTAAACAGTGTGCCATACAGGGAACCCTCACAATGCCACCATTGTTGATACATTTAGCATACATTTAGCAATGTTTGATCCATTATTACTAGCTATGAAGCCAGTTTTTAGGAACAGGGGGTGCATCCACTCATCAATTTCCGTCAGTAGCAAATTTAGCATGTTTTCACCTGTATGCGACCCTGCTACACTATGCATTGCAAGCATGACATGCTGTCTAATGCCATGAAGGTTGATACTACCATAGTCTGACTTATTACACTGCTTTCCCAACCCACCATCACAAATAACCCCAAGTAGCTGTGCCCAACGTGCAGTAATACACAGATAGGAACTATCTGGCATTTTAGCACTTGTCCACATATCCATGCTTAAATGAAGTGATGCATAATGTTGAAAGGTATGTCTTACAGACTCTGTCACAGTCCTATATAACTTCAGGACAGCAAGGGTGGAAACTTATGTCCTGGACAGGATCTTTCATTTAGGACATGTGCATGCCACAAAGCACCGGAATACCACATTCTTCACAAAGGAGAAGGGCAAAAGGTCAGTTGCCAACATTTCAGCTATGGCAGCATTGCCTTCACATGCAACCACATGATTTGGTGGGTATTTACTGTTCTGTGAAAAAGGCTGTGCAATGTGGGCTGCATTGTTAGGTGTTCTGCACATGGCGGGCCAAATGGCTCTCCTCTGTGAACTGCCATGGATGGGGTGCCTTTGACATGTAATGGTGGGTGCACAGGTGACAAGTCAATAAATGTGATTATTTTCCCTGTTTTAAGCATGGGGTTGATGTAGTAAAATTACTGCATGGACCACCACTGCTACTCTGACCACTACTTGAACATTCAGAATCATCCTCTTCATCATGCCTGTAGTAATCATCCAGTGTTATTTCACAACTGTTACTGACATGGCTACTTACACCCATGGAAGGGTATACCATGCTCACTGAGGTGGATGATGGTGAACACCCCACTACGGCATTAGCTCTCCTCTGGTGGCGAGTCCACAGTGCTATGTGCCTACTCTTGAGATGAGTATGCTGGCCCCCTGTGCCAAGATGGCTATACTTTTTACCACACTTCACACGCACTTGGCAAAGCTGGCAGAATGCCACTGTTTCATCACTTCTATTTTGTATGAAAAAATCCCAAAATAGGGATTTGGATGCCGTACTCTTCACATGTCACTGCTGGTGCTGCATATGAGATGGCAGTTTTTGTGTCAATGAATTGGGGGTGTACTGCATGATTTCTGGTGTTGTGCACACTTGGACTTTGACTGAACATCACAGTCTATGACTATTACTTCAGGGTCATCAACAGAAACAGCTACATCAGAACTTTGAGGAGGGGGTGAATGACTAACAGACTGTTTGCAAAACAACCACCTTCACTATCTGTTTGTCCAGTTCCCAAATGGGGTGGCTAGCATCATCATCATAACCATCATCCACAAATTCACTTTGGGTGCTGCCCTGTGGAAATATTCCAGCCACAGCCTTAATATGATCATCCACACTTTTTTCATCAGCATCTGAGTATTTGGATAGCCTAACCTCAGGATCAGTGGAAACATGAAACTATGAGTGATTAGCATGATCAGAATCATGTTCAACTACTGTGAGGAGTGGGACATCAACTACAATGAAGTCTGCAGACTTTTTCACACCCAATAACTTTGCCAGGGTTGAACTTATCAACCATGCTGTCACTAACTTTACTACCAGCAGGGACAACAGCATCACCAACCAGCACTGAGGCAACTAATTTCATTGTGAAAAAATATAGTTGGATAAATCCTTTTACTTGCAACAACTACTACCTTTGCCTTCTGCTGCATACTAACACAGCCATGGCCATGACCAAGACCACTCTTAACACTGCTAGACTTGCTAGCCCCTGATGAACCTGCCTCATCATCACAATTTCCATTGCTAATAGTCTTCTTGGCAGCAGTGCCATAGTCAGAAACAGCTTTGCATGACCGTGTCTTTGCGTGCACTTTAAAGATTACACAGAAAATTAACAACTTTATATTTCTGCAGTTTTTGGTGGATGGGAAACAAAAAAAAGGAAAGAGATGCAGTCACACAGGCACAAGACCTTAGCCAGTCTTCAAAAGTCCAAAAACAATAACTTGTTTTGTGGGGGAGTGGGGATCACCAGTAGCTACACCGAAGCAGGGAAAAATATTGCAGACAGGCTGAGAAATTCAGAGTACTGCTATTGCAGAGCCGCAGTAAAATGCATACAAATTGACAACATGCAAACAGATTAAAGGTCAGTTGCAGAAAATGTAACTATTCAGTAAACTACAACACCGACAGTCTTTTAAACCACACTTCCTGGTACAGAGCCACTTCTAGAGACTGGGGGCAGGATTCATGAAGTGAAATAGGACTAAGTCCCACTCCTTAACCCCAGTTGTGCACCGAAATTGGAGCAGCTGCGGAGCGGCTGATCCTCAGCCACAGCAGCTGTGGAGGATACTACGGTGGGTCCCACTGCCTGTAGCAGCCTCCTGCAGCTGCGGTGCTGTCCCTGGCAACAGCACCCACAAGCTGCCATATTCTGTGGAGCCAGTCATACTCCAGCGCCACCTTTGTGAATACCTACAGCTATGGGCAACCTGCGGCTTCGCAATTGGAAACTCACTAGCACCGAGGTTTTCCCGCAGCTGCGGGACCTTCCCCAACTTTCATGAATCCTGCCCTGGGTTCCAAGTGACAATATGTACTGGATACCAGAAACAATCACAGAACTCACAGCTCCCAAAAAAACTGATGTCCATACAGGCCTCTTGCAGACTACAAAAGGTTTATTGCCAAACTCCACAGATGCCAAAAACAGGTGTACAAAATAAACTGACATTTCACCTTCTTTGAGGCTTTGTCAAAGTTTGACAAAGCTCTTTTAAACCAACTGAATAAATGCCCAGCAAACAGCAGGAAATTATAAAAAATGAATATAAGTATTAATGTGTGTACCTAAACACACAAATACTAAAACACTAGCCAACAACACTTACAAAGGCTGGCTTTCTCTCTGTGGTCTGTAAATCTCCTTTCTACACCACAGACAGCCCCTCCCTCAAAGCATACTTCTACTGTGTTTGTCAGTACAGAGCCTGAATGTACTAAATTAACATTCAATATTCACCACAAATCAATAAATGTTGGATGATATAAACACACAAGGGTTTGCTACAATTGATGTAATAAATTTGTAGATAAAATTTAGTCACAAAAATGAATTTTAAAGGTTTTAAACTAGTTTGATTCTCAGCGCTCTGGGACCAAATTGTCTCCAGCTTTCCACTACACATATTATGCTGAACTGAGGCTGGGCAAGACAATTTAGAGCCTATGTGACCTTACATCCCATGAATAACTGCAAAATTTACATTTAATACCCAAAACAAGGCAAAGTAACTCAAAGTATATAGGGAACAATGGAAACTTCATGTTACTTCAAGATGCAAAGTTGTTCACTTCACCTTTCATAGTATTTTCTTGAAATTCGGGTAATACGTGAAATACTACATGTAGTAAAGTTTATGGGCTTTGCCCACCTCTAGATATGAAATGATATGATATGATATGATATGATATGATATGATATGATATGATATTACTTAAGCATTGGTTAGGGTTCGTATTCAACTGGCAAAAGCAGGGAAAATTTGGAGTTAGGGTTTCCAACCCTACCCCCCCAAACAGGAAAAGGAAAAAACATTACAGGTTTTGCTGCTCTTATTCTTGGCAAATCAGGGGTGGGATCTTCCTTGGGATTCTCAAACCTAACACTCACCCCATTGTGATATAGCCTTTAAATGTACAGAACTGTGTCTCCCCACCTCCTGTAGGCCCTGACTAAAGAAAACATATCACATGTCACCTTATTCAGTCATGAAATGGGGCAAGCATTAGGGTTGAGAACCCCAAAGAGATCCCTCCCCTAATTCGTCAAGAGTAATGGCAGCAAAAACTGTAATGTTTTTCCTTTTTCTGCCTGGGGGTTAGGGTTTGGAGTTAGGGTTGGAAACATTAACTCCACATTTCCCTGCTTTTGTCTGTTTAATCTGAACCCTAACTGACACATTAACACATTTTTGCAAAGAATTTCCTTACTTTTGGAGATAGTAGAATCATATCCTCATTTGCAAAGATCCCTTCGGGACCTGCATGAACACATCCATCAGCCTAGGCCCTGCACTTACATCCCTCCATAGATGCACACATCCATCTGGCTATGGAAATACATGGCCCACAAGCAATGTATGTATTTACTTTTATTTGTTTTTTTTTTGTGGGGCTCACTTCAAAGGAAAACATATATTTAGTGCCCCTCTTAATTGGCAGCTGTTCATTGTATATGGGCAAAAATGTATTTTTGCTTCATTATCCATAAGTCAGTAATTTTTATTGGTTTGCTCTGAAAGTTGCTATGGTTGTAATGGAAGACAAGATACACCATTGGTGTATTTTTGATGATTATCGTACTTTCATTGTGGATATGTCGCCATGGTGAAAAATGGAGTAATTTTGGGATGCAGTGTGTACCCCATTAACATTCCATGGGGGATTCTGTATTTGTGTTGTACTACTCATTGGCACCTTTTCTTGATATATACATTGTCCCTTAACTCCAATTATTGATGGACTTATGGCTTGTTAACGTTGCAGTGTTATTCTATTGGATTTTCATTTTTTCATGGCTCCTAAATTATTTCAGAGGTAATATGTGTTAGTGTATGAATAGATAGGCCAGTGACAGAGCAAAGACTGATGGCACATTCATAAGGTAGAAAAATTAATGGGCAGACTGGATGGGCCTTGCTGTCCTTATCTGACGTCAACTTCTATGTTTCTATGTTTCTATGTGTTGTAGTACTCACTGAGACTTTTTTGAATACATACAGTAGATTATCCCTTAACTCCACAGAGTGACAGAGTTATGGCTTGTTAAAGTTGCAATATTATCCTATGGGAATTTTCATTTTTTTAATCTTTATGGTTTTTTATATGGCCCATACATTTTTTGGGGGTATTATGTGTTACTGTTGTAGTACTCATTGAAACCTTTCTTTAATACATAGATTTTTCCTTAACTCCACAGAATGATGGAGTTATGGCTTGGTTTTTTTTGTAGACTTTCTTTATCTCTGACCTCATGGAACTCTGTCAGGCTGCCTCACTCACCTCAACTGCTCTACAACCCACCTGATCCTTTCCCCACCAGGAAATCAGGGACAGACACTCCCCACCTACCTCAGTCTGAAGATCCCTGCTCATTGCATTAGACCCAAGACAAGGCGGAAGATTGAGACATCTGGTGAGGCAGGCACTGAAGGTTGCTGTTGCTTATCTGTGGGGCCAGGGCTTTTCTGTTTCTATGTATTTTCCCAGAGCAAGGATGTGCAATGACACCCTGCACATGATGGATACACACCCACACCCATGCGTAAGACATCCGCCGCCACTCCCAACCTTGGAAGAGCATGCCACAAGGTGCACCACCCCAGTCACCAACAGGGTCCACCAGCACTGTGGCAGGTGTACCCACCCACCCCAGGAAAGGAGAACAGTCCTCCAGATGCTTAATCCTTTCCTTCCCCTGCTGACCCTAATGGCCCTAGTTCGCTCCTGAACCTGGGTTGCCAGCATAGCGTGAGGTGTGGCATCCAGTGCTTCAACTCTCAGCACTACCGGGATGGTGAGTTATGGCTTGTTAATATTGCAATGTTATCCTATGGGAATTTTCATTTTTTAAACTTAATGGTTTTTTATATTGGCCCCTAAATTTAATTTTTTGGGGGGTGCATTTTATGTGACTGTCGTAGTACTCACTGAGACCCTTTTTTCATATACTGTATATAGATTGCTCTTTCATTCCAAAGACTGACTTACTTACTGCTTGTTAAAGTTGCAGTGTGTTATCCTATGGGAATTGTAATTTGTAAATATTTATTTGAGCGGGGTAGGATAAGGAGGAATGTGAGGAAGTTTTTCTTTACTGAAAGGATGGTTGATGTATGGAATAGCCTGCCCCAGGAGGTGGTGGAAGCAAACACAGTTGGAGGATTCAAGCATGCTTGGGATAGGCACAAGGGAACCATAGAGGTGGTAAAGAGGAGCTAAAGTGAATGACCAAGTAGGGGCAGTGGCCGCTGATACAGGTAAGTAACATGGGATCTAGTCCTTATCTGCCACCAAATTCTGTTTCTATGTGTCTATGTTTCTATGTTTTTTATATGGGCCACTAAATTCTTTTGTAGGGTATTAATTGTTAGTGTTGTAGTAATCATTAAGACCTCTCTTTTTATATATAGATTGTCCCTTAACTGCAAATAATGATGAAGTTATGGCTTGTTAAAGTTGAAATGTAGAAAAAAACTACATCCAAATTATTTTTTCACATGAAGAAATCCTTTTTTCGTGAGATTGTGTTGTTCTCATAAAAATAGATTCCTTCATATGAAAAAAGAATGTGAAAAAAGTCCTACATTTTTGTATGAAGGAATCCTTTTTGTGTCATTATCATAAGAAAAGATTCCTTCATATGACAAAAGAATATGACAAAATCTAAGTCCAATTTTTTTTCATGTGAAGGAATTTATTTTCATGAGCTCGTGTCATTCTCATGAAAAAGATTCTTTTATATGAAAAAAATGTGAAAAAAGTCCAATTTATTTTTATATAAAGGAATTGTGCAGTGTCAGTGGCTCAGTAGGTAGCACACTCACTTCTGAAGCTGGGAGATCAGAGGCCTGTGGGTTCAGTTTCCACATCTGGCATTTGGTTTAATATCCCAGTACTGACACTGTAGTGCAGCATGAGAGGGGTGCTGCACTTCTGAGGTGCCGTCTTTTGGATGAGATGTTAAACCGAGGTCCCATCTGCCTGAATTGGTGGTAGTTCAGGTGGACGTTAAAGATCCCATGGCACTTATCGAAAAGAGTAGGGGTACATTTTATTAAACAGAATATCGGAGCATAAGCAAACAATAAAGAAAAATTAGAAACAAAAGCATGGAATCAAAAACATAGTCAAGTTGACAAAAGAAAAAGTAATACAAAGGGTATCAGGAGTCACCAACAATAATAACTAAAAAAGATGAAAAAAAAAGGAATACTGTTCAAATAGGAAAAAAAATAACCAGCAGCCAGGAACAGGACCCCTTTTCCCAGTAAAGTGAAGAAGCAAACAAGGAAATCCCCAAAAAATCATCATGTCACCGCTGGCAGTTCAGTAATCCAAGGCAACTCCTTCCATAATTCAGCTATCTCATTACCTGATAAGGCAAGACATTCAGCAGCATAGGCAGTTTTAACATCTTTCAGTATCTTGTTACCTAGCTCCAAATGGGAGCATTCCTTTTGCTGTAAGGTAAAAGCACACCTAGCCAACCAAATATTCCACTTAATAATAGTAAATAGGAGATGAAGAATACCCGTATTCCACTTTCTCCAAACAGGTAAAGCAAAACCATACATAAGGAGGTTATAGGTCAGGTGTGCAAATATAGGCATGTCCCACAAATCAGCCAAGTAAACCCAAAAAGAATTAATAAAGGAACAATGAAAAAATAAATGCTCCACAGTCTCAGTTAAATTAGCACAAAGCAGTCAGCTACAAATTTTATCCTGTACCTGTTTATGCTTATGGTTAGCTTTAACATTAATCCTCCCATGACAGGAAAGCCAATGGAAATCCCACATATGAATAGGGATCTTGGAATTATGATAAAAAAGGCTCCAAGAGGAATGAAACTGGTCAGGACAGCCCAAAAAAACATCAGGAATGCCACAGAGAGAGGACAACAGGGATCTATAGAGTACCTTATGGGAAGCAGAAAATAAAAGTTGTTGGGGTGTAATCCTCCATTGCTTCAAATGAAGAAATGTCTCTCTAAGATACTATAGAAAAACTGGGCCCCATGGGGCTCCCATTGGCGGAACCAGGGCTCACAATTCCCAAACAACCAGGGCCTCCAACCCTTACCCGTATTAACAAATAAAGGTTTCAAAGTAGACATAAAAAATTACTATTAAAAAATAAAATGGGGTTAACCATATCCAGGCCACCCTCCTTAATGGGCAAATATAATACATTCCATTTGATAGGGTTAAGATGGCTGCCCCAAATGGCTTGAAAGAAAACACTCAAAATGGAGGTTCCCAATTTTTTTGGAATGGGAAACACATAACTAAGATATAAGAAAACCAGAATAAGAAAAGTCTTAACCAAAACAAAACTTTTTTTCTTCCCAATTTTACTTTTATTCCATTGCGTGACTTTATGTTTCCCAAGAGCAAGTTTCTCCTCCCAGTTTAAGGTAGCCATCTCAATGGAACATAGCTTAATCCCAAGGATGGTCTGAGGGCCCAAGGTGAGAGAAATAGGCCCTAGAGTGGACTGGGAACTGGGCTTAAGACCCAGAGCCTTCCCACAGCATTTATCTAAATTCAAGGAAGCACTGGACACTGCACCAAAGGATGAACAGAGGTGAAGAGCCCAATGAAGAGACTGGCGGTCATCAACTAATAAACAAAGGTCATCAGCATAAGCAATGACTCTGGCTGAAGCCTGAGCCAACGGCCCTAGCATTGGAGCGAAAGTCGAAAGGCCATTAATGGACTGCAGCAAGGGATCAATAAAAAAGTATACAGTACAGGGCTCATGGGACAACTCTGCCAGACACCTCTTTTAATAGAGACCATGGGGCCAACATGGCCAATCACAACTGGTGTCACAGTAGCAGTAGCATAGAAGGACTGAATCCACCCTACCAGGAGAGGTGGAACAAGACAGTGACTGAGAGTTTCCCATAAAAAGGTATGGCAGATGGAATCAAATGACTTCCTCTGATCGAGGGACACCACAAATCCACTGCAGGAACCTTTTAGACCATGGGAAAAGATTTCCCATAATAGGATCAAATGATCCTGGAAACTATGGGTACGGATGGCACAAGCCTGTTCTGGGGACATAACCTGTTCAGCTATCAGAAGCAGTCTATTAGTCAGAATTTTAGTAAGCAATTTACAATCTGCATTCAACATGCAGATAGATCCCCAATTATTCAGATCAACCTTTTCCCCTTTTTTAAAAAAAAAAATCAAAGTTCCTTTATTAAAACTCAAAGAATAGTACTAGTGCTCAGCATAGCATTAAATACAGCAGCAAGTTCAGGGCACAGATGGTCATCAATCATTTTATATAATTCAAAAGGTAAATCATCCAGCCCAGGGGAAACATTATTTCTCAAGTGCTGGAGAACAACTTCAGCCTCCTCATGGGTAAAGAACGGTCTGCCTGTTGCACTATTCAAGAGGGAACTGTTGGTACTGGGATGGTCCTCAAAAACTCTTGAATCTCCCTAAGGTCTGAGGCTATGTCATGAAAAGAGCTCTGGAGAAGTCAGCAGCTATGTGGGAAAGTGAAATACTAGAGGTGTGTAAGAGGCCAGAGGAGTCTCAAAGACTGGACATGGTGTGAGTCCCCACTCTGTAGGCCTGCTCAGTAAAGGGGTCAACTTCCTGGGAAGTGCCCTAAGTGCCAAATTTATGTTGGTTATACAAACGAGCAGCATGTTGAGAGGAAAATAACATCATTCTTTGCAAATCAATTGAATTTTGGAAATAAGGTCTTGACCAGTAGTGTGGGCAATAGTCAGTAAATTCTGAAGGTATCGTCTGTTCTTTAGATAGGTCAAGTAAGCAGTACTACACTTCTGATTACTATAACGTTTTAAAAGAAGAATTAAATCAGCTTTTGTATCCATCCACCAAGTAATAGAGTCATCATAGAAAAGTAACACAGATTTCCGAGCAATAAGAAATTGGTGTAGTGCAGACAATAACTCTGGGTCTGTCAACAAAGATGTTTTAAATTTCCAAAATCTCGGACCTTGGCAATGGGAGGGGGTACCACCAATAGAGATGGATAATTCAACCGGAGTAACAGTAGCATTCAAAATAGGTAGTGTTGGGGATGAAAAAATAAAGTTGATTCTAGTGGCCGAGACACCTTTGTGAAATGTGAGGGTGTGCTGATTAGTAAAGTCTAAGTAGGTGTCTCGTAGGTGAGCTGTACGGATAACAATATGTAGAAAGTGAGAATCACAAAAAAGCTTCATAGTGGTAGCAAAAGAATGTTTGTCCTGCAGACTCAGGCCACAGTTGAAACCCCAGCAAACAGAATCTGCTTGGAGATGAATAAATAAAGCGGGATAAGAGAAAGAATGTCAATACGACTCAATTTAGCTTGTGGAGCATACATATTAAATAAGCGAAAGGGTATGTGATGTATAACAGTGTCAAGAGTAAGGACTCGGCCAGGCACTAAATCATAGAGTTTAAGCAAATGAAAATTGAGAGAATGGATTAAAATACCAACACCAGAGCAGGTCTCATGGCCAATGGACCAAAAAGAGGGGCAGCAAAACCAGTTTCTTTGAGCATGATGTAGTTCATGCAAAGTATGGAAGCAAATATCCTGTAAAAAAAATCAAGCCAAGTTGTAATGAAGCAAGGAAAGCAAAAACTCAGTTCCTCTTGTCTATACATTTAATGCTGTTCACATTCAACATGTGACAAGCAAAAGGTGAGAAAGTAACAGGCAGCATGAGAAAAAGGGCAGGAGCACAAAGAACCAACCAGAGGAAAAAAACACTATTTCTTTTTGCCCGAACCAGCCATACTCTTTCCTTTAGTCTGGGCTTTACTTTTCTGAGCACCTCTACTCTTAGTCCCCATTTTAGTGTCAGTAGTCCCATCAGGGTGGGATGAAGGGATAAAGGAGGAATCAGACTCCTCTTCAGAGTCAGCAGAAGTGTCCTGCAAAACATCATAAGGATTAGAAACAGGAATAGGCAAGGGTCTGAGGGCCTTAGGGGGCGGTGGGCAGCTTTTTGTTTGGACCTCATAGAGCATCTACAGCTCACAGGAAGAGGCTCGGGGGGGCATTCCAGTGTCAACCGGGGCCACCCCCAAGAGTTCAGGGCAACAACTGCAGGCACCAAAGAAGGAACAGGTGGAGTGCAAGACCCTGGGCACTGTACAACACAGGACTCAGGTGCAGGTGCAGTCGATGTGGAGGGTTTGGGAGGGGCCCAAATCCAGCTGTGGTAGAGAAATCTTACTCTGAAGTTTAGCCTTCTGGGATTGGGAGATAATAAAATGCTGATCAGCTGCCCATGTACAGTTCTGAAAAGTGTGCCCAGGTTCCTCACATAAACTGCATTTACTCTCATTCAGGCAGGCAGAGCTAACATGACCCAACTCTCCACAGGAGTTGCATTTAACCTTATCACAAGCACTACTCAGGTGAGAGGGATTGCCACACCTGTAGCTGGCCTTAGGCTGGCCGGAATAAAACAACACCCCCATCACAACCCCAAAAAAATGAATTAGGCAGGTGGAGAAGTCCAGAGTCATCAGACTTGAGCAGCACCTTGATCCTCCACCCCCCCAAGTCCATATATTTTCAGAGTCCAATATGGCCTCAGGTTCCCCAATAACAGTGCAGCGCATTTTCAACCAATAAATCACATCAGACACATCCACTCCTTCATTACAAAACAAAATTGATATAGTTTTATAGGCAGGCTTAGTTAATGGAATGGCCATAAAAGGTATACACAAAGCTGTAGTTTTCAGTGAGTGATATTTCACCCAAATTCTGTCCAAACCTCGAAGCCTCTTGAAGCTGATATCAAAAGTGGTCTCCCCAAGATATGAATAAGGGCATAAAATTCGTGGGCAAAGAACTTCATGGAGTCTTCTAGTAAAGTTCTGGCCACATAGACACGATCAGGGGGGTCTGGCATACCACCAGTATAAGAGAGATGGGCAGAATTATGGCATTTAGCAGGTAAGACAGGGAGCCAAAACAATGAGGAAAAAGTTTTCTTCTGTCTGTCAGGCATGAGTTTCAAAGGTGCTGCAGGCAGAGAAGGGTCAGGGTCTGCAGTAACAATCGGAGCAGCTACAAGAGGGAGATGCAGGGCAGGGTGTTGGGTGAGATGTAGGCCATCAGGGATGGCTGGGGGATCAGCCAAAACCCACTCAGGGCTCGTGTCTGTAGTGACTGTAGGGCAAGGAGGTAAAGCAGAAGTCACAAAGTCAGCCTCTATCGGCATACAGATAGGAGATTTACCAGGAGACCAGCAAGCATCAGGAGAACACTTTTCCCAGCCAGCACCCTCTAATGCTGAGTCCACGGACCAAGGCCCAGTCCCCAGAATGTCAGTAGCCTGGATAGCCAGACATGGAGGGTGTAAGGCAGGCTCAATAGGAACAGTAACAGAATCACAAGCAGTGGTTGCAGGCAAAGTAGGAAGTGAATCACAGGCAGACTTACAGTGTTCATCAGCAGATGGTGGGTCCTGTAAATGAGTAGAAGGATGACTCAACGGGGGTTCAACAGAAACTGCAGAGCTGTCAGTACAGGACTGCCAAATTTTCTGCATAAGAGCTGCTTTCCTCACAAGAAACTTCCTTTCCTCAGATTCTAAAAGCAGCTGTAAATCATGGGTCTCGGCTGACTGCTCACCAGAAGAAGCAGCCAAAGATTCACTTTCAGCCTCCTCAGAACTGACGACCAACTCAGAGTCCATGTTAGGGTCAGGAGCCAGCAAATTCAAAATAATACCATCAGCAGCAGCAGATTATAAATCCAAATGATTTATTTCCACCACATTCTCCTGAACATCAAGTAAACCAGCAGTCCCAGGCAAAGACAAGGCAAGAGGAGAAACCAACCCTCCAACCTCCATGGCTTCCACCACCACTCCAGAGCTCTCGTCTGCCATCTTGGCCAGCCAGAATCTCCCCTGCAGGTGAGTAGGGGAACTTCCCCAGTGTCCTGGCCAAATTTTCCACATTCACTAAAAATACCAACAGCTTAATCTGGTTCAAGGTCAGTTGGCATTCATCTGTATCCCCCTCCCCTGGGTCTTGCCTGAAAAGAGGCAGGATTTGTCTAGTGCACTTACCCGGTCAACGAAAACTAACTAAATAAATAAATAAAATCCTTTTTGTGAAATGGTGTTGTAATCATGAGAAAAGATTCTGTTATATGCAAAAAGAATGTAAAGAAAAAGAGTAGATTTTTTTTTGTATGAAGGTAATTTTTTTCATATGGCTTTATTCCTGCTTCATATAGCCATATGAAGAAAGAAAATTGACTCATGAAAAAAATATATTTAGAATGTTAAAAACACATTTTTGGATATTTTTTTCCAAAAACTAACTGCAGAATCCAACTAATGGGGTCCTGAAAGCAAGATACATGTGTTGGTGTCTTTCCATGATATGTTTTCTAGGAGTTTTCAAGAAAATTTTTTAGAAAAAAATGGAAACAAGGTGGTGGCCATACAAAGAAAAAAATTGTTTCTAATGAACCAGGGTTACCCCCCACCCCAGAATCCTTTTTTTGTATGGCCAACTTATTTTTTCTTTCCTTTTTTTTTGTATTAATATTTTATTAGTTTCAAACCACAAAAATACAATACAATGATTATTAGATTACTGGATACAAAGTCATCAATAAAAGCAAAGAAACATTATTAGGTTACCAGAAGGTTGCATAAACCATAAGTTACTCAATCAGACTAATAGGACAGTAATTTAAGGACTGAGATCAAGTGACAATGCCATAGCATTCAGTAAAATGAAACACAACCTTACAAAACAGATAAAAGAAACATACAGGATGTCACACTACCAGTTCTAAAAAGGGGGGCTACAGTATGTATCTAGAAACTCAGATGACTGATTGAGCAGGAGGTGACATATTCTCTCATTTTGTGCTAGAATTGACATATTTATTTATTTAGTTTTTGTTGACTGGGTAAGTGCTAGTGGTGGGCTAAGTGGGCTCAATCTGCTCTGCAAAGTGATTCACAGGCGCAAAGGTGGATTCGTGAGTGCTCACAATGCTGTGAGATGCCATATAATGAGAGCGAAGTGCATTGAAAACAGCTACTTCACGTTACTCCACCTCCACTGGTCACTTCTCTTTCAATTTTTAAGGCGAAGTACATTGGTGGCAGTTCACTTCACCTCACTTTGCCTTGTTTTTGAGCTCCAAAGGAGGATTTTGCAGTGATTCATGGGAGTTCAGGTCACATGGGCTCTATATTGATCTGCACAGCCTCAGTTCGAGGTAGTATGAGTAGGAAGGAGTAGGAGACAGTGTGCTCTGATAGCTGTCTGTAGGAATCTTTTAAAAGCTGTTCAAAAATCATTTTTGCTTTTTTTGGGGGATCCAACTGTAGTTCATGTACTTCATGTGATTGTAGAAAACCCTCCTGTGCTCACATCATCGAGCGTTTTTGTTTGTGTGTGGATTTTGAATGTAAATTTACAACATTGAGTGTGTGTGGTGAAAGGCAGTGAAGTGTGCTGTGTGGGGAAGGGGCATATCTGTGTGTAGGTAGATTTAAGTTGGAGAACTAGTGATTTCTTTGTGTTTTGGTAATATTTTTGTTATATAACTGACTGTGTTACTATACACATAGTAAAATTGTCAGAGATATCACAAATTTTCTTGCTGCTTGTTCTGTGAATGTGGTACAGTGTTTCATAAGGTCAGGTTGTTTAAATTACAAATTTACATTACGTGGCACTGAGTACACTGAACTTTTGCATTTGCATCGCATTCCTTGATCAGCATTGTACACAAAGTGTTCTGTGTTGTGTGTGCAGTGTTGCATGCATCAAATATAATACACCTTTTAAAATTTGTGACACAGATCAGTATAAGTGCAACTAAGCGCAGCAGTGTGAACCTGCTATCCACTGCAGCTGCCTGATTTTGTACTGCGATCGTGTTCTCTGTTCTTAGTGTTGCTGCTTGTAGTGCTGTAAAAATCAGCAATGTCTGTATTCAGTGCCCCCACACGTTGAAAATATATTTTTTACCAGATTGGATTGTTTTTGTGACTCCATCAGCACCACTGGTTACTGAAGTTGTTTTAATTCTGTGACAGTGTCACAACACAGTAGTCCCCTTATCTGTTGCTGAAGAAGTTGTTTATTTTGCTTCATGTCCAGTTAGCGATAGTAGCGAGTAGCAACCCACCAGTCAGAAAGTGAATGTATCAAAATCTGAATTTGGTAATAATATTTGTGGTTGATCCCCCAAAATGCCTGTAAAGAGACGTGCAAGTAAAGCTGTTTCTGGCCATGGCGATGTTGGCAGTAAGAGGGTCTGTGGGCATAGTAGTAGTACGTGGACGGAGAAGTGCATTGGTGATGTGAGGAAAGGTATTTCTCCTACAATGTTTTTTACAGCCTAATCAGTAGCTTCACTGATAGTTGGAGGAGATGATGTTTTTCCAGCCAGTGGTGTTAGTGTTACTGGTGCTAGTGGTGGTGGAGGTAGTATTAGCATTGTTGCGTCAAGTTCTAATTCCGACTAGTGTACTGTATCCAAACATATTGAGTGTGAAGCAGTGCAAGTGAGTAAAAGCATAGATGATGTCATACTTCCCAGTAACATCCCATTAACTGAATCTGATTCTGATTATCATGTCAACGATAGCATACAATGTGATATTCCATCCACCGTGGCACTTTACGTCACTCATTTTCCATGCAACAGTGATTCACAGTGTGGTGAAAAAATATAGGTGATGGTGGTGTAGATGCTGATGATGAATGTGATGATGCTGATGATGTTGATGTTGCTGTTATTGCAACATGCAGTCCACATGTTAGCATCCAAGCAGAAGATGTGGATGTGTGTGACAGTGACATTGATGAATATGATGATTTAATTGACCCCAGTTGGGAACAAGAGAAAAATAAATTAAAAGTGGTTGTGTCTGAAATATGTGAATCTGTTTGCAGGAATATCCCCCATAAAAACTTGTGATGTACCGGTTTTAGTGGATGATGATGATGATGATAACAACTCAGTACTCAATATGATAGGTAGTCATGGTGGTCAGTTGCAGTCCAGGTGTGCAGTGCCAGAAACATCACGTGCCCTCTCCACTTCAGTGCTTAAAATAACCGACTTACATAAGCCACATCATCATGGACATGTTAAAAGCAGAGCATCACAGTCCCTTGTTTGGGATTTTTTTGTTCAAGATGCAAATGATGATTCAGTTGCAATCTGCCAGGTTTGCCATGTGCGTGTGAGTCGAGGTAAAAAGGGGAGCCACCTTGGGACAGGAGGATAGCATACACATCTTAAGAATAGGCACTTGGCTCTGTGGACCCAGCACAAGCTGGCAGCTAATACCAGACTTGGGCGTTCACCCGTATCACCAGCAGCAACCATAGCCAGCATGTTATCCCCTTCCATGACTGTTAAGCCCAGTAGGAAATTAAACGTGTGCAGTAGTGCGGTAATAAGAGCAGAGGATTACTACAGGCATGATGATGATGAGGTGGAGGACCATAATGACTTTGAAATGTTGTCCAGTGCTGGTGAGAGTAGCAGTTTTTGTGGTGGTGGTGGTGAATGCAGTATGTCTAGTGCAAGTGGTACATCAACCCCGGTTGGCAAATCCGGAAAAATAACATAATTTCTGGGTTTGTCATCATCACCTGTGCAACCGTCTTCATCAATTGTCCACACTCCACCCCCTGCCAATGCCATTCATCACAGAGCACAACCATTTGTGACCAACACACACTCTGTAAAACGTTTAAGTCAGCCCATGTTACAGAGTGTTTTTGCGCATAAGCTGAAGTACCCCCCAATCATACAGTGTCACGTGAACTTAATGCTGCTGTAGCAGAAATGCTGGCAATTGATCTTTTGCCCTTCTCCTTTGTGGAGAATTTTGGGTTCCGGTGGTTTGCCGCCCGGCCTGTCCAAAATGGAAAGTCCTATCCAGGACATACTTTTCTATCCGTGCTGTTCCTGAGTTATTCCGCACTGTCTCAGACTGAGTAAGACATGCCCTTCAACATTCCTCCTCTCCATTCATCCATTTAAGTATGGATATGTGGACAAGTGGCAAAACAGCTGGGAGTTCATATCTGTGTATAACTGCACACTGGGAGCAGGTGCCGAGGGTTGTTTGTGATGCTGGTAGTGTGAATAATCAGTGCAGGAAGGTGGATTGTCATGGTAGCAATCTTCCTTGAATTCATCAGCATGCAACAATTGTTATGCGCAGTGTGACCTGTTCACACACTGGTGAGAACATGTTGGACGTGGTACTGACTGAAATTGACAGATGGCTAAACCCTCTGTCCTGACAGCTGGGTTCATAGCAAGTGACAATGGGTCAAATGTGGTGAAATGCATCACGAATGGTGTTTTTTTTCATGTTCCATGCATGGCCCACTGTTTAAATCTTGTAGTTCAGGAGTTTCTGCAGCACCCTGACATAAAGGAAATGCTGACCATTGCACAACGTATCTGCTCTCACTTTTCAAGATCTGGAAAGGCCCGTGACCAACTGCGGCAGTTGCAGATACAAAACAGCCTGCCTCAGCACTGCTTGAAGCTGGAAGTTGTCACCCGATGGAACTCCATGTTATACATGGCAGAGATGTTGTATGAACAATACAAAGCCATCACAGAATATCTTGTTATGCACAGTAGCCGTGACAGTTCTGGGGCCTCCATGCCTATGACAACTGAACAGTGGCGCTTCATGGACTCTGTAATAACAATTTTGTGGCCTTTTGAACATGCCACACAGGCAGTGAGTGGCGAGTCTGCCTCCATTAGCCAATCAATTCCACTGCTGTGGGTGCTGAGGCAGACATTGGTGAATGTACAGCATAGCCTTGATGTTGCCAGAGACGGTAGTAGCAGTATGTTGCTGCAACACATGCTGACAGTATTCGACCAGAATCATCACATTGTAAGCATTCAGCGTAGTGACAGCTTTGCCATGGCAACAATGCTGGACCCACGATACAAACGTGGAATTGCATCAGTACTGGAGGGAGGGCCTGAACAGGTAAAAAATATCAGTGGTCAACTGGTTCACTTGGTTCATGGGGCACAGAAGTCATGTGCCAAGGTTTGCAAACCTCAGCAGCATAATCCAGCTGAAGGTGTAGCTGGAGGACCAGCAAGCATATCACGCAAGGGTAGGGGGACTGTAGTTCCTGGTGGTCTGTCATCCAAAGTGGTTGGTGTCAACACGCTTTGGGAGGCTTTGTCCCAAGTGGGTATTTGTGACATCAATGATTCCGGGGAACAGGTTGATGCATCAACAATCGGACTTAGTGTGGCACAGAGAATGGTTGAGTCATATTTGTCTGAAAACAGGCATCTGACAATAAGTGAAGATCCTCTTTTGTACTGGAGTGGAAAGGTCAGTGAATGGCCAGAGCTGACTGTAGTGGCACTGAAGTACCTCACATGCCCACCCTCCAGTGTAAGTGTTGAGAGGGTATTCAGACCAGCAGGTGCAATAGCCAGGGATCGTCAGATAAACCTGTCTCCTGCAAATGTTACTTTGCTAACATTCATTAAAATGAATGAAAGGCACATACCAGCACAGACTGCAACCTCAGTATTCGTACCT
Source organism: Neoceratodus forsteri (assembly GCA_016271365.2). Taxonomy (NCBI): domain Eukaryota; kingdom Metazoa; phylum Chordata; order Ceratodontiformes; family Ceratodontidae; genus Neoceratodus; species Neoceratodus forsteri. Next base: position 39,595,089 of record JADMNL010000028.1, on the reverse strand, counting down.
CGGCCTAGTCATGGTGGTCTTGCTGATGTGGAAATGGAGCATCCTGGGGGCACTGGCAGTGGCTGCCTGAAATGGCCCATCACTGATGTAAATGATGACACAATGGAGAAAGAATTTCCCAGTGGTCAGACTTCAGACATCGATGACTGTGAGGGCTGTTTTCTTTATGAGGATGATGATGTGGTTAATGTTGACAGGTTTTAACTGCAGTATTTAAAAGGCGGTGTGCCCCCCACCCCAGACCACCACCACCGGGACTGATGTTATCCAAGTCTGCTGCCACCATGAGTCTGTCTGCCCCCCCATGGACCACCACCACCACCACTGGAACTGATGTTATCCAAGTCTGCTGCCACCATGAGTCTGTCTATCCACCCCAGACCACCACCACCGGGACTGATGTTATCCTATTCAAAAAAGTTCATCAACATGATCAGGCACACCCCTTCCTGACCTGAGCTTGGGCACACATGTAACACGCAGAAGTCGTTTCATTCCATGACCATGACCATCATTAAGAACTGGACTCCAGAAGAATGCTGATGAAATCTGTGAAGAAATAAAAAAATAACAAACCATTACAGACAAAACTGAAAATATGATCCCCCCCCCCAAAAAAAAGAAATACTTACCTTCATGTGCTCGAGAGTTATCCAGTTCCATTTAAGTGCAAAAAATTCTCATTGAGCACTGGACGGTGCAAGCGACAGTCTGAGATTCAGTCACCTGTGTGTGATGCAGAACAATAGCATGAATACATGTCCATGTCAAGTTCAACCCCCTCATCATCACCTACAAAATACACAACCATATATCAATATATATATATATATATATATATATATATATATATATATACTCACCAAGGCTACTATTACTGTACATCCAAAGGGCACCTTTCAATCAAGTTGAGATGATCACTTTTCACTTCTCTGCACACAAGGAGGATGCATTCTGGGCCTGCAGAAAAAATCTGGGGCCTCTGTGCCACTGTTGTGCGCATGATTGAGTGCACCATAAATTCTGGGGGACTTTGTATGTGCTGAAACAGTCTCATTTTACTGGGTTACCACTTGCCAATTTTCTGGACACATGAAGGATGCATTCTGGGACTGCAGAAAAAATCTGAGGACTCTGTGCCACTGTTGTGCGCATAACTGAGTGCGCCATAAATTCTTGGGGACTTTGTATGTGCTGAAACAGTCTCATTTCACTGGGTTACTACTTGTCAATTTTCTGGACACAAGACAGATGCCTTTTACGGATGCAGAAAAATGAGGCACCAAAACAGCGCACATACGCAAAACACACAGACACTTAACAGAAGGAAAGGGCCCCAGAATACAAAGTGTAACGTATACTGAAGACTACAAAAAAAGGGCATAATTACATACAAGGGTCAGGGATGGTGGAGGAAAACATTTTATGGCACAGCAAGGAAGGTGGGGGGGACATGGTGTGAGGAAACAAAACTAATGTGGGATCTTATGGTGATCCAGCAGCAGTTCCAGCATGGACATAATTTGAAGCTGATGTCCCTCTATGTCATCCAGCTACTGCTCCACAGCACTCATCCTCTCGCTGTTCTCCTCAACAGCACTCCAGAGAACTGCCAAGTCAGACAGAGTTACATCCACTTCTCTGGTGTCCACTCCTTCGACAGGCTGACCTGCTGGTGCTGGTGGTGGTGGTGGGGTGCTGATGGAGCAACAGGTGCTGCTGTGGCCCTCCTCTTCTTAGAGATGCCATGCGCGCTATGCACAGTGGCACCCTCTGCCATGGAACTACCAGCAGGTGCAGACATGGTCCGTTGGTCCATTCTGTGGCAGCCTGCCACTCCAACTGGTGGTGATTAAGCATGTGGGTGAGCTGGCCCCCAGTACCCAGGTGACTACCCCGGAGGCCATGGCGCACCTCCACTGCACATAGGCAACACTTGACCGCACTGCTGTCCCCCCGACACAGTCAAAAAAATGCTAAGCAATGGAGGTGCGAGGAGGACCAGTCACAGACAGTGGAGGGCCAGATGAACTGGCAGTAGGCTGCTCACACTGCTCAACAGTTCTGATGGTGGGATCCACACCTGGGCCTGGGGGAACAGGCACATCCTGCTCCAAAGGACCTTGTGCTGGACTTGGTGGTGGTGGTGGTTGAACTGCTTCAGAGTCAGGAGGTGGTGCTGGTCCTGCTTCTGGGGGTTGAACACTCATGAGTGTAGAGTGGTCCAACACAAATGGGCACCCATGCCCCCCACACATGCGCATGGTACGACGACACGTACTATCATGCTCTCCCAGAGCTGCCCCTGCCCCAGACATTCCCTCACCCAGCTCCATCTCACGACACAAGCACAACACACACACACAGTCACACGCACACACAGACAAACAACTAAGTAGGTAAGAAAAAAAATTTACAGAAAGAGCAAATTAGGTAAAAAACAGTACAGAAAAGACAAAAAAATGTAGCTTTTAAAAAAGCTGTGGGTTTAAGTATCAAATGTTAACTTTCTCTGCAATCAAAAATACACTCCTCTCTCTAGCACACACACACTCCTCTCTCTCTCAGTCTGCACAGGAGAAAGTGAAACTGCCCGTGTGACTCACTTCCTTTCTGCCTGGCTACAGAGCATGTGACTTATAGTACTGTAAGCCATGTGATCTGTGGGGGGGCTGCCAAGTCTGAAACACCAAGTGGATCACTTAGAATCATAATGATGAACGCGAAGTCCATTAAAAACAATGACTTTGCCTTACTTTGCGTTCTCATTATGCCAGCGCGTAGTGGTAATGACAAGGCGAAGTGAGCACTTTGCATTGCCCACTCCGCGTGGCGGAGTGGCAAACATAGAGTACCACTTTGGCACTTCACCAGCTAATTTTAAATTTGCTGTATCTCTAGTAAGTGCACTAGCCAAAAAATTACTATTTTCAGGCATGACCGGGAAAGTACAAGGGATTACATCCAAGAAACATTTCAGAAGTCCATTACAATAATACATACAGCTTAATTTATAACCATTTAAACAAGGGTACAACAGCAGATCAATAACAGAACAACAGTGAGCAGTTCATGCAAACAATAACAAAAGCATATGCAACATAGTATGGGAGATACATTCAAATAAACAGATATTAGAATGTGTGACAGCACCAGCCATCAAAGTGCAAGTGCATGTGTCATCACATGTAGGATACAACTTAGCCCAGTGTGACACCTAAGAATTTCAAAAGAGGAAATAGCAGGAGGAGGGCAACTGTGAAATAAAGTAGAGTAAAGGGGGGGGAAAAATTTTAGAGGATAAGTATATGAGGAGGGGTGGAGGGAGGCCAAGGCAAAGACAAAAAGAGCACAAGGGCAGGGGTAAGATAAGAGGAAAGTGGAGAAAGGAGGTGAGAGGATAGTTGTAAGGAGCAGGACAGTTTTGAGAATTACAGATATCAGGGCAAGGGTATGGCAGGCCCCCAAACAAGTCAAGTAGGGTCAAAGCAAGTACAGTGTTCAGCCATTGATAGGTATCATCGGAGCTCACTTTTGAAGTGACAGTGAGATGCAGCCAAAGCCTTAGATCTAAGTGAAGAGCATTCCAAAGCAGAGGAGCAGCATATTTAAATGCCCCAGTGCATATTATTGTAACAATCAGACAGGGAGGGTACAGCCTGCTCTTTCCACTTAGAAAGTAAAAGCCTTTTATGGGCCAAGGCTGCTGACAGAATCCAGTTAATCTGTTTCTTCTAAAGTGGAACTAGCTGTGAGGAAAGCCCCAGTGCAAAAGTCAGAGAAGACAACAAGATCTTAGACACCATAACTATCTTCCAGATCCTATGAACTTGTTCCCAAAGCTAAAAAACTGAGGACAGCTCCATAACATGTGTAAGAGATCAGTGTGAGGCTCATTGCACTTCCAGCATCTACCCTCAGGGCAGAAACCCATTTTCTTCAACCTGCTCGGGGAATACTAGTATTGATGTAAAATTGTGTATTGTATAGTTCTCCCCTGAACCTCTTTGAAAGCTTGATGAGCATTTCTCCAGGCAGAATCCCAATCTTCTGAGGAGATATTCAGGCCAAGAGTGGATTCCCATTTAGATTTTGCATTTTCATTGAGAACAGAACTGTTAGTGCTACTGCACACTAACTTGTAAAGTTTTGATACCCCACCCTTGGAGCTAGCTGCTCCACAAATTGGAGACCAATCCTGCCCACTGCTGGTAACACCAAATTAGGGCCTAGAATGGCATTGGCCAGAGCTTTCCTAACCTGCAGGTAGGTCACAAAATGAAACTTAGAGAGATTAAACCCTCAACTAAGCTCCTGGAATGACTTTAGTACCCCAGAACTGTGATCAATTAAGTCACCCACACTGGAAATGCACTGTCTGAACCAATCAGTATTTTGCAATACTTTGCCCCCCTATCTGTATATTAGGGTCAGCCCACAAACCTTCCAGATGCGAAGGCAATCTGTCTAGTGATAATTTGGCTTAGAGCAACTTGATTGTTTTCACCAAACTGGGAATACAAGGGTTAGAAGGGCAACAACCTGGAATTGTTATGAATAAAAGATCAGTTGGTTTCCCTGGTTTGCATAGCTGACGTTCCACCTCAAACCAAAGAGGAAAATCAGTAGATGGGGGCAAAAGGTGAAATACAGCTTGTTCAGAAAGAAAGGCTAACTGATATGTTTCCCACCTAGGAAGTCCGAAGCTACCTTGTGACCAATGGGACCTGAGTTTTGAAAGGGATAGTCTGGGTGCTGTAGAGTCCCACGGGAAACTTCTAACCATAGATGTAATCTTCTTAAATTTAGAGGCACCAAATACTAATGGAATATTCTGGAATAGATATAAAGGTTTGCGGGCCATCATCATTTTGATGGAATTAATCCCCCCTTCCCAGGGATAAGGATAACTTGGACCATTTCTCCAGGTCATCCTTTATTTCCTTCAACAAAGGATCTAGATTAATATCCAATATAGTGTTAATATTGCTCAGGATTCTCAGTCCTATGTGCATAAGAGAATCTGTCTTCCAACATTCTTTCTCTAGAATATTATCCTGCCCATCCAGTCCACCTGAGCAAAAACCTGCAACACTTGTGTTTTTTTCCAATTAACTGAAAGTCCAGAGAATCCAGAGAACTGATGAAGTACTGTTTTAAGCTCTCTGACTGAATTGCACAAATGCTATAAAGTAAATAGTAAATCATCTGTGTATGCAAAGGTCTTATTAATTATTAGACCTGTTTTGAAGCCCTGAATATTCAGATTTGATTGAATAAATTTAATAAGTGGCTCTAAGGCCAGAATAAACAAATACGGAAAAAGGGGGCATCCCTGTCTTGTCCCTCTATACAGTCTAAATGAGGATGATATTTTCTCATTCATTATTACTTCTGCCATGGGAGCACTATAAAGGGTCTTAATTCACTGAATGAAGGCCTTCCCCACATTATATAACTCTAATATCCTAAATAAGTAGTCCCACTCAAGGGTGTCAAACGCATTAAAAAAATATATATAGATAGAACAGTTAAGGGCTTCTTGATTACCTTAGCCAAAAATATCACACTGAGGAGATGCCTAACATTTTCCATGCCAGACCTGCCAAGGACAAACCCCACCTGCTCCCCACCTACCATTTTAGTTACAAGGTTATGGATTCTAAGGGACATGGCCTTCTCCACGATCTTGTAGTCTCCATTCAACAATGATATTGGTCTGTAACTCTCTCAGGTCAGGGGGTCCTTCTCTTTTTTAGGAATCAGGGTGATAAAACCTCTGGTAAGAGATTCAGGTAATTGTTCCCCTTTGAAAGCTTCAACAAATACTTTGCACAAATACTTAGGAATCAGGAGGCCCATTGTCTTGTAACGTTCACCCGGTAATCTGTCAGGTCCTGGGGTCTTATTATTAGGTAAATCTTTAATAATATGGGATATTCCTTCAATTTAAAGTTGCCTTTCTAAAGCATCTCTATCTACATTATCTATGGGAGCTAAATGTGCAACACCCAAGAAATCAAATAACTGATCACACTCTCCTGTGGCAGAGCTAGTGTCTAATTCTTTATAGAACTCGGTCACTACTTTATTAAAGTCTTGATTTGCCATTTTAATATTGCATTTTTTATCTCTTATCCCTGCAATCAGATTCTGGTTAGACCTTTTTTTTAAGTCTATAAGCAAGTAGTTTGCCTGACTTCTCACCCAACTCCTAGAATTTTTGTTTAGTAATAACCAGAGCAAATTAAGCCTTTGCAGAGAATATCTTGTTAACGTCAAACTTGAGCACCATAATCTCATGAAGCCTGGCTTGTGTCATATTCCTCCATTGTTTAAACTCCATTTCTAACTCTCTAAGTTTTTCTCTTTTGTTTCTAAATTCTTAAGTGGATTCTTTTTTTTGTGAGATGTAAATGATATTATTCTCCCCTGAGATACACCTTGAAGGCATCCCATATAATAGCATATGATATGTATCCATCATCGTTGCGCTTGAAATATTCAGACACAGACCCCTCAAGAAATTCCCTAAAAGCATTATCCTGCAAATGTGTTGAACTTCCAACACCTACCTGAGCTAAAATTCCTCTCTACAATAAGTTGTGCGGTCACCATGCCGTGATCTGAGATCACATCACTTTTAATATCTGCTGAGGACAAAGTCATACTCAATCCCTTGGACACAAACAAGTAGTTTATACTACTATATGAGGAGTGCCTATAAGAGTAGAAAGAATAGGTCCTTCCATCTGGGTGAAGTGTCCTCCAAGCATCTATTAAGCCCAGGTCTTCTTTTAAATTAACCAGGACCCTTCTGGGACTTGGCATCAGCTGCTGTATCTTAGCATAAGATCTGTCAAGGAATGAGTCAAGCACTTCATTAAAATCTCCCTCACATATGATCTAGAAATCATTGCATGAACTTAACTGAAGCGCAATTTCATTGAAAAAACTGCTCTGGTCTGTATTGGGGGCATATACATTGCAAATGACCACTTTTTTCCCATTTAAAATACCATCCAGAAACTGAAAGTGCCCTTCCAGATCAGCCATATGATTACTCTTAAAAAAAAGGAGACCTCTTTTCAAATCAATAAGGAGGTGCTTCTTTCTTTAAGGAAAAACAGCTGTATTCGGTTTGCCCCACCAACACCCTGACTAGTTTTGCCACTTCCTCCTGCACAAGATGCATCTCCTGAAGGAGGGCTATATCCACTGTCTCCTTTTGAAGGTAACTCAGAATTTTCTTTCTTTTAATAGGTGGCCCTAAGCCTTTAACATTCCATGAGGTGATGCAAATATTATTAGAATACATGATGTAATCACTTACTAAGATATATGTACAGTACTATAGAGTTAATACAGTTCCAGACAATCAGCTTCAACTCTTACCACTAACTACTAAAAAAACATTTTAGTCTACCTATCCTGCAGTGAACACAAAAGGAGAGCAAGTTCAATAAATTAACAAGATCGTATATAAAATATACCTTTTAAGGTTTAACAGTATATTCAGATAAGTGTAGCAGTATGTAGTTTAAAATGTGTAACACTTAGTCTGGTAAGCAATTACTCCCTTATGAGCAACTAACTATCAGAAGTATAGACAAAAAGGAAGGAGGTAACTATGTCAATTAATGTACACAATATCAAATAACCCATATCCAATCAGTTAAAATCCTATATCTAATGGAGATCACGTGGTGCCCTGGAGAGAGTAGCAGCAGTGCGTCGCAGTTCCGCTTGCTAGTACAATTACAAATCGGTTTTCTGCTAAAAATTAAGTAAAAGCAGTGTTTACCTTCCCTAAACAGATGAAGTGCTGAAGGGAGTAATTAGTAGTATCGGAGGCAGAGAGAAAGACAGCATGTCGGAGTCATCGGAAGACCGAGAAGATGAAGTCGCGGTGGGGCTAGAAGCTAAAAGGCCTCACAGAAGCACTTCTCCGGAATCAGAAAAAGCAGCAAATATACAGCATTCGGCACATGACCAAATGCAGGAAGACATTGGCATGATTAAATCTGCCTTATTTACTTTAGTAGTGGAGTTTAAAGAGTGGAAAGGCTCACTGTCGGGATTGGGCACTCGGATAGGGGATACGGAAACTAGAATTGCATCAGTAGAAGACCATGTTGCATAGCTGGAGGTGGATAATGTGGAATTGAAGAAATCAATGAAAAGAATGGAAATTAAAATTGATGATCTGGAAGGAAGATCTAGGCACAATAACCTTGTATTATTACGCCTTCCAGAAGGTGATGAAGGTAGCAACATCATTGCCTTCATGCAAAAGATCTGTGTGAGGATCGCAGGCCCTTCGCCTAACGGGCCCATTTATGTTATAGAACGCGCACATAGAGCGAACAGGCCAAAACCGGAGCCTAACAATCCACCAAGACCATTAATATTTAAAGTGCTTAATTATTTGGACAGAGATCACATCTTAAAAGCAGCCAGAAAAGCGGAAAGAATTGAATGGGAAGGGAAGTGCTTGAGAATGGTCCCAGATCTGACCTACAAAGTAAGGCAGAAGCGAGCAGCCTACCACCCAATCCAATCGAAACTTTGGGCTGCTAAAATTCACCATAGAACCCTATATCCAGCCCGACTAGAAGTTTCCTTGCAGTCTGGAGTTCAGCGCTATGAATCGGCAGAACAAGCAAGGGCGGACCTGGCGATCTGACTCCCTCAACTATTTGGTAAAGGGGACTGATCAAGGTGGACTTTGGCAGCAAATAAAGGAATGGGGTATTCTGGACAAGAAAGAAGACGGGTTTTAGTTTTTGCACGGGACTGATTCGAATTAGCCGGCTGGGAAATCAAGATGAGCACTGCACCCTCATATTCAAAGGAAGGCAATACAGGAGGAAGAATCAATGAAGGGACACTTTCTTTTCTTTACAAGGAATTGGAGACTGGGACAGTTGGGAAGGAGAGCGGGAGGTTTCGTCTTGGGGGATTTTGAGTTTGGTGATGGAAGATATCAGCTCTTGTTTCATTTATCAGTACAGTTGGTGAAAAAAGCTTAAAAGGGGAAAAGATGTGATGGGATGACACTGTGTGGCCACAAAGGGTTACTGCAATCTATAGGAGGATCATTAAAAACTGTATAGAAATACAAAAAAGTGACATTTTTTTTCAGGAAAAGGCAGAGTTACTGGGAAAATAATAGCTAGCCACATAGAAGTTGGTTATAAATAATGCGAACTGAAGTTGGAGTTTGTATAGGGAAATCCAGGTAGAAAAGGGATAAGTAATGGAGAATTAGCTCTCTATAATTTATAGCAAAGGGGATAGAAGGATAGAGGGCTAGAAGAGACAGAGAAAGCTGGCAAAATGGGAAATAGAGGGGATAGGATAGAAATATAGGGAAGATAAGATTATATCAAGCAGAAACATCTCCGCATCTGGATTGTTGCTCGTTTTTTGTAGTTTATTGTCAGAAAGTAGTCGTTATGGGTTATCAGATGCTAGGGAGACCATAGCGGGGCTGCTCTTTTTGGGGCATGGCAGATAGAATGTTAGGGAGTGGGCATTTAACCTGGGTAGTTAAACAGGGGGAAAGGGGAATTAAGGCATGGGGTGGGGGGTTTCGGAGGGGGAAAGGGAGGGAGGCAGGAAGTTAATATAGTGAAAAATGTCATCCTATTCAGGACTCAGATATATACCTCAATTAATATGAAAGGAAAACAATAGGGAGGAATATGGGGAGTTGGAAAGTAATATCTTGGAATATCAAAGGGAGGAAGGATAATACAAAAAAATATGTTATACTGAGACATCTCAAGAGATACCAACCCTATATTGTTATGTTGCAGGAGACTCATGTAACGACAGAGAAATTAAATCAATTATGTAAAGCATGGGTGGGACAGGTAATCAGGGCTGGAAACAACCATATAAAGGTGGGAGTGGCCATCTTGATTCACAAATCGGTGCCATTTAAAGAAATTGAAAAGTGGCAAGACCCCGGGGGGAGATTTGTGTTTGTACGTGGGAGTTTAGCGGGGATTGATGTGATGTTAGGCTCTGTTTACAGGCGAATCAGGTTTCCCTAGTTTTCCACCAATAGAGGCCCAATAATGGTGGAGTGCCCAATACGCCATGTCTCCATGGAGGAGTTTGGAATTTGGTATATGAAAATGATATGGATAGATCGTATAGTAAACTAGTGGGCCTTATGCCAGCACAGAGGGCACTCAGAGAACTGATGTTAAATTCAGGTCTCACAGACCCTTGGAGGCTTAGAAATCTGAAAGTTCATGAGTACACTTTCTACTCTGCTCCTCATAAGGTGCTTCCAAGGATAGATTTTTTTCTTATTAGTACCTTTGCTCTAACAGGTGAAGAGGATGTGGGGATATTCCCAAGAGTGTTGTCGGACCATTCTCCAATTTGGCTGAGGTTGAGACTTTCCCAATATAGGAAGACATCTAAATCATGGTCATTAAATACTCAACTACTGTTGGAGGAGAACCAGGTAGAAAGGATAACAGATTTCATAGAAAATACTTGGAGAAACAATTATACTTCTATCCAAAAAAATAGATGTTCTATGGGGCGCCCTAAAAGTGACATGGAGGGGGGGGGGGGGATTGATAAGAATGGCCACAGTCAGAAAACGTCAAAGGACTCAGGAAGTAGAGGGGTGGTTGGAGCATATTTATAATTTGGAAACATCATTTGGAATGGATTCAGAGGAACAGGTATGGGGAGAACTTCAAGCACTTAGAGCGAAATATGCCTCTTATATATTAAATGTTAATACAAGGACAAATGCAAAGTGGAAAGTCAATTATATAGGGTATGGGGAGAAGGCAGGAAGATTATTAGCAAACAGACTTAAGCAACAGAGGGAGGCAAGGTGGGTATCTGCTTTAAAAGATAAAGACACAGGACAACTCATTTTGGACCCGTTGGCAATTGCCAGGATATTCAGGGACCATTACCAGGACTTATTTATAGCCTCAGAAAAACAAGGAGATTACAAAAATAAATTGGAGGAATTTCTAAAAGACTTGGCATTGCCAAAGTTAAATATAGAACAACAGAACTACCTGGTAGGTAACATAAAATTACAAGAAATATTAGATGCAATTGATAGATTACCGGAGGGCAAAGCCCCAGGTCCTGATGGCTTCTCCCTGGCCTTTTACATAACTTTTAAAAAGGAGTTAGCTCCTTATCTGCAGAAATTATTTAATTATTTATTTGAGGCTCCTTTAAAATAATCTGATATATTTGAAGCCAGAATAGTAGTAGTACCGAAGCAGGGAAAAGATCCCTCATGTCCTGGTAATTACAGACCTATTTCTTTACTTAACACGGAATTAAATTGTTGGCAAGTGTTTTGGCACACAGGCTAAAACAGGTCTGGGATGCGTTGATAGGGCCAGAGCAGGCAGGTTTTGTTGCAGGGAGATATACAAGTGACCTCTTTAGGAAAATCTGTCACTTGGTGTCCGTGTCCAGGGATTCCGACACTGATATGGTGTTGGTGTCCCTGGATGTGGAAAAAGCTTTTGACAGAGTCAACTGGGAGTTTTTATTTGATCTATTGCCTAGATACGGTATTCCTACTGATTTCATTCGATGGGTAGAGATACTTTATTATTCTCCATCAGCGAGGATGCTGTGTAACGGAGCCATTTCTGATATTTGTAGGTTGACTAGAGGTACAAGACAGGGGTGTCCTCTGTCTCCAATGTTATTTAATTTATATATTGAGCCATTAGCTCTGAAAATAAAAACTTCAAATTTAGTCAGGGGAATAAGGATAAGAACAGAGGAGTATAAGTTATCTATGTTCACTGACGATATCCTCCTACACTTATCATGTTGGCATCCATCATTACAATCGGCCTTGGATATTATACAAAAGTTTAGCGAGATATCAGGTTATAAATTTAATTTATCTAAAACAGTGGTATTAGCATTAACCCCCACCTGTACTAAGGCCATGATAGAGGAATTAGGGTTATGCTGGGCTCCCAAGTCAATTTCCTTTTTGGGTATAGAGATCCCCAAGGACTTAGGGAAATTAAAATCATTAAATCTAGATCCGGTAGTTTTGCAAATGCAACAAGACCTCAAGAGATGACAAAACATATCTCTGTCTCTCTGGGGAAGGGTCAATATACTCAAAATGGCTATATTCCCTCGGCTGATGTACCCATTATCAATGTTGAACTTGACTCTTTCGCTGAGTTGGTTTAAAAGGGTGGATGGAATATGGTCTGACTTTTTATGGTAGGGAAAGAAACCAAGAAGAGCCATTCAAAAATTAAAAAGACCAAAGGAGCAGGGGGGTCTTAGTATCCCCGACTTATTCCTTTATTATTTGGCCTTCCAGGGGAGTAAATATTTTCAATGGATAAATCCATAGAGCAACAAGAACTCTAAGCTGGCATGGTTACAAATAGAAAGACATTTAACAAGTAAAAATAAGATAGCATTAGCATCCCTCCTTTTCATATGGAGTAAGAAAATTCCACAGAATATGAGGAATACGCCAATAGCATGGTCCGTGAGAGCCCACAATCAACTATGCTGTATCCTGTACTTAAGCCACACCTCTGACTTGGGGCAACCAATCTTTAATAATCTGGAGTGGCGGGCAAAGGGAGAGGGAGGAGGATTAGGTTGATTTTGGGATGTTGTGGGGTTTTTTTTGTTTTTTTTTTTGCTTGTTTTTTTTTTTAGTATCATTTATAATTCTTTTTATTTTATTCTTGCATTGTAATTGAAAAGCTCAATGCAACATTTTTTTTTTAAATGTATGTGTTGGACTGGATATGTCTAATAAAAATTATTAAGTAGCAAAAAAAAAAGAGAAAAAAAATTCCATATCTAATTTTGACAGTAAAAGTCACCTAACAAGAATATATAGAAAAAAGAAATCAATATTATGCACTCAAACAGTTAATAATCATTATAACTAGAAAATATGAGCACAGTAGGTAATGCAAAAACTAATTTAAATGATTTAACTCAGAAAATCAGTAACAATCATAAGATCCCCCCACAAAAAAAAGTGGGGAGGGGTTAAAAGTAGGGTGTTAATCTACTTTGGTACTCTTTATTCACCAGATCGAAAATGCAAGGTGACAAGTTAACCTGCCTAACAATGAGACTAAACAACCAAAAAAAGAGGGTGGAAAGGGACTCCAAGTCTGAAACCACATTATGTTCAAAAAAATTATTCAAAACAACTTCATGACAACAACCTAATTAGCAATGACTGATAACCGCTGTTGGCAACTTATTAACCAGTAATAGGTGAGGGACTGTATCCTTTTAAGCTTGCAGAGACTCCCAGATACTGCCAGGTTTAGCATAATCCAGCTCCATTACGTATCTGTTAAGCCCCTTTTCATCTGTCTCAGTCTCCCTTGACCATCGCTGACCAGTACTAACAACCACAGGGAGTCCATATCCACTCAGGACTGTACCAAAGTATGCTAAGGCAGTTGCTATGAGCTGTATATGAACATCAGTTGAACACTCAATCATGGTGACTTTGCTGGGATCTACCAACTAAGTCTGGCTATCAAGGTTGAGTTAATGCTCTTCCTAAATAGAAATATAAATGTAGTTAGTGCTCCAATCTGAGGTTTGATGAGGGGTACACCTGACTCCCCAGATCACCCTGTCACTTTAACCATAAATGCACATGAAACTTTCTTCCTTAAGAAGTGTCTTGTGAGATCTATCTGGGCAAGCCAGGCTCCCCTTGCTCCAAGATACTCTTCCCTGACACCTTTCTTTCAGTGTTCTAGTCAAGATTTCATTTAGCACTTTAAGAATCACTGCCCCATAAAGTACGTATCTAGGTAACAGCATGTAAGCAGAGAGACCGCCCTAGTGTTCAAAAGTAACCTATCATCAATCATGCCTTCAGGAAGACTGAGTTAGAGGAGAAAAACTGGGTAAGATCAGTAAATAAAATATTAGATAGGCAGACATCTGTGAGCATTCCCCAGCTCAAGGGGGAAATTGCCAGTCACTAGCATGTTGTAGGAGGGAGAAAAGGGTTAACAGCCAACAGAAGGAAACTTTTGAAAATATAATACTTGTAAACTTCACATTTCATACCATATACTGTTTCTGACAGTATTTGATATTATAGCCTGAGTTTGGTCAAACCACAATACCATTCAGCCTTGAGAACCAACAATTCTGCATAAAATATAGCTTGTTTTCTAGCCTGTAATTATTAGGAATATATTATCAGCTGCATATCTTCACAATTAACAAAGCCCAATATGATATGGCCCGGATATTCAAAAGGGTTGCGCCATGCGCAAGTCCAAAATTGCGCCATTTTGCGATATTCAGAAGGAGGCAGTTGCGCCACCGGAAACATGCTGAGCAACAGCGCAATGAAAATGAAGGCATGTGCAACTGAAGGGGGTGGATCCATGCATAAAGAGCGCAATGCGATATTCAAAGACTTGCGCGATGCGCAATAGCAGCACAGCCGGAAATTGCGCACTAGCGGAAATGAGCCAAAATAAAAAGGCTCAAGGAAGCAGCGAAGAACGCTACAAGGCTGTCAAGTGGGGGGGAGAGAGACAGACAGACATGTGCAGACAGACAAACAACAGACAGGCTAGGGCAGGCAAGGAAAGCGTGGGCCAGGGCTGTAGAGGCCAGCGGGGTGCCCGGTGCAGTGGAAGTAGCAGTGAGGACAGCGGGGTAACACAGCAACACCAGCCAGGGGGGGTCAGAAGCCAGGGAGATGGACAATGCCAGCTTCCACATGGAAGCTGTAATGAGGGGGGTGATAATGCATGCTGCAGGGGGACGTGGCCGTGGAAGGGCCCGTCGGCTGTATGCCCCCAACAGGCAGTACCGTGCCTGCATCAGCTTTGAGCTGTACACAGGTGTAGAGATCATGGGCCGGTACCACCTGAACAGGGCAATACTGAGACGGCTCTGTGAGCTGTGCAGTGATGTGATGCAGGCACCCTCACGACGGAGTCACGCTCTGTCGGTGGAGACCAAGGTGACAGCCTGCATGTGCCTGCTCGCCACGGGCACCTTCCAGAGGCTGACAGGGGACACCACAGGCATCACACAGTCGGCCATGTCACGCATTCTCACCCAATACCTCAGCGCACTGCTGCCACATGCTGTGGAGTACATCCATTTCCCCAGCACCGCGGCAGAGTGTACAGCAAACATGCAGGAGTTCCACAGGGTAGCATGTATGCCTGGCGTGCTAGGGGCCATAGACTGCACCCATGTGGCCATTTGCACACCACCTGGCCCCGATGGGCTCACATATAGGAAAAGAAAGGGATCCTCCAGTGTCAACTGCCAGGTGGTGTGTGATGCCACTGGGTGCATAATCAATGTCTGTGCCACACACCCTGGTGGAGCACATGATGCCTTCATATGGTATCAGTCCACACTGTGCCATCGATTCGAGAGTGGGGACATCCCCACAGGACATCTAGTGGGTGAGTACACATGTATGGAATGCAAACTGCGGGCAAGGGTGGAATGCCACAGGTGCCATGGTAGTGGCACACAGGATATGGGCAATATGGACCTGAACATGAGACTGATCTCCACTATCTCCACACAGGTGACAGTGGATACCCACTCCGTCCCTGGCTGCTTCACCATACCGCAGCCCATGACTCCATCGCAGCAACGCTATAATGAGGCACATGTTTCCACACGCAACATCATAGAGCGGGTGTTTGGGATGCTCAAGGCATGCTTCCGATGCCTAGACACCTCCGGCGGTGCCCTACAGTACAGCACCCAAAAGGCCTGTGGGATATTCCTGGCCTGTTGCATCCTGCACAACATGGCCAAAGACTATGGGATAGCCATACAGGTTGAAGAGGGGGACAGCGATGGGGACGCCAGTGGCACCAGTGTTGATGGTGATGAGCAGCCCCCCCTAGGACGGCGGGAGCCCCGACTGATCTGGCAGGCCCAGCTGCACCGGGACACCATCACAGAGGAGCACTATGCACAACACAGGTAAGTCAAGGGGACATGTGCAACCAACACTGTCCATGCGCAAACCACAGGCACACAGGGTAACACACCAGGGGTGCATGACGGCCAGGGGAGTGGAAGGGTCCAGGCATACAAACACACCATCAGGGAGGGGTGAGCACTCATATGGACACACACACCAGGCACAGAGCATACATGGGCAGATGCACAGCACAGCAGAACCGACATTGCTAACACACAGCACCACCGACCACCCCCACCACCTGTACTGTCCAAGTACGTGTGTCAGATGCTGGGCACCCTTGCACCTTGGTGTACAGTACAATGCAGGCATCATCATGCACACACACCTGTGGACAGCAGTTGGGAGGGTGTGCAGGTGGTCCGTGTGTCGGCGTGGTGAGCAGATCACCCAGCAGTGCACTGCCCACCATGACACACATTGCACACATGGCAGCACCAGACAGGGCCTGCACTGGGAGACAGCTCAGTCATGTAGCACTGTCCCACGGCCACCGCGGATGCATGGGCGGCCCTGCTGGGACCCAACAGCACTGGCAGGCTGAGCAGGGACCACATGGGGTGGCACTGTTGCACCACCAGGGGTCCCACTGAGCGAACGCGACCTTGCCCGCACAGGGGTCTGCAGCATGCCGAACAAACCTGCACCAGGGGTGCTCGGGATGGCCACAGCAGAACCCGGCATTGACAGGCCTGGTGTCGCATGACGCCGGGAACGGAGAGTGGAGAGTGAACTGTGTGGGGTGTGCGGTACAGGGGCACCTGACTGTGTGCCCAATGCATCCACAACAGAGACCACTGCCTGGGTCAGCCTGTCAATGGCGGCGGTCACATCCATCCGCATACGCACCAGCTCTGCACGGTCCAGAGCACATTCCCTGCTGTGCCACTCCACAGCCACAGACAGTGCCTGCACGGACATTGCAACCCGCCTCTGCAGCTGTACTGATTCCCGCAGCAGGTGGGTGTGCTCGTCCAATGGGTACTATGCCCTAATGGCATCCTGACCCCAGGGTGTGGAAGATCCTGATGCACAACACCCCTTGAGGGTGGGCGCTGTTTGCCAGGACCAGGAATGGGCGGATCAAAGGGCGGCGGACATGTGCCACCGATTGACACTGTACCCCCAGACCTGGTGGGTGACTGCTGCTGCTGCCCCGCCAACTGCTGTGCCCCAGGGTCCACTCGTTCCACCGCTGTGCTAGCAACAGTGCCAGACACCTGCACAGCCACCGGTGCTGCCCCACCGGTGCTGACAGGCACAGCCTGGGACTGTGCCAGCATGCTGGTACACAAGTTGGAACCAGAAAGGCCCAGGGGCACGTGCTGGCCTGCTGTGTGTCCGTCATGGGACACACACCTACCACTGCCCATTGCAGTCCTTGCATCATCAATAGTGCAGGTACGTGCTACAGCCATAGGCACAGCGTGCTGGCATGCTTGCATGCCAGACTGCTGAGACACAGGCTGTGCATCCCCCGCACCCGAATCACCGACACCAGAGTTGGCGGCCCAGCGTGCATGCTGCTGCAGTGCCTGCTGGCTGGTGATAGAGGTGGATGGACCCTCCTCCATGTCCAGCAGGTCATCATCACTGCCTGGACCCACCACCACCGTCTCCTGAAGATGAACAGGATCTGTAACAGAAAGAGAGTACATGTGAGTGCATGTGAACAACCTTCCCCCCAACCCCCCCAACACCACCACCATGTCATACCATGCAGTGATGGGCTTCCACCTGTCTGGAATTCACCTCCTGGTACGCCCTCAATAGAGCTCTGCTGCATTGATGCAACCAGTGTCTCCTCAGCCGGGGTCAGCTCCAACACCACTGGTGGGCCCCCGACAGTGCCAGCACGTGCCACCCTGAAGGCTGCCACCTTCTCCTTCAACCTCCTGTGGTCTGTCCCCATCTTCTTCTTGCATTCCTACATGAAGCGCTGGTGGCTTCCGTGCAGGTTCACGGCCCGAGCTACCCCCTCCCATGCAGCCACACGGGACTGAGGGGTGCCCCTCTGTCCACTCAGTACTGGCTGCTCATCCAGGTAGGCCTGGAAGAGGGCCTCTGTCTCTGCTGGGGTAAGGTTGGGCCTCCTCCTACGCCCACCGTCCTCACCTTCACCTTGGCTCTGCTCGGTCATGGCGATCTGTATGGGGGCAAGTGGACACCTGTCACTGTGCAGTCTACAGCATTTTCCCATGACCATTGTCCAGAACATCACACAGCATGCAACTCACCTCTCACCTGCAGTAACCGAATCTTGCCAGTGCAGCCCAATGTCGCACATTTATAGCACAATGCATGCAAATTAGGAGTGGAGCAACTATAATGAATGCAATCGCGCCACTGCGCCTTTGAATGGCTGATCAGATGATTTGCATGTGTCGGCTGAATATCACTTAATTTGGCGCTTGCAAAATACAGTTGAGTCGGCTGGAGCCAATGGCGCAGATCTGTGACTGTGTGGTACACTGCATTGCACATGCCCAGATAGCTTACGCGAGGCGCTGCCGCTGCTGACGTGCTGTGCGCGATCGGCAATTCTGGCTATGGCCATCATTGTGCCAGTGGTGCTACAGCACTGGGCACTATATGGCGCTGTGGCACTACTGCGCAATAGTCCACTGTGGCACTGGTACGCAGCTGGTCGGTCGCGCAGGATGCGTATACATCAGATGGCGCTCTGCGTGGCCTTGCGCCATTGCCCATGACCTTGTGTCCGACCTTTGCCCCCTGGCCCTGTTCGGCTGCCATGTGTACTGCCCTATTGCGCTGTCTGGTGACAGTGCTATGTGAAGTGATGGCACTGTTTGAACAGCGTGATTGGACTCTGTGGTGGTCTATTGCGCAACATCTCCACGTGGGGTTACGGCGCAGCAGGGCGCCATATTGCCTGCTGTAAAGTTGGTACCATGGCTCACAGAAGAGCAGTTCAGTGGAGCCCAGTCGAACTGGCCAACTTGGTGGCCCTAGTGGAGCCCCACTGTGGGGCACTTTATGGTGAGGCACCCCTCACCATTGCCAGGACGCAGGTGTGGCAGCAAGTGGCCACTGACCTGGTGGGGGTCACTGGATAGTGCCGGTCAGCTGAGCAGTGCTGGCACCAGTACGGTGACCTCCGCCGGAGGGATCCGGATCGTCTTGATCGGCTGCGGTCACGTGCCAGGTGGGGCGTGGTGCCTAGGCCAGGTGGGTGTACCATCTATGCACCTGTATTCTCTGTAGGGGTGTGAGTGTGTTTTGGTGGCTGTGCATAGGTGATGGCTCTGCCATGGTTGGCTGTGTCAGTGTGTGCAGGTGTGAGATGCATGGGTCTGGCTGTGTGGGCAGGCACTCTCCCTGGGGCAGGGGGCAGTCTGCTTTGGAGTCACACTGATGTTTGTCTCAACATATGTCTCCCACAGGCCGGGATGTGAGGATGCAGGCACGGGGTGAGGAGGGCCAAGCCAGGGCCCCGGTGCCGGTGGGTGTTGCACCCCAGCAGCAGCAGCATCATCGGCGGCAGACCCAGCTGCTTGAGCAGTGTGAGTATCATTACTTCATGGATGCTATTGCATGCTGGGTGGGGGGGAGACCACCAGCCCTGCACAACACAACCATGCAGGAAAGGGGAGGTCATAATTCCACTATACAAGACACTAGGGAGGCCCCACCTGAGTACAGTGTACAGTTCTGAGACCATACCTACGTAAGGACATAGACTGGGCAGAGAAGGTTCAGAGGAGGGCAACAAAGATGGTGCATGGATTGCATCACAAGTCCGATGAAGACAGGTTAAAGGAACTGAACATGTACTCCTGGAGGAGAGGAGGAGAGAGGGATATGATAGAGACATACAAGTATCTTACAGGGAGGAACAGGGTGCAGGAAAACACTATTTTTAAGCGAAAAAGATGTTCCAGGACTAGAGGGCATGGGATGAAGTTGGAGGGAGGACGATTCAGAGGAAACATGAGAAAGAATTTCTTCACAGAACGGGTGGTGGACAAGTGGAACACCCTGCCAGAGGAAGTGGTGGGGGCTGAAACAATCACGGGATTTCAGAATGCACGGGATAGACATAAAGGAATTCTGGAGGTCAGGGGTAAGGTGCAACAGACTTATAGGAAAACAAAGTGAACTGACAAGCTCAAATGGCCAGACTGGGTGGGCCATAGGCCCTTATCTGCCAACACTGTCTATGTAGCTATGTATGTATGCACGACACAGGTGACATGCATCACTGTCCAGTATCACAGCACGTCTGTGTATGCGTCACTGGTGGTCCATGCATGCACTGGGCACATAGCTGTGTAACTGGCATCGCACCACGTTGCCACATCACTTGACAGCCTTGTTTGTGCTGTGATGGACATGGGCAGTGTGTGTATGCAGCGGTGCACATAGCTGGTGCCGCCTGTTTGTGATGGCCATGTGCATGTTCACTGTGGGTGGGTGCATGCCATCACAGGTGCGGGACATTGGGCTATATGGCTTGCAGGTTGGGTGGTGTTCAGGGTTGTGGTCAGTCACAGCCATTGACTGTGTTCCCATTTTCCTAGGCCTCAAGGTTCTCCGGAGGATTCAGCGAGACATTCGGGGCCTGACACAGGTGTCCCTTGAAAACCAGGCCATCCTTGAGTCCATCAGGCGCCATGGCCTGTGGAGGAGGCATCACAGGGGGAGTGTGGCACCAGGCACAGGATGACCAGCCAGCTGGGCCTTAGGACACAATACCTTTCCCACTTCTCCCATCCCTACCACCCTGCCTTCCCTCTCCAAGTTGTTCATCCCTACCCCTTGAACACCCCTACCTTGTACCCGTCCCCCCCCCCCCCCTTGTAAATAGTTGTTGTTTATTGTTTTGGTTATTCACTATTTGAAAATTTAAATATACATTTATATTTTGATATGAATACTGTGTTGGTCTCTGATTTGCAGCTGGCTATGGGTGCTCAGTTGCAGTGGTGTACATGCCATCTGGGGTGGTATGGTCCTGGGTATATGTGTGTGTGTGTGTGTGTGTGTGTGTGTGTGTGTGTGTGTGTGTGCATGTGTGTGCATGGGGAGGTATCTCCAGCATGGCAGTGACTTTCTGTTGGTCTTGCCATCTGCTGCCACCCACTGCTGGGTGCACAGGGTGTGTCTGGCTTGTATGCTTCTCTGCTGCACGGGGTTGACGTGTGCTGGGGGGGATGCATGGTTTCCTGCAGTGCCAGTCACTGCACATGGGTGGTGTCTTGGGGTCACGGTGCAGGGTGTGCTGTGCATATGGGGGGCTGATGTGCACTGTGGTTGTCAACCCCCTGTGTGTGGCACTCTCAGCCTGCCAGTGGTTGTGCTGGGGTGTCATGGCTTGCTGTGCTTTTGTTGGCTTGTCCCCATGGGCCAGTAGATCATCCGTCACACCCCCAGTGATGCTGTGCTTGGAGTGCAGGTGTGGTGTTGGTTCTGCAGTGTGTTCCTGTGCCCATGTGTGGCATGGCTGGCGGTGGGCCCCAGCCTGCCTCCCTGGATGTGCAGTTCCATTGCTCTGGGGGGGGCTTTGCTTGCGCTATGGCACCTCTGCACTGCTCAGCTGGGCTGCCCTGGTTGCACTATAGCGCAACATTTCTGCTCAGCTTCTCCTTCCTGGTTGCGCTATGGCGCAGTTAGTGCAATATTCAGACGTTGGCTGCTTGCGCAATTTGTTCTGCTCCATGTTTGAATATCACACCTGTTGCGCGTATGCGCAATTGGTTTGTGCTTGCTCCTGCTGTTGCGCACATTTTGGGCGCAGTTTGAATATCCGGGCCTATATATATATATATATATATATGTCCAGCAACTTTATTCATTCTTTGTAAACAAATGAAAATAACCTGCACAGCATGCATAATGCTTGACAGAGAAATAGCTGTCCAGATGAATTTCCATGTTCAGCTTACTTAAACGTTCCCTAAGCAAAACACTTGAAGAATAAGAGCTGCATAGCCAGTGCCTTGCACTATTATTAGGAGATGACCATTCAAGTTGCTAGTGAGGCTCTTAGTTCCAATAAATGCAACTCTACAGGATGTGTACTTTCAACAGCTGCTTTGTTCTTTGGTTCCTCTTCCACAAATTGTTCAGAGGCTGTAGTAGTGGGGGCACACAATTCAGTCACCATTTCAATCACTTCCTGCTCCTCTGAGCTGCATGGTGAGGAAGCATTAGTATGAGTAGGGCTCTTTCTGCTGTGACTATGTTTTGTATAGTTTGTATTAGTAATGGTGAACTTGGAGTAACTTTGTGCTTGCCTTTGTAATGGTCTTGATATCCTCTGGGCCACAGGAGACCAATTACACTGCCAGTCATTCCTTTGCTTAGAGGTTGAAGGGCTCAGGTAAGCAGATGGGCAGCCTGTGTACCCGAGAGATTGTTTATCTAAAGCAGAGCTTTGGAACTCGATATGCTGTTTTTTTTGTGGTGCTGTGTTTAACACCAGATAGCTAGCGTGCTCTCCATTCAAAACATTGCACGATGATTTTGAAAAGAACTGCTTGTGCTGGGGTTTAGAGATAGGTTTTAACTGATCCTTATGGCTCTCCAGTCCTAACTGCAGATATTCCCAAACATCAGGTACTGCTGAACAAGAAATAGTACTGCCATTATGTTTCTTTATTACTAATGTAGCAGGATATTTAAAATGGTACTGCACACCAGCTTTTAACAGTTCTTGTTTTACTTCCAAAACTTCACATCTCTTTTCCATTAGAGCCCCTGAATGATCTTGAAAAAATAATACTTCCTCCCCATAAAAGAACAAAGGCTTCCTATCGCTGACTAACTTCAGTATTTGTTCTTTGACTGAGAACCTGAAAAAAATAAGCTATTATTGGTCGATGTTTGGCTCCTGCTTGTGGCTTAGGACACAGTGATCTTGAGCCCTTTATATCTCTAAAGGATATAGCCATAGATATTGGAGCAATTCTGGAATAAATTTTTGAAGGAAACCAGGCATATTGTCACCTTCCCAGCCTCGGGGTACACCTAGGATCCTCAAGTTATTTCTGCAACCCCTATTCTCAACATCATCAATTTTGTTATTCAGGAAGTCAATCTGATTAGCCTGAGTCCCGGCTAAATCTTTAAGTAGGACCACCTCATTTTGCAATGTAAATAACTGCTTGTTATTTCTTGTTAACTTATTTGTCATATTGTCTGTGTCTGACCTGAGAGTAGAGGTGCAAGTTTTTATTTCATCCATGCTGGTTTTTAATTTGGTCATCATCCTTTTTAATTGGTTAATGTTTTCTTTACTTCCATGAGTATTATTATTGCTGTTTGACCTGTCTGCCATTTTTTTTACCTCCGTGGGTGCTCTCCCTGCTGCCGATGGTAGTTTTTGCTGTTTGTCCCATTTGACATTTTGAGGGCTACCGTTACTGAATACATCTAATAAAACCTGATGATAGTTCAGGATGTATGGCAAGAATGTTCCCCTAAAGTTTCCGACGACTGCTAATGCATTTTTTCTCAATCGTTTTTGCTGAGAAGATGTTTAAATAAATAATATGAAGGCTTCAGACGGATCGCTCATTCAATCATCTGCCATCGCTAGAGCGATGCACGCTCTCCACCATCTTTTTTTTTTTCATATGAAACAGCTATCCAAAGGAGCATACTGAGCATGCTCAGAACCATAATTTAAAATTTTTATAACTCTGGAATGAACAAATATTCTTTCACCAAACCAATTAAAGGCACCACTCTGGGACAAGCCTTTGCTACCCTGAAAATTTGAGACCAAAATTCCAAACTGTCTGGGTACTAGAGGATGACAAAAAAACTCACTTTTTTCACTCTCTGGATCTTGGAATCCTCACATCTGAGCAGAACAAAACTTGGCACCTCAAGAGACCTTGCCCCCAAGAGAGGGCATGCAACTTTTGAGCACATCTGTTGACCAGGGGCAACACTATTAAAGTGCAAAATTAGGGGTTTAACATTAAACTTCCTTCTCAACCCTAACTATAGAGGTGCTATAATTTATATTGTACTACAAATTAAATGACAATACTTTACAACAGTAAATAGTGAGGTAAATGCCAAGGTAGAGAAGTCATTAGGGAGCAGGACAGAGGTAAATGTAAAAAAGGGCAACGGCAGTAAGGACTGGAATGGGGCTAAAAGGGGTAAGGCCATCAAAAAGTGGAGAGTGATGAGTACCAATGCCCATAGTCTGTGTAACAAGCTCCATGAACTAGTGGCCTTGATGGAAGAGGGTTGCCTGGATATTGTGGCAGTCACAGAAACATGGCACACAGAGAACCATGACTGGGATGTCAACATACCAGGATACACAATCTGCAGGAGGGACAGGGAGGGTAAAAGAGGAGGAGGAGTAGCTCTTTATGTAAAGGAAGAAATCAAAGCAACAGAACTAAAGAGTAAACAGGGAGCAGATGAGACACTCTGGATCACCCTGGAGACAGGAAATGGCACCACAATCTGCATGGGGGTTGTATACAGACCCCCATCTCAGGGGGAGGGAATGGACAAGGAAATGATAGAAGGCTTCCTTAGAATGGCAGAAAAAGGGGAGATATTGTTGATGGGGGACCTGAATACGCCAGATGTTAACTGGAGCACCTTTGCTGTAGGCACATCCAAGAGCAAGGTTATTCTTGATGCCCTACAGGGGGCATGCCTCAGACAGCTAGTATTGGAACCCACTCGGGAGGGAGCAATCTTAGACCTGGTACTCTCAAATGGGGATGGAGAAAGAATCTCAGATTTAGGAGTGGGTAGCCATCTAAGAACAAGCGACCACCAAACAGTGTGGTTCACGATAAACACAGCCATACAATCAAGCCATACAAAAGCAAGAGTATTGGACTTTAGGAGGGCTGACTTTGGGAAAATGAGGAAGTGCTTCAGAAAAGCACTAGCAAACAGGCAAGAAGGAGGGGTGGAGGAACAATGGAGAGTAATCAAAACAACCGTCACAGAGGCAACAAGCCTTTGTGTAAAGCAAATCAACAAAACAAAAAACTGCTATGGTTCTCAAAAGAGGTGGCAGGGAAGGTTAAGGAGAAAAGGACAGCATTCAGGAAATATAAGAAAACACAGAAGGAGAAGGGCAGAGAACTTTATCAGTTAAAGCAGAAAGAGGCTGGGAAGGCAGTCAGAATAGCAAAGGCCCAAACCGAGGAAAGGATAGCCAACTCTGTTAAGAAGGGGGATAAGACCTTTTATAGGTACATTAGGGAGTGAAGAAAGACCAAAGGATACTGAGGCTTAATAAAGGGGAGGGAATGTGGGTAGAGGGTGACAATGAAAAAGCAAGGATACTGAATGAATATTTCTGCTCAGTATTCACAAAGGAAGAGGAGGGGGAGGTACCTAAACCAAACAAGAGAAACACTCTGAAGATGAGGATCGATACCAGTCCATTTACAGAAGAAAGGGTTCTGAAAGAACTAATAAAATTGAAGGTGGACAAAGTAATGGGGCCTGATGGGATTCACCCAAGAATTCTAAAAGAACTAAGGGTAGAACTAATGATACCGCTGACTACTCTCTTTAACAAATCATGGGATGATGGGGTGGTACCTGAGGACTGGAGGAGGGTGGATGTGATTCCTCTTCACAAAAGTGGGAGCAGGACAGAGGTAGGAAACTACAGACCAGTTAACTTGACCTCAGTGGTAGGTAAAATGATGGAATCACTTCTGAAGGAAAGAATTGTTGAGTACCTAGAGGCCAGTGGGGTCCAGGACCCAAGGCAGCATGGATTCACGATGGGAAGGTCATGTCAGATGAATATAATAGATTTCTTTGACTGGGTGACCAAAGTAGTAGACCAGGGAGGGGCTGTGGACATGGCTTATCTAGATTTTAGCAAGGCATTTGATACAGTCCCACACAAAAGATTAATACACAAGTTAGCCAGCCTTGGAGTGGGTCCCAAGGTGGTAACTTGGATAAAAAATTGGCTAGACAATGGGACACAAAGGGTAGTAGTAAATGGAGTCCACAGTGAAGAAAGGAGGGTTCCTAGAGGGGTACCGCAGGGTTCAGTACTGGGACCGGTCCTTTTTAATGTCTTTATAAGTGACATTGCAGAGGAACTGGAAGGAAAAGTATGTCTCTTTGCAGATCACACAAAGATCTGCAACAGGGTTGATACACCAGATGGAGTGGAAAGGATGAGAAGGGACTTGGTAAGGTTGGAGGAATGGTCAAATGTATGGCAGCTCAGATTCAATGCAAAGAAGTGCAAGGTAATACACCTGGGAAACAAAAACCCAGGGCAAGAGTACACAATGGGGGGTGAGATACTGACAACAGTAAAAATGGAAAGGGACCTGGGGGTAATTATATCAGATGACCTAAAGGTTGGCAAGCAATGTGAGAAGGCAGTAAGGAAGGCTGGGGGGATACTGGGATGCATAGGGAGAGGCATCAATAGTAGGAAACAGGAAGTTGTTATCCCTCTGTACAGACAGTTGGTGAGACCCCATCTGGAGTACTGTGTGCAGTTCTGGAGACCCCATCTCCACAAAGACATAGACAGAGTGGAGGCTGTCCAGAGGAGGGCAACCAAAATGGTGCAGGGTCTGCACCAGAAGACATACGAAGAAAGACTAAAGGAGCTTAATATGTATACCCTTGAGGAAAGGAGGGAGAGGGACATGATAGAAACTTTCAAGTACCTCAAGGAATCAACAAAGTCCAAGAGGTGGCATCTTTCAGAAAAAGAGATGTGCAAGAATAAGGGCACAATTTGAAGATAGAGGTTGACGGCTCAGAGGTAATGTGAGGAAGTATTTTTCACAGAGGGTTGTGGATGAATGGAACAGCCTCTGAGGAGGTCGGAGTCAAGAACAGTGGGGAATTCAAGAATGCATGGGACAGACATAAGGCAGTCCTAGTGGGGGGTAGCAGGAAGTAAGCTGTTGGTTAATTAGGATCTGCAGCTTATCTGTTAGGTAGGAAAATGGGCAGACTAGGTTGGCCAAGTGGTCCTTATCTGCCATCAAATTCTATGCTTCTATGTTTCTATACTCGTACAGAAGCAATAACCAGCTATCAACTTTCTGTTAGTGTCTTTCATTGCAAACAACCACTTAAAGCACTATGGTCTGTGGTAAGTGTAAATTACTTACCATAACATATCTCTTGATTGACATGTAATAGCTAAGCATTCTTTTTTTTTTTTTGATGTGTGATATTTTATTTTGAATTCTGTCAATGTCTTGCTGGCATATGAGATTACTTTTTTCACTTTTTGGCATCCTCTTTGTATAGCCCAGTTCCATGTCCTAATTCACTTACATCTGTGGCTAGGTAGAGTGGTTGGTTAAAGTCTGGAAAGTGTAGTTTCTCTTTTTCGATCATGCACTCTTTGACTCCTGAAAATACTTTCTCTTGCAAACAATCTGGGGAGAGGGCTTTTGGTATGACAGCTCTCATGCTTTGGAACATGCTACTGGGAATGTCCACTCTGCCAGCACAGTGGAAGTGTTTAAAGCCTCTTCAAAACATACCTGCTTACTTTGCCATTTTCCAGTTAGTTTAAAGTATAATTTTATTATTTATTGGGAGCTAGTCATGATATTTTCTTTGATGTGTTTATAAAATGTTATTTCTGTTGTTTACTTGTTCAGTGCCCTGAGCCTATATTAAAAGGCACTTTAAAAATTAAAATGTGCCTTGCATTGCCTTATGCTCCCAGTGCTCTTCCATTGACTTTGAATAAATGATTACATCATCCATGTATGCAGGGCAATATTCGTATTGTATACAATGTGATACTTCTTCCACCATCTTATAAAACATTAGTAGAGTATTGTTTGAACTTAATGATAATACCACAGACTCCATATTCACAATAAAGACAGGCACTTGGTTGGTGGTGCTAACAGCACAAAAATACACTCAGTTAAACAAAATAGGTGCAGTACACACCCTTGCAGTAAGGGGACAAGACAAAAATCTAGTTCAAATGAATGTAGATTTTATTCCAGCATCATAGCAGTAGCAATACAAGCACTGTAACATTTCACCCCTTGCCTCAGGGGCTTCCTCAGAGAATTAATTAATTCAATGACATAGTTTCTTTTTATATGTATAAGAACCAATCATATACATTCTTCTATTAACACATCACCATGTGGGTTACTTTAATTAAACAGAACACAACATCACTCAGTGCATCATTTAAAGACCCAGTATAAACAAAAAAAGTTTTATTATTATTTTTTGATCTTGTCGTGTTTCCTTGGTTCTTGCAACTGCAGTATTGGTCATCCACCAGATGTCTTTAAATAAAAACATATATAATTAAACAACCTTTTGTATATGTGTATTGAAATACATCCATTGTATAATACATTTATTAACAAGCATGTCTCAAAACATCATACATCCAGAGGTACATCATATTTGTCCCTGATTCCTTTATTTAGGATAATGTTCTGTAATATCCTAAAGGTTAGTTTTTGGCAGGGTAATTTTTGAGTGTACATTCCTCTTTTAATATATAGTGCAAGATAAGGATTGGGGGTGAGGGATGTCTTTCTTACAAAGAAGCAAATTATTTTTTCCTAATAAGAAATGGTTTAATCTCAAATTTTCCATTTAACTCTGTCTGTCTTAAAGCTCCTAGGTTGTAAATCCAACTCTGTTCTTTCTGAATCAATAGATTTTCCAAGTTGCCTCCTCTTATATCTTTCATCACAGCTTCAACTCCCATCCCTGTTACCTGATGCTAACTCCTGTTAGTCTGTAGATTAATATGGTTGGCCATGGCATATTCTATGTTATTCTTTCTAAGAGCCAAGCCATGTTCGGTCAGACTCTGTCTTAGTTTCCTTTTTGTCCAGCCAACATAGTATTTACCACAGGTACATTTGAGCATGTAAATTAACACCTCAGTTTTACAGTCAATTTTGCTTATTACTTTTGTGTCCCCTCCTGTTCTGGAGTTGCAAAAAGCCATACATCTCTCTACCAGAGGGCAGAACCTACAATTACCACATGGTCTGGATCCCCACTTTCTCTACATATATTGTTTATCTTTGAGTTTAGGTTGGTAACTTCTCACCAGTGTATCTCTAATATTCTTACCTCATTTTTAAGAAATGTTCAGTGGGTTACTGAGTGGCCCTGACAACTCAGGTAGTCTTCTAAGAATAGACAGATTTCTCTTTACTATTTCTATGAGTTCTCTACTACTCCCACCACAAGTGGTAACAAATGTTAACCTATCATCTTCTTTCTTTTTCTTGTTTTTTTGGGGGTAAGTAAGGCTTCTCTAGTGACTGTATCAATACCTGCTTGTGCTTTTGTGAGTTCTCGCATTCCATACCCACCTCTCCAACTACCTATCTGTAAGTTCCTTAACTCTTACATTGTACAGCCCTTCATTACCACAATTTCTCTTTGTTCTAATGTGTTGTCCCTTGGGGAGGTTGTGTATCACATGGTGGGGGTGGCAGCTTGTTGCATCCAATAAACTATTGCAATCTGTGGGTTTTCTATATAAATCTGTAAAAAACATACCATTTTGCAGCTTTTTAATTTCAGCATCAAGAAAATGTATAAATTCAGTTTGTACATTTAGTTTGAATCTCAAATTTTCATCAGTTGACTCTAAATATTTTACAAATTCATGTAGCTCCTCCTCTGTCCAGATAAAAAAACAAATCATCAATAAACCTTTTGTATAAATCAATCATGTCAAAATATGGATTTTTATCCACATCATACACCACAGTTTCTTCTCATCGTCCCATATATAAATTTGCTAAGCTTGGTGCCAGGGTTGTACCCATTGCTGTGCCACTCTCCTGTTTGTAAAGTTTTCCTTCAAACATGAACTCATTGTTCTGTAACACCAGTTCCATTAACCCAACTATAAAATACATTTTTCTTGTGAAATCTCAGTTTGAGAAACCAGATAGTGTTCAATAGCCGAAAGACCACCCAAATGGGGGATGCTGGTATATAAAGAGTCTACGTCCATTGTTACCAATAAACATTCCCCTTCTACCTGTAGATCATTAAGTATGTTAAGTAAGTGGCCTGTGTCTGTCAAATGACTCTGCAACTTTGATACAATGGGACTAATATAACTGTACACATATCGAGACAGTGGCTCTGTTACCCATACAATGCCAGATATAATTGGGCGATCCTGGGGTTTTGTGGTACTTCGTCATCCTTCCCTTGCACTATATACTAAAAGAGGAAGGTATGCTCAAAAATTACCCTGCCAAAAACTAACCCCTAGGATATTACAGAACATTATCCTAAATAAAGGAACCAGGGACAAATATGATGTACCTCTGGATGTATGATGTTTTGAGACATGCTTGTTAATAAATGTATTATAAGATGGATGCATTTCAATACACATATACAAAAGGTTGTTTAATTATATATGTTTTTATTTAAATACATCTGGTGGATGACTGATACTGTAGCTGCAAGAACCAAGGAAAGAAGACAAGGTCAAAAAATAATAATAAAACATTTTTTTGTTTATACTGGGTCTTTAAATGATGCACTGAGTGATGTTGTGTTCTGTTTAATTAAAGTAACCCACATGGTGATGTGTTAATAGAAGAATGTATATGATTGGCTCTTAAACATATAAAAAGAAACTATGTCATTGACTGAATTAATTCTCTGAGGAAACCCCTGAGGCAAGAGGTGAAACTTAAGAATGCTTGTACTGCTACTGCTGTGATGCTGGAATAAAAACTATGTTCATCTGAACTAGAGTTTTGTCTCATCTCCTCACTGCAAGGGTGTGTGCTGCACCTATTTTGTTTAACTGAATACCACAGACTTATACAGTCCATTAAGTGTGATAAATGCAGTTTACATTAATCTTGGATTCCACTGTAATCTGCCGATACTTGTTTCACATATCAGTTGCTAAGAACACTTGCGCTCCAGTTAACATGTCAAAGATATATTTCTCATGTTCTTCATTGGACATGCATTGAACAATTGTCATTGTACTAACTTTCTGCTAACTGAGAGAAAATGTAATTGTTCCAACTATCTTTGGTGCCAACTGCATTTGCAATGACCATGTAAATAATAGCATTTCATGTATTTGCTATCTAATGGCTTCTGTTATTGCTATTTTTCTGGTAACTGGGTTAGGCCCACTAGGCACAAGTGCCTGTTTTCAGGGGCAACCCTGGGAACTGGGTAGTTAAGTGACTTTCTCAGAGTCATACAGTATGCAAGTGGAGGTTGTGGGAATCAAACCCAGGTCTGCTGGATGCAGCAAGCTCATTCACAGCTCATTACTCTAACCTGTAGGCTATACTGTCAACCATAATGGGTATGAGTATAGTATACAATATTTCTTACCAGATGAGCATCACCAGTCTCAACTGCATGCTATAAAAATGTAGGTTGCCCCACACTGTCGGTAACCACTTCTGAGAAGTTACTTGGTACTCTCTCTCGAGTTGCACATTTTGATCTGTGATTACTTTCACTGGTTATCTATGTAAGAACTCATAAATTTTGAGGCATCCTCCAGAATATCTTTAGGTTAATCACCATCACTCTTGAAATGTGTTGCTTATTTTCTTCTTGTTCAGTTTCTTTCTCAAGAATTGAGGGTGACTCTGCCACAGTTGCAGTTGCTGTTGGTGTCTCAGTGTTCTGTCTTGTCATCTCCTCATGACAGGTGATTCTAGCATTTGTCATATCTATAACCTCATTCACATTTTGAATTGTGTCTTTTCCAAGGAAAATGTCTGACACTGCTGTGTCATGAATGTTTGGCCTTTCCATGGCATCCTTTGAATGTTGAGTGTTGCTTCACCACAAGCCCATGGGTTGTATGACTCTTGTGATGCTAATGTAAGCTCTGTTTTTGTACATCTCTCAAACCAAGCCCATACCCCCAGATTCTTCATGAATTAAGGCTCTGTGATCATTGTGTTAGTTGTTTTAGTATCTACAAACTGTTGTATTACAATATCTTTGATTTTACTGGTATACATACCAAGTTTAAACAGGTGACTGTGGACACTTTCTCTTGAAGTTCCTCTTTGACAGCTTCAGTTGCTATTGTGTGCGCGCTGTCTTTCAGTCAGGTCAAGATAGTGGCTGCACTTAGGGCAATCTTACTTTTGTGCCCTAACGTGCTGCATGTATAGCATTGCAGTTTGTATCAATCCCCTCTCCTATGTGAATATGCTCTCTGCTTTATACTTTCTGGGAAACTGGTGATGTGCTTCTCCCTAGGTCAGGTTCTGTCTCAAGAAAGCATTCTCAACTTTCTTGAAGTTTACTGGTGATTGGCTTTACTTTAAACAAGTTCTCAGGCAAAGTTCATCCTTTCTGGATAAACTTGTCAATATTTCTAGACATTATAAAAAGTCATAGATTTTACAGCTCTGGCTGTAAAGTTCCCACTATCAGTTCAATGATTTCTCTTATTTGTGCCAAATCTGACTTGTTCAGGGCAAATGTATCTAATTGAAATCCATGTCACTGTGGATGGTCCAACTCTATCAACAGATGTTGTCAACTTCTTCCTTTGTTGAATTATTTAATTAAATGATTGCAAAACTACTTCCTCTCTGTCAGCTTCTCAGATTTGTAGTGTCAACAACTGCTCTATACTCCTCTCAAGGCGCCTTCAAAGTTTTGTAGCCACATATCCTCCAGAACTTGTTCTTGTTGCAAGGTGTGTTCAAATGCTGTCATAAACTCTAAAATGTCATCAGTCTTCTCTCCTAAGAATATCAGAAAATGTCTGCCCACCCATGGAACAATAGGTAAAACTGGCATACAAATTCTCTCAGACATTTGTGACAAATTTTTCTGTCTCTGCCACATTTTTTGGGCTGTTTCTTGACTCTTTATTTGCAGAAGTTCCTTTCCTTCTTTGTAAGTGTTTATTGTTTGACTAGATCTCCTTTTTGGTCTGAATTCTGGATCATGCTCAAATTCTTAATGCTGCTCATAACTGTCCAGAATAACTTCAGACTTCTATTCCCTCCTTTTCTCAGTCTCTCAACCTCTGCTGACTAATTATGCATTGGCTTTCCTTCTAAGTCAAACTGGCATCTTCATTTCTCCACAAACTGGCATCCTCATTTCTACTTTTATTGCTGATGCACAACTTCTAGGCTTTAAATCTGTTGCATCCATTGATGGGAAAGTTGTTTCTAAATCCAGTGACTGGGTTCCAAATGTATGATCCCACTAAGTCTGTTAACCTTTAACTGTGTTTTTAATTCTATTAACTTTTATCTGTGTGATCCTACTAACTAGACAATACACCATTCTTGATGTGGTACTCATCAACTCAGAAAGAGTAGACAAAGTGCTGGTTGGAGCACCAGTAGAGTTCACAGTGCTATATGGTTTGAGCGGGCCCTGAGCACCATTGTGAAATGGGCAGAAAGAATGCTGAATTCTGATTGGCCAAGAGCATCTTTAAGCTGGGCTGTTATCCCAGCACAACAGCCCAGCTGAAAGTACTATGTTTAAAAATGCATAAAATTTACTAAACATTACACAATTCATAATTGCAATAAGGCACTCCAGGGGGTGTGTTATGGTGAGCTAACAGCCCTTCTCGGGTGGTGGAAGCCCTTGGCTATGCCTTGTGCTTCAACTCACTCCAAGGTGGGCCATTATCCCACCATAACAAACACTCTGTCATGCCTTATTGCTTACGTAAGACCTCATCTACAGTGAAACTGAGGTGCTAGACTTCAGATGGGCAGATTTCAACAAAATTAGGGAATTAGCCCTGGGCAGGTTAGCTGTGGCAGACAACAGCAGGGGTGTGGAAGGCAGAGGGGGATATACAAGGGACCATTCTATAGGTATAAAAAATGGATGAGAGAAGTTATAAACTGAAACAAGTATAAGAGATCAATTTGGTTCTCTGAAATGATCAAGGAGGCAATGAGGGCTAAAAAGAAGGCCTTTATAAGAAACCAAAAAAAAAAAAGAAAAGAGGGAACAATGACTGTAACAAGCAGTTCATTTCATTTACTTAAAACAAAATCTTATGGACATAAACTGACCCCTTTCATAGGCAACCAAGGTCAGGGTACTTAAATTACAGATACAAAACTTGAAAGAGTACATATAGTACAAACAGTATATAAAATTACTTCTTATGGCAATTACAGATATCAGCAGTACTAATGTATTTTCTTAAATTTGTTGCAACTTGTCGAAAGCCTGATATTCTGAGGTGATGAGTTCTAAACCTGCAAGTCCAATAATAAAAATAGATTCACCAACATTCTGGGGGGCATTTGGGCAATTTAAGGAGTACACTGTCCATAGACCTGGCCTTAATATTTGTATTAAATGTTTTTTTTTTCACCATAGGTTTTAATATGGTTGGCACCTGTCTATTTAACCATTTTCCAAGCCCAACAACCTAACTGCTGGTTAATTCTTTGATGTAGTGATTGCTAATTTGAAATACTGTAAAGAGAACAGGTATGGTAACCTCATGAAAGTTCAAAAGCAAACCTACAAGTTTTATTAATGAGAAGTGTAATCCTTTGCAAAGATGTTTTACTTGCTGAAGAATAAATAACACAACCATGACAAGATTGTGTGTCAATACAACCATTTTTTCAGCATTGGATGTAAGATTAAGTCTGTTTCTGTACAACATACCAAACCTTTGATTCATTACATTTTTAATATGTTGATAAGAAAGACAACTGTCAAGGATCAAGCCAAGACATTTATATTCATTGACGTGGTCAGTTTTTATGGCTGGAAAAGGCATTGAACTTGATTGGTTTCTGGAATAAAAAAAAAAACATAACTTTTGTCTTTTTAGGATTTAAACATAACTTGTTTTCAACAAACCAATTTTGAACAGCATAAAACCCAGGCTGCAATACATTTATCAAATTCTTTAAATCAGTATTCCTAACAAAGATTGCCATGTTATCCACATACTGCAAAATCCTTAAGGAATGAATTACACTAGGTAATTTGTTTAGAAAAAGACTAAAGAGCAAAGGCCCAAGAACTGATCCTTGTGGAACACGTAAGCTAACTGAAAGAATTTGAGAGAAAGTATTTTTAGTTTTTACCCATTGTACACAGTTGGTTAGGTAGTCTTGAAACGAAGTTATAACTGCTTTAGAGAAACCAAGTTGGCTTAAGCTTTCAGTCAAGTTTAAATGCTGTAACAAACCTAATACTTTTGAAAAATCTACGTAAACGTGAGCCAACTAAGTCACTACTGAGTATGATGAGAAATCTAGAGAGCCCAAGAGAGCAATCAAGACTGTAAGAGGCCAAGAGAGAGGAAAGACTGATTTATAGCAATACATAAGGGAAACAAAACAAAAAAGACTGGGAGGGGATTGTCAGGTTAAAGGAGGGGGGCAGGGTCATAAAAGGAGACAGGCAGAAAGCAGTCATGCTGAATGGATACATTTGCTCAGTATACACTAGAGAGAACAGCAGGCCCTTGCCAGAGAGCAGGATAAAGGCAGCTGATAGAGATGTCCTGGAAATTAGGTTTCAGAAATATACTTGCAAGAGACAGAAAAGGGTTAGCAGTACTTAAGGTAAACAAGGCCCTGATGACAGACAGGATGCACTCAAGGGTACTAATGGAATTGCCATCAGTGTTAGCTGAACCCCTAGAGGTGCTATTCAATATCTCTTGGCAGCAAGGGGGCATCTCCAAGGACTGGAGAATGGAGAACATAGTTCCTTTGCACAAAGGAGAGGATGAGGAGTAACTGGGAAACTATAGACTTGTCAGCCTTATCTCAGTGGTAGGGAAAAATACTAGTCAAAGGGGACCCAGTGAAATATCTGTAGAAAAATGGGCTTCAGAATAGTAAGTAGCACAGATCTGTGGCAGGGGGTTCATGTCAGACCAACCTAATAGCATTCATTGACAGAGTTACCAAGGAAGCTGACAAGGGGCACACAGTCGTGGCACACATATAAAACTGATATTATTCCTGTGGTCGAGACTTGGTGGTCAGAGGAAGTGGCATGGGGCAAATATATTACAGGCTACAAATTATTTCATAAAGACAGACAAGATAAGAAGGGTAGGACTATATATCAAACATTCACTGCATAGTATTGAAATAACCATTCCTCACAAACTGCATAATGCAGAGTCAACTTAGGTACATATAACAATAAATCATGATAAAAACCTTATACTAGAGGTGTGCTATAAACCATATAATAGCACTAAGGAGTATACCAAAAATCTAATAAGTTAACTGGAAACAACATTTGACAAAGAAAGGGTAATTTTAATGGGTGATTTAAATCTACCAAGCACTGACTGGACCTTCATTACTAAAAAAGGTGCCCTGGAGGCACCATTTCTGGATTTATGCTTTGAACAAGGCCTGGCACAATTAGTAAACACACCCATGAGTGATAAGAATATTTTAGAAATAGTTATCACTGATGCACCAGATGGAATACAAAATGTGAAAGTGAAAGAACCATTAGGAAATAATGATCATTGTAAGATTCAATTTGATATCATTGTAAAATAAGAAAGCATATATGGTTCAACAATAGCATTTAACTGTAATAAAGCTGATTACCTAGCCATTAAAAAGGAATTAAAAACTGTGACTGGGAAAGTGACCTTGAAAACATGTCCATGGAGAAGTGCTGTAAAATATTTAAACATAAAATATTGGAATTGGAAACAAATATATACCAGTCAAAAGATCATACAATAAAAAAGGTAACATTTGTGGTACACAAGGAAATAAAATGGAAAGAACATTTTTTAAAAGGCAAATACATAGATAATCATGAAAAGTTATTAAGAAGAACCAAAGAAACTGAATTTGAAAAACAACATGCAAGATTTGAGCCTAACAGACCTCTTACCACATGGGTTCAGGAAAAATGAGTCATGTATTACAAAGATGCTGGTATTCTATGAAAATATCCCCAGAGATCTAAACAGCAACATTACAATAGACATCTATTTGGACTCAAGGAAAGCACTCAAAGTGGTTTCACACAATATCTTGATCAATAAATTACAAATTGCTAAAATAATTGTAAATGCTATTATGTGGATTAAAATTGGTTGAAAAATAGAACCCAGCAAGTCAGAGGAATCTTACCATCTGAAAAAGAAGTCTCTAGTGGAGGGGTCAATCTTGGAACCAGCCCTGTTCTCTTTTCTCATCTCTGATCTAAATAAAAATGTGAGAAGTCATTTGGTTATGTTTGCAGATGGCACTAAATTAGGAGGTAATGTGGATACATAAACAAATATTTGAAATAATTAGTAAAGAGCTACACGAAATTGATAAATGAGCCAAAAAGAACAACATGGGCCAGATATTCAAAAGTTAGCAGCAGCGTAAATGGGTTTTTGTCCATGCCATCCAGGTCTGCACCCATTTTTTGGGTGAAGTCTATATTCAGAGGCCCCTGAAGTGTGGGCTTAACCAGTTAGCACCCAGACGTTAGCATACTGATGCACCCATGCAAATGAGAGGGTCTTCTCCTGCATACGAGAGCAGCAGCAATTTCAGAGGTTTGCATCAGCAATAGATGGCACCTAAAGTGATGCTATTTACTGCCTTTGAAAACTTTGACTTAAAATTTGGTGCTAAGCCTGCAAACCCCCCCCCGACTGATGGCAGGCTGACTATACTTCAGCTGCCCACCCCCATTCGCTCGTCCTATGTTTATCAGGTGGCTGCCTGGTGTCTAGTGGCACCCCAACCACCATCAGTCATCCCATATCTGTTCATCTTTTCCCTAAAGTTTAGTGGCACCCCCAACCCCCAAACACCAGTCTCATATTTTTGACACTTATCCCTAGTGTCTAGTGGCAAACCCACCCCTCAAGCACCCATTCATTTTCCCCTGTACTGTCCCTGGCATCCAATGGTAGCCCTGCCCCACTTTCCAAATGTTGGTCAATAAACAGATCCATGAACATTGGCTGATCAGTGGCCCTCACCAGCCCAGCCTGTTCCCTGAGCATTGCCCATCCAACTCCCTCGCCTTTACCATGGTGTCTGGTGCCGCATGTCACATCGCAATACAGCAACTGGCATAGCCCTCCTCTCACCTCCTCAGTAGCCACCACATGAGCTGTAGTGTGCATGCATACTAGAAACAGAAACATAGAAACTGTTGGCAGATAAGGACCACCAGGCCCATCTAGTCTGCCCAAAGCCCTACCGTTGCTGTAACGTTTGATCCTACTTGATCAATGGCTTTCTCCTCCCCTTCTCCTTCCCACTTATTTGGTTCTCTTATGTCTGTCCAATGCATTTTTAAATCCCTCCACTATGCTCACTCCCACCACCTCCTGTGACAGACCATTCCATGTGTCCACCACCCTTTCCATGAAGAAAAACTTCCTTACATTACCCCTCAATCTGCCTCCTTCCAATTTCATATTATGCCCCATCATTCCTGTAGTCCTCGTATACTGGAAGATGTTGCTCCCTGCACCTTGTTTATGCCCTTCAGGTACTTGATTGTTTCTACCATATCACCCTGATCCCTCCTCTCCTACAGCGAGTACATGTTGAGGTCCTTTAATCTCTCCTCATATGTTTTCTGGTGCAAGCCCAGTACCATATTTGTTGCCCTTCTCTGGACTGCCTCCACCCTGTCAATGTCCTTATGAAGATGCGGCCTCCAGAACTACACACAGTACTCCAGGCGAGGCCTCACCAGTGTTCTATACATTGGCATCACCACCTCCCTTCTTCTGCTAGTGATACCTCTGCCTATGCACCCCAGCATGCCACTGGCCCTCTCAGATGCCTTTGTGCTCTGCTTAGACACCTTTAGGTGGTCTGAAATGACAACCCACAAATCCCTTTCTTCCTTGACGATTGTCAACAACTTCTCCCATCCTGTAGCTCTCCCCAGGGTTCCTTCATCCCAGGTGCATTATTTTGCTCTTCTTTGCATTTAACCTCAGCTGCCATACATCATACCATTTTCCAAGCTTCCCCAGGTCTCTACTCTTTTTCTCTACCCCATCTGTAGTATCTACCCTGTTGCAGATCTTGGTGTCATCTGCATATACAGTAGGCAGACCTGTCTCTCCAGCCCTTCCGCAATGTCATTAATGAAGACATTAAACAGGACTGGCCCCAGGACTGATCCCTGAGGTACCCCAATGGTCACCCCCTCTCCATGGATAGAATTCCATTAACCACCACCCTCTGCCTCCTGTCTGTGAACCAGCTCTTAACCCAGTTTATTATCTTGTGGCCCATGCCCAGACTACCCATCTTGTTAACCAGCCTTTTGTGTGGGACGGTGTTGAATACATTGCTGAAATCAAGGTAGGTGACACGCACTGCTCCCCATTGCTTTGCCTCCTTTGTAGTCCAATAAAAAAAAAACCTTTCAGATTCATTTGACATGACCTTCCTGGTGTGAAACCATGTTGCCTTGGATACCGGGCACCTTTGGATTCCAAGTGTCCCACTATTCTCTCTTTGAGCAGTGCCTTCATGATCTTGCTTACCATTGAGGTGAGGCTGAATGGCCTATAGTTTCCTGCCTCCTCCCTGCTCTGACTTTTGTGTAGAGAGACTACATGTGCTCATCTCCAGTCCTCTGGAACCACTCCTGTGTTGAGTGATTCAGTGAATACGGCTGCCAGAGGCACTGCTAGTTCTCTCAGCAGCTCCCTCAATATCCTCAGGTGTATGCCAACTGGCACCATTGTTTTTTCCATCTTCAGTTTTGTGAGCTTCTCTAGGACTCTCTCCACTGTGAATGGACAGGTGTCCACCTCTCCCCCTCCTTTGAATCTGTTGCCCAACTGTGGTCCCTGACCCTCCCCCTCTTCAGTGAATACCAAACAGAAGTATTTATTCAGTATTTCTGCCATTTCCAGGACTCCCTCCTTATACTCTGCTTCGACCCCTTTAAGCCTTACAATCCTCCCCAGCTTTTCTTCTTTCATTGATGTACCTATAGATTGTCTTGTCCCCTTTCTTCACTGTCTGTGCTAATCCTTCCTCAGTCCATGCCTTTGAACTCCTAATAGCCTTCCCTGTTTCTCTCTTAGATACTCTAGGCACTCCTTCCTGTCTTCCTCCCTTTGGGTCTCCTTATATTTCCTGAAACACACCTGTTTAACCCTTGCTTTGTCTGCCACCTCATTCAAGAACCATAGTAGATTTTTCCTTCTTTTGCCTTTGGCTA
Organism: Neoceratodus forsteri; assembly: GCA_016271365.2. Lineage (NCBI taxonomy): Eukaryota > Metazoa > Chordata > Ceratodontiformes > Ceratodontidae > Neoceratodus > Neoceratodus forsteri. The sequence continues at coordinate 39,554,921 of JADMNL010000028.1, read as the reverse complement.
CCAACCATGTGCATTTTTTTTATCACTTGCACTATGGCTCCATTTAGGTGCCCCCACTGCTCCTCAACCCCACTGTCTTACATCTCTCTTCACCAGGCCTACTGGCATACATCTCCCCATTTCAATGAAGTCCACCCTCCTGAAATCTAAAACCTTCCCCCTTTGTGTGACTTGCCTTAGTCCATGGCCCCATGCTAAACCACAATATGGGTGGTCACTGGACTCCAGTTGTCCTTCTACCCAGACTTCAGTAATTCTGTCCCCATTGGTCAGTACTAGGTCCAGAATCACCCTGTCTCTAGTTGTATCAAGTACTAGTTGCCCCCTGTAGGCAATCTAGGATGCCTCTGCTTCAGGCAGAAACAGCTTCCTAGGTGGTCCAATCCACATCTGGCATATTGAAATCACACAGCAGCAGAACTTCACCTTTAGTTGCCATCTTGTGTATTTCCTCCACTAGCTCCTGTCCACTCCCTTCCCCTGTGCTGGAGGTCTGTAGATCACCCCTGTGCATATTGCTGTGCCATTGCCAGGTTCAAGGGTGACCCATAGTGCCTCGGCCTCCCCCTCTCAACCCTGCACTTCTGTTGCCTTTATACCCTCTCTGACGTATTAACTGTTAGTTAATAAGCCTTCCTGAGCAACAGTGACTGCAAGGCAATGCATCCACCTATGGAAGCCCACTGATTCCTGTCAGATACCTTTTCCCCTACAGCTATATTCTATGGTATACTTTTTTTGTTTGATAACCAGGTAAGGTCCACTGGCTCAAGGTTGGTTTACAGGAGTGACCCAGGAGTACTTAAACACTGTAACATTTCAAGCTGTTCGGTAACTTTACTATAGTACTCTGTTTATATTACATTGGGGTTTCTTGATATAACAGGAGTGTTAAAGCCTGTTAAAGCCCCTTCAATTGATCAATCTAAGCTTAACTAGTTGTCTACACTTCCTTTTTCATGCTGAATTGGGTTTCCATATACAGCACTGTACACCCGCTTGGCATACAGTACTTCTAACGGTCCAATTATGTACCTTTCTGACACACATTACTCTACGTGTACCAAGTGGCTTGAGACTGACCCACTTGGATCAAGTTCCTTTGGCATACACAGTTCTTTTGTTTACAACTGACCTTGGCCTAAGACAATAGTTTCTTGTACCTTGATTTATATGACTCTGTTCTCATTCTGGCTCAACAGAAGAAGGTAGCTCATTCTCTGGTTCTTTCCCAGACATAAGTTTGATGTTAGTCAGTTCTGTCTCTGTTTCTAAACTGCCTAAGATAACTAATATGGTGTACCCACCTATCTACACCAGTTACTGTGGCTCTGTGACAGTATGCGATATCCAGATATCTTTGGGCAGTTACATAAGATACTTCACCTCTCTAAGCTAGCCCTGCAACCTATGGATGGTTGCATCTCACTCTCAGTTTAAATTATTAACTCTTATGAAATGGGACAGTGAATACTGTGTCCTAATTGGCTCAGAGCCATGTGTTGTGTGAGCAAAATGGACAGGTAAAATGAGTCACACCAGCCGGGGCACAGTGCATCTAGAATATCAATAAGCAGCTTTGTAATTCTGACATTTTAAACAGCAGACATTTTTTATACTCATTAACTGATGCTAGACTATAGCAGAACTACTTGCTTCTCCGTTTGAACTGCTGAATGATTCAACTCTGAATTGTTATAAGAGAATAACAGGCAAACTGATACAGAACAAACTCCCAAAAAAAAAAAAGACTTCTGCTTCTGTGAATAAACATCTGAAACTGTCATCAAATGAAGTTGACACTGCTGGGGAAAATGTCACTGAAGTAAATACCAAATGAAACACTGTATCCCCACCCCATCCCCCAGTTGGGACTACTTTCTCTCATTAACTTAAATAAATATGTATTCATTTTTAAATTAACATATGTGTCAGTAATTGTTTTGTTCCATTTCATAAGTACAATAAGGCACTCTGGGGTTTGAGAACTGTGCTGTTGCATTGCACACTCAGGGCAGCAGGCACTCCCCCTGCAGTGCTGTGCATAACAATGGGCCCTATGCACTAAAGGGTTAGAAAGTACATGCGATAGCCACGTACTCCACCCATGCAGCTCCACAACCTCGGAGAGGTGAACACTGGATGGTATTTACTATTGCTGGCTATCTGCCTGTGGCCCCACCCCCCTGGCTTGCAGCCACACATTGCTGGATTGGGGCAGCATGGGTGCAGAGTGCGGGATGCAGGCAAGCATCTAGTCAGATGCCTGCCCTTGATCCCAGAATGAATACCTTACATGCCCATGCAAGGGTGCATGGGAAGGTATGGAATGCCATGGACTGGAACAAGCACCAGCAGCACCCAGCAGTGATGCTGGTACACACATGTCCCTGGTGACCACTAGTGCAGGCTGCAGTAGTGCACCCATGTATGGGTGTACTGAGCCCCCTGACACTATCCCACTGCCAGTGGGGGACAGTGCATGCCAGTCCATACAACTAGTACCACAGTGCAATTGGGCACCATACCTCTCAATGGTCTCTATGTGTCCAGAACATGCCGGACAGTGCCACATATGTGTTCTCTGACCCCCCAAACAAGTTGTGAATGTTTAAAAGGGGAGTGTAGATTACTCACACAAACAACTGTCAGACAGTCCTTTGACAAACATAGTATACAGCAGGCCATGCACAGCACCCAATGCCCTGTAGTCTTTCTGCTGTCCGTGTGACTAGTACACTTATGACAGCTGTACCCCTGCCTCAGTGCCCCTGTACTTGAGTCCTGTATGTCTTCTTCCAAATCCGTGTGGCAGGGGGCAAGTGGTATACCAGACACCTGGGCATACAGTGGCTGCTGCGCATTCGTGGACCACCCACCCAAGTTGTGTGGGTGAATCCGCCACATGGCACCACTCGTTGCCCTATTCTGACCCTAGCGATGGCTGGTCTCCCACCCTGCAGGTGTCCCATGACTCTAGAGTGCCTGTGGGACTGTCCCTTTATGGGACAATCCTGGCAGCAGTGGTGGCCGCAGTGCTTGGTGTGTGTGCATAGATTGTCAACTCCCTGCAGGACTGACCATGAGGAACATGGTGCTCATAGGTGAGGATGAGAACAATGCTGCCTCAGAATGACAGCAGTGACTGAACCCTCTCTGTCCCTCCCAACCAAGTGCTCCAGTCAGGGTTGCGCAGGTACACATTCAGCCACTGTACCGGTAGGATGGATGTACTGCTCAGAGCATTGCCTGTTACTGGTACACAATGGGGGGGGAGACAAAAGCGGCAGGGTGGGTCCCATCGGTTTCCTGTATGTGGTGTCTTGACTATATGGCCACTGTATGTGGCACGATGTACAAGCAGCATGTCCACCCACAGGGGCTGGTCCTGTACAGTACTATACACAATGCTCACAGTCCCATCCCCAGGAATACGCCTGCACACAACCTGTCCATGATGCATGGATGTATTGTCCTACACAGGTGTGCAGGTGTATGGGAAGTGCCCACATCTCACGAACACGGCTCTCTGTGCTACTATCCACACTCCCCTGACAACCCTTCCTGCCAGACCCCAGACCTGTTACATAGGGCTGCCTATGTGGCACATATAAGTGGCACATAGGCTTCATTCATACGATGCTCTGTGTGCATGTAGGTGGCCGCATAACAAGGTTACAGCAGGGTCCCCCCTGCTGTATGTCCTACTCCCCAGTGTGCATCACTCTATGCCTTTGTGAATCACAAGGAGTGTTGGCATGCCTCCAACAATCCCCCAAGACCACCCATGGCATGTTGCTTTCTGCGTGGCTGGGGGATCCGGTGTGCAGCTTGCTGGCCCACATTTTGTGAATCCTGCTGGGGATCCATGGGATCCCTTCTGTGCTGCATTCATCTGTATGGTTGCCTACGCACCTGAGATATGCAGCTTGTAGGCTTAGTGCATAGGTCCCAGTGCTTCTGGGTGTGCATTCTGACAACACAACTCACACCCTATCGTATATTATTTCTTACATAACTGCTTGCTTTGCTACCCAACTTGTACTTACTAATGCACATGTATGACCAAGAAATACAAAATCACGCTTAGCCCCATAATGCAAAGCATCATGGAATGTCTATGTAAATCACTGTAGACTTGCCTGACCTACAGTCCCTAATGTGAACTATCATGTTCTATGACACAGCACAAGGCCTATTGGTATTTACTCATGCTTGCTGTGATGTGCTTACAAACTATTATCCAGTATAGTTATTTTTGTGATGTTAGCACGTCACCTACAGCTATTAGCCATAATGCTATGATCAGCATATTTTATGAATCATTGTATTGTAACTCAAAAATAGCCTCAGTCAGCATAATGCTTATCACTGTATACATGCAAAATCTAACTGTCTTGAGTGCAAGCTGCCTACTGTACCCACCAATAGAATTGCTTTGTTTAGCTTCTCTACTATGCAGATGAGCTCATTACCAGGTAACGGACCCTCTCATCTCTGGCTGTAATTATTCAAGTAAGCCTCTTTTTCACTGAGTTTCTCTGTGATGGCATTGTGGTGTTCAGAGGTTCCAAACTCCCAGCAGGTATTGCTGTCCTTTTTACATGTATTTTGGGGAATAAATCTTTCTTGTAAGACACCTGTCTTCTTTGTCATGTTTTGCCATCAGGTTTAGAATCCTGCCAAACCCAACATCACCATGACATTTTAGGCTGATTTAGATTCAAGCATGAATGCATGGTGCCAGAGGCCCTCTCACACAATCTGCAAAGGGAGCAAACAGGAGACACAGATACGTGTTTCATCCTAGACAGGACTCATCAGTGTGCCTCATCTGTATGACACCCCAGGGGAAATGAACCAGCCCTAAGTTTGTGTTACTGGTTTGAGCCTCCCCCCCCCAAAAAACTAGCTAAAAGACAAAGAACCTCACTGCAAAGTCACTTGAGGTTCTTTGTCTTTCAGTTGTTTTTTTTTGGGGGGGGGTTCACCATGACCCAGACCTATAAGACCAACTTAGGGCTGGTTCTTTCCCCCTAGGGTGCCATACAGATGAGGCACACTGATGAGTTCTGGGTAGGACAAAACATGTGTATGTGTCTTCTGTTTGCACCATTTGCAGATTGTGTGATAGGACCTTTGGCACCATGCATTCCTGCTTAAAGCTGAACCACCCTAAAATTGCATGGTGATTTGCATTATGGGGGTATGTGTGATTTTGTATTTCTTTGAAACTTGCCTTTATGGGCACTGCTCTTTGGGGCAACCCTTGCCTCAGTGCCTTTGCACTGAGGTTCTTTGTCACATGGCCAATCCAACTTGAGATAATGGTCAGAGAATAGCCTGGCCTCTGATTGGCAAAGGTAGCCTGGGACCCATGCTTTAATTCCAGTACTATGCATGGACAAATAAAATATTGGTGCAGAACTGCTCCATCTCTACATTATATCACTTCACCATCCTTGATGTCTTAAAATTACTAACATATGCCATTTTATTTCCCACCTGCAAAGTTGATAGTAACTGTTTGGAAATATAAAAAAACTGTTATTCGTAGTACATCTGAATCTAGCACCTTGTTTTCTTCACTCTTTCATAAATCATTCATGTATCCTTACTATCTTACAGTACTTGTATTGCCATGATTAAATTACCTTTTGTTTTAAAGTCACATCTCTTTCCTTTTCAAAAGTGACATTTCTCAAGTTTGAAATAAAACAAACTGATTGTCAGAGGCAGCTGTGAATGTAGCAGCCATCACAGAACAGTGGCACCTTGCAGTACAAGTGTGATCAAGCTTCAAGTGTAATTGATTCCATGAAACTGAAATTCTCCCTTCCCCTATGGAAGTCAAGCTGAGGCGTACTGTGTAAGGCAGCGAAACTGCCTATATTAATAGGTCTTCAAGGGGTTGATTGGCAAAGAATGCTATGCAATACTCTTATAATGTCAGACAGCAATCTTTTTTTTCTTGCTTTCTATTTTTGCCCCAGTTTTCCCAATACCAGCTACCAGATCTTCCTCCCATCTACCCAAACCCTTCTGCTCACAGTAGGAGTCTTCTAATATTCCCATCTGCCACTAGCCACTGCCCGACATCCTCTCCGGAAACCCGGACTGTAAGCCAAAGCTTGTCGACTATGGGTGGGACCCTCCAGTTCTACAAAATGGGAGGAGGATACTTCACTCAGCAGTTCAGGCCAACAGCAGGAGCTGGTGAGGAGCAGGAGGAGTTGGAAGGACCCTACTGTGACATGGGAGTGGGGTGGTTTCATCTGCCTGGTACAGTTGGGGTACCCCCTTCCCACCAAGCTCTCCATTTTCCCTCCCAGTGCATGGCCCTAAAAATGATCCAGCAGAACACCTGTCAGGGCCATCAGAAGGGCCAGAGAATCCTGTCCAAACTTTGGAGGTCCCCTGCTGGCCCCACTCTTAGAGTGTGATACCTCATGTTACTTGCAAGGAAGGTGGGTGCCTGCCAACGTAAGGCCACTGAAGAGTGATCACATGTTCCTTCCCACATGAAAGACCCTCCCCTGGACTACCAGGGAGCTGTTGGACAGCAGAAGGAGATGCTCACCCTCCACAAGGCTGGAGCCATCCAGATAGATATCAGAGCCTCTCCTTACCAGTTGACTCCAGCCGTCCTGGACTTGGGTTGCCTGTATGGAAGTGGTAGCGCTACAGCTGCACTAGCCAGCGATATCTATCTCTCTCTGCCGCTACCCTCAACTAGTGCAATTGCACTTTCTGTGCAAGTCCAGCCATGCAAGTGAAAACTCCCTACCATATGCATGTCAGGCTGAGGCCTGCTCCATTGCTCCATGTGGGGGGGGGGAACAGAGGTGACAGAATGGTATGCCCTGCTGCACACCAAATAACTGAAAACTAAATTCTTTGAAATAATAAAACCTTTTCTACCCATTCCTTATACTCTGAAGTTACCACCCATATTCTGATTGATGAAAGAAGGTGGAGCTGGTTGGCATAAAAAAGGAAAACCTCTTGTTAGAGATATGGAAAGAGTAAAAAGTGCTTCCTACACTTACCTGGTTATGTTACCTGCCCCTCTTCCCTACAGAGTACTAGTATGGTTGCACTGTCAGGGAAAAAGAAGGCATGCCCAGTGCATCATTTTCAAAGTGCTATCAAAAATAAACAGCTAGGTAAGTTGGGGGAGGGGCAGCTCTCTCTCTGTGAACCTCTTAATGGGCAGTTAATTACATACAGTAGTTACATGGTTCCCCTACCCCTCTCCCAGTTTTGGAACTTTTTTCACATGTGTAACACACATGACCAAAAGAAATAATTTATTAATTTGGAATTTCAAAATGTTATATCTATGCTTTTTGCTTATAGAAACTATTTTTCTAAGCACAGTATGACATTCTGTGGTGTTAATTGTGCTGAGATAAATGCACTTCCAGGAGATAATGGCACTTGGCCTGCAACCTCTTCACATAATGCATACCCCATCATGGCTTATTGCTTACATATATCTACACCAGAAATTAAAGTCTTGTCAATCTGTCGGTTCTGCCTTGTGGCCCAGGTCCTTTGTGAAAAAAAGGATCTTGCTCCAGCACACTAACCTGGTAAATGGATGAATTAATGAATGAACTAATAAATGAATGAATGGGAGAGTAAATACAAAAATAAATAGCACTGTACATTTCTGGATGTTTTATGTTTCTATTAACATACCATTTTCAAAATGTCGCTTTATGAGAATCTAATTTTAAAAACTTGCAAAAACATATTTAAACACTGATATAAAGAATGGCATTACTGCTGCTGGATACCACTCACTTTTTATAACATGCTTGAGAGGATGGACATTGTTAGCCAGCCAGGAATCTTAAAAGTACAGCAAATAAGTACTGTCAGCCTGAGCTTGTCACACGTGGTATGAAAGAAGGGGGAGCATCCTAACCACTGCAAGCCCCACAGAAGCACATTTTACATCTTTTACATACTGTACATGAATTTGCCACATTTTATTCTGTAAATATAAGTTAATATAGCCGTGGAGACTGCTTATCTTTTTTTAAAAGTATGTTTAATTATTATTTGTTAAGCATTTCTACTCATAAGAACAAACCACATCTTAACCATGGCTTACAAACAGTGACACATTAAAACAAACTAAAACATGAATCATACATGTCAAATATGTTTCATAGATTGCTACAGCATTTCATATATTGGATATGCGCCCCCCCCCCCCTTTTTCCTGATGTTATGTTCTCACTAAAATCCACTTTGTGTATGTGCTGCCTGTATTGGGGAAAGAGAGGCTATATATGGCTGCATTGTCTTTCAGATTTCTCTGCCTATCCCTTAAGTTCATATGTCAATCTCTCTAATGGTTAAATTTTTTAAAGGAGCTCCTGCCACATAGTCAAGGTTGGCTTTGCATGTGAAAGCCACATTTTCTGAATGCACTTTTTAGCTGCAAGGAACTTCACTTGTAGCACCCTTAAGTATGGTTTCCAGTTCCCTTCCTCATCTTCTTCTATGCCAAACAGCAGGAAGACCAGGCTGTCCCTAACCAGAACAAACTCTGTCCAGAGCCAGTATGGCTGCAGCTGAGCTGATGGAGGAACGTGGCTCCCGCATGTGCAGAAAACTCTGACAGCATGGTGGGATAGTCCATCTTGTCCAAGGTGGCCACCGGAGTTCAGTGTGCACGCGCAAGTCATCACACGTGTGCAGAAAACTCTGGTGGCCATCTTGAACATGGTGGACAGTGCTGTGTTCTACCGACTGGTCTTCTAAATAGTGCGGTCAATGTGCAGTGATTGCTGATTGCCTCCACTATTTAAAAGTCTGATTGTGCTCACAAGATGGCTGCAGGGCTATGCCCACTGTAGCCATAAAAAGCATTATCTGCTGTACCTTCTGCCCTGCCTGAGTCCGTAGTGGATATAGTGCAAGGCAGTTCCAAAAATAATGTATATACCTTCCCCTCTTTTGCTGACATTTACTACATACTGTGTACACTCTTGCATTGAAGGTGGGCCTCTTTTTATGCATTACAAATAAGTAACCCTATATGAGATTACTGATTGTTACTTACACTTTTTCAGGGATGGCATGCAGAAGGTTCCTTTCCCACAGTTTCCTGGCTTTTTGGGACAAGTCAGGACTGCTCCCTCTCAAACCACCGTATGTCCTGGACAGTAGGCTTCCCAGGTTAGGCCTACCCTTAAAAATAGTTTTGTTTCCATTTCAAGAATTTAAGACTTTGTGGGGTCTAAAATATCTACCCTTCAAATCTAGCTAAGGGCCTTGAAATACAGTATCTAAATGTATGGTTCTGTAGGAGGCCTAATTCCTTATTAGATGCTTAAAGGGTCAGCAGAGTCACAGGTTAGGCACTCACCAACAACATTATAGACCACACATGGCTCCAAAAGTTCAAGCAAGCAAACAAAATGTATTTCATAGACACACAGGGTCTGCATGCTATGCTAAAAGGGTTTAAATCTTGTGAGGTAAATAGGTCCACTAAGCATTGAATTCCTCCTTTGCTCCATCTACCAAAGTATGGGGCTTCTAATCCTGGGAGGAATTCTGGATAATATCCAGGGATCTCATGAGTCTCACATGTCATTTATGAGCTATTTTAGGCCAAAGACCCATTAGAGGCCTGCCCTTTATACAAAGAGATATCCTGATAGATCCCCCCAAGAAAATAATCATCCATTCCGAGTTTAAATTCTGCTATATTACTGTTACCCACCACCTCCATCAGAAGGCTATTCCAGACACTGATTACCCTTGGGTTGAACCAGCAGGCTCTATTCCTAGTACAGCAAGTTTCACCCCTAAGCTGAAGATCCTGTAACTCTGTTCCCTTAATTCAAAACCCAGGCATTCCCATAGATCATCATTAGATAGGAATCCAAAAAGCATGCACAGATCTCCCCACAGCCTTCTATACTCCTGGGACTGCAACCCCAGGGACATTAACCTGTCTTCATAGCTCAGGCCATTAAAACCAGACACCATCCAGGTAGCTCTTCGATGCACCTCCTTCAGAGTCCTTATCTCTGCTTTTATATTGGGTGCCAAAAGCTTTGACCAGTATGCCAAGTGGGGCCTCACAGGGGAACATACACAGGCATTACCACTCCCATGCCTCTGCTTCTAATATGTCTTCTAATGCAGTACAGGACTGCATGAGCCGTTTTTGCACTACATGAGATGTCAGCAAAGTATAGTCTGTGTACACCCATGTTTTTCCTAATTTATTCACAGACCCCCATTACATGGCCTACTAGTTGAGTAGCATCAAGTCTTCCACTGTATGCCTTTACTCCATCTGGGTTAATAAATGCATTCAGTGCCACTGTGTCTGTACCAGCTTCCAAGGATACCAAGCTAGCTGCTTTGATTCACAGGATCAGTTATCTCATTAGCCTAAACTGTGCTGCTAAACAACAATTAGAGAAATCCAGGAATTGGAATCCCTCATTCAGAGGGGCCCCCTTTAACTTAAGCAGGCTGGATCTTGGTCATCTTTTGTTCTATATAAATTCCATGTATTTAAGTAACTCAGCAGTACAGGATTAGCTGAAGCGTACAGAAACATGCTTGTGTTTACACCCAACAGTACAGTACTTGGAACATGTGCAGTGTTGTGTTACAGCTACCAGATGACAGAGATCAATACCATGTAATCCTGGGATCTTGATTGTATTAAACATATGTTTTTACATTGCAACTGCTGTATTATATAACTGGTCTACTGAATTTGAAATGACAAACAGCTAAAAACTGAAAAGGGAGCATGATTTCCATGATCTTTGTTTTCTAACTCTTAAAAAATGTTCATCAGACAAAAAAAAAGATATCATGCAGGCCAGTTAATGTAGGTTTAGGGCAGATGCACAAGACTGTAACATATAAACATAGAAGTAATCCTCAGATAAGGACTTCTTTGCCCACTTAGTCTACCCTATTTTCCCTACCTACAGTGCCATCACAACCCTGCTCTGTCTCTGGTTTGCACCCCCCCTCCTTACTTTTGAGATCCCCTAGTGTCTATCCCACACATTCTTAAATCCTGTGATTATTTTAGCCCTCACCACCTCCACTGGGAGGATGTTCCAAGCAACCATCACCCTTTCTGTGAAGAAATACTTCCTCACATTTCCTCCCACTCTTCTCCCTCTCCAGCTTCACAGAATGACCCCTTGTCCTCAAGCATCTCTTTCTCAGGAGAATGCTCTCTTCCTGTACCTTGTTTATACCTGTGAGGTAATTGAATGTTTCTATCATATCCCCCCTTTCTCTTCTTTCCTCTAGGGAGTACATATTTAGTTCCTCAAGCCTTTCTTCATATGATTTCATATGCAGGCCCTGTACCATTTTGGTTGCCCTTCTTTGGGCTGCCTCTATCCTGTCTATGTCCTTTTGGAGGTAGGGCCTCAAGAACTGGACACAGTACTCGAGGTGGGGTCTCAGCAGTGATATAGAATGACCTTCACACCCTGAGATTCAGTTTCGCAGCGCCCCAAAAGAAGTCTGCCCCTAACGAGTTGGTACAGTTCCATCCTTTGAGAGGAGTCACCTTGGAAGGCCTAATGATGGAACTGGACTTCTCTGGATTGCCAATGGATAGTACTGACCCAGGGCCCCTGGTGTTGGCCTATAACAGGGCCATTGTGGGGGCCCTGGATGTCATTGCTCCAACTCGAGTTCACCCCCTTACTCTGCACCTGGGGGCTCCCTGGTTTACTGGGGAGATTCATGAGCTGAAGAAAGGGGAGCAAAGATTGGAAAGACAATGGCAGAAAACTCGCCTGGAGGTAGATAGGCTTAGATTGTTGGATCATTTCAAGATCTACCAGTCAGCAATTTCCCATAAGAAGGCAGAGTTCCTGCCCAGGGAAATTGCTACAGTGAGGAATAGACCAGCTCAACTCTTCTGGACTGTGGACAGACTGTGCAATCCAGCCTGTCTTCAGACTGTTCGAGCTCTGTCACAGGTACAGTGTGAGGAGTTTGCACAATTCCTTGCTGATAAGGTATCCACCATCAGGGATGAGATCAGCCAATGTCTTCCTATTGGGCCTTGCATTGATAAATCAGGTGGTACTGATGCCCAGTCAGCTTGGTTCACCTTCAGCCAACCGGCAGTCATGGATATAGTGAGGATTATCCAGACTCTGTGACCTACCTACTGTAGTCTTGATCCAGGCCCTACTTGCCTCCTAGTGGGGTGTGTAGAGGTTATTGGCCCGATCCTTACTGGGATAGTGATGGCTTCATTGGAAAGATGGATCTTTCCCGGATCCCTTAAAGGAGGTGGTAGTTCACCCCCTTTTGAAAAAGCCCTCTCTTGATCCCGACTGCCAAGCAAACTACAGGCCTGTCTCAAACTTACCCTTTGTAGGGAAAGTTATCGAGAAGGGGGTTGCTTTGCAGCTGGAGGATCATTTAACCAGCCACAATATCTATGACCCTCTCCAGTCCGGCTTCAGGAACTGGCATAGTACTGAGACAGCCCTTGTTAGAGTGCTAAATTACCTCCCGTTGGCAAGAGATCGGAGAGCCCATTCCATCTTGGTTCTCCTTGATCTCTCAGCAGCATTTGACACTGTGGATCATGGGGTGATGCTCGAATGCCTGTGGTTTTTCTGTGGATTTAGGGGGCAGTCCACAGTTGGTTTCAGTCATTCCTGAAGGGCAGGTCTCAGATAGTGGTGTCAGGGATTTATTCCTCGGACCCTCACTGTCTGCCCTGTGGGGTTCCACAGGGTTCAGTGTTGTCCCCTATGTTATTCATGGTGTATATGCTTCCACTGGAGGACATTATAAGATTGTATGGGCTGAGTTTTCATTTCTATGCCAATGATTCTTGGCTCTACATGTCTTTTGTACCAGAACAGGAGTATGACTTAGTTACAGTGTTTAACAACTGCCTGCTGGAGATTCAGACTTGGATGAGTACCAGTTGGCTTCAGTTGAACTCAGGTAAGACAGAGGTATTGGTGATGAACCCTGGGGTTAGGATGTTGGGGGCATGGGTGCGGAAGCCCTCAGGTTTATATTTTGGTTGGACTCCGCTTATGGCCTTCAACCAGGTGCATAACCCAGGTGTTATATTTGATGAAGATCTTCCTACCTTGGTCCATGCCTTAGTTACCAGTCATTCTGACTATTGCAATGCCCTCTGCCTAGGGCTACCAGGGGCTACCAGGGGTGAATATCCACCTCTTGCAGCTAGTGCTAGAACATGGTGGCCAAGTTGTAGACTGGGGCCCCCAGATCCAGTCATGTAACACCTGTACTGCGGGATCTGCACTGGCTGCCTGTGCAGTGGCGGATTACCTTCAAGGTCACATTGCTGACCTATAAGGCCCTACATGAGTTGGGACCCCATTACCTGAAAGAACTCCTGTTTTCTTACTGTCTGTCCCACTCACTCCAATCATCTGATGGGGGATTGCTAAAGATTCCAAGGGTAATCTTGAAAACATCTGAAGGAAGGTCTTTTGCCTTTATGGCACCTACCCTGTGGAATTCTGTACCATGTCAGATACAAGATAGCCTGACTGTATAAAGTTTAAAAAAATCCCTTAAAACCTTTTTGTTTCATCAAGCATTTCATGACTCTGTATGTTATGTATGTTTTTAATGATTATGGATTTTAAATTATTGTGATGATTATTGTAAGGGCACCCTGAGCTCAGGAAGGGTGCCTTATATAAATAAATTTTAAATTACATTGCATACATCTATACAGTGATATTATTATCTCCCTCTTTCTGCTGGCGATACCTGTGCCTATGCATCAGAGTATCCTGCCTTGTCACATTGTTTAACTACCTTCAGGTAATCAGAAATGATTTCCCCTCAGGTCCCTTTCCTGTTTTGTGACTACTAATACTTCTCCCAGATGAGCAATTGCCCCCATATTTCTGTGCCCGAAGTGCATGATTTTTCACTTTTTTGCATCAAAACCCAGCTGTCACACCCATGACCATTTGTAGATCTTCTCTCATTCTTTCCACACCCTCCATCGTGTGTCTACTGTGTTGCAGATTTTTGTTTCATCCGCAAAGAGGCATACCTTCTCTTACAGTCCTTTTGCAATGTCACTTATAAAGACTTTGAAGAGGAGTGGGCCTAAATATATGTTCCCACTGGTAATCAAAAAATTGACCCTTTGCTTGTAAGGCCAAGATATATCCACTGCACCACCTGAGGCTGTAAAATGCCTATTATAAGGTATGACTCGGGAGACTACAATCAAACTCATGGTGGTCAGAGCAGATACAAAGCATTGCTGTGGTATTTGCCAGGTAGAGGCTAAGCCTGCTGGGAAACAACTGCTGTTCTGAAGCAATTGTATTTCAGGGCGCACAAAAAAGGAAAAGCATAGAGTTTGAAAAAAAACCAAAAAAAAACAAATGGGTCCATATATTAGAATCAGGTTCCTGGGAAGTCAGGGATCCTGCTACCAACAATGAAGGGTTTGTCCTGCTGCCAGGTCCAGGGAACGGATGCCAGCTGGCTCACCACTGTGGTCTGAGATGCCTAGCAGGCAGAGGAGAACCCTTGCTGGATATTTGTTGAGAGGAAGAAGGAAGAATAGAGAGAAATACATCTAAGAGGTGCATTATGGATTCTGTTTTGGTTGGGGAACAGAAAGCATTTAAGCTGGAAATGGGTATCTTGAAAATTTATCCTATATATAGATTTTGGGCTAATATTATGATCTACAAAGCCTCAGTGTACAGTAGTGAGTGTAAATTTAAACAGTGATAACGTGTATGTATGTAGGTTAGTCTCCACCACAGGGTGCATTACTCTGGACATAGCACCTGCATGGTGGCACTGTGTGTGCCTTCTACTCTCTTGTGTGCTATACAAGGCATGGCAAGGGAGTCAAGTGTTTTAAGGAGGGTGGAGAATGCAGCCCAGTGTTGTGCTGAGATTATGACTGGACTATGCCAAGGATTCCCTGGGTTGAAGAAGTGTTGCAAAATTAGTAGTTTACTTTGTGCCATGTATAAATAGTCAGTTCCACATCTTAGTTTAGAATTAGAAAGTTTGAAGGTTCAAGAGTTTGAAAGGAGTGTGGAAGGATTGTAGCAGGTGGGCTGACTGAGTATCTTTTGACTACGACTGTGTGTGGCTGGGGGTATGGGGACAGAAGTCACCCATCTGTGGCTGTTGGTGGGCTGGGTGCCCACTGCTTTGTTTATCTCCCTGAGCAGAGACAGGCTTTGCCAATATCGCTCTGAACTCTTATACAGTAGTATTCTGTGGTGTATCATGTCAGGGCACCATGTCATGCTTACATTTACCTTACAGTACCTTAATATTTTGCCACCAACTCTGATGTAATTCTTACTTAATTATGTTTTTGTCATACCTAAACTGATTCTCTACTTCTAGCATTTTTCCAAAAGGTTCAATGTTTGGGGAATAGCATTGCGGAATATAGTGCTTGTGTAACTTGTAGTACGTTTTGTGACTTAACTCTATTCCCACCCTTGAGTAGTAGGTATGTAGGTAGTCATTTTAAGGGAATAGAAGTCCCAGGAACAAGGGTGAGAAGAGCGCCAGAGAAAGAGGAGGAGGGGATAGTGGTAGATGAAAAACACTCCCTAAGCAAGGGAGGTACAGTTAGTAGAAGGCTTAAGTAGAGGTTGTGGAAGGAGCTATTCCCCACATTGAACCAAGGGTTAAGCCCTCCCATTCAATGTTTGTGGAATAGCAATGTGGTATATACTGTAGTGCTTGTGTAACTTATAGTACTTTTTATGGCTTAACTCTATTCCCACCCTTGAGTAGTAGGTATGAAGGCAGTAATTTGTAGGGAATATAAGGCCAAAAAAGATATCTCCTCCAACTCACAGAGAGTATGACCCCATGGCACTCAGGAGAGGACTCCCCCCCAGGTGGAAGAAACCTCTGAAGACCCATGGCTGGTGGTCTGCCCATCCACTGGGCATGCTAAAAGGAGAAGGATCTAGGTTCTAGTAACCATGACTAATTTTAGAGAAGGTGATCTTCTTGGAGTGATGACAGGTACATCCTTGAGCCACTGATGATGCCAATTGAATGATGATCCTTATATTGATGAGTTGATGATTTCTGTAGGAGCGGTGGAATCCTAAGTGTGAAGCAGATCCAGTTGAAGAAAAATGAATGAAGTCCAAATTACTGAGGTGATGAAGAATGCTTGTCCATAGGGGGTTTCATGGATGTACTGAGCAGAGAGAGAGAGAGAGAGCACAGATTGATTGAAAATTTTGAGGCAGTGGAAGATGGACATGCTATGATATGAGAAGTTATGAGTGCATGATCAAAGTTGAGTAAGGTTTGACGTTCGAGGTAAGGCCTGGAGGCAAAGAATTCAGTAGTGAGTGAGGAGTCACTAAGAAAGCTTCCGTAAAGTGGAAAATGAGTAGAAGAGAGTTCATTGAGTGCATTGGAGATGATGGTCCATCCATAATCCATGGGCAATGTAGACTGACTGATGATCCTGAGAATGAGAAATAGGTATTTTCTGAAGGAACAGTAGAATCCTAAGTGAGAAGCAGATCCAGCTGAGGAAGGGTGAATGGAGTCTGGAATTTCAAGGGAATGAAGGATGCGTGTCCAAGGGACTGTGGGGGTGTAATGCGCCAGGAGAACATAATTTGATCGATATGCTACCAGACAGTGAACGGTGGGAATTGCAATGAATTGTGCAGGCATGGGTGAGTGATCTGACCTGTGCAATGTTTGACAGTCAAGGTAAAGTCTAGAGACAAAGAATTCTGTAGTGAGCGATGAGTAGCTAAGTAAGCATCTATGAAGTAGACAAATAAGTAGAGGAGAGTCTTTGGGTGCCCGATGGGAGTAATGAGATAATAGATTAGTAGGTGTGTAACCCCCACCCCCATCATTTTGCTAATGACAGGTGGCATGCTGTTTAAATCTGACAGCAGTGCCAGGTGGGGACTGGGTTTGGGAAGGAATAGGTCACTCAGCACAAGGGCTAGGTTTAGCTACTCTGCACAGGGGCACCCAAGTAACTCCGAACACAGGAAGCAATAACTGTAATGTCCAGCACCAGAAATGGGATTCTAAAGTGTGGCTTTATTCACATCCAAGCAGAACAAACAAAGCATAGAGGGACCCCCATGGGGCTGCATTCCTGGTAATGCAGATTAAAAGAATCAAGAACACTTCTTCAACACTTCAGCCCTCAGGCTCTGAACCCACTGGGCACACTGCTCGGACTTGCATGCTGCTTTGGGTACACAGCCCAAACTTGTACACTGATCTGGGTTTTCCTCAGCTCGGCTCCCTTGCTAGCCATTCAGACACCTTCCATATGTTATGGAAACATTTTCTGGTGGCTCCCTAAACCACCTAAGAGCACCGCAGCTCTATCAGGGAAACTTCCTTTTAATCCCACATCTGGGTTCTTTCCTCAGGCACTGGCCAAGTACCTGAGAGAAAGTAATGGTGCACAGAGCAAATTCGTAGAGGTGAATTTGGTTACTACTGATGGGGGGGTCTCCCACCTCTCACTTCCACAATTCATACCCGGCCATTTCTCTGGATAGTAAACACCTTAAACTATAAAGCTTGGCAATGTAGATTAAGGCTAAATGTATGTCACATTTCCTCTACTTGTCTTGCTTTCCCTTTATGCTGGACTTGAACATACTTTTACTTGGCTTAGCCCATTGCTCTAGGCCCCCCACTGATTAAGCAGTCCACTCCCCACTTTACTTCACTCTTTGTGCTGGACTTGAACCTACTTGTGTTAGCAGGCAATGTCTATTACACTAGACCTCCTACAGATTAAGTAGTCCAATCCCCACATTTCAACAGTTCAGGTGAAAAACATTGGCTGTCTGTCAGAACGAACTCACCCTTTGGTTGCAGGTGCCCCACAGGTGATTCCTCCACAGGAATTTTTGTCCCAAAGCTTCTGGTGCCGCAGTACAACTTGAAATAGGCAGCTTCTTCCCTTAGCCAGAACCAGAAGGGTTGCCCCTGGAAGACAAGCAAAACTTCCCCCCATCCCTTCAGGGAGGGGGCACTTGGACCAGTGACAGCAGTCTCCACCACTTCAGCAATAAGTTTCTGTGTCCCTCTTACAGTGGAAACACACACCTTCTTAACAGTAGCTCTAAAACATTAAAGCTCTGAGAGCCGGTACACAGACTGCTGTACTGCTGTCTTTCACCAAGACTGCACATGGACTCTGTTCAAAATCCCCAACATTCTATCCTAACTTCCAACTGCAGCATTCCAGTGTGGCTCATGCAGCTGCGAAAGCTCTATGGTGATGACATCCCTCAGCCTCAGTTGAGATTGAGAACAGAGTGAGACAGTGTGACATCCATTTAACTGGAGTTTCACAAGCTGCCTTCCCTGCCTAACACTAGGTCTTACTGGGATTCTAGTAACCCCGGGTAACAGGGGGGTTACAGGTGAATGGAAGAAGACTGCAGATGCAGTCCAGATGATAACTGAATATACAGAGAGAATGATTGGAAGTTCAGTATAAGGAATACGATGGCTTACATGAGCATGATATCATGACCATACTTGTAAATGCTCTGCTGAACACTGGCTGAAGTAAATACGGGTGTTTCTGTGGGATGATTGTCCATAAGATGCACTGTGGTGGCTTATAGTTGGTTAGGTTTACCGGTAATCCAATGCAAAATACTTGAGAGCAGCTTGGAGGTGGCTACATGAAAGAGTCTGTAGGATGGATTAATTGTAAAACTGAGTAGTGTGGGTGACAACAGATCATAATGCTACTGCTGGTTGAGACCAGTTAAGAGGCAGGACTGGGATAGGGAATTTACCTTAACTGTTGCATATTTCTGAATAGAAATTCAGAGGATCCTGTTCTTGGTGGTAGTCTTTACCATAAGATTAATGAAGATAAGTCTTGAAGAATAGCTGAAGGATTCATTGGAAGGACACGTAACTCGACTAAAGATAACGAATATGTAGATGCTTGTATGAGGTATGGTGATGTCCAGAAGCCAGAAAATGGTGGTTTGGATAGCTTGATGTTAGTATGCAGCTAAGCACTGGAGATCCAATGATGAATGTTCTGAAAGGCAGCTGGAAGGTTTTAGAACAAGAGAGTCTGTTGAGGAAATAGGGAGTCGAGTAACATGATCAACAAATTCAGTGATGGTAGAAGAGGCTGCAAAAGGTGACTGTATAATGTCCAAGGTGGATTGAGGTATCTTGTGAGTCCTGGTATCCTGAAGTGGCAATAATAGAGATTAAGTCAGAACATGACAGGAGAATTGAAGTCCGTTCCATGAAAGAGGATAGCTTGTGAGGCATGGTAGACAAGGAAGCCCATGGAGACTGAATAGACAGGATTCATAGTGAGTATGCAATATAGAAATCTGGGAATCATTCTAGTGTCCAGTCAAATGATATTCCAAAATGACTGAGGCAGCTGCTGGGCAGTATGGAAAACTCTATGATAGTATAAGAACTTTTGAGGTCTGTTGTCTAAGGGCTGTATGTTAGAAGTAGTTTCCTCAAGTGAAATGTACACTGATCCATCGAGTACTGGATGGGAGCAGTTAGAATGGCTTGAGTAGGAGTATGAGATGGATTGTCTGGAGTAGTAGTTGACAGTGTAGGAATACTGGCCAGATATGGTGTGATGCCCAAAACAGCCACAGCACACAGAACAAAGTGCTGAGCCAGTAAGGAGAAGATTGAAGCAGCTATCTGAAGATGGAAGAAACATCTGGAGTGAATCCCAATGGACTGAAGGACCAAGCCAGGATGGTGTCAAGCGAAATGAAGCTGGATGGCATACTATGCTGAGAAGGAATAGGACTGGGTGGCTCCTCGGCAAACAGCAGAATACAGGAAGGTTGAAGCAGGCACGATATGATGATCCATGGAGGGCTGAGGAGTGAAGGGAAGTACTAAGAGCAATGGGGTGCAGTACATAGGACCAACATCAGACAAAGGCTTCAACCAACTTGTGAAGAGATGGAAAGAGCTGGAGCCAAGAAGGATAAGGTTCCCACATCTGGAGGAGAAAATTAATTCTGATATCAACTGGATGGGTGACGTGCAGCAAAGAAATCCCAGAGGCAGTCAAACTTGAACGGGATGGACAGCACACCAGCTGGCAAGATCCAAAACATGGGGAAAGTAGGCTAAGGGGGTGAAGAACAATGGACCCAGAATGAGAGGGATGGCAAGTGGCGAGGAAGACTGGAAGCTAGTTGGAGTAAATGGGTCCCGAGACTGAAGGTGAGTGGCAACAGGGAGATATGTACAGTATGCAGACTCCAACCTGAAGTAGGTGAGGTGAGATGAAGGACATGATGCTCCAGATAATGGGTAAAGGTGACGGTACATTCAGGAGATGCTCCAGGCCAGGAAGAGAACAGTAAGCAATGGTCAGGTGGAGATCAGGTACAATGGGAACAGTTGATTGTAGAAACAAGCTTCCAGGCATGGGACACAGGGAGTGAGAACTAACAAAAAATATCACTCTGTAGAGGCAGGAGGATGGAGGCAGACAATGAACGGCGGTCCTCTTCAAACAGGAAGTGGCATTCAGCATGATATGGAGGAGACAATAACCCAGTGGATCCAGGGATGGGCTACGACTCCATGATGTTGATGAGATGCCATGCAATCCAAGTCAACAGGCAGAGCTGGAGGTGGAAGACAGGTGGTGTGCAGTGGTTCCATTCCCAAAAGGAAGTGGCAACATGCATCTGGGAGAGAATGCAGAAGTGGAAGCAGTGATGCAAGCTCAGGCTCTTGACCAGGGAAGGGAATGTGAAGAGACTTGAGGGAAGACTGCAGGCAAGGGAAAATGGAGACTGCAGGCAGGAGGATATCCAGTTCCAGAAGGGATGTGGCATCCAATAGCAGGTTGAGAATGAATACATATGGAACAGTGGAAAGTAAACTTGGGCAACCATTCATGACTGTAGAGGTCGAACACGGATTCAGGCCCCCAGCCCTAGAAGTTAGCAAGAGTTAGGCAAAATCAAGTTCCTGAAGGAAAGAAGCATTCAGGTAGCAGGCTGAGGATGAGGAAATGAAATAGTAGAATGTAGACTCAGATATTTGTTGAGGACAGCTGAAGCAGGATGAAGGCTATGTGAGGCAGCCAGGCAGAGGTAGATCAATCAGGGCACTAGGGCAAAGAAGTTCCATTCCCAAAGGGAAGCAGTAACTTGTATGAAGTAGAGAAGGTACAGTAAACTCTGAGGATTACAGACATGGCTCCCATACCTGGTAGATGGGGCAAACTAACCTGCATTCGATGCTTCCAAGCAGAGTTAGGAACAGAGGATGTCAAGCTGGTAAGTAGCATGAGGTAATGGATGTAACGGAATCCCATCCTCAGTAGACAGGGGAAGCCTACATTCACTCAGCACCTCAGAAGGCATGAGTTAGGCACTGAGACTGGAAAACTGCTGGTGTGGGCTGGCTAAAGTGCAATGTTGCTGGAGAGAGAGATAGAGAAGATGTAGAACATGAACATGAATGGAGGATGGGGAATCATTGATTGATGTTGAAATTGCAGGTGTAGTAAGCACAAAGTGGTTGATAGTGAAATGCACCTAATGAGATAGGATAGTAAACACAAAAAGGAATGAACAGATGAGTAAGCGTCCTGGAGCGTGCAGCAGGGAAAGATCTGAAGAATCTGGGCAGGACTGAGGCAACTAGAATTATACAAAAAATCTTTGTTCCTTAGAGTAATGAATAAATATTATGCCGTGTTCAGCTATAGAGAATGGAGCCTTGGCAAGGTTTCAAACCTCCCCCAAAGGTCTTCGGCCAGAGGGGACAGCGTAAATGGTTACAGTGATGAACAGCAAGAGCTTCAGATGCAGCTTTTCTTATCATGCTGAAGGCCTAAGGTGTTGCTAGAACTACAGCGAGCTGCCTGAATAGGTAATTGGGGATTTTTCAAAGATGAATACAGCTGCACCCACACTTCAACAGAGACCAGAGACTCAGCTTGCTCATAGTCAAATTATTTAATGCAGCATAATACACACCTGCATCATAGTGAGAATATGAGAGGAAGTGTGGGTGCAGCTGTATTCATCTTTTCAATTTGCGAAGCTACCTAGCTGCACCACTTTTCCTGGTGTTCACTATATATTGATTTGGCAATACCTAACTTTTTAGTGTGCACGGGCTTAATTTGGTTTGAAAAGCTTAACGAGAGAGACGTTTCACCAGCACCTGTAATAATCATTATGGAGAACATGGCAGAGAATATAGAAGAGACTTCTGATGGAGGCAGTATCTTCGCATCCTTATTTCTGGAGAGCAGTCCGAATGGAGAGAATGCCTTGCAAGCAGTACTGGCAGATATGGGAGAATCTGGAGTATTGACCAGCAGTGTAACAGATGGTATTAGAGAAGCATTTTTTACTCTAGAGAAGCTCTCTACCGGTGCCAGATGAGTTTTTTGGCAATGACATGCTATGCAGGCATATATGAAGGTACAACGCGTTTCACATGGTCTACACCTGCTAAAACGCCTGACTTTTGCGAATGATAATGCCACCTTTATACAGAAATGGGATAAAATACTCCAAACAATTTTTAATTGCAGCTTATCAAATTAATTGTGGACTTTAGTCATGAAATTGAGACTGAATTACAAGAGGGTATTAAGCAACAGGAACAGAAGGTATGTAACTTTAAACAGCATGCTGATTATGAGAGATGTGAGAATAAATTTAAGAACTACCTACAATTCTATAATAAAAAAATACAAGCACAGAAGAAGAAGTTTATTAGAAATGTGAATGAGTATTCACAGAACTGTATTTTTGATTGGAAAAAGAGTAAACAACAACAAAGGATGAATACTATTAATACCCCTATAGCCTCGGATACAGCAAATGTACCAACTCCAAATTAACCATTACAGACCACTGCGTTAACATCTAAGTCCATTTTACATAGAACCAAGAATGCAGAACAGGACTACAGTACAAGTGAAAGCACATCTGAACCCAAGGATACTGATTCGGATAACGGTCCTCTTTTGGTGGTTGGTCCTCCTGGAGACAGCATTCCCAGGAGGACTACACGACAAACACAGTTCAGGTTTGAGGAGGAAGTAGGAAGAGGAGGACTGGGGGGGCAGGAGGTTTCAGAAGAGGAAGATCAAGAAGCAGAGGCAGGGGATATGGCAGAAGAACACCTCTCAGGAACCGTTACTGCCAGTGGTAAATCTGACTGATTTCAAATTAAATGAGACTCAGTTAAAAGTACTGTCTATGGGACTTAGCTTCATACTGACTTTTCAGAACTCTGAGTTTTCTGCATTTTTAGATGTACAGAAATTTGCACCTAAGCTTCATCTAAAAGTGTTTCTTGCAAACAAAGAAAAGGAACGTGAAGTCTATAACCAAGTCAATGTTCCTAGTAATGCTGACTTATGCTCCCCCTAAGGTGTGTGCATGTGCGCCCGGACAGCAGTTAGAAATAACCCGCACACAGCTTCAGTAGTAGTGCACAAAGCAGCTGACAGGGATCCTCATGTTCATGAAGTAGTGATAACAATCATCACTCAGATTTAAGACTCAGACAGCAGGACATGAAAGTGAATGGGAAAGAAACATTGTATACCCACCTCCAAGGTCACAACCCATTAACTTTAACAAGCCAGCAGTTAACAAGCCAGACATCTCGCTCTCGCTCCAGTTATTGAACAAAGAAACCAATTGGTAAAATTCCAACCAATCGGCTTTCCAGTAACAACGTTTCTGGCTTGACACTCCTTTTCAATAAGACAGTAGTTGATAATGAACAGTATTCCCCTGCTGTTCACAGAAACGGCATGTTTTATTTGTTTGGTAGATGCCCCACAACAAAGCAATGCGAAAGATTCTCTGACATAGGGTGTATATTATATTATTTCAGTTTTAAAGCTGCACAACTTCAGTGTAATCTTCCTCCTCCCCAAGTAGTGTCTCACATGTAAAATGTGTTTATAATGGATTTAAAGCCTCACCGTTGAAAGCGTGTTCATTTTTTTTTTCAGTACAAAAAATGGGAAAACAGTAGTTTTTGTTTACAATAAAAGCATCAAAGCAACCTACTGTCTGTTTCTGTGTCTTTTTTTTACATATTTGTTGGGGGCTGGGATGGGTGGAACCTTCTCAATTAGCTGGCTGAGACATTGATTGTACATATATCTAGAGAGATGAGATTGAGCTTCTCTTTAAAATGGGTTCTCACATTATATACATATTTGAGATTCAATGAATCAGTGTTTGTAAAAGGTTGCCCATGTTGGCTACACAGGGATAGTAATTCTAAAGTGGACAGCAAGAAATGGCAGCACAAAAAATGTCCGTTTCATTTAATTTCATAAATTCAGATTGCACTTAGTATGGATCAGGAGTGGAAGAGAAATAGTCTCCTAAATGTATCTCCTCTCTCATATCACACTGACTCACTCACTACATGAAAAAATAAATTTTAAAACCCCCACTGAGCTTGACAATACCCAGCGTAGTTATTGTAAACCATACCTAGGGTAAATGACATGACATACAATTATGCAGGCATCCATCAAAGATCCCATTGCTAAGTAGCACTTTAAGAAGCTGTCCAACCCTGAATACCACATTTCCATAACAGTATTAAATGATGTACTTTTGGAGTTGGCAGAGTTGTCTAAGATGTTTCAGAAAAGTGGTCTAGCAACAGTTGAAGCTGTACAGATTACTAGGGCAAAAATAAAAAAGATCAGAAGCCAGTACCTGGGTGAAACTGTCTACTGGAGCCAACCAGTAAAACTGCTTTTGGCTAATTGCACAGCTGAAGTTAGCACAATGGCAATTTTGCAATTCATTAGCCTGTTATGTGATCATCTGGACAGCCGATTTCCTGCAGGTGACCTTTCTGACTGATCAGCCTTTGATTTTGCAGCAATGCCACACTGCAGCTTTGAGTTTGGCTTATCGAATATTGAGAGACTATACAGCAAATAGCAGGACTATTTATTTTCATCAGTGGACTAGGCAGAAATTAGCCAGTATAATGACTTCAGATTTATAGTTGCTGAAAAAATAAAGGAAGGATCATTAAAATCCTTTACTGACATGATCCACTTTGCTTTGACTAACGTGCAGTACAGCATGGTGGCTAAACTTATTGATGTATGTGCTACATTCCAAGCTAAACATGAAGCTATTATGTATAGAGGTTCCTATACAATCGTATCCTTCCCCAGAAGAGGTTCTCTATAGGGAGGTACAGCGTGAGAAGGATATGATAGCATAGAGAAAAATCTTGGGAGTGATAGAGGATCATGTACTGAAGCAGAGAGAGAAGTATGGCTGAGTAGGACCATAAGTATCTTTGGGTGGAAGGTTTCACTCAAGGATTCTTATAGGAAAGTTAGGGAAGATTTATTGCTGCTCTTGGAAAGAGCATTAGGATGTTATATCTCCAGAAACATGGTGGAGTCCATAAAGTTATATGGTGATCCTGAGCCCAAAACACAGATTGATATTACATTTAAAAATCCTCATACAGCTAGCAGCTTGCTTTCTCTGGCCGCAAGCTGGATTGTTTGGGAATACATTTAGTTAACACTTTAGACTTGGGCGAAGTCTTTCCCAGGTTGACACAGACTAAGGATAGTCAAGAATCAATCTTAGAGGCAGATAACCCCCGATTGACTTTGGAAACCTAATTGAGCCTAATGCCTACTCGTCGCTGACAGCTATTGATTCAGCCTGACAAATGCAGCTTGTAGATAATATCAAATGAATGAACTCTGAATGCCAACTAGATTTGGATAAGGGAGCTGGGGATCGAGATGTGGATGCCCTTTTTATACTTTCATGGAAAATTGAGGGCATCCATCTTAAAATAATTGACCCTGAAGTAGTGAGATTTCTGGATAATTTTGATATTACTGGACTGCAAGAAACATGGTGTACAGAAAATGTAACTCCCAGATTGGCTGGATATTCTCTCCTTACTCTGTCAGCAACTAAAGATAAAAACCTTGGAAGGTTTAAAGGGGGCATTTCCTTTTTTATCAAAACTTTGCTAAATTTTCAGATCACTAGCATGTCTACTAAGTCAGAGGGTATTTTGGCTCTAATGATTATCTAGAGACAAGAGAAGATCATTATCTGCAATATATACTTTCCCCCTCACAACAGAGCTACTGATCCCACTGACCTTTTCATACAGGATCTGAAAATGACACTTGATGAATTGTCAGATAAGAGTATATCTTGTCCTATAATTATTTTGGGAGACTTTAATGCCAGAATTCCTTCTCAATTCTTGGAGGATGTATATTCAGATATGATCCATACAATATCTATAATTAATCCAAATATCTCATACTAGGACTGCTCAGTATCTAAAATCTAGCCTCAGAGGTAGGGAATTGCTAGTGGGCCTGGCCAGTAGAAATTTATGTATTTTAAATGGGAGAACTCAGGGAGATCTAGTTGGATCCTTAACATATAGAGGGCCTACTGGCTTTTCAACCCCTGATCAGGTTTGGACCAATTTGGAAGCAGTAAAGCTGATCCAAAAGTTAGAGGTCATGGATAGACTGGAATCAGCACACTGTGCTATTGTAATTAACATCAAATGCCCTTTTGGGACTTTAAGGAGTGAAGCACACCAGGAAAAGAGTCTGGAAGTGATAAACGAGAGAAGGATTAGATGAGGGCCGATTCATCAAGCTAGTTTCAAAGAAATTCTTAGTACAGGAGTCTTTGGTGATATTCACGAGTTGGTCCTGGACAAAAGTAAGGCCTTTAATATTTTGGAGAACTGGGAAACTATTCATTCTTTACCTGGACCTAGATGTAAAACAACATACTGTCCTAGGTCCCTTTATACAAATTATTGGTTTAATTCAGTATGCCTACAGGCAAAGAAAGAGTTTGGAGGAAAATTAAGACAGCATAAGAAGAAAATAAATAAGTCTGCAGCAGATTTTAAATTGCTAAAGATTGAAAGAGAAAAATATAGGAAAATTCTAGAATGGAAGAGACATAAACATACTCAGGGACTTTGGGAAAAATGGAGGCAGACTGTTTTGGATAGGGATGGAAGGAGAGTTTGGAATATTGTTGCCCAGGGATATAATAGATATGCCAATAGGATTGAAGCCTATATTACACCTGAAGTTTGGGCATCTCATTTCTCCAAGCTCTTTTATTCTCATGAAGAGCAGGAGACACCTGATGCTTTCAAAATACAGGAGGATGACATTTTTTCAAGACCTATGTTGATCACAGAGGACAAAATCTGGATGGCACTGATTGGGCTTAAGGCAAATAAAGAGCCTGGGCCTGATGGAGTCCTAGGTGATCTCTATAAGGTTTTTACCAACTGGTGGATTCCTTTATTCTTTTGCTGTTTAATGGCCTGGTTCAGGGATACTCTTACCCTGCCAGTTGGGCAGGTAGTGTTATCTTCCCAATTTTTAAAAAAGAGGATCCGAATGACCCAAGGATGTATAGGCCTATTTGTTTAATAGATGTTTCACAGAAGATTTTCTCTAGTATAATTTTGGGCAGATTGCTGCCGTGGGTCAAGAAGAACTCAATATTGAATGAGACACAGAACAGTTTCCAGAAGGACCGTTCTACAGTACAACACTGTTAAGTGCTTCAGCTCCTGATCTGGAAGTATGCTAAAGTGAAAAAAAGAAGATCATATTGCTGTTTTGTGGACTTCTCCTTGGCCTTCGACAGCATTAGTAGAAAAATCCTTTGGGCTACATTAAGGGATCTGAAGTTGGAGGCCTCACTTCTTGATGTTATTATTAGACTCTATGAAAATATGTGGGCAAGGGTCCAGTATAATCAGTATGGTCATCTAACTGATAGATTTGAGACAAATGTAGGGGACAGACAGAGGTGTATTTTGTCCCCAACTCTTTTAACATCTACATTAATACAGTCTTGGATCAGCTTGGTAACCCTGATTTTCATACTCCAAAAATTAATGATGAAAGGATTGAATGTTAAGCATATGCAGATGATTTAGTCTTGCTCACTACTTCAGTTCTAGGTCTTAAAAGAAAATTGGCTTACTTTGAATCTCTCTGTTCTCAAAGGAAACTAAAAGTTAGTCTCGGCAAGACCAACATTGTAGTTTTTGGCTCTCAAACCAAGAATACGGTAGGTGTTAGGCTAAATGATAACCATATAGACCCTGTTAAGTGCTATGACTATTTAGGTCCCCTTTTTGCCTTTAGAAAATTGGCTTTTTATTTCCTGGTCTCTGATTGGCTGGTACCCCTGCCAGGGGGGTACATTAATTTTCAATAGAAGACCAGGAAATAAAAAGTGCCATCCTAAAGTGCCCATTCACCCAACTGAAGTACCTTGGTGCCCACCCTGTGCCTTAATTGGCTAAAAGAGCCTCATTTAAATTTCAAATTTCCGCCATTTTTCTCTCGCTTAGCGAGAGATACTGTTCCTGCAATACCTGTTGCCTGACCTTACAGCACCCAGCCTCAGCTGCGCTCATTTACTGCATTTATTTTTTTGTTTGTTTGTTTTTAGCCAGACAAAAGCCGGAGACAGTCCTACCACACACATATGTACTCGCTCCCACACATACCCTGCCCAGCGTGCCAGCCTATGATACATACCCCCCATCAACGATCTCCACTTGGGTCGCTTCTCCTGACACACTCAAGTTTATGAACAATACCTTGTCTCCCAGCTGATCACAGAAACACATACATCTTCCTGTTTTTTTCCTCCCAGCTCTGGTGACCCACATCCTTCCAAAATCTACAGACCTTCTGCCTGTACTCAACAGCTCCATGATGCAGCTGCCCTTAACCATCGCTCCTCACCGATGTCCCAAATGATTCACTTGCCAACTCATAGAACCCCAGAACAACAAACACAGACAAAGCAAAGAATTTCAAATCGCTGCCAAGAGTATCTAGCAGGCTTACTTTTTCTTTGTTTCCTGACAGCTCTCCTGCCCATCAAAAGTGCTGTTTTGTAATTCTGCAGCTCGATCACTTGGTTTCACTTGGTTTCAAAGGACAAAAGAAGGCTACTGCCCATCGAGATTTTCCCCCACCACATTGGTGGGACAATTACACCGGGAAGTAGTAGGACTCAAGCAAATGATCCAGCACCTTCTTGAAGACTGTATTAGAGCTACTGTTTGCTAGGTTTTGTGGAAGGAGACTCCACAGTTTTGGGGTTCTTACTGTAAAGTAGTTTAACCGTTTTGTTGTTTTAGCTTTAGATACAAATATCTGGTTGTTGTGATACTGTGGGGAAGTCCAGCTGGAGGAGAAATGTAAGTCACATTGGCACATTAACTCCAGAGAATTCTTGATTTTGTACAGTAGGAGAAGA
Organism: Neoceratodus forsteri; assembly: GCA_016271365.2. Lineage (NCBI taxonomy): Eukaryota > Metazoa > Chordata > Ceratodontiformes > Ceratodontidae > Neoceratodus > Neoceratodus forsteri. The sequence continues at coordinate 39,525,537 of JADMNL010000028.1, read as the reverse complement.
TCACCTCTAGTCTGTCATGTGCGTACTGGGTGTAATCCTGTAACCCTTAATCTTTCCTCGTAATTAAGTTTGGATAAATAAGGGACCATTCTTGTGGCTCTCCTCTGTACCCTTTCAACCCTGTCAATGTCCCGCACCAGGTAGAGACTCCATTAGGGAGATCCATAGTCCAGATGGGGCCTGATATAAGCTCTGTACAAGGGGATTATGCATTCCTGTGTCCTAGACACAAATGAATGTTGGATTCGAGTGAGCAGGGTGTTAGACTTCCTAGCTATCATCCTGCAGTGATCACTAGAGGATAGTTTATTATTAATGGTTACCCCAAGATCATGTTCTAATGGTGACACGTGAAGGGCCATGCTGTTCAAAAAATAAGTCTGCCTAGGATTGTTCTTACCAAAGTGTACAACATGACACTTATCTGAGTTGAGTGTCATTTTGTTTGAAACTGCCCATTCTTCAATGGATTTTAGGTTATTTCTCATAGTTTCTCTGTTTGATGATGTAAGAACAGAGCCACACAGTTTGGTGTCATCAGCAAATTTTGAGAGAACATTTTCAGTGCTAGTCTGTAAATCACTAATAAAGATGTTAAACAGGGTGGGTCCCAACACCGACCCCTGAAGGACCCCGCTGGTCACACTCAGTGGGTGGGAAAGTGAGCCATTAATTCTAACTTGCTGATATCTTCCATTTAACCAACCTGACACCCAATTGATTATGTAGTAAGAGAATCCCATATCACTCATTTTGTCAAGTAGGATGTCATGAGGGACCTTGTCGAATGCTCTACTATAGTCGAGAAGTATCACATCCACAGGAATGCCATTATCCAGTGCCATACTGACATGATTATAAAAGAAGACCAAGTTAGTAGTACAGGAGTATCCCTGTCTAAAGCCATGTTGTGTAGTGTCGGTCAAGTTACCCCTAATAGATTCATGCTCTAGTAGATTCTTAATAACTTTCTCCATGATCTTGCTTATGACAGAAGTCAGGTTTATTGGACGGTAATTTTCTGGTCTAGAATGGTTACCCTTCTTAAAGATTGGGACTACAGTAGCCATAGTCCAGTCATGAGGGATATTTCCCTCATACAGGGATTTGTTGAATATAATTGAGAGTGGTTTTGTAATAACATCTGCAGTCTCTACTAGAAATCGGGGGCTGATGTTATCAGGACCTGGACTGGAATTAGGTTTTAGGGATAAAATTGCTTTTAATATATCATCCTCGGTGATGATGTAAGAGGGGGTAACATTGTTTGCAGGTTTGAATCGTTTAGGAACCTCTTTATTGGTAAATACTGAGCAGAATTGCTTGTTAAATGTGTCTGCCATATCTTTGTCTGATGATATAATTGTGTCATGTATGCATAGGGGCCCCATGTGTCTATTATTTATCTTTTTATTATTACGGTAAGAAAATAGTGATTTATAGTTATTTTTGGTATGGGCCAGATGAAACTCAAGTTTCTTTTTGGATTGCAGAATAGCTTGTTTTAGTGATTTTAGTGTTGCCCTATATTGGGTGAACAATAATTTTCTGGTGTCACCCTTACTGTTTTTAACTCGTGCAAATAGCCTCTGCTTCTTCTTAATTAGAACTTTGATAGTTTTGTTAAACCATAGGGGTATTTTCCCCTTTTTATTATATGTTTTTGTTGTAGGAACATATAATTTTTCTGAGTTATGAATGGAAGTTTTAAAAAAGTCCCAGGATTCTTCCATGGTGAGAGAGGATAGTGCTGTATCCCAAGGGATTGAGTTTAATTGGTTATTAATAGCATTAAAATTAGCTTTTTTTATAGTTTTTCAGTTCCGTATAGTTGGTAATATGATGACAAAATGACAGTGTTAGGGAAATGGTGTAGTGATCACTAGATCCTAGTGGGGCACCAATTATTACCTTGGATATTAGGTTCCCTATATTAGTAATAACCAAGTCCAGTATATTGTCACCTCTTGTTGGTTCTGTGACGATTTGTTCAAGGCCCATATCAACCATGAGTGTGATTAAGTCTTTTTCGGCCTGCGTACTTCCAGATAAAGAATACCAGTTTATAGAGGGCAGGTTGAAGTCACCCAGTATAAGGATTTTTCCTTTGGAGGCCATATCTAATATGTCCTTATTTAAGCAAGTAGAATATTCTTTGTTTGATGTTGGGGGTCTGTAGCATGTCCCAACCAACAGCTGTGGGTAACCCTTGAACTGGATGTTAACCCAGATTGATTCAGTATCGCTAGTTGAGGGGATCTGAAAAGAGGATATGTCATCTCTAACATATAGACATACTCCCCCCCATCCATTTGTCCCTGGCGGTCCTTATGATACAGTTTATACCCTGGGATGTGCTGGATCCAAGAAGTATCAGGGTCCACCAAGTTTCTGTAATGGAGATGAGTCCATATTTATTCAGTTGACTCATAGCTTCTAATTCAGCCATTTTAACCTGATTTAAGGATCTAGCATGTAAACTGAGTACCTCACACTCAGAAATGTCCGTAGTAGGTTTCTTTAGAGAACAGGATCTTCTGTCACTGATCTCTCCCCCGGGTTTTAGTTTAAAAGTTTGTTAATGGCTGTTGTAAAGCTTTTGCCCAGGAGTGAACTTCCCCTACGACTGAGGTGGAGTCCATCCCAGGAATACAGTGAGTCCCTTAGATAGAAGGTTTCCCAGTGTGTTAGACAGTGAATGTTCTGCCAGAGACACCATCGTCTGAGCCAGTTGTTAAAGGCCTTAATCTTTGTATTTATATTATCAAGTGCTCTCAGTATGGGTAGAATCTCTGAGAAGCAAGCTATGCTGTTTTTTTCCGCTAGTACATTATTGAGAGCTATGATGTCCTGTTTGAGTTTGTCAATACTACCTCTATTTATATCATTTGTACCTGCATGCACTATGAACACTTGATTTTCACCAGCCCCTTTCAGTATATTTTTAGCAGTAGCAGTGATGTTGGAGACACGAGCACCTCGCAGGCTAGTGCAGGTACGGTTGAATTTGTCCACGTTACATATAGGGCGATCTAGGTGTTTAATAATTGAATCACCAAGAACAAAGATTTGTTTAGTTAGTGGGTGAGATTCTATGTTGTTAGAATTCGGTGGTAAAATGACTGAGTCGTGATTTTGGTCTTTTGTTCGGGATTTATTTTGTTTGGGTGAGGGGAATGCTGTACAGTTATTCTCTCTCCTACGGGGAGGACTACTGACTAGGGGGGTATTGCAGGTAGTATTGGTAGTGACATCGTGGGGTGAAGCATTTATGTCCTGGTTGAGTGGATCATATTTATTAAATAAGGGTAGGGGTAGCATATTGCATCCAATCTATCCCCCTCCACATTGTGATTTACCCTTGGGTACCATTGCCCAACTATCAGACTCCTCTTGAAATACAGCAGGGGTAGAGGAGGTCTTGACATTATTACTTATAACCGTTGTTGTCTCGTCCACAGATGGGGGAACTAAAGATAATGACTGTCCCAACATAGAGTCAATATAGTCCTCCAATGCTTCAATTTCGGGACCAACTGTTGTGGAAGCCAGTAAACAGTCAATTTCTTCCTGGAGGGCTTCCACCATTAAACATTTATTGCATACAAAGTTGGTAGTCTGGGGACCAATAGCATACATATCGCATGACAGGCAATAGTTATTTGGAGTCTCCATGTTAGTATGTCAAGGAGAACACCTGGTGAGGTAACTGTGTATTTAAATCACAAACATCTTTACGTAGAGTTTCAGGGCCCTGGTCCCTGCAATCCCGGGACCACGGCAGACACGCGAGACGCGTGTCTTCGCGCATCTCCGTGTTGCCATGCACGCACGCCGCCTCTGCTCTCGCTGCATGGTGCGCTTTTATCGTGGTGGTGACCCGGAAGTTGATCTAGGGGTCACGAGTCCTCGCGAGTGCAGCACAGTACAAAACACCCTAATATTGCCAGGTGACAAGTGGCCTATGAACACTCAGTAAACACAGAGTCTTATGCAGTGCAATGCCAATTTAACACAGAAAGCCCCCCAAGCTGGTATAATGACTGTTGCGATTGTCCTGGTAACCAGCTCTCTTCCTGGATCCTGCCTCATCGGCAGTGTAACAGGGCTCCAACAGTTTAGTAAATTATAGCACTTCAAACAAAGTAGGTCCTACCAGGCACAGTCTGGGAGCTGTGCAACCTTGCAGTCGGTATTCCTTTGTGCTTGCTCACTGCAGGGGCGCGCTTTTATCATGGGTGGTGACCCAGAAGTTGATCTAGGGGTCACGGGTCCTCGCGAGTGCAGCACAGTACAAAACACCCTAATATTGTGAGGTGACAAGTGGCCTATGAACACTCAGTAAACACAGAGTCTTATGCAGAGCAATCACTTGCTCTTCAGCTCCCAGCTCATTACTGCTCTATTTAAAAAAAATGGCAAAAATAGAAACCACAGGCAGCGGCACCATGGAGGTGCATAGAGGGATGGGAGGTCTGGAGTTAAAGAGTAGCGGGGGGGTCAGGTGAGCTGCAGATTGAGAAAAACAGCTCTGGAGAAACAGTTACTGTAGATCATTTCATTATTTGGTAGTTTCTGCCTGCAATTTTTAACATGAGGAACTCAGCTGGCTTAACTGTTTCTTTGCAGCATGTAAACAGCCCAATGGGGGAACAGTGCTAGCCATGATGGTCGGTCTATTTAGAGCTGTGTAGCTGCTCCAAGGGACAAGTCCCTAGCTCAGACAAGAGACAAAAAAAAAAGCATTCCAATATAGGTGGAGGAACTATTTTATTACAAAAACCTATTTTAAATTATTTTTTAATTCACATCTTAACTAAGCTTTTTTTATGACTGTGCCCATTTTCTAAGTGCAATAATACCCTCCAGGGTGGGTAGTATTGGGCTATACCAGACCTTCCAAGGGCTATAAGGCCCTCCACCTGAGGTGTCGGGCCTCATTACACCCCTGGGTAGTCCGGTATAGCCCAATACCGCCCATCCTGTCGGGTATTATTGTTTACATAACCTATCTGGACCAAACATTTGGAGTCTATTAGATTTAAAATGGGATCTTTGGCAAATGCCCTAAAAATATTTAACAGCAAGATGAGGAAGTCTTCAATCACAGGGGTATTAACAGTTGTTAATGCCAAAATAAGAACGAGCATGTTATATGCCTCTGAAATCTGGGGTTATACTAAGGTTAGAGAATTAGAAATAATTCTGAATAAACTCTATAGATACATCTTAATGTTGCCAAATGGAACTCCAAGCTGTATTCTTGCCTTGGAGTGAGGACAACATTCCTTGACTTCTCTCATCTGTGAACAACAGATTCTCTTTCTGTTTAAACTTTTTCTTTTGCCCCAACAAAGATATTCCGGAATGTGTGTAGAGGAAGCCATCACATTGGTCAGCATGGGATATGTACATCCCTTTATTTCAACTTATTAAGGAAACAATAATGCCAGACGGATTGGGCCACCTCTTAAATAAAATTGACATGAGACCATTTGAGGAGATTAGGCAGGATGTCAAATTGAGGCTTATTGACTTAGACATAAATTCTTGCTATTTTCAACTCTCCAAACTTAAGTTATATGGGTTTTATAAAAACGTGAAGATTTTATGGGGATATGAGCCCTGTCTCTCTTTTTTAACCTGACCTAAACAGAGGAGAATCTATACAAGATTCAGAATTGAAAACTATAATGCTCAATGCATTCATTTCAGACAAAAAAGAGAGAGGGTACTTTCTCCATATTGTAAATGTGGAGTGGGGGACTATAAATGATCTTAAACATGTGGCATTCTTGTGTTCTAGGTACGAAGCAACTAGGAAAAAACTGCAGAGTGGATTGTTAGGGGATCTCAGCCTCTCCCTGGAGGATCTTTTGGAATATTTGTTTACTATGAAAGAGAAGAACATGGTAGAGTTCTCTGCAAGATTTTTAATTTCAACTCATTTTTTAAAGCTTATTAGGGGAACTTGAAGTCCTGTGGAGGTTTTTTTATGTGAAACAGTACTCAAGGAACACTATTAAATTGAATTGCACTGTAAAGATTTTTAAGTTCCTTGTTGATTTATTTATTGTCTATTTATATTTACTATGTATTTTGTCCTGATTTTAATATATTGTAACTGCTTTATGCTGAACAATAAATTGTGCTACTACTACTACTACATTCCAAGCTTCTAGTGCTGACTGTGAAAGAGGCTTCAGCCTCATGAACTGTATTAAGAGCAAACAACGAAACCACTTGGAAGAAACCCATTTAGATATGCTGATGTGAACAAAATTGTTTTTAGCTTCTGGTGGAAAAATTGATCTTAATAAAATATATGTCCACTGGCAGAATGGAAAAGACAGGAAAGAAAAACAGTAAATGTTGATTTCTTAGCAATGCATCATCAGCAGCACCCCTTTTAGATGCATGCAAGACTCTTTAAAATGTACATAGTTTACACATGTTTCCAGTTCATATTGTTATGGTGCACAATGCACATCCAATCTTTGGACTGCGTCAGAATGTATATTTATACTTTGCATTGAGTATTTGAGTGTTTGGTTATGTTTTCTACTGTTTATTGGCAATAAAATATATCACTTGTTTGGGCCATCCAGTTTGCGCACATGAATCATTTTTTTTTGCACAAAGTGCCGCACACACATATCAGTGGCCCACCCATAGAGACTGAAAATTAGAGGGAACATTGATGCTGACTCAGATAACTGCTCACAAGATGACCAAGTGAAAGAGCCACAGGTACAAGTGCCAGCAACTGTTTAAACCCCAGTCTACATGTTGCCCCCTCCCCACATCCCAATATAGAAACCTTTGTGGATTGCTGCATTACTGATCTTAATTTGTTGTATCAGAATATTCCACATATGCCATTTAATAATTTGAGTAAACAAGAAAGTCAGGCATTATGGGAGTTGAAATGTGATAAATAGTAATTAAGGCAGCTGATAAGGGTGAGAGCATGATTGTACAAAGTGTTGAAAAGTATGTTAGAGAAGCTTATACACAGCTTGGGGATGAACAATTTTACCAACTATTAACTGTTGACCCCACTTCTAAGATCAAGCAGGAGACAGATTTATATCTACTTGAACTCTATCAAGAGGGGCTTATCACTATAGATTAACTTTTTTTCTTGATGGTAGAACATCCTAGGAAACCATTTTTTACACCCTGCCTAAAATCCACAAGGATTCTGTAAACCCACCTGGATGACCTATAGTCTCTGGTATTAGCTGGGTTACAGAACCCCTGTCAAAAGTTGTGGACAGCTTTCTGAAACCTACTGTTCCCAGAATTAGAAGCTACATCAGGGATACAAGCCGTGTTCTAGAAATTATGGATAATAGCTGTTGTGAACAGGATTTGGCTGCTAGTGACTTTGGACATGGAGTCATTGTACGCAAACATCCCCCTATGGGGAGGGGTTGCAAGCTATAGAGCAGCACCTCTTACAACATACTGATTTGACACAACAAAAGACTAATTAATATGTTAATCAATTTACCAGAGATGGTATTAAAGAACAAAATTGTTTTATTTGAAGATAAAATCTACAGACCAACAAAGGGCACTGCAATGGGGACAAGGTTAGCCCCAAGCCTGGCTTACATCTATTTCAGTGTGTGGGAAGATACATTCATATTTGAAGCTCAGTGAACAAATTCTTTGCACAGATCAATCTATATAAACATCTATAGATGATCTGTTTTTGATTTGGAAAGGGCCAGAAAGTGAGCTGCTCAAATTTGTTCAATACTTAGAGGGTACTAACCCACATTTAAAGTTCAAAGTGAATGTTCATAAATGGGCTATACACTTTCTGGACCTCACTGTTTTCAAACAAGAAGATGGTACACTGAGCACTGATTTATATAAAAAAAGAGTCTGACAGGAATGCCCTCCTACAAGCGAGCAGCTGCCACCCATGACATGTTATACAGAACTTGCCGAAGGGGCTGTATATTCATGTAGGAAGGAATTGTGGTAATCTTGATTTGTACAAATGCAGAGCATAGGAATGTACTACTAATCTGTTAGAAAGGGGCTATAATGGGGCCCATGTGATTGAAATTAAACAGGAGGTACAACTCATGGATAGAAAACAAATGTTCCATCCCAAAAGTAAAAGAATTAAAGTTGATCCATCTGTGATGTTTATTACCACCTACGGTGATGGTTCGAGACAAGTCACTGATATTGTCAGGAAAAACCTGAGTGTTTTATGAGGCATGCAGGAACTGTCACCCTTCTTATTTAAACCTTTGCAGGTTACTTACAGAAGAGGTAAGAATTTGAAGGATAGCTTGACTAGTAGCTACCAGGAAAGTAATAACTTTCTTTCTGCACCAAAAAAATTAGGCACTAAAAGATGTGGAAGATGTAAGGTGTGCTCAACATTATGTCCCTGCGCTGAATTTTTGAATCCGCAGACTGGCAAGATGGTAAAAATACAGGCGGACATAGATTGTAATGCAGAAGCAGTAATTTACCTTTTGACTTGTTCATGGGGTGCGTAATACGTCGGATGAACTAAACGCAGATTAAGGTTCCGAATTCAGGAATATTTGAATGTGATTAAAAAGGTAATTTGGATTATGCAATGGCAGCACACATATTAAAATCACCTGTGCTGTTTACTGACAAAATAAGTGCCACTGGTATAGAAACAGCCTTGGTTAGCATTAGGGGAGGTGATTTAGAAATAATGTTAAATCAAAAAGAACAAAAATGGATCTATATTCTAGGAGCTCTGAAAAAAACAGGGCTCAATTATGAATTTTGGGGAAAACCTTTTTTGAAGTGAGGTACTAACGAAATGTGCTTATAGCCCGTCTTTTCTTTCATCTTGCTAGAAATTAATATTTAATGTGCATTGCTAAGTCACTGCATTTGTGTTTCATGAGTTGACTCCCCGTTCTTTCTATAAACCTAAGCTGAATGCATAAATTCTTTCTTCCTTGTTGTCCCTACTGCCCCTCCTTCTACCTGTTTGAGTGCTATTTTTAGGATCAGATTATTAAGATTTGTTATTTAGTTATGAGCTGTTTTGATTGTTACAAAATCTTGTATGTTGATTAACTGATTGGAACAGGCCAGTTAGAATTTTTAAAGTAAAGCATTTTGTCCTCTCCACAGGACAGCTTTCTCCAGAGCAATGGGATTATTCAGGACTAAGTGTTTTCAAACTATGACTGTGCCTACTAAAGAGTTAATGTTGCTTTTGTGGGGCAATGGTGATATGTTATACTGGGTATAAGTGGAGGCTTAATTTATTATAAAATGATGTGTAACAATGCAAGCATGTCATTGGCTAATTTGTGTTTAAATTGATTTCCTTTGATACCATGATTCATCCTCTGAGGAAACCCCTGTGTGTGTGTGTGTGTGGGGGGGGGGGTGAAACGTAAGAAGTGATGGTATTCCACCTCTTTGTTCCTCTCATATTCTCACTATGGTGCAGGTGTGTATTATGCTGCATTAAACAATTTGACTACAAGCAAGCTGTCTTTGGTCTTTCTGTTGAAGTGTTGGTGCAGCTGTATTTTCTTTGAAATTTACAAAGCTACCTAGCAGCACCACTTTTCCTGGTGCTCACTATATATTGATTAGGTAATTTGGGATGCCTAAGGGAAGTGGTGCACTCCTGAAGTATAAGAAACGTAGGCCAAAAATATCCCCCACTCCGTTAACTGAAACAATAAGAAGGAACATAGTGGTGGCTTAGGTAGACCTACTCATGTGTGCTTTGGGGAACTGATGTGCTTGGTAGGCAGTTGCATCAAATTTGGCAAAGGAACTGGAATGGATGACATTATGTTTTGAGGATATCCCAACATGCAGCCACAGCTGAGGAGCTGAGATACTGGCTACCTGCCTCAGTGCCAATTTCACTGTCTCTTCTGAAGCACTTCCTGCATTATTCAAAGCACCTGCCATGTTGTCCCTTTGCCTTTTTCTTTCTCCTTCTCTGAAGGGATTAATGAACTCCCTGGGTCTGTTCCAAGGTAAGGACAGGGAAATGTGCAGCTCAAGCTGCCACTGTTTATTGTAGATGTCAGGGCAGTGAAAGAGCATAGGCATTTGTCATCATGTTTACAATGTGATTCTGAAAGTTTAGCAAGAGCGGCATGTGAGGAAGAAGGAAGGGATCCATGTGACTGGAGAACATGGGCAAAAGAAACTGAGAGGTATGTACCAGTGGGTGTTGATGAGAGCTGCACTGAGTCCCATCATCCAGGCTGAACTGAGTCCGTTCAGTGATGAGGAATAGGTAGGTAGTAGGTAAGACAGCGAGGCCTGGGTAACTTGATGGAGAGTAGCTTGGGGTGTAAAGGCAGGATTTGTGCTGTGTCAGAAATGGTCCAGATTATCTGCAACAGTCCACTGGTTGATGCACAGGGACACAGTAAGGAGAAGTTCACACAGTGATGGCAGCAAAAGCAGACAGGGCAAGAAGAACAGAGCGGGGATGCCTATAAGCATCTTTGGGGGCTAGAGAATGCCCAAAAGAAATGAAGGATGAAGGGAGAGGTGAAAACCCCAAGACATAGGAGGGAGCAGAAAAGGAGCAGGGAGAAGGCTGGAGTGGCCAGAAGACAAACTACAGCACTGCACAAATGGGAGGCACAGGACATTGGGAGGGTAGAGGAGAAGGAAGAAAGAAAGAAACAAATCAGGCAGCAGGAAGCACAAGAAAGCACAGCTACATGAGCCATGCAGGGAGCTCAGGAAAAACACTCCCTAAGCAAGGGAGGTGCGGTTAGAAGAAGGCTTAAGTAGAGGTTGTGGGAGGAGCTATTCCCCACATTGAACCATGAGCTGAGCCCTCCCATTACTTTTAATGCAGAGAGATGTAAAATAAATGTTAAACTCCTCTGCAAGTGGCAGATGAAGAAAAAAGTGTGTTCAACAAGAGTTGTGACACAAAAACGTAATTTTAAAAGTAGAAAGTTTCAAAATATGTATGCATTTTCCAAATATATTTGTATAAAATAATCATAAACCCCTTTTAAGTGACATCAGATATATAGTAAGTCAGTGATTTAGAGAAATAAATGTGTGTATCAGTTAATGAAAATTGTGTAGTTTTCTAGTAACTGCATATGATATCAGGGACATTCTCCTGAATAGAAAGTCTTTCAGTTCATAATATCAGGTCATTTATTAGCAGCAGTAGCCTTGTCTTAAACATGCAAAGTATTAACTGAATAAAGGGATAGAGAAGGCACCCAATGGCAAATTGTTTTGCGACTCTTTTTCTTTAGTTTGATTTCTATAGTTTGGCTGAAAAACTAAACACAGCTCTCAGTGTAGCAATTGGCATGAAGGTAAAGCTTGCTACAGATATGGTACTGTATATGATCCCAAGCTCATTTATTTCCAGTTCTACCCCATCTCTCCTATTCTCCCACACATGTTTCTTGAAGAAAATAAATACCGGCTTCTGACACTGTACCTAATGCCAGCTACTGGCACAGTACTTGGAGCTGACAACATCTTTTCAGAAAAACAATCCAAACGGCTAGGTAGAGCATTCAAGGATGCCAAGCTGGTGCCGCTCTGAGCTACCTGCCTACAAAAATACTGTAGCAAGACTAAGTGATAGCATGCAAAGGGAATTATAGATGAAAGCCAGAACCAAGCACTGTAAGCTGCTTAAAAGATTTAATGTGAGCCCTCCACACAAAATACTGTGTAAATTAACTCTGGTGATTCGCCCAAGGTCTTCATCAAGGGTGAGGTTACTTTGTGACAGAGAGTGGCTTTTAAATGATAGTCAAAAGAAACAGTTATACATTCATAGTCTCTCTAATACAAAAGCATAAAAGGACATTTCAATAATGATACACTGAATAATATTAAAATTAAGCAAATAAACAAAAAGCCAAATGCCATACAGAAAAATAAATGAGACCAGTTTTGCTGTACCAATTGGGCTATGGGTCATACAAGGTCCATGTTACTAATCAAATAAAAGAGGATGTTTGATGTTTATCTGATTAATGTTTTATATTTTTATATTATGTAATTCAAATTTTAAAGACAATATTATGGCAGCCTAATTCAGAAGCATAAATCAAATATGTATAAACATAGGCAAAAATATATAAATATACAGTAGCTTTCAATGCAGTGAATGGCCAAATAAACATGAATCTGAAAATCAGCAACATCATAAACTCTTGTGCAGCATTTGCAAGTATAAATGCACCTAATATGGCAAAATGAGAGACATATGAGCAATAGCATGACAGGGTGGGGGAAGGAAAATGTTAAGGAATGTTAATGGGGTAACCTAGGGTTGAGAAAAAAATCAAATGACTGGGGTAAGCCAAAAGTAAATAGGAAAAGGGGAGTTAGATGTGGCAGAAGTGGGGCGGGAAGGATATAAAACAGATTGATAAAATCAGTGACCTATGGCAGTATGGCCATTATGTAAGAGTACTGTCAAGCTAGTATTGACAAGCTGAAATCCAGATAAAATAGTTGAAACAGGCAGGAGAAATGTAACCAGGAACATGAAATGAACAATTCATTATGATATATTGAAAAAAGATAGAACACCATAGCTAGAGTTAACTGTGGTGAAACCAAGGTTTAGGAACTAAACCACTAAACCAACCACTAAACCTCTTCTGACAGAGGAGAAATAAGTCAGGTAGAATCTATAAATAGTTGAGTGCATGATCCAGAAGAGAAAAAACAAAAAGTATGTACGTGATTAAACTATCCATGGTAGTTTCAATGTTATTTACCATTCTGTATATCGTTACAATCTTTTTCATTCAGGGCACACATGGACTCTACATAGAATATTAGTTAAGTTAACAAAAATATTTAATGGAATGGAGTAAAATCCACCTCCTTATTCAATCCCAAAGGGGAGGTGGTTAGAAAGGTAACAATCCACTTAGTTTCTTTTTGGAGAAGTAGCCTTGTACCATCACCTCCCCTGGGGTTTGGGCACATGTTCAAAGGCCATAAACTTTAGAGCACTGAGATTAAAATAGTTCAACATGAGGAAATGCAGACTGAATGCATTTCTTTAATTCTTGCTGACAATGGGTCTGATGTGCTCTTGTACAGGTCTTTTCAAAGGACACATAGTTACACCCTATGTAGCATTTGTTACAAGAGCACCACTCCACAAAATAACAAATGACATGGTGTATTGAACATACTCACTGAGCTCAACTGTGTGGTTGTCCTTCATAGACAAGTTACCTTCATGTGCAAACCTGTACACATTACACCATCCACACTTACAAAAAACACTTTGAGGGGGCAGCTAATCCAGATGTGTCCTTTGTTGGTTTCATGGCAAAAATGACTGCCCATGATTTTATCCCCAGTGCTTCTACCTTTACGGAAAGTTACTCTTGGAGTGGGCTGAACAGTATCCCAAAGAATGGGATCTGATTTGAGGATAAATCACAGCTTGTGCATAAACCCTCCAATTTTCCCTGCAAGAGGACTAAAATCTGTTACAAATGTTACTAGTGTTTGTTTTGTATTACTTTGCATCATGTTGGGGTCTTGTTTCTGTTTGGGTGTCAGGTGGATGTCTTTGTTAATAGAGATAACATTCTGCTGGTCTTGTTCTAACATAGCTCGATTGCAACCCCTAGCCCAGAATGTGATGATATGATCCTAGGCCTGTTTTCCAAAAACTGCATTGTCCAAATAATTCCTACAGACCCATAATAATTGTCCATAAGGAATTAATTTTTCAGTTTCCTGGGGTGGTAGCGTGTGTAATGTAATAATGAGTTATCAGCCCACAGTTTCTTGCAGTTGGATAAGTACATTTTTTGTTCTGGCATGGCTGAAATGGTGAGATTCAGAAAATTAATAGTAGTGTCATTACTTTCCTTTGTGATCTTCGAGTTCGTGGAATTGGAATTTATGTATTCTATAAAAGAATCAATCTCCTCATTAGTGCCATGCCAGATACAAAGATGTCATCAATAAATTTAGCCCAGTGTATTATTTTATCCTGAAAGATATTCTGAAATTGGTTGTGCATGTATAACTCCTCTCACAGGCCCATATATAGATTAGCATTAGAGGGGGCAGCTGCTGCCCCATAGCTGTTCCACAGTTCTGCATGTAAAAGGAGGAATCAAAAATAAATACATTTCTGTTTAACATGTATTCAAGAGCCTCTAAGAGGAAAAGAGTTTGTTTGTTTGATCATTCTAGGCTGTTTGTAAAAAATGGTTAACTGCATCGAATCCCTGTGTGTGAAGTATACTAGTATACAGACGTGAAACGTCTATTGTCAGTCACTTATATCCCTGTTTCCAAGTGAAGCTCTGAAGCTGATCCAGTAAACGTATACTGTCTTGAAGCATTTTTCTTCAGTCTGATTTCTTTAATTTGGCTGAAAAACTAAGTGCATCTCAGCGTAGTGACTAGTATGGAGGCAAAGCTTGCTACAGATAGGGTACTGTATGTGATTCCCACCAATTTATTTCCCACTCTGGATCCTCTTCCCAATTCTCCCACACACTTTTCTTGAAGAAAACAAATGCCAGCTACTGGCACTGTACTTAATGTTGGCTAATGGCACTGTACCTGGAGTGGACAACATCTTTTCATAGATACCTAACTCTTGCCCACCTCTGCAGTTCCCAACATACATTTAGTTCACAGATGGGCCCCCTCTTGATGCCCTATTCATGATTTTATGGAAGAGGAGCCAATAGTCAAACTTACAGGCTAGTTCAGTCTTCTTCTTCATATGGGAGCAGGCCTGTTCCCATAACAAGTCATGGTTCTGACTGACTTTTCAAGTGATGTGCACAGCCATGAGACAAGGAGGCAGGGCAGTCCACATCATTAATGACCACAGGTAGATTGAATGGCCAGTCTGCCTAGCTTTGCTGAAGATGCAAGTTAGTCCACTACCCTCCTCTCCTGATTGTGTGCACTACTTGAAAAGTTAGTCAGATGACTGGTGACTGAACCACTTGGGATTTTTGACTGTTGTCTCCCAAGTCATGTACTGGGGCCAGGAGACCATCTATGAACTAAAAGTATTTTGGGGATGGGGCATTCAGGTTTACAAGATTGTTTGTGAAAGTATGTCATTAACTACTGGAAAAAAATATGGTAAAAAAGAGAAAAGGGTGGAAGGCAGGAAATGATCTGGGGTGGGGAAGGGGTTAGCCATCTGACTTTCCCTGGCCACCAGGGGAGGCCTTGTGTTTATATACCACTACCACAAACCCCTGCCAGGACCATAAAAATGCCTACTGCTAAAGGGACACCTTCTGCAGCTAAAGGATGACTTAAAGCAGCAGGACTGGTCAACTGTATGGAACCATAGATGTGGACACTGCACTAGATCTCCTTATCTCAAAATTCAGTGTAGCCCATGACAAACCTGATCCATCACAGAGAGAAAAAACAGAGGGTCTATAAATCCCTGGATTGCCCCAGAACTACAGGTGCAACTAAACACGAGAGACCAACTCTGGCAAACAGTGTGGGTACATGGCACACCAACTAACATACAAAGGTATAAAAAGGCCCACAATGAGTGCACAAAGGCAGTTCATGAGGCAAAAGGCAAATTCTACAAGGAAGCACTCACTAACACCTGGAATAGCAGCAAATTGTTCTGCGCAAATCTAAACGATATAACTGGGAAGGACCCTAAAATAGTCCCAGCCATGCCAAATGTTGAGAGAGTCCCTACCTTGGACCCTCTGCTCATCTCTAACTCTCTGAACCTCACTTTCTCAGATCTCAGTAGTGTGCTCCCTATGAACTTCTTCAATATCCCTGCTCCAGGAGTCAGTGAGAAGACCTCAGCATGATCAAACTGGCCACTATTCCATTTCAAACTGGTCTCCAAAGCCGCTGCTAGAAAATACTTTGAAAAAGTCCTCTGCAAATCAAGGCACAATGGGGACTCCCTGGATCTAAAATTTGTTTGACTAACACTAGACAAAGTACTTGGTCCACTGACAAAGATAATTAATCTATCCCTCTGCCACTCCAAATTCCCCAAAATCTAGAAAGTTGTCACTGTCACCCCGGTACACAAAAGTGGTGACCGGTCTCTTCAAAACAACTACAGGCTGATCTCTACACTTACCTTGCTCTCCAAGGCCCTCGAAAAGATTGTGGCTGATCAGCAGGTGGAGTACTTCAATCAATATCAGCTCCTATGCCTAGAAAAGCCTGGTTTCAGAATTATCCATAGCACTATCACAGCTCTCCTGGAATTTGCTGGATTCATACATAGTGCTCTTGACAAAGGGCACATTATAGGGGTGGTCTTTGCTGACCCATCAAAGGCATTTGACAGGATCCATTATGCCCTCCTCCTTGAACAGTTCTCAGATGTAGGGCTAGCCCTAGAAACTGTAGCATGGTTTTGTAGCTACCTTAGCTTATGACCACAGCAAGTAAAGATCGGGGACATCCTAGCAGAAAGTCGATCAGTCAGATCAGAGGTACCATGAGGATTCATACTTGGTCCGTTACTTTACAGTGTCTTCCTAATCAACCTCCCGGCTGCTTGCAATAGCCACATGCTCCTCTACACAGATGATGCAGTGATCTTTACTAGCAATCTCGACCCCACACTTCTGGAATATGACCTCCAGAGTGGCTTCGCTGTAGCTGAAAAATGGTACGACGAGCAAACACTGGTCATGAACTATAAAAAGACCAAGATTATGCTCTTTGCCACTGCCCAAAACAAGCTATAAGGTTATCCCCCTGCAATTCAAAATGACTCTGGTAACACCCTGGAACTAGTCCCCCATTTCAAGTACCTGGGAATCATACTGGACACTGCCCTATCTTACATACAGCACGTTGACATCATGGCCAACACCTTCAACACCAGGATCAGCATCCTCTACAGGCAGGCACAGATATTGCCTGACCTATGAAGCTCTGAACTTGGCAATTAATAGTTCACTCATCACCTTGATTGACTATGGCCTAGCTGTCTAAGGGTCTGCTACTGACACATTGCTCCACCGCTTCTCAACAGCCATAAACAAAGCCTGCCACCTAGTCACTAATGCCCCAGAATTCACCCACACCAGTGAGCTTTATGAACAATTGAGCTGGCTTTAATTGAAGGACAGAATACTTTATCAAACCTGCCTACTCACAAAAAAGGTCTCACTAAATTTACTTCCTCAAGGAGTTCTGAGCCTTCCATTTCCACCTATACATGCCAGGCACACCAGGAACTCGATTACACAAGTATTCCATGTGCCCAGGTGCTGCACAGCTATGGTCTAGTGATTCTTTGCTCATTGGGCCCTTCTGTGGACAAATGGTCTACCACCTGACATTGCCGGAGCCACAACCCTTGGTTCCTTTAAGTGCAAACTCCATCAGCACCTCACTGACAATAGTACCTGCAGGTGCCCCCACTAGTCTGTGCCTGCAGCTTCAGTCTGCCTCAGCACTTCCAACTCCTGGCCTGCAAGGTTAATTCTTTGCCCAAGTACTTGCCTCCCATCCCTTTGCTCTAGCACTTGCCTCCCACCCCTATCTCTTGGCTCTTTTCTTTCCCTTTGCCCTCCCTGTCCCAGATCCCACTGCTCCTCCCTACCTCACCCTAACAGTCTGCCTCTGCCTCTCTCTCTTCCAAAGGATGCTGGCATACCATGTACAATGCATTAGCACAATTGGTGAACTGCTTGTCATTGCAACCCATGTACTGTTGAATTGATTGTACTCTGTGTATAATTTACTGTAGCTATATTGTGTCTTCTAGTGTTAATGTATCTGACGTGGAGCCTCTCAATGAGCATCCACTCACAGGTATCATACAAGACTTCAATAAAAAATGAAAAATAAATATCTGGAGCTCATTCAGCAGAAGAGCAAAAGTGCTTGGAAAAGTTTGATTTTCCTCTGTCAGAACAGAAAATGACAATTTCTGGTAATGTCACTAAAGACCACTTCAGGTTCATCTCATCCCTAGTTAAATTCAACTATTCTGATTAGGATTCTGATAGTCTGCTGTAATCAGAATGCTCTGGAAAAGTTTAGTATTCCAAAGGAGTCAGTTATCTGCACTGCATGTATGTTGACCAGAAGTAGGTTCTCTGTCAATAAAGAATGTTACTTTTAAATGGTTTGTGCCTCAGAAATGTTCGCTTGAGCACTGCAAAAATGACATGAAACTTCTTGAACATGTTTCATGGAGATTCTTGCCCATTATTTTTCAAAAAGATTGATGTGGCCTATTTTGCATAAACTAGTGGTTGTCCCACATTTTCCCGTGGTCACATTGGATGACCTTGTTTGTAGAGATTGAAGCCCAGCTATGGAATCAGTTGCCTCATATAATTATCACAGTCTGGGGACATTCAAAAGAAACTGTTTGAAAAACATGTTGCGTGAGTGAGTGAGTGAGTGAGTGAGTGAGTGAGTGAGTGAGTGAGTGTTAGTTATTTAGTTAGTTAGTTAGTTGGCTAGTTAGTTATTTATTTGCACAACACCTTTGAGCACATGTGCTCATTTACAAAAGTTCCACCTCTTAACAAGGATAGAGACAGCGCGTGACAATAACAATGCAGATACATGTAAGCAGCAGCTCCATAAGGAGTGTAGTGAGACCCTAACATAAAGATGTCATAGATACAATAGTTAGAGCAATGGCAATGTCATCAACAGCAGAGGAGAATGCAGTGCATGCTAGAAGTTTGTCTTAGCTGAACGATGAGCATTTGGAATATCACCGTAACCTTTTACATTTGCTGCTCCTGCACGCTGCGAATCTATTGCTATGAGTAGTGTGTGTGAAAACTTTAAAAAAAGGAGCCGCTGAACAGCTGATCACTGTTCGGTCACAGAACAAATATGTGTGGAATGCAGCCAATTCCACACATGCGCAGTAGCGCCACTGCTTCTGTGCATGTGCAGAAACCACACACTCCCTGGGAAAGCTGACATCGTGGTGCCCTATCCTCGTGTTGGCATGTATCCCCCTTCCCCAACATTGTGGCACACTGGAAGCACACCCCATTGTGCAGAGACAGCTTTTTTGTTTTCCCAACATTGGGATGTCCACTTCTGGTGTCGGATGCCCTCAGCCCCCATGCTCAATTTCTCTGCCGATTGGGGTGCCCAATCCCTGTCAGCATCAGGCCCCCTAGACTCATGTTGCACACTGGGAGACCACCCCAATGTGCCTAAAGCATTTTTTTTACCTGTAAGTAAAGAAAATAGCCCCCTGGAATCTTAGTTTTTTCAACCTGCAAAAAAGAAAATGGTACTTCGTCATTTCGCCAGATCCCCCCCCATCCTGACCCTCCTTCTGTGCACCCACCTCGCCAAACACCCTCACCCCATACTTACCATCGGAGGTCAGGAGCAGAGATCTTCTGTGGACCAGGACACATCTGCACTGTTCAAAAGCTGACCACAAACTGAAGAAAATCACAGTAAGCCCTATAACGGGAGTCAATGGGGGAAGGGGGTTTCAGCTGCTGGGCTGGTAGTATTGGCTTGAGGTTAGAGTAATGAGCTGTGAATGAGCTTGGTACATCCAGAAGACCAGACCTGGGTTTGAGTCTCACAATCTCCTCTTGTATACTGTGTGACTCTGAGCAAGTCACTTAACCACTCAGTGCTTCCAGGTCACCCCTGAAAACAGGCACTTGTGCTTAGTGGGCCTTACACAGTTACCAAAAGACTAAAATAAAAAAAAAAACTTAGGTTGATATTTCCGGCATTTTTTTGACTTTTGGCCCCAAATTTTCAACATGGGGTTCTTGGGACCCCACCTCATGGAAACTGGCACTGTCATTCGGTTTCTCAGTCCCGAAAAGTGATGCTGCGTGGAATCACGTTTTGGTACCAATTAACAAAATGACAGTGCCACAGTTCATGAGGAGAAGTCCCAAAAAGCCCATGATGAAAATTTGGTGAACAAATTCCAAACATTTACTGCATTATGAGCGTGCATTGTGCAATTTCTACGCACGCTCATAACTTCACCAATTTTTCAGATTTTCTACATTGCCATTTTTTATACCTCCTTATGAAAAGTATAGCTGTCATTTTCACATCCTGCCCAAAATGTGTTTTCACACTTCTGCCTCAGAATAGCGTAGTCGCTGTGGGAAATCAGCTTTTGGGACAGATTAACAAAATCATAGTGCCACTGTTCATGAGGAGAGGTCCAAAAATGGCCATGTTGAAAATTTGGTGTAAAAATTTGAAAAAATGATTGTGTTACAGTGTGCATTGCAGTTTATCTGCACAGTCGTTAATTCTCCAATTTTTCATATTTTCATTCCAGATTTTCAACAGTGCCATTTTTTCACACCACCTCATGAACAGTACAGTTGTCATTTTTCACATCCTGCCCAAAATGTGTTTTCACACCTGTGGTGGCAAATGGTGCAGTCACTGTGCAAAATCACTTTTCCGGATAGAGTAATGAAATGATAATGCCACTGTTCATGATATGGCATCACAAAAAGCCCATGTTGAAAATTTGGAGCATCAGGGGTGTGACTTGGGATCGTCAGCCATAATGCTCACACCATTCCACCCACACCCTGCAGCCAGTGACAGGCATCGAGGTGTGCCTTGGGGTCTTTGGACCCAATGTTCACCCCATTCTCCTATACTGCACCCATCTCAGCATATTACCTTATGGAATGGGGTGAACATAAGGTCCAAAGACCCCAAGGCACACCGCAACACCTGTCGGTGTCTGCAGGGTAGATTGAGGTGAAATGGTGTGAGCGTTATGGTCAATGACCCAAAGGCACACCCCCAACACCTGTCAGTCTCTGCAGGATGGGGACAGGGCTGGTGTCAGTTCAATACTTCACTGCCATTCCTATTATTGATCTCTCTAACTTCCTACACTATCAATGCCAACGCCAGCAAGCGAACATTCTGCATTGACAAATGCTTGTTAATGCTTTTCAGTGATAATTTTGTCAATGAAATGCAGTCCCTTACCTAAGAAGGTCCTTGTCAGTTAAGTGGCTGCCTTTCTTTGACAAAATAATCACTAGAAAGTATAAAAACAAGCTTTTACAAAATTGCTGCCATTAAACTCTATGGAGCACCTCCTCGTGCTGTTCCTTAAGTAATGCGGTGAACTTTTAGCATTGACAGATGCTTGTTTTTTCAGTGCTTTCTTAAAAAGTGCAATTTCAGGGAGGCTTACCAGGTATTCCGGCGATTCATTCAGGCACTGAGATACCCTTACAGAGAGGGACTGCTTCCCTAAATGTGTTCTATGGAAAGGGACAGGGATTACTATGGCATTCCTTGTCATACTCCAAGTAGACTATTGTTTTATAATTGGGGGAAAACATTTTTTGGAAAACCAGGGGGGTAAGGTCTGTTAGTGCTTTTCTGGTTAGTAGGCAGGTCTGGTATTTTAATCTGCCCTGAAGAGGGAGCCAGTTATTAAGGGTATAGAGAGAGAGTAGCTGTGAGTCAGCATATCAGCCCCTAATACAAATTTACAGACCTTATTATACTGTACATCAGACTGATTGTCAGAGTCACTAGCCACTGCATATGCTATGAGGCCATAATCCAGGAATGGAAGGATGGAGCTGGCCACAACTAGATGTCTGGCTTCTGCGGTGATGTTTATGCTATTCCTGTATAGGGTTCTTAACTTTCTACTGGCAAGGCAGGCAATGTTATCAACATGAGGCAAGAAAGATAGAGTGCCTGATTTTCAATGGGCTGAGAACATTGCAAGCCCCGGTGCACCAAGCATATGGTGCATGGTGCTTGCGACATTCTCCAGGTGGGTGATTGGGATTTTCTGTCCCATGCACCAATTACTGCACCCTACCCTGCAAGTTAGACCAACTTTTCTAGTTTAACTTATGACAAGCTCAGGTACCTGTTTTATGGGGCTTGAACCAAATATTTAGTGTAGGCTGCCATACACTGGGTAAATGTTGCAAATGAGCCCAGTGTACCAGAACTTAGCACAAATGCGGTAAAGGTGTTTGGTGCAGGCACACTAGAAAGGCATGTAATGCAGGGCTTGATGCAAGCCCTACATTATCCTTTGAAAATCAGTCCCAGAGTGTCACCCAGGGTAACGCCTAGATATTTAAGAGTCTACCTGCTCCAGATAGATCCCCTTTTCATTGTAGATAGTTAGGGGAGGGACCTGTTTTTCCTTTGAGGACCCAAGATCATCTTGGTCTTAGTTTTTTTTTTGTAGTTTATGACCAGTTTGCTGTATGCAAACCATTTCTCCAGAGCCGTTTCGAAGTTCCTTGTGGATTTAATCCAGGTGTCCTGCAGGGAGAATACCTCAAGCAGCTTGTGGCAGAACCCACCCGAGAAGAAGCAATATTGGACCTGGTACTCACCAATGGGGATGGAGTAACTGATGTAATAGTGCATAGCCACCTGGGGTCCAGTGATCATCGTACAGTGTGGTTCAATGGGAAAACAGTGGGGGAGTCAAATCACATGAAAGCAAGGGTCCTGGATTTTAGACAGGTTGACCTTGGCAAAATGGGGGAATGTTTCAAGAAAGCCCTGGCTGGGAAAGATGAAGGGGGGGGTGTAAAGAAACAATGGGCTAACCTTAAGGGAGCCATAGCAGAGGAAATAGGCCTTGGTGTTAGGCAAGTAAACAAAACAAAGAGAAAGAAAAAAACACTATGGTTCTCAAAGGAAGTGACCAGGATGGTAAGACAGAAAAGGCTAGCTTTCAGGAGATACAAGGCAACACAGAAGGGGGAAGACAGGGAGCTGTATCTGGAAAAGCAGACGGACATGGGGAAAGCAGTCAGGAATGCAAAGGCGCAAATGGAGGGAAAAATTGCCCAAGCAATTAAAAAAGTAGACAAGATCTTTTCCAGGTACATTAGTAATAGAAAGAAGACCAGGGTTAGGATTGTGAGGTTAAAAAAGGAGGAAGGGTGTGTGTGTGTGTAGAGGGGGGATATAGAGAAAGCAACAATCCTGTACAAATATTTTTGTTCAGTATTCATGGAAGAAGGGGAAGGAGAAGGACCACTATTGGGGGATAGGAGCACCAGTAGAAAAGGAACTCAAGAATCTGAAAGGGGACAAGGCTATGGGACTGGATGGGATATATACCAGAATATTAAAAGAACTTACAGAGGTGCTGGCAGCACCACTAACAGCCCTATTCAACAAATCAATATAGACAGAGGTGGTTCCAGATGACTGAAGGAGGGCAAGTGTTGTCCCTATCCACAAAAGTGGGAATAGGGTGGAGGCTGGCAAATACAAGCCAATCAGACTGATCTCAGTGGTGGCAAAATTAATGGAGTCACTGCTAAAGGAAAGAATTGTGATATTTCTTGAATCCAGTGGAGCACAGGATCCAAGTTAGCATGGATTCACAAAGGGAAGGTCTTGTCAAACAAATCTGATAGATTTCTTTGACTGGGTGACCAATGAGGTAGATAGAAGAGGGGCGGTGGATGTGCCTTACCTAGATTTCGGCAAGGCCTTCGACACTGTCCCATGAAGGAGGTTGATAAATAAGTTGGGCAGCCTTGCAGTGGGCCCTAAGGTGGTAAACTGGATCAGAGTCTGGTTGAGTGACAGGACCTAGGGGTTGGTGGTAAGTGGCATTAATTCCGAGGAGAGGTGGGGAACCAACGGGTTGCCAGAGGGATCCATGCTGGAGCCAGTCATCTTTAATGTCTTCATAAGTGACATTGCAGAGGGGCTTGAGGGGAAGGTGTGCCTCTTTGCAGATGACACTAAGATCTGCAACAGGGTCGACACTCCAGGGGGCATGGGAAAAATGAGAAAGGACCTAAACATGCTTGAGGAGTGGTCAAGAGTCTGGCAGCTAAGAGTCAATGCAAAGAAGTGTAATATCATGCACTTGGAGCACAGAAATCCAAGGGAGGAGTACAAGATGGGGAGGGGGAGGTACTGATGGTCATCAGTCAAGAAAGGGACCTTGGGGTAATCATATCTAATGACCTAAAGGTAACCAAACAATGTGAGAAAGTTGTGGGGAGAGCCAGTGGAATGCTAGGGTGCTTAGGAAGAGATCACCAGCAGAAAAAAGGAGGTGGTTATGCCACTGTACAGAGCACTAGTGAGACCTCATCAGGAGTACTGTGTCCAGTTCTAGAGGCCACATCTCCAGAAGAACAAAGACAAAATAGAGGCAGTCTAGAGAAGAGCAACAAAAATGGTGCAAGGACTGCACCAAAAGTCATATGAGAAAAGACTAGAGGACCTCAATATGTGTTCCTTGGAGGACAGGAGAAGAGAAAGGGGTGATATGATAGAGATATTCAAATAAATCAGGGGTACAAACAAGGCACAGGAGGGTAGCATCTCTCAGAAAAGAAGGTGTACAAGAACAAGGGGGCATGATATGAGGGTAGAGGGTGTTAGGCTCGGGGCAATATGAGGAAGTACTTTTTCACAGAAACAGTAGTGGATGCTTGAAACAGCCTTCCTGCAAAGGTGGTGAGGGCAAAAACAATAGGTGAAATCAAGAATACATGGGATTGATGTAAGAGTACCCTAGCAACAGGGAAGTAGGGGTAAGTCGCAGATCAGCTAGGGTCTGTGGTAGTGCATTAGGTAGGGAAAAGGGTCAGACTAGGTGGGCCATATGGTCCTTATCTGCTGCCACCTTCTGTGTATCTATGTCTGTGTGTCTGTGTAGGATGGGTTTATTATTCAGATAAAAACTGATGCCAGTAAATGAGTTCAATTGTAAGGCAAGCCTCCCAAGCAGACATTTATTTCTGTAGAGCTTCTTTATCAGAGTACAGCAGGTAATACTCTTGGCCCAGAGCAAGATTAACATGGGACATGGGTAGGCAGACTGTTTTCTAAGTATTAATAAAAGTGCTAAGAAAAGAACTGTCATGTTATTACAAAAATGCCACAATGGAAACCAGAAATATCCAAAAAAGATATATTTTTATTGGGATTCATTAAGCAATAATGAGTCAGATTTAGAAACTTAATAAAAAAAGGTCTTAGTGGTATTTGCTGTATTGTCATAATATTATATTAATAGGGAATCTACTACAGTAGGCTTGGGCAGCAAACTATGCTTCAGTTCAGATTACCTGACAGAGAAAGTTCAACCTCGTAAGAATTTCAGCTATGGTAAAACAAGTAAAAGGATAATAAATTTAAAGCCTGTGATACTATTCATTGTTCTTAAATCATGTTTCTGCAGTAGTCACAATCTGAGACAGAAAAATTGCAAGATGATCCCCCTAACGCTCCCGTCAGCATGTTTCGGTAAAGTGATATACAGCATTTCCTTTTTATTACACAGGGCTCCATATTCAGCACAGTTTGCATGTTTTGTACAGTACATTCATGTTTTACTATTACTGAAGTGGACCCCAGCAATACTCACATCTCTCTTTTATTATGTTTCCCCCAACCCAGATACTCAGGGTTTACCACGGTTGCCTACTTCCACCAATCCTGGGTGCTAGGCATGTGGTTGTTTTAATCACAGCAGATGTCAAAGCCACATCTTGGTCTGCTGGCAGAGGGTGCTGAAATGCCAGTCCATGCCATCTGCCTCTGTGAGCCAAGTGCCTCCCCTCCACGATGTGTCATGTTTGGGATTCCAGAAGCAGTTTGTTTGTTTGTGTGGCAGCAGGGTGTACTGCCACCATTCTACTGAGCTGGCACATTCCTTAGTATTTTAAAAGGGAAATGCAAAGTACTGTTGGATATGACACTTTGTAAAGCAGCAGTGCATGGTGCTGTGGACATTTCAAACATACTTTAGATGTGCCTTTTTCCTTACTTTGAGTTTGCATCATCATTTTGTTTAGATTTCAAATGATCAACATGAACATACTAGTTCCTGGTGGTGGCCAGTGGAGTTACATTTGACAGCATGGATTAACAAGAGCTGTCATGCATCCTGTCAAAGTACGAGGATGCCCATGAGGTGAGGGGGGGGTAGATGGAGAAAACTGGAACATGCCGCTCCGCAGAGCACTGCATAGCAGCATGTTGCATCCTTCCATGCTACCCAACCCCCAGCATACTGCCCCTACCCCCAGCTCATTCTTCCTAAAGTCAGGAAGTTTATTACTCCCTGGTGGAAGGTGTGTAGCTCCCAATCAGGGATGTGCTGGACTAAGGGAGAGATGGATAACTCAGGGAGTCTGCAGATGGGGACAGCAGTAGGAAACCAGTCCAGCAGGATGAAGGGGACACATAAGATCTAAAAGAAGTGGGGTACCAAACGCATGGGAAGGAGCATAAAAAAATATGTTTCTTTTAATATGGCTAACTTCACGTTTTCACTGGTGTTCTTAGCTGTTTTGACCACACAGGGCAGCATATTCAAAACTTGAGCAAGGCGCCCCACAAAGTCCCCTAACTGTGAGCAAAATGGGGGGAGGTACAGTACTAAGGATGGTATAGCTGAGCCTGATCAAAGCAAGGTTTGCTAGAGCAATTGATGTTCAAATATACCCACTGTTAGATCAGCACTATAATGGCACTTATTGCAATGGTATCACAATGCAATGTCCCCTGCAGGCATGTTAAGGGGATCCAGCTGGGGAAAGTAATCAGGAATTCTGCATTCTTAAGAGCAAAGTATGTATCTGGGTGACACAAAGGTGTTTATGCCTGACCTTGCGTCCCTCATTTGGAATGTTACCATGCATATGACCTCATTCTTCATGCTAGGCACTTTCACACTTTACCATTTGATTACCATGTAATTTGCATGTCACCATCAAGGTTTTGCTCCTTGGAGTGAATAGAGGCTGAATGTGCTGTAGTAAAACAGCAAGCTATCAATCAATCAATCACCTTTCATTTATACAGCACAATTACAAAAGATCAAAGTGGTGTACAAAATTTAAAAAAATATTCAAAATGACAACTAAGATCTTAATAAAATAATATAGACATCAAGCAGTTACTATATTCTAGATACTAGACCTCAGAAGGGAATGCCTTAGAAAAAAGGAAGGTCTTTAGTCCTAATTTAAAGCTCTTGGTGGTCTGGCACTCTCTTATCTGATGAGGTAGACAGTTCCAGAGGGTCTGTGCCACATGAGCAAAAGAGCAAGCTCCTGATGTCATTAAACAGACCCTGGGAACCCTTAGCAACCCATATAGCCCCATGGGAACACCTACCTTGTAAAGCTGTAGAAAACCAGTGCTCACAGTAGTGCATGAGAGCAGGAACTGTCATGTGTGTATAGAATAGATTGTATTTCATTGTGGGAAAATAACACAATTTTGCCATGTTCTTCAATATGTATAGGAAATTTTCACAATTCACATTATTGATTGTGACTGTATTGCTAAGATGGTGCTTAATCTGGGATATTGTGTAAACAGCAGAGTGCTACAGCACATATATCCCAGTATGTCACTGTCAGGAAACAACTCTAACAGGCAATGTGATCTAAAGGATCAACCACCTAATTCAGCGTAGGGAAGATGCTTATTTGTCTTAAACCAAAGCCAATATTCTCACAGTACGACTTTGTGCATATCTGGTGATCCCCCAGTGTTACAGTTCATACAACTAAAGAAATGAGTAGAAACAGGAAGACAATGCTTTTGCATATCAACTGGACCATGATGGGTACTATGTTGCTCCTATTACATGTGGTTTCAACAGTGCATATGTGATTTCACTATGGAATGCCACACACACACACACACACACTGTAGCCTCTGCTTTTCCTTGCAGTGATAGCTCTATAGTAATTTTGTAGGTATTTGCAAAGACCTGCCACTATTTGCTCTCTGTTAAACTGTGCCTTTACAAAGCACTAAGTTGTGCAGCACTTATAGATAGTCAGTGCCCTCACATGCCTTAAACTACAACATTGTTTCATGTCTCACTCTTTAATTAGCATGTGCACAAGCCCTGATTGTTTGGTGTGCAGATCAGAGCCAAGTATGGTACTGCGTGCTGTACAAATCTAGGCATTCAGTACTATAATCGGATCCCTAGGTACGGACCCAAGGAACAAATCACCATTAGCTTGGAGCAAAAGCAGTTGCTGCCTCCATACAAGCTGCTGAATCTGTTGCCTCAATTGCTTAACATCACTTTTTGTGACTAATGTTAGCAGGCAATAGATATCACACTGCACCCTGACCTAATGTGACACGTTTAAAAATAACCGAAAATACTGATGAAAACCTGTGACAACCATTTGAGAAAAGCTCTCCTTTAATTGATTTCACATCAAAAAAATACTGAAGCAGGTCTGAAATGAAGAAACAAGTATCTTACAACACAGAGTCAAAAGGTTATCTCAAATAGAATAAAAAGGCATAGGTTTAAAACCTGCATCATAAGGTGCACTTCTGCTTTAAAGAGCCCATGACACCGTTGTGACAACTTTGAGAAAATGTAATGTTTAGCACAAGTGAGCTTATATTTCAATGTTGTTTCTGTATTTCTCATTCTTTATCACTAAGGACATTTGCATGTAAACAGGATCACTGTCCTAGCTGTTCTGGCAGCTTCCCTACATATGACATCACAGTTCTGTTTATGACATCACAGTCTCTTGCTGTGGAGAAAATTATGATGCCATAAATAGGAGATTATTTATTTTATCTATTTGAAAGTTAGCAACCAGGAAAAGCACCATGACCAGAAGTTAATTTCCAGGTGCAACCTGGATTATGATGTCATATGTAGGATAGCAGAAAGAGCAGACAAAGTCTAAGGGTCTAAGTTTTTCATACAGCTGTCCTCAATAATAAAGAAAAAAGGTAAATAATTATAGAAAATACATGAAATATAAATTGAACTGTCTAAATCTCAAATTTTTTCCAAGTTTTTCTAATGGTGTCAGGGGCTCTTTAAGAAGATGGATTCATAAAGTGAAATTGAGTCCACAGAATGAAACTTTTTAAACCTGGTTTAACTCCTACAGATGATTCATCACTTGGGCAAAATACTTCAGGAGACCACAGAATTATTTTTACACGCTTGAAATATCATGTCAGTGGATCCAACAAATTAATTCATGACGTGTTGCTGTTTTTAAGCTTATTTATCGTGGGATTTGCATATGGAATGTTGCTACAATGTTAAGACCAGGCTTCTCATTAGGATGTGCATCTCTGAATATTGATTTCACTTTTCATTCATCAAAACACATGGAGGCATAGTCACAGTGCAACTACAATTCAAATCAATCTTCCCTCTGTGAAAAAATTTGTATTCACTTGCTGACCAGTCTTCCTTTTTTCCTACTAATAGGCAATCTATTTTTGGGCTTAGCTTTACAGATGTGCAGAAGTCCATGCTAATGGCCCCATTCAGAAAACATGGCAACACAGCCGTGTATCCCAGAGAGGCCAAACAACTGAACAAATGTAGTTGTACCCACATCTGTTACAGTACTGTGCATGCAGAACACTGTGCCATAGTGGCTTATAAGAACATACAATATCCCTCCTGTCATGTTCCTGATGTATCCAGTACTGTATGCTGCTTAAAACTTAATAAAGTATATTGAATTAAAAAAATGCAATATCAACATTATCTCCCTTATTGCACAATGAGGAAGGCATGCAAGCAACATAAAATCAACTGTACTCTGATTGACTACGGCTCTGAAAGAAAAAAAAATGGACATTTGGGGATGCACACCATTGTACATTCTTGAGGGCAGGTGCAAGTGTTACTCCTGCCTTATAATAGACGTCATAAAATGTATAATTCTTCTTTACTCTCTATTATACTATTATAATTACTGGTGACCATAAATATCAACCGGATTGCTATTTTGTTAAAAATGCATAGCAACCAGATTTCGGGTTATTATGCTCCAAAGGCAATAATAACCTGAAATCCAGTTGATATGACACTTCATAATAACCCAAAATTCAATTCATATGATATTCCCTAAAGAAAAGACTTTAAAACTGTTGCTTTCCATTGATTCACAAAAAGTATTTCAACTGCAGTATTTTCAACTGTGTTTTATTCATGTACAGTTCAATTTCTTCAAAAATAAAACTGCACTCTAGCTAAAAGCATCTTTTTTTTTTAAGCTGCTAGAAATACAGTCTAAACTTCCACACCAGCAATTATATAGAGAATAAAGGATGGGGAAGTGTGTGTTGTGAGAATGGAATGCTCACCCAAGGTGTGGAATGCTACATAAACCTCGAGGGCGAAGCCTGACGGGTTTATCAAAGAATCCCACACTGAGGGTGAACATTAAATTTGAATATGACACACTTCATCATCTTTTATTTTTTTTAATAAAAGGTCAGCAATTTTTCTCCTGCTTGAGTTCAGTGTTCACACTACACACACTCACACACACACACTCACACACACACATACATACACAGTCTCTGACTTCCTCTGTCTTCTGCCCTCTACCTCCCTTCCTTAACATAGTTCTTTTTCTTTTTTGTTTCTGTTTCATTTTTACCGTACTGCTTGTCTCTGACATGATTGTGTCCACCATGCTTCCCTGGCACGCTCCCTTCTAGCTCTATTCATTTTGTCCCAAAACGTCAAACGGCAGGATCATCCAGATATTTCGCTGGGGAAAAGGCTGGATTAACCAGATGCAGGAAACAAACAAACAAAAAAAAGGGATGGACATGTCTTGTTTTGGCGGCTCCTCTGGAAGCGAGAGACGGAGCCACCATGTTTGTGAGAGAGTTCAACCCACCCTGACATGGAACATAAGGCAATGAGTGAGCGTCACTGGTTGACTGACTGGGCATGTGAATGTCACAATAACCAGCTGGTTATTTAGGCAAATATCAACTGGTTCAGCCCATAGAGAAAATTGCTGACCAGTAATTATAAAAAAATAAAGGACAGATAAGCTTGATGTTATGGATTTTTTTCACACACCCTTGGTATGTGATGACCACATTAACCTCTCGAGCTTTGCTCTCGAGGTTTATGGGTCATCACACACCTTGGGTGTGTGAAAAAAATCCATAACACACGCTTACCTATCCATTATTCTGTTTTTATCTCAGAAGGTAAAGCCCTCCTTCAGCCAGTTTACACTCTGAACTTAACCCACTGGGTGGGGCCAGTTGACTAATAAGAGAGCTGGTCAGAACTTTCGCAATGGAGGTTCCCATCATTATTTCCACCTATTTTTCATACCCTCTGTGTACAACTTCCACCCCACTCGGGCACTGCCTGACACTAGAGTCCACTCTCTACAACCATAAGAGATCCAGGAATAGACTCTTTCACCATCCAGTGACTGTCACTGTTTCAGGACTGGGCATATCATGTCACCATGCCACATACCAGGCTCCTGTCACACTAGCAATAGTATTTCCCAATCCTCTTCTGTCTAAAGTCATGTATTTCTGCCCTTATGACTCCCTACCCTGGGACAGAAGCAGGTGCGTAACAGCAGGAGCCACCCAGCCACCCTAGAGCAGGACACACCTGACACAGATGTTCAGCACTGACTCTGCCACATGATAAGTGAAAACCTGGGGTTGGGACTAGTACCCAATGTGTCAGGATAGCAAGCCACATTGCTTACCTTTGGGCCACCAGGCAGTCAAAATCCCTTTTCAAAAGCAATATTATTAGTTGCCTATCGCCTTTCTCACACTATGGACAACATTATGGTACTGTCTGACCACAGTCTGCTCACCTTTCCACCTTCAGCAGCTCAGTTTTATTTGTGTGTGTGTGTGTGATTGGGGGGGTTAAATAGGATGTCTGAGACCAGGAGCACATCAAGAGTACTGGGGAACCATCTCCCTGCACTGTTTGTCCATTTCAGTAAACACTGATTACCGTAGGTACTGATAACAAAATTCCCAATTCATAATGCTGACCTTTCTCACTAGAGGGCAACAAAACCTTAGCTTAAAACCCATTAATCTTCTGCAAGCTGCTGTATGACAAAGGCACTATTAATTCAGTGTGTTCGTTGTATAACTTTGTCATTTTGATCAGCAAAGTGCTGAACTACAGTATTTCTAAAATCCTTGTTAAGCTGCTGAAAATGTTTTTTGACCCTACTAATGATATGAAAAGGGACAGCTGATATGTCCTGAAGTTTGATTGACCCTACATAATGCACCCATGTTACAACAAACAGAGGTTATTTTAATATTCTTTGAGGACATCTCCATCTATAGAACCACATCCACTGGAACTGTTAGTTACTGGCCCAAGGATACTTGGTGGATAATGTTGTAATAACTCAGCCGACAGTCTCCCAGAAGCACCAAAGGAGGTCATTAGTGAAAATGCTGACCTCCCGCATAGCGATGGCACAATACTGATGCAGGTATTGTGCTGCCCATTCAACAAGTGTTTTCTGTGGGGGGGCTGTGCACCACACACCCCCCATGTGGGGGCCTGTACCCCCCGCCACCCCTGGACTTTAGGATTATCAACTCCAGGTCGGAGTTAGTCCAGGGAAGGGGCAGAACACTGGGGGAAAGTGAAACACGGATAACGGACCATTACAGTGACTGTCACCATAGTGGTCTTTTTTCATGTTTTGCCGTCGAGGTGTTGACCTGAAGGGGTGCACCCCAGTCTCCCAGTACCTACCCCTTTTCTCAATGATCACTCCACTGAATACCACCTTCCCCAGGACCCCCCTTAACCTATCCCCTTGTAACTAATGATGTCTCCTCATGGCTAAACTCTCCTCCCCACCCGACAATGCCACCTTTTGGTTGACCCCCCCAACCCCTTCTCTTTCCATGAGTCAAGCTTGTATAATTAAGTACTAAATTAATATGTAAGACCTCAGCCTTGTTCTATTACTGGTTGTGTATATGATTCAATGATTCAATGTTTCTTTTTCTGTTAACCCTGTATTTTATAGTGTTATGTCTGTTTTTAACAATTGACGTGGAACCTTTAAAAACGAGTCCTTGACTCAAAGGTATTAATCCCAAACTGAAACAAACAAATAAATAAATAAATACTCAGGAAAAAATTTGCCTATGTGTGACTTCCCACGTTGACATACGTTGGCACCACCTATATAAATTGGGCAGCCCCGTATCTCCTCATTTATTTCTCCCATCCTCAACTGCTTGTCAGAATATGGAAAATACCTTCTTCAGTTTTATTCAACTGAAATGGCAATTCTCTTGACTTGTACCATTATTGCATGCTATTATCAGTTCTTCCACAAAAGACTCTGTTTTCACTTATTTCAATGCAGCATGATTATAGAGAAGATACTGACACACTTTGTGTTTGCTGCCTGGGCATTGTACATGATGTGAAGAACTATGCTATTTGTCAAGGCTTCAGCTAGATTATAAGGAGAGACCACTGGAAGCTTTTGAAAAAATCATACCAAAAATAGAGAAGGCCAAGTGGCCTGCATAAGCATGTACCCTGGGTTTCAAGCTCAATCTCCAATAGGGGAACACTGCAAATCTCCATGTCCAGTGGCCACATTGTCATCTCTGTTGGGAAAAATGTCATTCATCATTGGAGAAGCCATAAAAAGGCCTCTCTGACTGAGCATCACTGTAACCAATCAGTCACATTCCTGGTACAGGCCACCACTGATTCCCCATGAGGGTAAGTCTCAGAGCATTTTGCTAGTCTCTGTTGCCAGGTCACCAATTATTCAGACACCAAGGTCAAATGCATACTCTGGCTGTCCAGTTGTTAGTGGTGCACAGCTCATTCCAAGCATGTCATCGACAGGCACTGTTCCATCATCACTTTTTTCATCTCCTCTGACTGGCACTGTCAATCTTAGCACTGTTGTTCTGGATTCTGTCCCTGGTTATTTCAGTGACTCTTGCCATTTCTGCAATTGATGATTTATCTGTCACTGGCTAAGCCATTCCTGTTGCTCCCATAGATGCCAGCTGTGGGCACCTCTGGGACTCTATTCCCTGCCAGTGTGCTGTCCTGCCACTTTTTCAGCAGTCTGCCACCCCAGTTTTCTTTACTACTCATCTTCATCCTGAGAAGAAAGAGGGAGGAAGGATGAATGCAATCCAGACCTCCTGGATGTTGAAGAAGTGGATGAAGAGGAACAGCAACCTTTGTATATATTTGACTCTAGTTCCACTGTTTCCTCCTGTGGTGGACAGTGTGTTATATGCACCCTGGTTTCCCCCTGAGGATGCCTCATTTCAGGTTTTACTGTGTCTCATGCAGGGTAGGCTAGGTTTTGCTGCTGAGAATGAAAACTCCACTAAGTGGAATACAGTATGTTTGTATGTATGAATTCCTGGAGGTCCACACATCTCCTTCCATAATCATTCCTCTTGTTTACCCTGCCTTAGAAGATGCTATGATGGATGCCTAGCACAGACCTTATACATTATTAACTGTTACTAATAAAGTTGATAAAGAATATCCTTCCCCATCCACCAAGGTGTTTTATATCGCCCAGCCTGAATCTGACTCCATGGTTATTAGAACCATTCATGATGGGCCCCTGCTACCATGATATGCTGTCTTTGCCAGCTGTCCAGGAATACAGAACATTTGGCAATCTGGGCAAATAAACTGGGTATGTGCCTCACTGGGTCTTTGTACTGCTAGTTACCAGGCTTACATGATTAGATATCAAAACAGCCTGTAGAACTCTTTTATCTACTGTGATAGTTACATTTCCCAACAGCACTGCTAATACTGAAATTCAGCAGTGCATTGTGTGTAGGTAAGAGGCTGGTAAGCATTTACTGCATTTCTGGTATGACATCTCCGACACTTAGGCTTATGCAGCTGCATCTGACATTTGCCTTCACTAATATTTATGGCTCTATATTGCTGGTTTTACTACCGATGCTCAACAAATGGTCATTAGCTCACCTTTCTGTGGCTAAAAATTATTTGTCCACAATGTGGTGTTCACTTTGAAGGTGTTACAATTTTCTAAAATGGCTTTTATCTCCTTGAAGTCCCTTGCTCACCACCCTTTATGTTGGTGTGGTCCTTTTCACTCCTTATACATAGGGGATCCTAGTAAGTCTGCTGCTGGGGTCTGTACCCACAAGCATCTGTCCTGCAGTGCCCATTTTACATTCAGTATAGACTTTAATCAGATGACAGGCAGGTGGGTATCATTATGAAAAAAACAAACTCTGATCAGACCCAATATGGCTATGGAGAGCTTTTAGGAGTGGCAAGAGTGGTGAAAAGAATAAGCTGTGCTCTCACTGCACCACAGTCAGATGGAATACTGCAGCGATTACAGAACTGTGCATTCATGATACTCGCACATGTGCAGTTTGCCCCGGAGTCAGCCTAGTGCAACATGGTGGTGCTGACATAACTATGTGCTACAACCCAGTCTTCAAAGGGACTATTAGTATTAGTCTTAGGCAGGCAGGAAATGGCAGCTGATGGGGAGCTCATTAGGGGCTTTCTACATAATGATATCATTGTTTACTCAGCAAGCCTGAGAGAAGGATGATTATGTTATTTAGAACTCTCACAGCAGCATAAGCCTTTTAGAGTCAGCTGCTCTTGGGGAGCTTAGAATATTCATCAGTAGGTTCAAGTGTGGCAGTCAGAGTGGCAGGAGGTCTGCCATTGGGGCTCTGTCAAAGGGAGCCCTGGTATTTCTTACCCTAGTTTGAAAACATTTTAAGTTTGCCTGCAGGACTCTTTAGTTTCACTCCAGGGGGAGTGAGAGGGAATGTAATTCTTGTGGATCCAAGGGGCAATCCCCTGAAGTTCACAGCTGCCTTAAGGAAGAACAATGAATAGAATCTGACAGCTACCAGAGAAAGAAAGGTGTCTTTTGTTCTTTCCATGACCGGGAGTAAGGAATAACTAATCTGTAAGTACAGAATTTGAGACTGTTCTCTGAGGGAGTTGTCTGAGGTGTGTGTGCCCTAGATA
Organism: Neoceratodus forsteri; assembly: GCA_016271365.2. NCBI lineage: Eukaryota > Metazoa > Chordata > Ceratodontiformes > Ceratodontidae > Neoceratodus > Neoceratodus forsteri. The sequence goes on along the minus strand of JADMNL010000028.1, from coordinate 39,489,722 downwards.
AGGCTAGATAACACCAGTCAGGATCCCTTTCTCCATAACTGTGCTGAATTTAAAGTTAAAGTTGGGAGTCTATAGCAATTCACTGGGGATTGGAGACTCATTTGGTGTAACCCTGAAGGAATGGCAGAGGCTGTTTGGGGCAAAGGGTTGGAGGAACACCATCTGGGGTTTCAGGCAGGGCTAAGTGGTTCATGAAGGGGCACTACTGTTCCCTGGGCAAAGACCATGCACCAGGAGGATTTTAGAATGTGTGGCACGTCCTACAGATATACACTTTGAAAGCGAGATAGAGATGTTTTTGTGGAAAACAGTACCACCTAGCAAAGTGTCCTGCAAAAGAGAGTGTGCCTGTATTGCAATGGCACACCTTTGGGGACCAGCCTTGCTTTAAGTAACATCTGTAAATAAAGCCATACTGCAAAATCACAGTTACTGCATTGGACATTCCTCTTGTTGCTTCTAGTGTGAACATTATTGGGGCCCCTTAGCAGTTAGGTCTGGCATATGCCTAGCATCCTCTCCCCTGGACGTGGTTGTAAATAAAAAGGTTCATTTTAGTATGTATCCCCAACCCCTTTCCTCTAGATAATGAGCCTGGGATACACTCCAACACTATGGATGGTATCATAAGTGTAGTTCTACTAAAAGAAAATTGTATGCCATGTAGTTAGCAGAAGTTCTTTTAAGGAGGGTGCCAGCTAGCCAAAGGTGGTGTGGGGGTAACATACAATAATAGCCACAGACATTGCCAGCTATTTCCAGATATTTCACAAAATTTCTAAAGAGTTTCTCTCTGCAGCCCCTACTGTGGAAATGGAGAAAGTAGGAGATTTCTCTAGAAATATCACAGAAATTTCGGGAAATATCTGGCAATGTCTGTGGCTACTACTGTACATATGCACAATTCTTGAGCATGCACACTTTAAGTCAGCACCACCTTGTTGCACACGGTGGCTGTCACTTCCATGGTTGTAGAAAGGAAAAGTATTGCACTAGGAAGTGAGTATGTTTACGCGGCCCACAGAGGGGAAGGGCTGCATTAACAGAAACACTGGAAACTATGCTGGAGTACTGTGTCAGAACATCAGACAGCGGTCCAGTTACGTGCTTTCACAGTGCTCTAATTCAAATCTGATGATGGCATAACACATGTAAAGCTTGACCCACACAGCTGTAAAAATCAGACTCAGGAGGAGACTATTCCCAAACTAGAGATCTGGTCTGGGATTTGCTCATCATCACTGTCACTTTCTCATTCTTTTCTAAGCAGTCATTTCTGGTAAATGTGCCTTAACCATATTGATCTCAGTGATGGTAGACTACTTCTGGTTTTCCCCGGTGGTATTAGGTGGGGGTAGTAGCAGTCTTGAAGTGGTAGCTGCCAGTGGTGGCATGCTCTGAAGAAAAGTGGTCCCCATGCTGGTCTGCACATTTTAGAAATGACCCCTTTCCTTGTTTTTGCTGTAAAAAACTGACCCCTTTAACACAAAAACAAGGAGTCAGTAATGGCCTCCACCTCTACCCCTTTTTGCTTCAAGTGAGAAAAGTGATTATGGGTTTGCATCAGATATACAGTGGCAGTCATAGATGCATAATATTGTTAAACAGTAATCAACTGTATGTAAAAGTTTGTTGGTTTTTTAATGTGTGCTTTCTTAATGTTGTCAGTACCACTCCACCCATTTTGTACTCTGCCCCTGAATTTCTGTGCTCCAAGTGCATTATTTTACATTTTTGTGTTCAAGACAAAAAGGCTTTCCAAACGAGGGTAGTCACTAATCTAAATTCTTTATAGTTTTTTTTAATCGCCATCAAAAATGTGAATTTGGGGGTGGGTGTGGCTTGCTGCCTAGTTGTGTTAACACACTTTCAGAAAGCTGCCTAGCTACATCCTAAAATTGATTTAAGTTAATGTCTTTTAACTTGTTTTGTGATTCTGCTATTACCCAAACTGATATATTGTGGTACAGAGACCAACTTGTGCACTTTTCCTTACAATGGGCAGGAAAACAGCAGACTGAAAAGCACATTTCTTTTCTCCTCGTGGTGGGACCTGTAGAACCCCGGCTACTCCTACAACCTCCTCACCTGTAGAGCAGAGTTTGGATGGGGCTGGTCTGGTGATGCTGGAATCATTGCAGTTAGCGATGACCACATTAAAGAAGACTGTTCAACAAATTGACAGAAAGATCTACACATACAGTGAACGTATGGAAATGGTTGAACAAAAGCTGGATGGGGTAGTTGATACCGCAAAAGCCAAGGAGCACTCATCAGAGTGGGCCTAAGTAGCAGCAGCATTCTGCATTAAAGAGCAAGTACTCCTGAGGTCTCGATTGGAGCATCTCGAGAATGTCACCCGAGCTGCAAATGTCCATATTATCGGGATGTCTGAGGGGGTCAAGGGAGAGGATCTCTTCTCTTTCCTGATAACTTGGACCTCTGACACATACGGTATGGACTTTCAGAGCCTGGTGGTGCTTGCTTATCGAGTGAATCTATGACGAGATGGTGGCCAGCCTGAAGGTGCATGTACTATCTTGCTGGTCACCACATCTATGGCTGCTCGTGATCGGCTCCTTCAGGCTGCTAGAAACAGTAGACAGTGGAAGTAGAGGACACCAGGGTATTGTTATTTCCTGATCTTTCTTATGCCCTGCATACAAAAAGAAAAAGTTTTGATGCAATACACAGGTGACTGAGGGACTTGGAAATCCCAAATAGCATGCTTATGCTAGACCACCTGCATGTAACGGTATGTCAGAAGGCCTTCATCTATATAGATCTGAAGGAGGCCACAAAGCTTCTGGAAAAGATTGAAGCTTAAAGAGCTGCCAGAGAGGGAGATTCCTGTTTGGATTCAGACCAAGGGAATACTTTTCAGCTTGTTTGACCATAAGTGACTTTCTCACCCATGTTTCCCTATGAAATAGTGACCAGGGGGGTTCACAGCTAACTTTATCTTACTTATCAGATGCACGAGGATTTCTAACCTGTTTTATTTGACACTGTGCTCATCGTATTAGAGGATTGGCATAATATAGGCAACTATCTCTTTTGAATTATTTCCATATTGAAATATTATTTTTTATTTTAGTTTTTTGTTGACTGGGTAAGTGCACTAGACAAATCCTGCCTATTTTGAGGCACGACTCTGGGGAGGGGGATACAGATGAATGCCAACTGACCTTGAACCAGATTAAGCTGTTGGTGGTATTTTGAGTGAATGAGGGAAATTTGGCCAGGACATTAGGGAAATTCCCTTACTCATCAGTAGGGGGATCCTTTGGCCGTCGAAGGATGGCCGAGTCAGTTGCTGTGATGCCGACTGAGGAGATGGACATGCAGCTGGTCGAGGAGCCCATCTCCTCCTCGGCTATGATGCTGTTTGAGACGGACGCTCCTGTTGAACCTACTGTGTCTGTGCAAATTAAGGAGGCTGCCTGCTCTGCAGCTTTGTCTGTTTCAGCTCCTATGGATTGCCCTGTTGAGTCTTCTACATTGCGTACTGTGGAGTCCACTGATGTTGCACTACAGAAGCTATTGCAGTTAGAATAACAACAGTATTTACAAGAAAAAAAAGGAACTTCTGGAGCGGTTTCATTCTAAAGGCTTGGCGACTATGGCAGTCACTTCAGGACTTGTTGACACTATGCAGCCCATTTCTATGGTCACGGACCAGAAGGAGGTTGTGACTGAGCCGAGCATGGTCTTTCACCACTCGGGACAGGATCAAGCTGCCGCTACAGTTTTTTTTCTTTTAAAGGATACCTAAACAACATTTTGACAACAAACTATTCAAAAATCTGATTCCGTAGGTGACTAAAGGAAAGGCTGCTGTATTCATTAATACTAAAACTACATTTACATAATTTACCTAAATGTGGTTCCAGAGCATTTGAAATTGTAAACTCAGCCTTCCAATTTAAAAAATACTGTCTTACCTGCTTCCCAAAATGGCCGACAAATGTGTTATGTGATGACATAATTGGAGCCAAAGTCAGAGAGTTATAGATGGCTCTCTATAGTGCTAACTAGTTCTTTTTTCCCCCTTTGTATAGAATTGTTTCACCCAAATGGTCAAACCCATGTGCATTATTTTGTATAATACACATGTTAGCCTATGGTTCTGTTCATTTTGCTTACTTTAACATGCTGAAAATGTGTTTTAATCCAATCGACTTTCTCTGTGGCAAACCACAGTGCAGTACAAATCTTGAATAACCTGGTGATTTAGTGGTAATGTTGGATCCAGGATGCTACAATGTGGGTGCTGGGGTGGTGTGAATGCTTAATATGCACTTTTTAACATTTTTATTAAACCTTTATATTTTCTGCTATTATTCTTTTCTATTACATTTTTGACAGAACCTACAAATGTAATCCCTTGTATGAATGTAAACATTTGTACAATCAATAAATCAGAGTTCTTCAACAAAATGAAATTCAGCAGCAGCAAGCAAGTACATTATTGTGTTGGGGGGGGGGTTGCAGCCACACTCTTCACCACCCCCTAAAGCCACCACTTTTTTGCAGCAAAGTTTTTGTGCAGTCCAATGTTAGAGTTCATACTTTCTCAAAACTCAAATATATACTTGTCTTGTCATCTTTTTTCATGGGAAATAATAATCATAATAGGAAAAAGAATCAGCATTTATATAGTGGTTTTCATACACACTGTATCCCAAAGTGCTTTACAAACAATACTAAACTGGTAGTGAAGTGACTGAGCATGTAGTGGCAGCCAGTTCATACATTAATATCCACACACAGCCTTGGACAATTGCATGAACTGGTTTTATGGGAAGGGGAATGTTGGCCAGGACAATGGGGTCAGGTAGTAACCAAGGTGCTGACAGTCCCACATCTTATTTCTCACAGTAATCTGCTCATATTTCTCTCCTTCTGTCTTCCCCTTCCCTGAAGATAGCAATACCTTGCAAGAGTGGCCTTCTCATTCCCTCTCTGGTATTCATTCTTCACTATCCCTCCTCACAGCAAAAACTGGTGAGCTGATCACCCTTCTGCATAATGAATGCAAGTAGTACAGTCCTAGTTTTATTTTGACATATCAACTATAAACATTTATTTTCAGTAAGTCAGGCTCGTAGCAGCAGGGAACATGGGGAATGATGGGCTTTCCTATCCTTAAAAGATCTAGGCTGTCTTTGACTAGGCACTATTCAATGATGGGTTTGCACATCATCAAGCACATCATATAATAGTGCCTAATCATAAGTGGCTTAGCTCTTATATGGGTAGGAAAGCCTATTTTTCCACTTGTGCCATGCTGATTTCAGCCTGGCTTACCAGGAGATCATGTTTATTTTTAATATGTTAATATAATAAGGGAGACTGTACTAAACATATTCATGATACGGAAGGGTAGTGAATCCACCAGTTTTTGGTGGGGGGAGCAGGTGAGAAGAATGAATACCAGAGAAGGACAGAAGAGGCCATTCCAGCAGGGTATAGCTATATTCAGATTAGTTGAAGATACGAAGGAGGGCGCTGAGCAGATCACTGTGAGATCTGAAATGTGGGGCTGCCAGCATCGTGATCACTATGTGACTGTGGATGAGAGTAGCCAGTGATGACAAATATTCAGAGTGGCAGGGCTGCACCTAAACTGTTACTTGAATTCAGTGGAGGGAGATTACCCTCGGGTGGGGGGGATGTTGATGTTTGTTTGGACAGTATTGAGGGAGTTGTGAATAGCACATTAAAGATTTGGAAGGGTGGTAGCCAACCAACTTGCATTGTGGAGTAGAGCATAGAAAAGTACTGGAGAAGAATTGCTGGGAACTGTCCTGCAGGGTTTTGTAGATCACAGGTAAAGGAGTAGACTGACGCTGGAAGTCAGGGGGATTCACTCAAGGTATTAGTATGCCTCTCCTGCTAATAATATTGTTACCCATTATAAGTGCAGCCCTAATGAGGGCATGAATAGCAGTTGTTCTGGGGGGTCATGATGCGTATTGCTTGACCATCCAGGAAGACCTAGTTGTTGGTTAATGAGGTGGGGAAAAAACACAACAGGGAACTGTACATACTACCTTCACTGTGCAGAACAGTGGTGATCCACTCAATGTTTACTGTGGGAGCAGAAGTCAGACATTGAGAATGTGGACTGGAGAGTGACTTGAGAGGCATTTTTTAACAATGCCAGCTTATGATGCATATCAGTATAGGTGTGCACAACTCTGAGGTACAAGATTACAACCTGAGGTCTGATAATTCTCTTCATGAGACCGCAAGCTCATATGCGGCCCCAGGCAGTACTAAGGACAGGGTATGGATGGTGGGGTGTTCAACAGAAGGCAGGCTAGGTGCAGGCAGTTCACATGGAAAAAGAAAGCCCTTATTTGTGGATTAGCAAGACAGCATGAGTTTTGGAACTGAACAAGACTGGTACTTTGCTGTGTGACCCTAAGCAAGTCACTGAACGTCCTTGTGCTTCCGGGGCACACCTGTAAACAAGCTTTCAGCTTAGTGTGTCTCTCCTGGTTAACAAAAGACAAAATTCATTGCATCATATAACCACTAGATCATCAGGTGTTTGAAGATTTGTACTGTAATGCAGTTTGCCAAAGAAAAAGTCAGCTGGATTGCAAAACATTTTCCGCAAGTTAAAGTAAACAAAATGAGCAAAATCATAGCCTAACATGTGTACTGATCAAAACAATCCACGAGTTAATACATGGTGTCGATCATTCTGGTACAACAATTCAAAATAAAGAGGGAAAGAAGAACTAGTTATCACCATAGAAATATACGTGGCTCTCTGTCTCTGGCTCTGATGATGTCATCGTGACTCATCACTTAACACACTTGGCAGACATCTTAGGGAGAAACCAAGGCTGTTTTTTGAAAGTGAAAGGCTGATGTTTACATTTTTCAAAAGCTATGAAACTGCATTTATGTTATTTACATAAATGCAATGTTGGCATAAATGTAAACAGCAGCCTTTACTTTAGCGTTCTACGAAACCAGATTTTGGAGTTTGCAGTTCTAAAAGCTGTTTGTTTAGGTACTCTTTAACACTGCTCCTGATAAACCTCACACAGAGCGAGTTACTCATAAAGGATGCCCCAGCAAACTCAGTTGGGCTGATGTTTCTGTTTTGGAAGGGGGTCCCTGGACCATGGAAGAATCTTTGAAGGCTGCAGGCTGGGTGCGCTCCCCCGATACTGGGACTTGGATTTTGGGTTTTGCATCCATTAAAATACCAGGAGTCAAGCTATCACCTTCTCCTTCTGTATGTACTAGATCTGAGACTGTAAGTACTAACCCTGAGACTGTGGCTGATAGCTTGGCTTTTGGGGATTCTTTGTCTGCTTTACCTGTGTCCACTCCTGTACAGGTACCTCCTCCAGCTATGGATGATTTGCAACATTCTCCTCTCCACTTGCTCTTGGATTTGGAACTTACTCAAACTCCTGTTTTACAACCACTTAGCACTACAAGGGTTAGTTCTCCCCTAGGTGATGTGGAGGCGGCTGAACTTAGTGACATTACTGATTTTTCTGATATTCCCAGAAATATTCCAGCTGCTTTAAGGAATTGTCCACAGGTTTCCCATGGTGAGGAGGAGCAGCTCCCCCCGCCCCATCTAAAACCCCTCGGCCCTTTGCCTCTTTTTTCATAATGCTGCTCCTTTGGCTAAACACCATAATGCTGTCTGTCTCATATATAAAAAGGGTCTAGATACCTTTCCTGATAGAGTTTATGTGGGCCCTACATTATTGAAAAACAGTTTACATTTGAATGTTTCTGAATTGTATGCCCTAATTCATGTGTCAGGTGAGAATGTATTTGATGTTAGCTTTAAGCTGAGGAGTGGCCTTGATAAGTTCTGGGCACATTATCACCAGGTGAAGACCACTCCTTTGTGGGCCCCCTTTGAGGTTCTTCCTCTTACCAGGCCTGCTCATAAAACCATTACAGTTCTGTTTCACAATTAAATGATATTTCTTTTCTTTCTTACTACTAAGGGGCTAGCAGGGTATTGTTTGGGGCTGTTGGAATTTTGAAACCTGTTTTGGTAGCTATAAGTGGGCTCATTTGTTTGATTCACTGTGTGGCAGACTGCATTTGTAGAGGCCTATTTCTTCTGTTTTAAAACATAATTGGTGTGATTTAACTGGGTCTGTTTCTTTGAATTGGAGACATATATCTTCTAATTCCAAGCCTATTTTGATGTGTTGTTGGTGAAGCTGTTTGAATTGGAGTCCTGTTTCTTTGGGTAGCAAACCTATTTTGGGGGCTATGAGTAGAATTATGATTCATTGTTGCTGGCTTCACTAGCTGCAAAGTTTGAGTGCAGAGTGGGGGAAGGGTGCTCTGCAAAGTTTAAGTGCAGAGTGGGGGAAGGGTACTAATGGTCGGACCAGAGGCCTCAGCTACCTGATTGTTTCTGGAAGACTTGGGCTGGTCCCACCCTTGGTCCATTATTTCCTTTATACCAGGGGTTCTGACATCACTTCCTCAAACAGGCAAAGGATATGCACCTGTCATAGCAAAAGCAGACATCCAGGAAAGGAGCAGCAGCAAGTGAAGAGGTGACTGCTCTCAGGGAAGAAGTAAATGCAAATCTAGGAGCTTTCATTATACCTTTCGCATTGATATTGCATTGGAGAAAGGAGGAGTAGGAGTTTGAAGAAGGTTGTGCAATGGCTACTTAAAGTCTGTTTTTGAGTGTGGATAGGAAGGATAGGAATATAAAAAGCAGTTGCTCAATATATCTAAATGTGTGCAACAAAGGAGGTAAGGGAAATAAAGAAAATGTTTTGCACTGATAGAGGAGGGAGAGGGGAGACTTGGGGGAGTGTTTGGTATCCTGCATCTGGAAGGGTGGGGGGTCGCTGGTGGGCAATGACAGCAATGGGAAGGGTGGTAGGCTGCAACAACTGTGGTGCACCAATCTTTCTAAAAATTGCCTGGAGTGTGGGAGGATGTTTAATGTGCAACCACATAGAAAAACTTAGAAAGGAGATTGAGGATCTGCAGGAGGAACTAAGACAGGCAAGGCAGATTGGGGTGGGTTTAGCCCAATACTGGAGGGAGGAAGAAGGGGAGATGAGGGAGGGTGATTTAAGCCAACAGTGGGGAGGAGAGGGTCAGAAGAAGGGAAGCAGAGACAAAGGGGCCCAGGCCAGGAAGAACAATTGCTGGGGAAACCAGGTCAGGAGACAAAAGACAAATGGAAGGAGGAGATAGGGACTTGTGAGGGGAGGCAAAGAAGTGGCAAAAGTCGTGGAGTGGAAAGGAGAGAACAGGTTACTATGAAGAGAGAGGGAGCGGGCATTTGTGAAGGGCCTTCAGAAAATAGTTGTGCATTGCTAGAGAGGAAGAAGGTGGAGGAGGGAAATGATGAAATTAGAGGAGTAATTGATAAATGCCTGGACCAAACTGGAGTGGGGGGAAGTTCTGCTGGGAGAAGTGCAACAGGGGTAAAAGGGGGAAATAATGTGCAGGAAATGAGAGAGGAAGGGAGATGAATGGAGGCAAGCAGGGAGTAAGAGGGGTGGAATCTTAGTGCTGGGGGACTCAATACTAAGAGGAGTTAGGTGGGGTAGCAAGGGGGAGAGGCATAGTCACATTTGGGTGGAGGCCATGCCAGGAATGACAGCAGAAAGGATGGGACAGTCTGTTCTGAAATATGTTAGAAGGGGTAGGGACAAGCCTCATTTAATTATACATCTTGGGACAAACAAGCTGGCTGACAAGACAGTAGATACAGTCCAGATGAGGTTTGGGGAACTAGCACAATTATGTGAGGGCGGCAGGAAGATCAGTAACTTTTCAGAGATAATTTCCGTGCAAAGGCAAGCACAGCAAGAAAGCTGAGAATAGAGGAATTTAACAGATGGCTAAGAACCTGGTGTTGTGCTAAAGGGTATGGGCTGTTGGGGGGTGGGAGGGACCTGGGAGGACAGTAGTCTCTATGCCAAGGACAGACTACACTTGAGTGAGGAGGGAAAGAAAGTGTTGAAACAGAGGATGGAGGAGTACATAGAGTAAGTTGGGAATTTAAACTAGGAGTGGGGGGTGGCAGTTGGGAAAGAGATATGTAGAGACCACAGGTTAGAAAACCATATGAGCTTAACCCCCATAACAGTGACAAAGGACAAATGGCAAGTACTGTTGGTGATGCTAGGAAAGGTGGGCAGGATGGGAGGGGGGAAAGGGTGGAAGGTGGTTACCCTTAATGCTAGGAGCCTTGGGAGGAAAACTGCAGAGTTACAAGTTCTCATGGCAGAGGGAGAGGTGGACATTGCAGCCATCACAGAAACATGGGCCACCCAATACAATGACTGGGACCTGTCTGTACCAGGGTACAGGTTATTTTGTAGGGGCAGGGTGATTGGGAAAGGAGGGGGGTGGCACTATATGTGAAGGAAGGACTGAAGTGTGTAAGGGACGAAGGGGAGGAGGGTAGTACGGAGTCACTTTGGCTGCAAATCCAGGATTCCAAGAATAGGATTCTTAAAATGGGAGTGGTGTACAGGCCACCATCTCAGACGGAGGGAGTTAGACAGGGAACTATCGGGACATATCAGGAGGACCTGCGAGAAGGGTGCATGTGGTGATTGTGGGGACTTCAACATGCCAGGAGTGGACTGGTGCACCCCAACAACCAGGAACAGAAGGGAGCAGGTACTGCTGGATGCCTTCCAGGACAGCTTCTTGCTGCAAATGGTCAGTGAACCAACCAGGCTAGGAAATACCCTTGACCTTGTGCTGGCAAATGAGGACTTTGTGAGAGAACTTACAGTGGAGGAACCGCTGTCAGCGAGTGACCACCGCTCAGTATGGCTCACATTGGATATGGGCAAGGAAGGAGTGGAATCTGGCACAATACTGCTGGACTTCAGGAGGGCCGACTTTGTGAGGATTGGGGAAGTGGTAAAAGGGTACCTGTCCAGAATTCAATCTAGTATGGACACTAACCAGAGGTGGAAGCTCATAAAGCTGGGAATAGTGGAGGCAACCAAAACCTGCTGCAAAGCCCAGAGCAAGAAGGCTAGGGCTAAGAAACCGATCTGGTTGAGCAAGGAGGTCATGGAAAAGGTAAGGAGGAAAAGAGCTGCCTTTAGGAAGTACAAGAATACAGGGAGCGGGAGGACAGGGAGGAGTACTTGACAGAATCGAAGGAGGTGACAAGGGCAGTAAGGGGAGCCAAAGCATCTACAGAACTCAGGCTGGCACAAGGCATTAAGAAGGGGGAGAAGGACTTCTTTAAGTACATCAGGGAGAAAAGGAGCTGTAAGAACCACATAGTAAGGATTAGGAAGGAGGGGGGTTGGGTGGAAGCAGGGTGCGATAAGGTGGAAGCACTAAATGAGTACTTCTGCTCAGTATTTACTAAAAAGAAGAGGGGGGTGACAACCAAGGTGGGAGAAATGGCAGAAGCAGAGGAAGTAGTGACAGATGGGGAAATCATGGAGAGCAGAGTTCGAGAGGGTTTGAAGGCACTGAGGGTGGACAAGGCGCCAGGACCAGATGGCATCCACCCCAGGGTACTGAAGGAGCTGGCAGAGGTCCTTGCAGGACCTTTGGCAGACCTATTTAATGCCTCACTACATTCGGGGTGTGTACCTCAGGACTGGAGGATGGCTCATGTGGTGCCCCTCCACAAGAGTGGCCCCAAGGATGAACCGGGAAACTACAGACCAGTGAGCCTCACATCCATTGTGGGTAAGCTAATGGAGACTATCCTGAAGGAGAGGCTGGTGGCCCTCCTAGAGGCCAAAGGACTACAAGACAGCAGACAGCATGGCTTCATACATGGCAGATCCTGCCAAACCAACCTGGTTGAGTTCTATGACTGGGTAACTAGCAACTGGACAGGGGCCATGCAGTGGATGTCCTGTATCTGGACTTCAGTAAGGCATTCAACTCAGTGCCACATGGAAGGCTGGGAAGGAAGTTAGTAGGCACAGGGGCGGGTGCAAAGCTGGTGAGATGAGTAGGAAACTGGCTGCAGGGAAGGCAACAGAGGGTGGTGGTGGGTGGGGAGCTCTCACACCCAAGGGCAGTGATGAGCGGTGTTCCACAGGGCTTGGTGTTGGGACCAGTGTTGTTTGGGATATTCATTGCAGACATATCAAGGGACATCAAGAGCAAGATCAGTCTGTTTGCTGATGATAACAAGGTAGACGCAGTGGTGGATGTCCTAGGGGGATGGCAAGGGTTGCAGGATGATCTGGCAAAGCTTGAAACCTGGTCAGACACCTGGCAACTGGGGTTTAATGCCAAAAAGTGCAAGGTGCTGCATTTTGGGATGAAGAACCCAAGGAGAAGTTACCAGCTAGGGGGAGTGTAGCTAGCCCAGACAGAGGAGGAGAAGGATCTGAGTGTGCTCATTACAGGGTCAATGAACAACTCAGCACAATGTAGGAAGGCAGCTGAAAAGGCCAACAAAATGCTGGGTTGTATTGCAAGGGGTATATCCTCGAGGAGGGAGGAGGTGATTCTGCCACTGTATAGGTCATTAGTTAGACCACACCTGGAGTACTGCGTGCAGTACTGGCATCCATGTCTGAAGAGGGACATTAAGTTACTGGAGGGGGGGTGCAGCACAGAGCAACAAAGATGATCAAGGGGCTGGGGGGACTTATCATATGAGAGGAGGCTGAAGGAGTTGAACATGTACTCACTAGAGGAGAGGAGAGACAGGGGTGACATGATTGAAACCTTTAAATACTTGAAAGGAATAAACAAGACGGGTACAGAAGGGCTGTTCAAAGTAAGGAAGGGGAGGGCCACCAGGGGCCATAATATGAGACTGGAGCGAGGAAGGTTCCGGAGAGAGATGAGGAGACACTTTTTTACAGAGAGGGTGGTGGCTGGGTGGAATGCGTTACCTGCTGAAGTGGAATGCAGTAGAACAGTGGACTGCTTCAAATGAGGATGGGACAGGACAATGGGGAGGGTTAATGAAGGGGAAGGGTGGAAGGGAAGGGCAGTTGCAGAATAAGGGGTGCTAGCTGCACATTCGAGCAGACTTGCTAGACCTCTAGGCCTTTATCTGCAGGCAAATTTCGTATGTTCATATGAAGGTGTTAGTGTTACCAATTTGCTGTTTTGTCTTAATCAATGCTGTACTGTAACTGGTCATCCAAACACCATATTTGACTCTGAGGGAATCTGGACTGGTGGGTGAAGAATTAGGGTGATTTTGCACTCAGAGGGTGGGGGTCTCCACCATTTACCTAATTGTTTTTTTTAGGTAGAGATAGCGGTGTCCTATTTTATCCTGGTCAGCCCAGGACTTGTTATAAGTGTGGGCTTCCCGGTCACATTAGTAGTGCTTGTGACCAGATTAAATGTTCCCCTTTGTCATAAGACTGGTCATCTTAGTAGTCAATGTTCCAATTCGGTTCGTTGTAAGCTCTGTGGGACGGAAGGACATGTTTATGTGGCCTGTCATGAGGCTGCTCATAGGAAATCCTCTTCTGCTGATGGGGAGGAGCAATGTCTCCTGGTCACCTTAACCCAAACGAAGTTTAATAAAGCATCTACACCACAGTTGGCAGAGGATGTTTCTCCTTCTCAGTTGCCTGTTCCTACTGCCCCAAACCCTCCACCCCCTAATGTGTCTGAGGCTCGTCCTGCTCCTGTTTTGCAGGAGACTTCTCCTTCACTTGTAGGACCACCAAAGCACTCCCTTGTTTTGCAAGCTGCTTCAGTACCCACTAGTATTACTGAGGTTCTACCTGGCTCCATGCCACCCCCCTTGAAGTTGAGGGTCTTCCTGAGAGGAGAATGTCGACCAGAAAAATATCTACCGGGGCCCTACCCACCCCTAAGATGCCTAAAACTTCACTGCATGATTTCTCCAATAGATTTTCAGTTTTTTTGGATGCTGATCACTCCGACACTGATTCGGTGTGTTCCTCAGCAGACTCTATCCTACACAAAGATGCCTCTGATTTGTTGATACCTAATGAGGGCGAATCCCCCTCACAGCCCTCACATCGGAAAGGGAAGCCAAGAAAAAAAAAGAGTTGATTAAGTTTCCACTGATTCTTTTCAGTGTCCTTTCCCCCTCCATTCTTAATTCTGACGTCTAACGTCAGTAGTATTAAGAATGCTGTTAAATGAAGTGCGGTGTTTGCATTCCTACAGACCTACCCTCCTGGAGTCTTTCTTTTACAAGATACTAGGCTTCACACTACTCTAGAACTTATTATTTCCACTAAAGCATGGCTCTCGGGGATTTCCTTTTGGTCAATTGGCCCAGACGGTTGTATGGGGGTTGGTATCCTTTTTCACCATATTCGGCTACTATTGTTAGGGTGTTGGACCATGTCCCTGGTAGGGTTTTGTTACTTGACTTCATTTTGGACACAGTTCTTTTTCGACTAATTAATACATATGCACCTCAAACTAAAGCAGAGCGTACACTTCTTTTTCAACAAATCAGTCCCTTTCTGCATACTGCTCATTATGTCAGTTGGGGTGGTGATTTTAATTGTGGATTGAGTAAATGAGATCGGGGTTCAGCTACTGTGATGGAAAACATTTTTGGTGACATGACTGCATTGAATAAGGCTATGCGAGATGCTCGTCTTAAAGATGTTGTTTTTTCACATACAGGTGTGCAAGAGTGAACTTTTTTTAAAGGGGCATTATCTACCCATATTGATTTTCTGTTCCTGTCTATTTCTTTGTTACTACAGACTGTGTCTGTGGAACCAACTGCTTATTCTGACCATAGGCTTTTGACGTTTTCCTTGGGCAAAGCAGTTGCTTCCATGGGACCCGGATACTGGAGATTACATTCCAGTCTTTTGCAGCATACTGACTTTTTACAGCTCATCTCCACCTTTTTGACCTGTAGGAAATCCTTGTTTTCCTTATATGATGATCCAGTGGTTTGGTGGTTGGAAACCAAATCACACCTGCGATCACTACTCATTTCCCATAGCAGACACTTTAGGAAGAGAACTTATTTTTTGTATTTACAGAACAGGAAACAGTTTCAACACTTGTATTCCCTCTCTCAACTTACCCAACATGATTTTTCAGCTCAGATTGCTCATTTTCAGAAGAAGATGATGCAATTTCATTTGAATTTGTCTGTAGCTCTTCAGTCACGACAGCACTATGGTACACAGGGACCATTTGCTACCACTTGTCCCTTACTTAGCCATCAGAAGAAGGTTCAGGCTAAAACTATTTCTGCTTTTTATGACCAGTGGGGAGTGGTCCACACTGAGCAGGATAATGTTCTGTGCATAGCATTTGCCTATGCTGCTTCTTTGTTTACTGCCCGACCAGTTCAGCCTCTAGATTTTGTTTCTTTTCTTGATAACATTCAGGTTCCCCCGGGACCTCAAGATCAGCTCTTAGGTCTGACTGCTCCTTTTCAGGCCCAGAAAGTTGCTACTGCCATCCAATCTTATCTAAAGGTAAAGCCCCTGGTCTGGATGGCCTTACCTCTGACCTTTACCATCTTATACATGGTGAACATTTTGGAAGAACTTACCTCAGTTTATAATTCTATTATGCATACTCAAAATGTACCTTTTGATATGTCTATAGGAATCCTCATTTTTATTTTTAAGCATAAGGGTAATAAATTGGATCTTTCTACTTGGAGGCCTATTAGCCTCTTTGATTCGATTCGATTTCGATTCGTGTTTATTTATAAAGCGCCTTTCAGAATCAAGGTGCTGTACATGACAATAAAATCAAGACAATAAAATCAAGATCAACAAACACAAATGAACTATAAAGAAAAAGCCAAATTAAAAAGATAAGTTTTTAAAGCAGTTTTAAAACTATCGACGGTCGGGCATTCTCTCAACCAATGAGGTAGAGAATTCCACAGGGTAGGAGCTGAGTAAGCAAAAGCACGAGATCCTGATAACTTCAAACGAACCCTGGGAATCTCTAGCAATCCCTCATTGGCGGAGCGGAGGGGGCGGAGGGGGCAATAGGGAATCAGAAGATCTTTCAGGTAACCGGGTCCCTGATCATGTAGGGCTTTAAAGGTTAGTAAACCAACCTTAAAGATGATACGCCACCGCACAGGCAGCCAATGCAGTTCGCGAAGCACAGGCGTAATATGACTGGTTCTCGAGGTCCCAGTCAAAAGCCTGGCTGCAGTGTTCTGCACTAGCTGCAGGTGGCGGATATCAATCCCTGGAAGCCCTAGGTATAGGGAATTACAGTAGTCCAAACAGGTTGTAACAAAGGCGTGAACCAAAGTCGGAAGATCCTCCTGGGGAATCAGGTGTTTCACCCGGGCGATATTCCTCAGATGATAAAAAGAGGTTTTGACAATAGCTGAGACCTGAGATTTCAGGGTCAGACCATTGTCAAAGATAACGCCCAGATTTTGCACCTGTCGAGAGCTAGAGAGCGGCACCCCACCAAGTGATAAGCCTGATGAATGTGCCACACCCAAGCCCCTCCCAGGATGATCTGGGCCCACAACCAATACCTCGGTCTTATCCGGATTAAGCTTCAACCAGCTTGAACTTATCCAAATTCTGATTTCATCCAGACAGTTGTTAAGTACAGAGAGTGCATCACTCTGATCGGGGAGAAAGGATAAATACAGTTGAGTATCATCCGCATAGCAGTGAAAACTCAAACTATATCTCCTGATGATTTCTCCTAATGGCAGCATGTACACTGCAAACAACATGGGAACTAAAATGGAACCCTGCGGTACCCCACATGGAAGGGAGAAGGTGTCAGAGGAATAAATTCCAGTGACAACTCTCTGAAACCTACCAGTGAGGTAAGAACGGAACCATTCGTGGACTGTACCAGACAGTCCACAAAAAACCTGCAGCCGCTCCAATAGCACCTCATGGTCTACAGTGTCGAATGCAGCAGAAAGATCAAGAAGGACCAGAATGGTATAAGCCTTTCGATCTCTGGCCATTAGGAGGTCACTCAAGACCCGAACAAGGGCAGTCTCAGTACTATGCCTTTTTCTGAAGCCAGATTGGAGAGTATCATAGACATTATGAGAGGTGAGATATTCATCCAATTGCAGTGCAACTGCCTTTTCAATAACCTTACCAACAAATGGCAGGTTAGAGATCGGCTGGTAGTTAGCTAGACAGTCTGGATCCAAGGAGGATTTTTTAAGGAGTGGATGAACAACTGCCTCCTTAAGGGGATTAGGAAAACCCCCCCTCTACAAGGACTTCCAGACGATGTCAGCAAGGATTGGGTAGATGACTTCAACACATCCTACTAACAGAGGTGTAGGACCCGGATCCAAACTACAACTAGTTGGACGCATTGATTGGATGATCTTCACAATGTCTGCGAATTCCGGGTGGTGAAACTCCATCCAAGCAGGCCGGGGAAGGATTAAGTACAACCGGTTGCCCACCGTGACCCCCCAAAGGAGAGGTCGGACTGATGCCGGACCTGATGTCGGCAACCTTATCTGCAAAGAAGCGAGCAAACTCCTCGCATCTAAGTTGAGAAAAAGCTTCTCTAGGCTGAAGACAGACTGGATTGCACAGCCTGTCCACAGTCCGGAAAAGCTGAGCCGGTCGGTTCTTTGCAGCAGAAATCTCTCTGGACAGGAATTCTGACTTCTTACGAGTGATTTCTGATTGGTAGCCATCATAATGGGCTAGCAATCTAAGCCTGTCGACATCAAGGCCCGATTTCAGCCAGGCTCTCTCCAGCCTTCGGCCTACTCACCTTAATTCCTTCAAGGAGCCATCAAACCATGGACTCCTTGGATGGATGGTGAGAGGCCAAACATGAACAGGAGCAATTTTGTCCAGTGCATCTCCCACAGCCTTATTATAGGCAAGTACAAGATCCTCTGGACTCATGCATTCACCCGACAAACTCGATAGGTCCAGTACCGCCATAAGGTCACTGGGGCCAACACCCCTTAAAGGGCGGTATTGGACCATCTCCGTAGGGGCAGACCTATTAGAAGGGGCCCTGAAACTGAACCTTATGGTGTAATGGTCCGACCAACTGACTGGTTCCACCCCCAAATCTTGAGTAATGATTTAAAAATTCTTTCTAAGCTTTTGAACACTAGATTGCTAACAGTGGCAAAGTTCTTGATTTCCCTTGCACAATCTTGTACTGTGCCTAGGAACTCGATAACGGACCAATTACTTTTATTACAGGATCTATTTTTTCATGATTCTGTTTCTCCATTGGATGGTTATGTTCTTTCCCTAGACCAGAGACAAGCCTTTGGTAATGTGGTGCATGTCTTTTTATGGCATGTTCTATGTCATTATGGTATCCCTGCCACTTTTATAGAATGGTCGCAGGCCCTTTATCGTACTGCTACTGTTCGTCCCTGTATTAATGGATTTCTAGGCCCTCATGTTCATATTAAAAAATGTGTTCAACAAGGGTGTCTGATCATTCCCTTTTATATGTATTTAGTATAGATCCTTTACTACACCTTCTCAATTCCACACCTAGTATTGCTCCGATTCAGATATCAAGTTTTACAGTTCCTTATACTACCTTGGCCTATGCGGATGATGTGGTTCTTTTGGTTGGGAATACCCAGTCTGCTGAAATCACGCTGACTGTCTGTACCACTTAGGGTATGTTCTCAGGAACCAGTTTGAACCTGTCGAAAAGTATTGGGAAGTCCCTGGGAGGTCAGGTTGTTCCCACTGATCACATAGCTGGTCTCCCTTTTACACTGGGTTCTTTAAAAATTTGGGGTATTGAATATGGGTCATCCCAAATGGACTTTTCCAACTGGGACAAGAAATTATTGATTGGTCCACAAATGGTTCAGAAATGGAATAAGACCAAAATGAGTTACTGCAAATGTGTTTATTTGATTAAGACTTACCTGGTGCCACTTTTCCTGTTTCTTAGTTCTGTTTTTCCTGTCCCCAAGTCAAGGGAGGTTAAACTGTATAGCCTCTTTTCCCAGTCCTTTTGGGGAAGTTTTCTTAATCCCATTAAAAGGAATGTATTGTATTTACCTCACAATCAAGGTGGACAACAAATGCTTAACCTTGTGTTATGTTTTTTCTGTCAGTTTTTGCATGCTAATTTGAAACCTTTGTTTATTTCTCCTGATAAATACTGGTGTGTGTTTTTTATTCACAACATATCACCTTGGTTTGTAGCTTGGGATCTGGGTCATTTAAAACAAATTAGGCAGGTAGCCACTTCTCCATTGTATCTGCGCGAAGTCTTTGTCAAGCTTCATTCCTGGGGGATCACTAGTAGACGTGTAATTTCAAAAACTAAAAAACAGTTGTATGCATTTGTTATGGAGAATCATTTTAGTGAGTTGGAAATCTTTCCAAAATGTCTAGTGGCATATAGAGAGGCCTCATTAACCTTTCTGAATGAGAAGATAGTCCTACAAAAATGTAAAGACCATCACTGGCTTAATTGTCATGAAAAACTAAATGTTAATGCTAATCAAAAGCATAAACGGGTGGAGGAACAAATCTGCTCTAGACCTCGGTGTATTAATCAACCCAAAAATCGTCTGCACTTGTATTTTACTTGTACTTATATTGTTAATTTTTGGAAATTCATTTATGACAAGTCTTGTTGTTCTTTCTTACTACACCTTACATATCCTGTGCTCATGTATGGCAGTTATCCTAGTACCTGGGATATCTGGGATGCAAGTACATTGACTGTAATTTTTGCTGTTATCAAATGGTTTGTCTGGCATTTTAGATATTTGTTCACTCTTCGACAACATGAACTTTCCTATTATGGTTTGTTTGGTAATATTTTCAGATCTCTACAGGATGTTTTTATATATGAATCCAAAAGTCTCAGCAGGGTACGTTTACAGGCTATTTGGCAGAATTTGCCCTGGATTACTGACAATGACTTTCCAGTTACTTGAGGACTTTCATCATGATTTGTCCTTTTCCTTTTTTTGTTTAAGTTTATTATGGTTACTACGGGAACAGCTTTTTTTTCTATGTGGGCTTTTGAGTTTTATATTGTATGATTTCTTTAATACAGTCTTCCTCTACTCTTTTTGATAAGTGCCATGATATCTTTAACATCCACCTGAACTACCACCAATCCAGGCAGATGGAACCTTGGTTTAAGGTGTCATCTGAAAGACGGCACCTCAGAAGTGCATCACCCCTCTCATGCTGCACTACAGTGTCAGTACTGGGATATTAACCCAAGTGCCAGAAGTGGGAACTGGACCCACAGCCCTCTGATCTCCTGACCTCAGAGGTGAGTGTGCTACCTACTGAGCCACTGACACTGATATTGTGGTCGAATGGTATTAATGGTTGAATGGTATTAATACCTGGTTGGACACTGATGAACTCATAAACAAATATCCTTAACTATGGTACCAGATTTTAAATGTGCCAGTCTTTACTTTTTCTTTTGAAGTGCATTCCAGGGACTTCATGATTTGCTAACTAGGTCTGAGACAGCTTATTGTTCATATGGTATGATGGGGTAATTGGTAATACTTCTATTCAGGGTTGTTATTTTGTTGGGAAGAAATTGGATGTTGGTGGGGGTATACTGACAGTAAGTATGGAGTTATGTGCTTTAGTCAAAATAACACAATGGCCGGAAGGCCAGTTTTCTATTAAGGAATTATATTTAGAGTATAAATACAATTAAAGCATTGGCAGCATGACTTAAAATGATTAATGTGTGACTTAATTAACTTAAAGGAAATCCTCCCAGATCTTGTGATGAAGGTAGTAATGACTTACCTATTCATATATCTACATATAGTGTTGTGTGCATGTTGTATTGCATTGCTCAGTATGTTTATTGACATTGTAATGGCATAAAACTTTTAATTAAAAAGCACAAAAAAAATGTGAATTTCGGAAAAACAAAAATGGAAATACAGGTAATAAGATGACTGTATTTTACAAAATATAAGGAATTCAGATTAGTGACTACCCGCATTTGAAAGGTCTTTTTGTTCTGAATAACTTTCAGAGTGGTTGTTTTTGTGCGCTTGGAACAGATTTAAAAAGATATTTACATAGAAACATAGAAACATAGAAGTTGACGGCAGATAAGGACCGCAAGGCCCATCCAGTCTGCCCATTTCTTTTTCTACCTTATAAATGTGCCATCGGCCTTTGCTCTGTCAGTGACCTATCTATTCATAGTCATTTGTATTGCTCCCTTATGCCTATCCCATGCCTGTTTGAAGCCCTGCACTGTATTCATAGCCACCACTTCTGTGGTAAGCCATCCATGCATCCACCACCCTTTCTGTGAAAAGATTTCTCACATTCCCCTTAATCGGCCTCCTCTAATCTCATGCTGTGTCCTCTTGTCCTGCTATTTTTCTTATATTTAAACATGTTAGACTCTTTCATCTTGTTTATGCCCTTAAGGTGTTTAAATGTCTCGATCATATCACCTCTCTCCTCCTTTGCTCAAGGGTATACATATTGAGCTCCTTTAATCTGTCCTCATATGTCTTCAGATGCAGTCCCTGCACCATTTTAGTTGCCCTTCTCTGGACTGCCTCAATTTAGGTTAATGTCCTTGTGAAGGTGTGGCCTCCAATACTGCACGCAGTACTCCAGATGGGGCCTAACCAATGTCTTGTACAGAGGATTATTACCTCCCTCTTACGACTTGTGATACCTCTACTACACCCTAACACCCCCTAGCCTTACCTACTGCTTTAGAGGTCTGCTTGATGATTTTAGGTCATCAGTGATGATGATGCCCAAGTCTCTTTCTTCCTTTGTGACTGCTAGCAACTCCTCCCAGCCTATAAGTGGCTTCAGGGTTTCTCTTCCCTATGTGCATGATTTTGCACTTCTTTAAATCCCAGATGCCACTCTTCTGACCATTTGCTAGTTTATCCAGATCTCTTCTCATTCTGCCCACCCATCTGGCTCATCTACTCTGTTGCAGATCTTGGTGTCATCTGCAAACAGACAAACCTTACCCTCTAGTCCATCTGCGAGGTCACTAATGAAGATGTTGAATAGGACTGGCCCCAGGACTGATCCCTGAGGTACCCCACTTGTGACTTGCATCTCTTCTGACTGTATATCATTTACCACCACTCTCTGTTTTCTGCCAGTCAACCAGTTTGCCACCCAGTTGACCAACTTCCACACCCCGAGCCTACCTAGCTTATTTATCAATCTTCTATGTGAACAGTGTCAAAAGCTTTGCTGAAGTCAAGGTAGGCGACATCAACTGCTCCCCCTTGGTCCACCACTCTGGTTACCCAGTCAAAGAAATCTATGAGATTAGTTTGACAGGACCTTCCTTTTGTAAACCCTTGCTGTCTTGGATCCTGTGCCCCTATGGATTCCAGGTGTTGCACTATCCTTTCCTTAAGGAGTGCCTCCATAATCTTGCCCACTACTGAGGTAAGACTGACTGGTCTGTAGTTTAGATTTAGATTTGTTTGGAATGTGTGCACATTTGCTAAGAATTCTGCACAGTTCCTTAGGAAGATTCTCAACAAAAAGCAGTTTGGAATTCTGCCTCCAGTGTTCTAAACACACAATGGGTCTGACTGAGTTAAAGGGGACAGGAATTAGTTACTTATGTGCCGGTGTTTGAAATGTTTCTATTTTCACAAATTATATTCATACTTCTAAAGGATCCCTATTTAAGTATAGCAAACACAAAATTATCACCTGCACTCCAGAGCCAGGAGCTTAATAATGCTTCAGTGCCTTACATGGTGAAGTGCCAGGGCACCTGATCATGTTTTTTTCCACAGTGTTTCTCCAGTTTGGATCTGACTATTGCAGCAGGAATAAAATAAATTTTTTTGAACAAACATTGTGTTGGAAACTTCACTGAAGCATTATTAAGCTCCTGGCTCTGGAGTGCAAGTGATAATTTTGAGTTTGCAAAAGTTACTGATGAGCTGTTGCCCATGGTCTATACCCTGCCCTGGTCCTGAAAGCAGCACTTTCTTGGTCATGTCTCCCTATTTAACTGTGCCTGAATAAAAGCTGAAGCTGTCAGTTGTGTTTTATTTTGGTTTTAGATTTATAGAACTGTTATTTAATACAACAGCAGATTAGGTACATATAGACACATGTTAATACATGGACATATTAGGATAACAGTATCTCGGTTACAAGGGGGTCTGTGTTAGGTTTGGGTTTTGAATACAAAATAGGCCACACCTAGAGTACTGCATGCAGTACTGGTGCCCATACCTGAAGAGGGACATTAAGTTACTGGAGGAGGTACAGTGCAGGGAAACAAAGATGATCCAGGGACTAGGGGACATACCCTATGCAAGCAGGCTGAGGGAGTTGAACATGTACTCACTGGAGGAGAGGAGAGACAGGGAGGATATGATTGAAATCTTCAAGTACATGAAGGGAATAAACAAGACAGGCATGGAGGGACTATTCAAGTTAAGGGAGTAGGCACCCTCGAGGTCATGATCTCAGTTTGGAGGGGGGAAGGTTCAGGAGAGAAATGAGAAGACACTTTTTTATGGAGAGAATGGTGTCTGGGTGGAACGTGTTGCCTGAAGAAGTGGTGTCCTGTAGAACAGTGGACTGCTTCAAAAGGGGTGGACTAGAGTAAGACAGAGGGTCAGGGGAGGGGAGGGAAGGACAGCTGTAGTATAAGCGTTGCTAGCTGCACACTTGAGCAGGCTTGATGAACTATAAGGCCTTTATCTACTGGCAAATTCGTATGTTCGTATGAATATATTATTTATTTATTTCAGTCTAGGAATACAATACCTTTGAGCCGAGGCTCTTTAAAAAAGGTTACACGTCAGCTTGTGCAACAGTCATCATTTTTAGTTACAAATATATAGTCATTGACTTACAGACATGTAATAACCAGTACAAAGACTTGAGCTATGAACAAGATAAGGGAAGGGGTGGGGGTAGTGAGGTAGGAGATCGAGGGGAAGGAGCTGCAAGGGAAAGGGAGTACAGGAGGTGGTTGGGTGGGGGCAGGAGTGGAGAGATATCGCAAGAGTTGGGTGAGGGTGGAGACAGTAAGCCAGGGGCCTGGTCAGGGGAATATGACAGGTAAGGTGCTAGGGGTGCAAAGACTGATTGTAAGTGCTGGGTGTTGGGGCATTTGCAGCTGGAATGGTGGAAATGTTAAGATGGGCAATCGCAGGATACAAGCAGTAAGAGGCGCATCTTGGACTTGAAGAGGCTGAGTGTTGGAGCAGTTGCTATGTCACTGCCAAGAGAGTTGAGCCAGTTGGATGCCCGATAGGCAAATGATCTTTGTCCTTGGGTCATGCGACATCGTGGGATATGTAGCAGATGGAAATTGGATCTCCCTGTAGTGATGTTCCTATGTCTAGGCTTAAGGAGGGCACAGACACCAGGTGGGGCCAGACCCCTTATAATTTTCTTGGCTGTGATGCAGGTTTGGTATTTTATGTGTTTGTCCAGTTGAAGCCATCCAGATTGGGAATAAAGGTCACATGTCTGGGTACGGTGATGTGAGCCAGTGAAGAGATGACAGGCCTTATTCAGGGAGGTTGCGATAAGTTTGAGAGCAGAGGTAGTTGCAGACCCATATATGATAAGACCATAGTCTATGATGCTGGCGATGGAGCTTTGGACGGCCACTGCCAGTGCTTCTGAAGTTACATGTTTCCTGTGCTGGAATAATATGCCTAACCTCACATTGGCAGACTTTGCAACATTGCTGATATGGACAGCGTATGAGAGGTGGGGATCAAGGGTGATGCCAAGGTACTTGAACAATTGTGTTTGCTCTAGGATGGCTCCTTGTTTGGTTGCAATGGAGAAGTGGAGTTGTTTGTTTTTGTTGTGGGGGCTGCAGAAGACCATAGACTTGTTTTTTTTTTCTGATTGAGAAGCAGTTTATGATTTAGAAACCAGGATTCGATTGAGGACAAGGCCTGCTGAAGTTTATTTTGCAATTGGATTGGATCAGGGTCCGAGGTGAGGATCACAGCATCATCAGCGCAGAGAATTATTTGTTCTGGGCAGCTGTCTGGTAGTGAGTTTAAGAATAGGCTGAAGAGGAGAGGTCCCAGAATGGAGCACTGGGGGACTCCCAAGCAGATCAGTCTAGGGCCCGAGAGTGTATCAGTGATTCTTACTGTTTGGGACTGTTCTTCAAGGTAGCTTCTAAAAGTAGTTCTAAAACTGAACAGTGTATAATCACTTTATATAGATCCCATATTCGGCCATATATGGATTATGGGTCACCATTTTGGAGCCCTTATTTAACTACTGACATCAAAAGGATAGATCAAATACAACATAGAGCAACAAAAATAGTTCCTTATTTATCTCACTTAAATTATGAAACAAGATTAGAAAAAACAGGCCTATATTCACTTGAACAAAGAAGGGAAAGAGGTGGTCTTCTTCAATTATTTAGGATTATGCAGTCCCAAGTCCTAATGGACTCATGTGGTATCTCTTATGCAAAAAGGAAGATAGTACCAAGACTACATAATAAACAGTTAAATATTGGAAAGGCAAAAACAAATAAAATACAATTTTTTTTTTCTATCAGGGCATATAAATTGTGGAATAAACTACCACAACAGTGGATTGCTCAAATATATTTATCTTTAAAAATCAATTGGATAACTGGTTCTTTGATTAAAATTATCTTGGGAAACAATATCCCATAATGTGGGGACAATCTCGATGGGCCTAGGCCTTCTTTTGTCTTTAATACCAAGTAACCAAGTAAGCTCTTAAACCAGCCAGTGGAGTCAGTTGACAGCCCAGTGCTCTGAAGCTGGACAAGCAGGAGGTGGTGATTGATGGTGTCGAAGGCTTTAGTTAAGCAAATGTAGATTAAGCCTAGTAGTTCACCAGAGTCAAGTGCATTGTGGATTGTGCCGGTGAATTCAAGTAAGACTGTGGAGGTGCTGTGACCTTTGTGGAACCCGTGTTGTTGCTTGCACAGGATGTTGTACGTATTCAGGTATTCTGTGAGCTGGTCAGACAATGCATTCTAGTGCCTTGGAAAGTGGGGGTAGTACAGAGATAGGTTTATAGTTATCGTGGGCAGTTTTGTGACCACTTTTATGGATTGGGGTGACAGTGGCAGATTTCCTTCTGTCCAGGAACTGGCTAAGGCTGGGGGAGAGGTTGAAAATTCTGGTCAGAAGACTAAACACTTCATCAAGTGTGAGAGACAGGATTTACCAAGGGCTTTGGTTACATATTTGTGTACTTGGTAAGCCTTGACTGCTTTGAACTAGAAGTGGGGGGAGCTGGTGGGAGTAGTGTATGTATACACATACACTAGTCATTTGTTACAGAATTGCAGACATGTCATGTTTAAGACAGTATAAGTTTGACTTTTCATGAGTAATATGGACTTATTGTACACAGAGTTTAAGAAAAATGTATCTGAACAGTACACTATGTAAAATTTGATTGACACCACTGTGTGAAACAGCTCTTGAATGCTTAATTTACACTATTTTTTACTTAACACATATATATTTTCATATGTACAAGACTTCTAACATTATTTACTATGTATTGCTGAAAGAGCTACTGACGCCTGAAAGAAAACTTTGAAAAACATAATAAATAGGTAAAATTCTGCTTGTATTCCATATGTAGTCTAGATTTCTCCTCCCCATTATTTATTACTGAGGAAATGTGCATGAATACATGATTTTTATCCCTTACAGTTACTTTAAAGTTAATCTGCCTCTATAGTTTAATCACTCATTCAAATCATAATACTGTGTTGTGACATCACAATCTGCTTCCATGAGAGTAACTGTGATGTCACAAGCAGTGCATTATGACCTCAAGTAGTGAGACAACAACAGAAATAGGTGAACTTTTCAGGAGCAAAAATCCTGTTTTCATGCAGTTGACCTCAGCAATAAATAATGGGGAGGATGAATAAAGAACTAATGTGAAATACAAGCTGAACATTATCTAAATATGATTTATTAAAGTTCTCCTGAAGTTGTCAACTGCTCTTTAAGCTTATTTTTCCTTGTGGTTTTTAATCATTGTCATTTATTAGTGCTAGCACAGACACACACAGAGGGGTTTAAAATGAAGCTTCATTTGGTTTATAGCTTTTCTCAGGGAGTGAAATTTCGAGTCAGTGTCATTTGACCTTAGAATGGCTTTCTTTTGATGAAACTGCAGTTGTCTTTATATGAGTATGTTGTTTTTTTAATGCAGTTTTAACCAATGGGGTCCTTAACAACTTTACATCTGTTGTTTTTCGTATGATCTGGGTTTTGTGAAAGTATGTTCTTCTAAAACAACTGTCAGTGTTTTCTGATGAAGGATTCTGTGTAATCTAAAAACTAAACACACCTGTGTTCTTTTGTAACAACTCTGTTGGTCCAATGAAAGGTATCAAATCATCTGTTTCTTTGGATCTTGTATTACACGAACCAATATGGCAACAAGTTTTTTGGTGGCTTCATTTTTTCAGAAATGTTAGCAGAAACTTATCAGTACAGTGCCCACGGTTCTGAAACCATGACGTGACATTGTCCAAACTCCAAATTCTTGGTTCCATGAAAGGAACTGTACAGAATGTTGTCCATACAAAGAAAACAATGCAAAACATAACTGACAGCTTCAGCTTTTATTCAGGCACATTTAAATAGGGATCCTTTGGAGGTATAAATGGAGTTAATGAAAACAGACATTTCAAACAGCTGCACCTAAGTATTCAATTCCAGTCCACTTTAAATTAGGCATGACAAGAGATGAACTAGGTGGTCTAGTTTAGAATTTCACTTATATGGTGTAATTTGTAAAACTGAGCTTGTTTAGAAGTGCAATAGGAGTTATGCTAAACAAATTTAAATATCTCAAAAAGTTTACAAGTTACAGATAAAAAAACAGAAAATTGTTCATGACAAAAGCCCTTTCAAATGAGCCTATTCATTAAGCTGCAGTAATTATATTTTTTAAACTATGGCCATCTGATTACCTCAATTTTCATTTTTCATGGGAGTTATGCCAAACAAATTTAAATATCTCTGAAAAACTATATGTGTTACACATAAACCATCAGTATGAAAGTTGTTCAGGACACAAATACCATTCCAATTAGCCTATTCATTAAGCTGCACTAATTATATATTTTAAACTATGGCCATCTGATTACCTGAATTTTCTTTTTTCTTCACAATTTTCACCTTTCGGGAGGCTATATTCAATAAAATCTAATGAGTTTACATTGGTGACTACCCTCATTTGCAAAGTAATTGTGTCGTTAACAATGTTCATGTTGGTTGTATATTGGTAACCTGTATACTTTCTGAGATATTTACATTTGTTTGGCATGACTCCTACTGTGTTCATTCAGAGAGAAAAAAATGAGGTTGCTTAGAAGACCATATTTTCAAAATATAAAGAATTCATATTAGTGACTACCCTCATGTAAAAAGATCTTTTTGCCTTGAACAACTTTCATGCTGGTTGTTTGTGTGCATTTAGATTTGTTTGGAAGGTGTGCACAGATGTCTTTGGAAGGTGTGCACATTTGCTCTCAGAGCATTCTAAAAAGAAAGGAGTATTTTTTAACTACCATAGAGATTTGCAATGTTATAGAAGGATACACTGAAACCTTTTAAAAAATGTGTTCTACAAAAACCTCTTTTCAAGATAAAGTGATATGGCTGTAGGCTCCACCCTCAGCCATACAAATGGCCCATCTTGAGAAGTGATCCAGTTTTGGTGTAGTAGTAAAAGAACCACCAAGGATCACACTTAGGAAAGGTAAACGTAATAAAGATTGGGTGATTCATAGTCATTATAAATCTGAGACAGTGAGACCATAGGTATGATTACCATCACCCCCATCTGACTTTTTAAAATGTGGTAATTTTAGTGTTTTCAGAGAAACACAGCAAGTCAATAACTTTGTGCACCCAACCCTGAATCTTCATGCTCATATCAGTGAATTTACAACATGTAGCAATTAATTTGTTGATTTGACATCCTACGTGCATGCATGAAACTGTAAAGAGGGAGGCCAATACGTCAGCTCAGAACTCAAATTCAACAGCATTTAAGGGACATAATCAAAAAACAAACAAAAAAATCACAACTGCATAGTACTTCACTATAAACTTGGTCATGTGTCAAACCTGAATGGCAAAAAAAATGTATGGCCATAGAACATATAAAGAGTACACCTGTGATAAAACCACAGACTCCTTCAGTGTAAAACATGATGGATTTACACACTCAAAACTTTAAAATTGTAAGGCATCTATGGTGAGCTGGACTTTAAACCATTTTTTGAATAAAATACACTGTATGCTATTGATTAGGCAGGCTTATATGACTAAGATTGCAAGCTCATGATGAATTACTTATGCTGTTTATTTATACTTGTTATCTTTGTTTTTCTGTTTTCCTCTGGGTGTAAAGCTGCTATCCATCTCAAGAAACAACCTCTATTTCATATAGGGATGCTAAGGAATGCTATGGAACTGATGATCCCCTGTGAATGGGCACATATTGAAGGAAATGAGAGATTACTGGATGCAGCCACATACAGTAAATGAAGATATCTTTCTCTGTTTTATCTATGTCCTTAACTTTCCCCTGTTCACATTGTTAGATGAATCTGGATACTATAGTATTTGTTCCGATAATCTTCTGGACAGTTTTTTTTTTCTTTTTTTTTCATAAATATGAGAATGCGCTTGTTAGAATGGTACTGTTTTGTCACTATTGTCACTTTATGAAATCCTGTGGTAAAGTCTGGCTAGTCAGCAGAATACCAAATAGGTAATATACTTTTAAATGTACTGACTATATAAGAAGCACCTTATCCTCCATGATCCTACCCTTTAATGAAGACTCATGGGATTCAAAGCACCTGGGCAGTGGTGTGGGTCCAGACTTTGCAATATACTTTTTTTGTGCTTAGCACACTTGAAATGAAAAAACTGCAATGCGGTTTGGCATATTTTCCTCTGTATCCAACAATTCACTAGTAAATGAGAATGCCAACCTTACACAAGCTGATAAGGTACAAACTGTGTGTACAGACTGATTAATACTGTTCCAGTAGTGAGCACTACACATTTTAGTTTGGTAGCAGCTACACAGGATAGTCTCCCCTTTATGCAACACCTGCCTGCAGCAAATGGTGCATAATGTTCATTTTTTTCAATTGCATTTTATGAGCCCTACAGGTCTGAGTGCAGCTGTTGCCCCTATTGTACCCCTCAATGTCTGACTCCCTTCTGCCTCTCCTTTGAATTGAGGATGGCCAAGGAGGTCAAAAAAGGGACATGACATTCTGACATATATGAGCAAAAAGAGGAAAGCAAGGAGTGGGATTGAGAGGATCAGGAGAGCAGTGGGGGCTGTGCAGAAAAAGATCAAGTAAATGCTATAATTTTAAATGGTTTCTTCTGCTCAGTCTTCACAGTGGAGGGTGAGGGGGTGTACCAATATGTATCTCTAGATGGGCAAGCCAGGAATATTTCACTTACAGCCAAGCCAGAGCTGAGTCAGGGGTCTGGCTTGACTCTGTGAGCCAAAATGCAAGTCAAGCCCTTGCTACTGCAAGCAGTTCTTTACATAGATCCACAAGTTACTGCTGTGATGCAGACAGATTTAGGGGTCGGTGCTATAAAGAGGGTGGCAAACCCAAAGTATTGCAAAACCACAATACAGCACTTGGTCAGCAAATAATTCTCACTAGGCAAGTTTCTGCTCAATGCAATTCATTTTAAATTGCTAGGGCCAAATAATCCTTATCGCAGTGCTTCAGCAATGAAGCCTTCCTAAGGGGGAATGGCCAACAAACAAAACAGAATACAATTTCAAAATGTGACATCACACATCATGTGTTCAAATTGAACAAATCAAAAGTAACAAAAGATTTTCAAACTAACTAAATTATACAAATGATTTAAAGGCTGTCTCCTGCCCATTGGTGCAGTAGTTGTAGTTCCACTTGTGACACCGGTGACCTGGGTTTGGGAATGGACTTGGGTCACTGGAGGGCTGACCAGGGAGAAGGCTTGAGCGTCTGATGACTGCTCACCTTCTCTGGGGGAGGAAGGGGATGTGGAACAGCATCTGCTCACCCCCGGTGGAGACCAGAGGTATTACAATATGCTGACCCAATGGGGGGGGGATTTGGCAGATGTTGGCATATGCCTAGACATCATGGCACACTGCTCTCCAAAGGGGAGAAAATGGAAATACCGACTCCCTGTTGACTGGATGATGAGTGCCCAGCCTACACCACCAGAAAGCCCAGGACTAGCCTGGAAAGAACCCATGGCAGCTTGCCAAGGATATGGAGTTCACCTACAGGCACTTCCCCCTAGGAGGAGAGGGACTCTCCCGACACAGGTATAGGTCGGGTTACCCTTCGGTAAGACTGCATAGTGGGTCAGAGAATGGTAGTGTGGGGTCAAGTGGGGTGTGAGGTATTGGTGCTCCAAAGGACAGGACTTCAGGGGTGTCAAGTGGAGGAGGAAAAATAGATAACACAAAAAAAAAATAAAAGGCTGTCTCTAGTTCAAAGCATAAACAATGTTTTTTATTATCTGTTTCATTATTCATTTATGCATCTGCCATGAACTATTTTGTAAGACATCAGAGTAGTTGTAGCAATCTAGAGGAAACATGGTTAGAAAGTCAAATGCTATAAATTCTGTGATCACCCCCATCAAATTCACATCCCACCTGGGCCAAATTTATGGGGATCTACATAACAACTGCAGATAGCCAAAGAGGGCAAGAAGCAAAGACATCCTGTAAGAAAGAAAGAAAAGGCATATTGAGAAATAATTTACAAGCATACTCTAAACATGATTTGTATAAATACAGTAGTACAGTAATATATTAAGAAATACACATCTCAATATACTGTATATGTCTAAAACTGACATTAACAATGGATGGAGGGGATCAATTCAAGCCTGTATTCCTAGAATGACATGTACAATGATTGCCTCATTTTACTTCTATTTTTAAAAGGGCTTAAAGGATACCTAAATAAGCAGTTTTTTCAAACTGTAAACTCCAAAAGCTGGCTTCATTGTGAGGTAAAGTAAAGGATGCTGTTTACATTTATGCTAAAACTGCATTTATGTAAATAACATAAATGCAGTTTCATAGCTTTTGAAAAATGTAAATATCAGCCTTTCACTTTCAAAAAACAACCTTGCTTCCCTCTAAAATGTCTACCAAGTGTGTTAAGTGAAAAGTCATGATGACATTATTGGAGCCAGAGGCAGAGACCCACATGGATCCTTACAGTGCTAACTAGTTCTTCTGTCCCCCTTTATTTTGAGTTGTTTCACCAGAATGATCAACACCATGTGTTAACACATGGATTATTTTGATCAGTACCAATGTTAGGCTTTGGTTTTGTTCATTTTGTTTACTTTAATTTGCTGAAAATGTTTTGTAAGCCAGCTGACTTTCTCTTTGGCAAACTGCAGTGCAGTACAACACTTCAAATACCTGATGATCTAGAGGTAATGTGATGCCCTGAAATTTGTAGCAAAGTACTATTCTGGTTCAATTCCAAAGCTCATGCTTTCTTGGTAATACACAAATACGATTCTCTTGTAGTCTTTTTCCATGTGAACCCCCTACACCTAGCCTGTTTTCTGTTGAACGCCCCACCATCCATACTGTGTCCTTAGTACTGCCTGGGGCAGCATATGAGCTTGCAGTCTCATGAAGAGAATTATCACATCTCAGATTGTAATCTTGTACCTCAGAGAGTTGTGCACACTTCTACTGATATGCTTCATCAGTTGGCACTGTAAAAAAATGCCTCCCAAATCACTCTTCAGTCCACTTTCTCAGTGTTTGACTTCTGCTCCCAGATAAACATTGAGTGAATCACCACCCTTCTGCACAGTAAAGGCAGTATGTACAGTCCCCCATTTGTGTTTTTTTCCTGCTTCATTAACCAACAACTAGGTCTTCCTGGATGGCAAAGCAATAAGCATCAGGACCCACTAGAAAACCTGCTGTTCATGCTCTCATAAGGGCTGCACTTACTATGGATAACAATATTATTGGCAGGAGAGGCACACTAATGCCTTGAGTGAATCTATCTGACTTCCAGTGTTGATCTGCTCCTTTACCTGTGATCTGCAGAACTCGCAGGACAGTTCCTGGCAATTCTTCTCCAGTACTTTTCTGTGTCCTACTCCGCAATGTGAGTTGGCTGGCTACCACCCTTCTGAATCTTGAATTATCTATACACAGCTTCCTTGATTCTGTCCCAACCAGTGTCAACATCCCCCACCAACCCAAGGGTAATCTTCCTACACTAAATTAAAGTAACAGTTTAGGTGCAGCCCTGCCATTCTAAGTATTTGACATCTCTGGTCAGGTAGCAATCATGGTGCTGGCAGCCCCAATTCTCAGATCTCACAATGATCTGCTCAATGTCCCCCTTCCTGTCTTCCCTAACTTGAATATAGCTGTACCCTGCAGGAATTACCTCTTCAGTCCCGCTCTGGTATTCATTCTTCTCACCTGCTCCCCACACCAAAAAGTGGTGAGCTCACTACCCTCCTTCTACATCATGTATGCGGTTATTGCAGTCTCCTGTGTTATTTTTAAATAGTAATAATAAACATGATCTTCTGGTAAGCCAGGCTGATAGGAGCAGGGCACAAGGGGAAAATAGGCTTTCTTACCTATATAAGATCTAAGCCACGTGTGTTAAGCAGTGTAAGCAGAGTGAAGAGTAAGACAGTGGATTATAGGTAGGATTTGCACTTGCTGCATACTTGCTTATTTCTTAGTGACTATAGAGTATTATGGGAAACCTACTTTGCAGTGTGTGTCTTTTTTCATACCTTGGTTTAAAATGCCAGATACTATTAAAACTGTGGAGGGGGATAGTGGACTAAAATGCTCAAGTTGTCAGATGTACAGCTTAATGCTAGTACCCTTACCACAGTCACCTTACAAATGTGTTAAATGTACTGAGTATGAGAGCATACTCAAAGATCTAGCCAGTTTTTATAACAGATCCAGGTGCCTTGAATTTAAGCTGCAGAATCCTGCTTCTAGAGTAGCAAATAACTATATACCTACTTCTAAGGGACCCTCAAATGGGAGAACAGATGTGGATGCATTAACTTTTGAACAAACTTACACCCCTTCCCCTTTGGTAATGGCTCAAATCCCTGAAGATATATCTAAAGTATGCAGTGAAAGCAATCTTAGCATTACTGATTCCCCCTCACTTGGTCAGTCTCCTACTCAAACAGGTGAAGGTAGTAAGAGAAAGAGAGTATGTGATGATGACTCTTGTCACTTGAATGATGAGGGGTGGTATGAA
Source organism: Neoceratodus forsteri (assembly GCA_016271365.2). Lineage (NCBI taxonomy): Eukaryota > Metazoa > Chordata > Ceratodontiformes > Ceratodontidae > Neoceratodus > Neoceratodus forsteri. The sequence goes on along the minus strand of JADMNL010000028.1, from coordinate 39,455,483 downwards.
ATTCAGAGTAAAAGCATGACAAAGAAAGTATGGAAAGCTGAACATTTTGTATTAGCCCTCCTAAATAGTTTCGATCCCCTTAGTTTTCAGGACCCAGATATGGAGACTAATAATGATGTACCAGACCAGCCAAACCCTACTAATGACCCTCAGCTGGCTCCTATGGTTGCACTTGAGCGAAACTGCTTTGAGATAGGTAACATAGACAAAGTGATATATTGCTCCCTTGTTGATAATAACTTAAGTTACAATCAATCAATTAAGGTAGCTAGGCCGGGTATGGAAAAACAAAATTCCATAAACTCAGCCATTCCACAGAACTGTATGGAACCCACAAAGTCTGAGGTCTTAAGCCACTCTGTGAGTGCTATAAATAAACAATATTACATCTTGTGTGACTCAATTATACACTACACAGATCGTTTCTCTACTACAGGAAATAAATTAAATGTCACCAGCTGTAGTTACAGGGTGCCACAATTAAAGATATTTCTGATATGTTACCAGGTATATTGAGTAAAACTTATGATCATAACACTGTGATACTACATGCTGGTACGAATAATATGAACAACTCCAATATGCAGGATATAATAAATGAGATGACTGAAGCTGTGACTACCTTAAAGGGATTAGATGCAACTTTTACTATTTCTGAGATCTTACCTGTACCACAAGCGTCTAATACAATAACAAAAAAATTAAAGTTTTTCAATAACTGGCTCCACAGGTGGTGTTTGCAGAACAACATAAAATGTTTAAAGACCTGGGAAATTTCCTATTCCAATGAGCGCCTGTTTTGCCCTGATGGTCTTCACTTGAGCAAATATGGTTCTAAGCTACTGGGTAACATTTTCTATCAAGCAATAAGTAGTGCAAATGGAGTACCAAAAAACTAGTAATTGAGGGGCGAAGAGAGGTAGGAAATAAATCAGAAATGAAATTTGCTCCCCCTATGAAACAGATTGCAAACATTACTAAATTTGCAAAACCTAAGTTAAAAGTGCTGCTTACTAATGCAAGAAGCCTTCATTATACAGAAAAGATGAACTTGAGCTGATGTTAGTACAAAATAACATTGAAATTGCTGCAATTTCAGAAACCTGGTTGGATGACACTACTTCTTGGAATAATTCTATCCCTGGTTATAATCTTGTTCATAAAGATAGAGACAATAGAAGGGGTGGTGGGGTGGCGATTTATCTAAACAAGAATATTGCTTTTAGACAGTTAAATCACACCTTAAATGAGACCAATGAAACTCTATGGGTTGAAATAGAGACTAAAAATAATATGAATCTTTTGTTAGGAATGTGCTATAGGCGCCCAACTATCATGCAATCTGAACATTCTTCCCTATTAAATGACATCTCAAATAATTTAAATCACAAGGACACTTTGCTACTTGGAAACTTCAATGCTCCTGGGATTAACTGGACTGAATATACTGTGTCTAATTTCCAAGAACATGAACTACTGGAGCTCTGTATTACTAATGGCTTACGACAGGTAGTTGATAAACATACAAGGGGCAAACATATATTGGATTCGGTCCTTACCAACATTTCTGAAAAATCATTGATCTGGACATTTGTGATCCTTTTTATATTTGCTTGCATGCATGTGCAAGAAACATAGTGCGGTGATCCAAAATGCAGTGCCGTACAGTTGAAAGAGAGAGCACCGCTTCACTGAGCAGTGCTCCCCCTCCCAACACACACACACAAGCACGCATATTGCGTGCTCATGTGCTCCCCCTGCATGCACACTGTATAGCCAATGGAGTGCCCAATCCCCCATCGGCTTCACACCCCCCCAAAAAAAGATGTGCAGGTGCCACGCTGGGAGCCCACCCCAGCATGGCAAAGATTGTTATAGTCAACGGGGGTGTCCAATCCCCCGTCGGCTCCAGCCCCCCCAAACAGCCTTTCCAGCTGCCACGCTGGGAGCCCACCCCAACATGGCAAACGTCCCGCATCATCTTAATAACAAAAAAAACCCTGTAAATAAAAAAATGGTCCCTCGCAGTCTCCCTGTCCTCACCCGCACTCACTCACTGCCCACCCTGCCTCCCCACACTCCCCCCACCCCATACTTACCTCTGGAGTCTGGTGCGACGATCTTCGGATGACCGGGAACACGTCTGCACTCTTCAAAGCCGACTGCGAACTGAAGAAATGCCGGTAAGCTGTATAATGTAATAAATAGGATTTTTTTCAACTTTGCTGCATATCTCAGGCATTTTTTGGAATTTTGGCACCAAATTTTCAACATGGAGTTTTTGGGACACCTCCTCATGAATTCTGTCACTGCCATGGCATTAATCGGGCCTGAAGGGTGATTTCTCAGTCACTGTGCAAAATCACCTTTCAGGACTGATTAATGAAACGACAGTGCCAGGGTTCATAAGGTGGGCTCTCAAAAGGCCTATGTTGCAAATTTGGTGAAACAATTCCTTAAAATGACTGTTTTAAGAGTGTGTGTTGCGCAGTTCTTACACACGCTCGCAAGTTTGCAAATTTTTAATATTTGCATGCCAGGTTTTCAACATTGCCATTTTATCACACTTCCTTATGAGCGGTACAGCTGCCATTTTTCACATCTCACCCAAAATGTGTTTCCTCACATGTAGCGCACAATGGTGCAGTCGGTGTGCGAAAGCAATGTTTGGGACAAATTAAGAAAATCAAAGTGATGTCAGTCATGAGCAGAGGTCTTAAAATGGCTATGTTGAAAATTTGGTGACAAAAGTCCATAAAATGACTGTGTTATGAGTGAGCATTGAGCAGTTTCCATGCACCCTTGTAAGTTCATGAATTTGTAATATTTTCAGTCCAGATTTTCACTAGTGGCATTTTTCCACACTTTCTTATGAACAGTACAGCTGTCATTTTTCACAACATGGCCAAAATGTGTTTTCACACTTTCAGCACAGAAATGCATGGTCGCTGTGAGAGGTCATTGTTCAGGACAGATAAAGAAAATCACAGTGACGCTGTTCATGATAGGAGGTTCCAAAATGCCTGTGTTGACAATCTGCTGTAAAAAATCCCCAACTAATTACATTATGGGTGTGCGTTGCACAGTTTCTATGCACGCTCATGACTTCACCAGTTTTTTTTTACATTTTCACTGCAGATTTTCAACATTGCCATTTTTTACACCTCCCCATGAACAGTACAGCTGTCATTTTTTACATCCTGTTCGGAATGTGTTTTTGCACCTGTGGTGACAAATGCCATAGCCGCTGTGTAAAAGCACTCCACCCCCACCCACACCCTGCAGCCACTGAGAGGCATCATGGTGTTCCCCACCTACACCCCTCGGCCACTGAGAGGCATTGAGGTGTGCCTTGGACTCTTTGGCCCCAAAGTTCACCCCATTCTCCTATACTGCACCCATCTCACCATACTTTCTGATGGAATGGAATGCGCATAAGGGCCAAAGACCCCAAGGCACACCATGATACTTGTCGGTGTCTGCAGGGTAGAGTGTGGTGAAATGGTGTAGCCATTATGCCTGGCGTCCCAAAGGCACATCCTAATGCCTGTCAGTCTCTGCAGAATGCTGGTGAGGTTGGCTTCAGTTCAATACTTCACTGCCATTCCTATTATGCAGTTCTGTAACTCCTACACTACCAATGCCAATGCCAGCAAGAAAATATTCAGCATTGACAAATGCTTGTTTTAATAGTGATCATAAAATCATTACATTCTCTATTAACAATGAATATATTAAACAAACTGGCATTACAATAGTAAAGGCCTTTAGTAAAGCTAACTTTGGAGCTATTAATGAAGAACTACAAAACTGTACTTGGAGTGATAATTTCACCTCTGTTAATAGCTTATGGAACAACTTAAAAAATAAGATACATGAACTGAGTGACAAATATATATCAAAATGTACACTGTATAATAAGAAAGGGAAATTGCCTATGCGGTACACAAATAAAGTACGAAAATTAATACTAGCAAAAAAAAAGAGCTCATAAGGCTCTGAAAAGAGATAATAATGATTATAACAAATACAAATGTAAGGAGGTCTTAAGAGCCTGTAAAAATAGTATAAACAATGAAAAATGTAATATTGAACACAGATTAGCATATATAAAGGATGGAGAGCAATCATTCTATTCCTATGTAATCAATAAGAAAACTGATTCTAACAGAGTTGGTCTAATTAAGGTCTCAAATGCTATCACTAGTAATCCATCTGATATGGTCAACGAATTTAATGAGTATTTTTGTTCAGTATATGCACATAGGGATAAAAATTGTACACTGGACCTTGATAGTATCTCTTCTGAGGAACTACATATAATGAGGGAAAAAATACTCCATAAATTAAATTATATGAAAGTAAACACTTCCTCTGGGCCAGACTTACTCCACCCACGGGTCCTAAGAGCTATTAGATGGTTGCTGGTTGAACCATTATATAGTCTTTACGATAAATCTTTGCTCACTGGGGAGGTACTGGATGAATGGAAACAAGCATTAGTGGTCCCTATTTATAAAAAGGAAGACCATAGTAGTATGACAAATTATCGACCGATTAGCTTGACTTGCATTCTGGGAAAAATTATGGAGTCTATTATTAAGGATAAGCTTACTTCAGATTCAGAATTAAAAGTCTTTGTTGATGACACACAACATGGCTTTAAGCCTCAAAGATCTTGCCTGACCGTAAATCTCTGCTTTTATGAAAGAGTTAGTAAACTATTGGAGGACAAAAAAATCTGTTGATATAATATTTCTTGACCTCTGTAAAGCCTTTGATAAGGTTCCTCATGCAACTCTTACTAAAAAAATGGGAAATCTAGGGATAAATAGTTTTATAACTAGGTGGGTAAATGTATGGTTGACGAACAGAAAACAAGTTTTCAGAATCAGAGGTTTTACTTCTGTTGGGGGTAGAGTGACTAGTGGGTTCCCTCAGGGGTCAGTGTTGGGCCCATCACTTTTCTCTATCTTTGTCTCCAATCTTGATAGGGATATACAATTACATTTGCTGATGATACTGAAATTGCAATGGACATAAATGAAAAGGATGGACACTTTGACCTTTGCTGTGACCTTTTGTCAATGGAGTCCTGGACAGATAGAAATGGTATGATGTGTAATTTAGATAAGAGTGTAGTTGTGCACTTAGGAAATAAAAATCCCTGTTACAACTATACTTTAACTGGGAAGTTGTTACAGTCTGTGGATAAAGAAAAGGATCTAGGGGTTTGATCTCAAAGGATTTTAAATTCAGTACTCAGTGTACGGAATTAACCAAGAAGGCAAATGGATTAATTGGTTGCATTAGATGCTCTGTTACATCTAGAAATAGGGATTGCTTAATTCGTCTGTATAGGGCCTATGTAAGACCTATTTTGGACTATTGTTCCCCTTTGTGGAGTCCTTTCTTACATAAGGATGTGAAGAAAATAGAGGGAGTTCAGAGGAGAATTACAAAAATGGTCCATGGGCTTCATAGGGTTGACTATGGCTCTAGATTACATTCTTTAAATCTCTATTCTCTGGAGTTGAGGATAAACAGATGTGACCTTCTTTTAATGCTTAAAATCATAAGAGACCCTACACTATTTGCTGAATTGGGTTTTATTCAAATCCAAAGAGACTTTTCATTTAGAAGCCACAGTGATCAACTAAGGCTTAACTTTAACTTTTTTTTTTTTTAACACCCAACTTCTCCATTAGCTCCTTATATTGTTTTGCCACTAGAGGGAGCCTGATTAAGTTCAAACAATTTGCTCCCAATACCTCACTTGTCACATTTTACTGCTCTCTAGTAGCTGTTTTCACTTGGTGATTTATATTAAAGGAACCCTCTGCTGTCTCTTTCCTCTCTACCTCACTCCTTTCTTTTGTCAAAAATGTCCCCTCCTCCCCTCCTAGCACTCCTCATGGGAATACTTTGCCTTCCTATCCTCTTTGAGCTTTACTGCTTGAACACATCAACAGCTTCTGCCAATACTTATACTCAGTTTGACTTCTACTACTCCAACATGCTTGCTACTGCCACTCCACTACCTCTACCCCCCTCTGCTCTCATCAGCAAGTGTATTAGCCAAATAGTCAGATACCTTCACCTTCATCTGAAGCCGTCACCCTGCATCTCTATCAGGGCGTACCTCATCACCCGCTATAGTTACTAACTATCTCTTATACTATCCGGCGACATTGAGATCAACTCTGGTCCATCTCGTCCCATCATAACCTTTTCCCCCGGCCCACCCTCTCCCTAAAACGATGGACTAACTTTCACCCACCTGAATGCTAGGAGCCTTATGGCCAACCTCCCTGACCTCCAGGCTTGGATCTATACTAACGTCCCAGGCGTCCTCGCCATCACAGAAACCTGGCTTAAGCCACAGTGCTTGACTCTCAGTGCCACTTTCCTGAATACAACATGCTTCGTATCTGACCGTCCCGGCACTAAAAGGGGAGGTGGCCTTGCCCTCTACTTCAAAACTCACCTAAACAGTACCCTTCTGCAGGACCCCCTCCTACCAAACTGTGAAATCCTACACTCCCTACTGCTTCTTGGGGATGTAAAGAAACTCCATATTTTTTGTACTTATATCCCCCCAAAAAATGCTACACAAGGCATCACTGAACTCCTAGGGTTTCTGCCTTCAGTTGCAGGCAAGAATGACATTATCTGCTTTGGTGATTTTAACCTTGACTGATCCGAGAAAAACTCAGCTAACCTATCCTCCTTAGTTAGCAAGGCAAACCTATCCCAGCTCATACATGAACCCACAAGGGTCTCGCGTGGGGGTAACTGTGCCACCCTCCTTTACTGGATACTTACTAACAGGACGGAATATGTTGCCTCAGCCGGTGTGCTACCTGACACAATTAGTGACCACTATCCCATCTACTGTGTCTGGAACACTGTCATTCCTCCCCTCCCTGCTAAAACTGTAACCTTACCTAATCTCTCCCGCCTAAGTCATGAGGACTTCTTAACTGACCTTAACCAGGTTGACTGGTCCCCTCTCTACCAGAGGACATTAACATAGCCACAGAATATTTCAACTCCGTCCTCCTCTCTCTTCAAAACCTTCACATCCCGGTCACCACACTTAGGATGGCAGGGAAAGTAACCAAGTGGCTAACACATAGATACATAGATACATAGACAGTGTCGGCAGATAAGGGCCTATGGCCCACCCAGTCTGCCATTTGAGCTTGTAAGTTCAGTTTGTTTTCCTAGAAGTCTGTTGCCCCTTAGCCCTGACCTCCAGAATTCCTTTATGTCTATCCCATGCATTCTTAAATCCCGTGATTGTTTCAGCCCCCACCACTTCCTCTGGCAGGGTGTTCCACTTGTCCACCACCCATTCTGTGAAGAAATTCTTTCTCATGTTTCCTCTGAATCATCCTCCCTCCAACTTCATCCCATGCCCTCTTGTCCTGGAACATCTTTTCGCTTAAAAATAGTGTTTTCCTGCACCTGTTCCTCCCTGTAAGATGCTTGTATGTCTCTATAATATCCCTCTCTCCCTCCTCTCCTCCAGGGAGTACATGTTCAGTTCCTTCAACCTGTCTTCATAGGACCTGTGATGCAATCCATGCACCATCTTTGTTGCCCTCCTCTAGACCTTCTCTACCCTGTCTTGTCCTTCATAGGTATGGTCTCAGAACTGTACACTGTACTCCAGGTGGGGCCTCACTAGTGTCTTGTATAGTGGAATTATGACCTCCCTTTTCCTGCTGGTGATGCCCTGCATATACATCCCAGCATCCTATTTGCTTTACCTGCTGCCTTGTCACACTGTTTCCTACCTTGGGGTCATCAGGATGACAACCCCAGATCCCTTTCCTGCTTGGTGCATGCTATATCCTCACCCCCAACTGATATATTGTGCCAGAGTTTTTGTGCCCCATTTGCATTATCTTGCACTTCTTTGCACTGAATTTCAACTGCCAAACCCCTGACCATTCTTCAAGTTTCTGCAGGTCGCTTCTCATTCTGTCTACACCCTCTGGTGTGTCTACTCTGTTACAGAGCTTTGTGTCATCAGCAAACAGTGAAATTCTGCCTTCTAGGTCCTGCGCAATGTCACTGATGAAGATGTTGAATAGGACCGGTGCCAGCACTGATCCTGTGGTACCCACTGGTCAATCTTCCCTCTGGGAGTGACAGCCATTTACTACCACCCTCTGTGTCCTGCCACCCAGCCAGTTACCTACCCACCACACTACTGTCCTGCCCACACCCATATTCCCCAGTTTGTGTAATAGTCTTCTATGTGGCACAGTGTCAAAGGCCTTGCTGGAAGTCCAGATAGGCCATGTCCACTGCCTCCCCTGATCCACCTCCCTAGTCACCCAGTCAAAAATTCAATGAGGTTGGTCTGACGGCCTCCCCTGGTGAAACCATGCTGCCTTGGGTCCTGTGGTCCATTGACAACCAGATGTTCACCAATCTCTCCTTCAGTAGTGCTTCCATGATCTTCCCCACTACCAGGGTGAGGCTGACTGGTCTGTAGTTCCTGCTTCCTCTTTGTTCCCACTTTTGTATAAAGGGACTACATCTGCTGTCCTCCAGTCTTTGGGTACCTCCCCTGTTTCCAGTGATCGGCTAAACAGGATAGCCAGAGGTTCAGCCACCACCTCTCTTAGTTCTTTAAGGACCCTGGGGTGCACCCCATCTGGCCCCATTGCTTTATCAACTCTTATTACTTCCAGTTCCTTCAGGACCCTTTCTCGTGTAAAGGGACTTGTGTCCATTTCTGCACCATTCTCACCCCTTGTACTCCCTTCAGACCCATTACCCTCCTCTTCCTCAGTAAAGACTGAGCAGAAATACCTGTTCAATATGTCAGCTTTACTGTTGTCATCCTCCATGCGGCCTCCATCCTGCCCTTCAGTCTCACTATCCCTCCTTTGTCTTTCTTTTTCCTTATGTACCTGTAAAGGTTTTATCCTCTACCCACTGATTTTGCAATGTGTTCTTCTGCCTGAGCTTTGGCTTCCCTTACTGACCTCCCTGCCTCCCTTTGCTTCTCCTGGTACTTCTCCCTATCCCTTCTGCCTGTGTCTTTTGTATTGCCTGAATGCAATTTTTGGCTTTCACTTTCTTTGCTACTTCTTTGGAAAACCATAATGGTCTCCTCTTCCTTTTCCTCTTGCTAACCTGCTTAATGCATAATTCTGTTGTTCTTGTAATCCCATTTTAAATACTGCCCATTGTTCCTCAACCCCTAGATTCCTGTCCCATTCCCTTAATACCTCTTTCAAGTATCTCCCCATTTTCCCAAAGTCTGCCCCCCTAAAATCCAGGATACATGTTTTTGTGTGGTTTGGTTCTGCTCTTTCTGTGATTTCAAACCACAATGACTGGTGGTCACTGTTTCCCAGATGCTCCCCCACTGTTACCCCCATCACACTCTCCCTGTTTGTGAGCACAAGGTCAAGTATTGCCTTCTGCTGAGTTGGTTCCATGACCAGTTGCTTGAGGAAAGCACCCTGAAGGGAGTCCAGGATAAATCTGCTCCTAGTTGATGCTGCTGCTGGGATGCTCCAGTCCACGTCTGGAATATTGAAGTCTCCAACCAGTACTACCTCACCCCTTGTCTGCCATCCTTTGGATGGCTAGCATCAGCTCCCTATCTGTTTCTTCCTCCTGGGCTGGTGGTCTATAGATCACACCTGTGCGGATTGCTGTCCCCATTTTCCTTTCCAGCTTAACCCACAGTATCTCTCCCCCATTTTGTTCCTCCTAGATCTCTGTGGCCCTTATGTCATTTTTCACATACAGTGCCACTCCTCCTCCCTTCCTGCCTGCTCTGTCTCTTCTGAATATGTTGTATCCAGGTATGGCCATCTCCCAGTCATGGTTATCATTACAACAGGTTTCAGTGATGGCCACAATGTCCAGGTCTGACTGTACCATGACAGCCTCCAGATCTTTCATCTTGTTGCTAAGGCTCCTGGCATTTGCACACATGGCTTTCCATGATTTGACCTCCCTAGACTGTTTCACTGTTCCTCAGCCCCTTCCTTGGTTGTCATTTATCCCTGGTTCTCCTTGCTGTCTGCCCTTCTGCTGAATGTTGCCCTTTTCTGCTTATCCACCTCTTGGGCACTAATCTCCATGTTTTGCACACTGCTTTGCAGAGATAGCCACTCCTCTGGTTCACTGGTTCCACTGCTGGCTGTGGGGGAGTGAGCAAGTGAGTGCCACTCCTTGCTGGCCTGCCACCTTTGCTAGTTTAAATGCTTTATTGTAACATTTAAACTTATCATTGGTCTTGGATTCCCCTCCAGGATGGATGCAGGCCGTCAGGGCTTGAACAAACCTCCATCCTCCAGGTGGGTCCCCAGTCACCAATGAATCAAACCCTTCCTCACAGCACCAGTTCTTCAACCATGAGTTAAAGTTCCTGGTGCATGCACTCTATGCTCTCCTTGCCTCTCACAGGTAGTACTTCTGAGAAAGTGACAGAAGTAGCTACTTGTTAGACTCCTCCCCAGTTTCCTAAACTCTTCCTGAACTTCCTTTGGCTCCCCATTTGCCAGGTCATTAGTACCTAGGTGGATAATGACATCCAGCTCACCCTCCGTCTTGCCTTCCCAGTGATCCCGGATCTCCCTTCCATCCCTCCATGCCGTGGCACCTGGTAGGCACCTCACCTCCCTGTCCTCCCCTCCTGTGTTCCTAGCTGGATCCTCTTATGATGGAGTCCCCACCAGGATTCACTCCTCCTCCTCTGGGGTCCACTGCTTTCCCGCTGAGGTCACCTCCTTGGCTAACCTCCATCCTTTCCTTCCACTTCTCTGGGCCTCTATTTGGTTGTCCTCATTTGCCAGTGGCTATATGAGTTCTTGAGTGGAATAGGATCTGGGATGTGCCTCTGCCTGACTGCTCTAACCTCCTGAGCCCACTGTCATCCAAGTGCTCCTCGTTCTCGACATCCTTTGAGGCAGTTGCATTGGACTGGGTGGTCCCTGGATAGGGGTGATGGTACTCCTGACCCAGTTTACTTCCGCTCTGAGTCTGGCTACCTCATCCTGCAGTCCAGAGAGATGCATGCAGATAGGGCAGCACCTCAGTGTTCAGAAGGTCTTCCTGTATATGGCTGCTCCACAGCCACTGCATTGCACCACTCCCCACATTATACTGCAATTCCACTACTTGTCTGCTACTGAAGCTCTCCTAGTTCCCTTTTTATTAATTTACTGTACTAAAAATCCTGCCACTGATCCTCAGATTTTTTTTTTAAAGAAAAAAAACTTAATAAATAAATAAATGAGTCAAAACACTTGTCATACTGAGGGTGGGCCTCTTTCCCCTATGCCCCTCCTACTTCAAACCCCTTACTATACCCTGTGTTTAGCTCCTGTCAATCAGATTTAACAGGGCATATAATTAAGAGTTGAGGAAGGGAGGGCCGAAAATTTGCAGCAATTAAAGATAGCACAGAATTACACCACTACTATGTTTTAAATTTTCAACAGCCCAAAACAATTATAAGTAAAGACAACAAAGAAGTATAGTGTCACTAAAAGCTCACAATCTAAGTTTAAAAGAAAATAGCACTACCAGTTCCTCTAAAGTACTGAATTGAATATGTTTCCTTCCTTCCCCTTCTGGCTTCTTCTGAGAAAATAAAACTCTGCTTGCTACTTTAACTCTGACTAAGCCCCACCTCCAGTTATCACGTAGCTGAGGTCAGAGGCCAGACAATTAACACTGTTCACCCAACTACAGGGCAGTCAGACAAGCCAAGATAAAATTTGCAGCAATTAAAGACAGCACAGAATTACACCACCACTATGTTTTAAATATTCAACAGCCCAAAAACAATTATAAGTAAAGACAACAAAGAAAGTATAGTGTCACTAAAAGCCCACAATCTAAGTTTAAAAGAAAAATAGCAATTACCAGTTCCTCTAAAGCACTGAATTGAATATGTTTCCTTCCTTCCCCTTCTGGCTTCTTCTGAACACGTCCCCTGCTTCAACTTCTCAAATCTTGGGACAAACTTTGGTCCAGGTGGAAGATCTCCCACCTCCGTGCAGACTTTGAAGACTATCGTGCATTACGTAACAACTGTAAAAGACAAATTCGTATTGCCAAAAGCACCTACTATAGGAACCTACTAATAACATCCTCTACAAATCCGCGCAGATACTGGTCCAAAATTAAGGACATTCTCAGCAACGACAAGCAACAGAATCCAGCTGATATGAACATTCAAGGTGTCACTGCACCAACCATGACACCATTGCCAACGCCTAATGACCTTTTTTCTTCCACCAGTCGCTAACTAGCCCACAACCTGACTGTCCCTCTTCTCCTCCCTCGCCCCTCCCACCCCTCCCTTTCATTCTGGCTCCAACCACATACCTGAAGTTCGGCAGCTACTTAACTCCCTTCCGGCTTGCGGGGGTCAAGGGCCTGAGGGCATCCATCCTTGCATACTTAAGCAGTATGCACCTTGGCTTACCAGACCTATCACCTGGCTTTTTAACCTCTTGATTCACACGTCTACTGTCCCATACACCTGGAAAACTGCCAGAACCATCCCTATACACAAAAAGGGTGATGTCAAACTCATGTCCAACTACCGCCCTATATCTCTTCTGCCCACTCTCAGTAAGCTGCTTGAAAAAATAGTCCACCGCCAGCTTGCTGCTCACCTTGACATGTTTAATCTTCAAACCCATACTAACATGGTTTCCGCCTGGTCACAGTACCACCTCTGCACTTACACAACTTACAAATGACATCAGAAATAATATGGACCGTGGCCTACTCACTGGGGCCGTCTTTGATCGACCTGTCTAAAGCCTTTGACATGGTACACCATCCTCTCATAAAGAAGCTCCAATCCATTGGAGCATCTGAAAACCCTCTCCTGGTTCCATAGCTATCTTGACAATCGGACTCAGGCGGTAGCATTTCACAAGGCCCTTTCCTCACCCCTAAACATCTCCTGTGGAGTTCCCCAGGGATCCACTCTTGGACCTCTACTCTTCTCCCTCTTCCTAAATGATATTCCCACCATGTCCCGGCATAGCTGCGCTCTTATGTACGCAGATGACCTTGTTCTCTACTCTGGGTCAAAATCGGTTGCTGCCATCAACTCCATTCTCACTAATGACTTCCAATTCCTGCAGACCTGGCTCTCTAGCAACCACCAAGTCCTGAACCTAGAAAAAACCTGTGCTATGCTATTCAGATCCTCCAAGAAACTGTCTGCCCCTGCGAACAGGCTCCGGGTTCAATACCTTGATGGCTCCCTCATCTCAAACACTGAGTCCTTCAAGTACCTTGGGGTCACTTTGGATCCCACACTTGACCTGTCTCAACATGTCAATATGGTGTGCCGTGCTGTCAATGCTAAAATTGGCAGAGCTTATCGCGTCGCCACTCCCTCCTCCTTCACAGCTAGACTGTTGCAGGGAGGTATTCTCTTACCCCAGCTCCAATATGCTCTCGCCCTCCTCTTTGCTGCAAACTCTGCTACACTCCACAAATGGGACACTGTCTACAACAACATCTGTAGATTAGCCTTAACTGCCCACGTCTTACCCATCATTGTCTCCTTTACGCTGGCTTAAATTGGCTGTCACCTAAGGATATTCGAGCCTACTCCCTGGACTGCTTTATTGACTCCCTGTCTAGACCTCTCAGCCCTGTCTATCTTGCCAACCTCCTGACTCCTGCCTCTCACACCCATACCATCAGGGCTTCCTCTGTCCCCATGCTCTCCACTAGACTTTGCATGACAAAAATGGGTGAACAGGCATTTGCCCATTTTGCTCCCAAATTCTGGAACTCACTCCCCCTTATGGTGAAAACTTCAGCCTCCCATCGATAATTCAAAAACTCACTGTTCACCCACCTCCTAGCCTCTGGCCAATGCAAATGCTCTTAATTTGCTTTGTCCCACAGCAGGCTGTCGGGTCTGACCCTGAGTACTACACTAATGTTCTCCCATGCAATACGTTTGTCTAGGTGGCTATGAACCTTGATGTCTTTACTGTCCTCAGCTGTCTTATGGTTACCCTAATTGCTTTATTTTACATCCTTATTATGATCTATGCCTAAAATGTACCCTTATGTAACTATTACTGTGCTACCCAATGTATATCTTGTTTTGCTCCTGTACACCTATATTATGTCTGTGCATTTCTGCATATTGTAACCAATGTCCTGTGCTCTCCCGGGTCGTGTCTGAAAATAGGCAGGTCTGTTGCCTAGCGCACTTACCCGGTTACCAAAAGCTAATAAATAAATAAAGATTTACCTACCCAAAAACTCAGCTAAGAAGAAACTTTTTTACACAACGTGTTATTCCTATGTGGAATACCCTACCTAGGGATATCGTAGAAACTGACTCCTATGACTCTTTTAAATCTAAACTAGATAGATTTCTACTGAATGTGGGCAAAGAGGACTGACACCTGCTATGGCAGGAGATGTACATAAATGGGCTGTTAACCTTCTGTATGTATATCTGCTCCTCCCAGTATGACTCCTAGTATCTATGATTAGGCACTATTAAATGATGTGCATAACGATGAACACACCCGTCATTTAATAGTGCCCAATCAAGGGTAGCCTAGATCTTTTAAAGATAGGAAAGCTCATCTTTTCCCTTTTTTTCTGCTGCTATCAGCCTGACTTACTGGAAAGATTTGTTTATTTTTGATATGTCAAAAAACTCATGGACTGTACTGCCTGCATCCATGATGCAGAAGGGTGATGAGCACACCAGTTTTTGGTGTGGAGAGGAGGAGTGAATAATTAATACCAGAGGGGGACTGAGAAGGCAACTTCTGCAAGGTAGTGCTATATTCAGGGAAGGGGGAAGACAGAAGGGGAGAAATGTGAGCAGATCACTGTGAGATATAAGAGGTGGGGCTGCCAACACCATGATCACTACTTAACCCCATTGTCCTGGCCAACATTCCACTTCCCATAAAGACAGTTTATGCATTTGTCTGAGACGGTGTGTGTATTAATGTGTGAAATGGCTGCCACTACACATTCAGTCACTTCACTACCAGTCTAGCATTGCTTGTAAAGCACTTTGGGATACAATGTGTATGAAAAACACTTTATAAATGCAGACTCTTCTTCTTTTTCTTCTTCTTCTTATTATTTCCCATGGAAAATGAAGACAAGTTAGGCATATTTTTGATTTCCAAGAAAGTATGAACTCTGGCATTGGGCTACACAAGAACTTTGCTACACACAAGTAGTGGATCTGGAGGGGGTGAAGAGTGCGGCTGCACTGCCCCTCCCCCCATTTTGTAACTTGCTCGCTGCTGCTGCATTTCACTTTGTTGAAGAAGTTTGATTTATTGAGTGTACAAATGTTTACATTCAAAACTATGGAATACATTTGTAGGTTCTGTCAAAAACGTACTAAAAAAGAATAAAAGCAGACAATATAAAGGTTTAATAAAAATGTTAAAAAGTGCATATCAAGTACGCACACCACCCCAGCAACCCCTATTGTAATATCCTGGATCCACCATAACCAGTAGACCACCAGGTTATCTGAGATTTGTACTGCACTGTGGTCTGCTAAAGAGAATGTCAGCTGGATTAAAACACCATTTCAGAATGTTAAAGTAAACAGAATAAACAGAACCATTGCCTAATAATGCACATGGTTTTTACCATTTTGGTGAAATAATTCTATACAAAAGGATAAAAGAACTAGTTAGTATTATAGAGAGCCATACAGCTATCTGACTCTGGCTACAATGATGTCATCACCTAACACATGTGGTGGGCATTTTAGGAAGCATGTAAGGCAGTTTTTTTTTAAATTGGAAGGCTGATTTTACTTTTTTCAAATGCTTTGGAACTGCATTTAGGTAACTTATATAAATGCAGTTTTAGCATTAATGAATACAGCAGCCTTTCCTTTAGTCCCCTATGAAGTCAGATTTTTGAATAGTTTGTTATCAAAATGTTGTTCAGGTATCCTTCAAGGTCCCATTGGTCTTTAAGACCATCTGGCGTAACACTAATCAATTTATAAATCCATTCAATTTCCTTTTGCAGGAGACTGTTTACCCTGTCTCCCCCAAATTTCATAGGGCATACCCATTTAATACCCATAAATCTGAGTCCCCCAGGGTTAGCAGCATGGAACTGGGCAAAATGGGTCCCCACAGGGGTATCCATTCTGTTGCTAGCAATATTCCTTACAAGCTCCTGGGTGCATGTTTTCAATAGTCTGGTTGTATGACTTAGGTGTAACATGGTGCAGATATACCACAGTACTTACATCACAAATGTTGTACTGCAGGTGATGAATTATTTTATGGCAAATTTGAGATCTGTTCTGTTTGGATGCACAAATGTTTTTTCTTGATGACAATAACAACAAATGTTACATTTATGATAGCTGTGCACTGCCACTGGTCTCTGTGGTAGTCAGTTTTGACTTTGAACTGTTTCAACATTCATTTGACTACTGTATGTACCAGTCTATCTATAATATTAGTAGCTCTGCTGAATGTGATTCGAGGTTTCTTTCCTGCTAATAGTGCAACCTGTTGATCCCACAACAGAATATGCCAATTAAGGTACACAATATTGCCAGTTTGACCAATTGTTAAATTCCATGACAAATGTCACTGGTATGACTTCTGAAGCACTGCAAAGTACTTTTTTTTTGTTGTCCAAAAAATATGTCCTAGATTTCATAGCTGCCTTTGCTCTTGCCTCTGTCAAGAATTCTTCTTATAACCTCTTTTAAGGAAACTCACCTCTAATTCATCAGCTTGAACAACAGAATCATCACAATCAGAGCAGTTTCTGAGCAGGCGCAAAAACTGGATATAGGGAATGTAATGTTTCAATCTTACCAGGTGGGCACTGTCAGCTCTTAATACAGCATTTATTGCTGTTTCTTTCTGAAGCATTTGGTTTTGATGTAACCCTGATCTGAATATTGTCTGGTTAGGGTGACATTCAGAAGTTTTATAGTATCTCTACCAGATGTTGAGGTAAATCATAAGTTCATATTATTGTTGTTAATGCATCTCAAATTCCTCAGTTTCACTGGGGTCTCCCTACCAGACACAGATAATATGGCATAGCTTGACCATGGCTCTCAATTGCTTATAGAGGTTAAGCTGAGTCACACACTAAGCTCGAGCCAGGCTCTAACCTGCTCTGTCTTGCCCACCTCTACACTTATCATCAGGTACCACAAGAGGGGGAATGAAAACTAGTCCACTTTCTGAGGAGATCATCCAAAGTGGATTGGAAGCCCTTAAGGAAAATATGACAGTAGTGCCAGATGGGATTCACTCAAGGGTACTAAGAGAAATTAGCACAGTGCTAGCCACCCCTCTATAACAACACTATTCAGCATCACATTGGAGATGGGGGTGTCCAGAGGACTGGAGGAGGGTGGATGTGGTCCCTTTGCACAAACGTTGCAGCAAGGAGGAGACAACAGACCAGTCAGTCTCACATCAATAGTGGGAATAGTAATACAAACCCTGCTGAAGGAGAGATTGATGGGGTGCATAAATGCAAATGGGCTGCAGGAACACCAGCAGCACAGCTTCACATGGGGGAGGTCATGCCAAACAATTCTCATAGTTTTCTTTGACTAGGCAATTAGAGATGTGGATCAGGAGACGGCAGTGGATGTGGCCTATCTGGACTTCAGTAAGGCATTTTACATTGTGCTATACAGGAGGCCAATTAAGCAACTTAGCAACTTGGGGTTGGGGAAAATGTAGCAAGCTGGGTGTCAAACTGGTTGAAGGACAAGGTGTTGCATCTTGGTTGGGGAAACCCTAAACACAGGTACACCCTGGGAAAGGAGGCGCTGGAGGCCTCAATAGGGGAAAAAGACCTAGGGGTCATGGTGGATGCATGTATGAATAACTCTGAGCAGTGCAGGAGAGTGGCTAGCAAGGCAAATAGGATGTTGGGATGCATCGTAAGGGGGATCACCTCTAGGAGCAAGGAAGTGATTCTGCCGCTGTACAATGGACTGTTAGACCACACTTTGAGTACTGTGTACAGTACTGGAGACCACACTTGAAGAAGGACATATAGCTCCTGGAGAGGGTACAGAGGAGGGCAACTAAGATGATACGAGGACTAGGGGATTTGACGTATGAGGACAGACTTGAGGAGCTCTGCCTGTTTTCATTGGAGGAGAGGACAGACAGGGGGGACATGATTGAGGTCTTCAAGTACCTCAAAGGAATAAATAGGGTAAACATGGAGGGGATCTTTAGACTAAAGCAGGGAGGTATCACCAGAGGGCATGGTTTGAAGTTGGAAGGTGGAAGGGTGAGGGGGGAAAAGAGGAGGAGATTTTTCACTGAGAGGGTGGTGGACCCTTGGAATGCACTGCCTGGCAAGCTGGTTCAGAGATCCACAGTGGAGGGCTTCAAGAGAGGGTGGGACAGACACAGAAAGTGGATGTATCAGATGATGGCCTGTCCCGGGGGGTGGGATGGATGATAGGGGTTTCTGGAGCACAAGGGATGTGAGGGCCTCGGCACCCAACTAAGGATCTAAGGTTCGAGCAGACTCGATAGACCATAAGGGCTAATCTGCTGGCAAATAGTATGTTAGTATAAGAGGCAGCGGGTGGTGGTAAACAGCAATCACTCGGAGGACAGGAGAGTGACCTTTGGAGTACCCAAGGATTTTCAGGCAAACTGTAATTAGCTGCAGGACCCAGAGAGGTACATAAAAGGAGTCAAACATCAGTAGAAACATAATGCATAATCAAGTCTTGTAGAACAGTTGTGCAGATTACCTCAAACTTCAGTTAGACAAGGCTACAATGATAGTGGTAGCCACCTACTGGCCTAGACAAATTTGTTTTTTCCTGCCATGGCAGATCATGGTGGAACCTCCTGTCCCATTCTTTCTATGAGTGAGACTGCTGTCACAGGACAATGTATCCTGCTGCACCTAAAGCTTTAGTCCTTATATTTGCAGGTCTAGCTCCTGAGAACATAGCACTGTCCTGCTTTGGGTCGTTTTGGTTGTCTTGAATGTTCTTCTTGAAGTTCAAAAAGCCATCTATGTGTGTCACACTTACTCCCTGAAATGGAAACATTTAGTATTTGATGTGCTTCTCACTCCCTGGTCCCTTTTTTGTGTCTAGTGCAGGAAATCTTTGACTATCTACTGTCCTTTTTGGCTAACAGTACTCTGCTATGAAGCTACACATTTCAAGGCATTTTGGACTTTCTTGTTTTCTCATGGGACAAGACAATGACCAAGTTGGAGGTGTCCTATATGTTCTTCTTAGGGCTTTTGCTTCTGTATCCACTGGTTGGTAGGTCATTTCTGGTGTGGGATCTTATCTTAGTTCTGAAGTATCTTACACCTACTCTTTTCATACTTGCTGCAACTTGTGATAAGTTTTGTTTATGAAAAACATTTTTCTGTTGATGATACACCTCTGATTAGGCAGTTTGTGGAGTTGCACGTACTCCTCAGATAAAACCATGAGATACACTTGAGACATTTTCTGTGTATTTTTGCTGGCCTAGTGCAAAGTCCTGTGCTTTGCTTAAACCTACAGTACATTCATATTCTCACCAGCTGGATGATACTGTGAGCATAAGGGCTCTTTTGCTTTCCCTTTAGTTGCAGTTCCCTTGCAGCTTCTCAGGTGTTTACCACCATGCTACTGTAGAAGCACCAGCCACTTTGCTTTACTTACTGCTAAAGCTGCTAAAAGGTAAGACTCTGTTCTGCCTCCAGCAACCCTGTGCCCAACTCTGCTCCAGTATGTATTTCCACCAGTCCCATTAAGCAGGGGGCTACTGTCCTGTGCCATCACTGGAGAGTGGATAAAAAGGCACTTCTAAAGCACAATCATACTGGAACTGTTAGAAACCATGTCTTTCCACCTTGCCAAAAGCACCAGCCACTTTGCTTAAAGACTGCTAAAGCTGCTAAAAAGACAAGACTTTGTCCTGCCTTTAGCAAGCCTGACTCCTGCCCCTTCTCCAGTACAAGTTCCATTCAATACTGCTTAGCAGAAGGCTGCCAGGAAGTGATGCCAGTGATGTCACCAGTGAGCAGGCACAAAGGTTCTTCAAAAGCAAAGCCATGGTATTGGCTGCCCACAGAGCTGAAGAAGAGTGAGTCACTGTATGTGAATCCACCTTTAAGAGACCACTGGGAGGACTTTAAAATAATTTATATTTTATAAATGAACAATTGCTATTTACTGTGGTGGTGGTGAACCCCCACTTGGTTAGCACACCTGCACTAATGTGGTTATTCCAAGACAGGGACTTGACTTTAAAGGATTTGAGTATATTTTAGTGTTGTCATTTTGTGAAGAGTTGTTTTTTAACTAATATGCACAACTGATACAGACTTACTATAGTGTTAGCTCAGGCTACCTTATTTTAGTATAGGCTATATAATCCTTGAAACAAGTTGTTATATACCAATTTCATGTTATGCAAGTATGTGACTGTTCTGTTAGACCAACCCTGATATTTTAATAAAGTTATTGATGTGTTACTGCCTATCACTTTTTTCACTGTTATGGCCTTTGTGCTTAGAGAGGCCTAGACAAAGGAGTAGAGAAGATTGCATTTCTGGGGACATAGTAAGTTAAGCTCATTCAAGGTCGACAACTATAATAGGGATCTATTGTTGTTTATATAAAGACTTTACTATATTTCATAAAGGGCCAAGTTACAAAAAATGAGTAGCATCCATATCAGAAGAATCCAGATCAGAGAAATTAACAGGCTTAGATCCATAAAGCTATGCAAAGGATACATTCCCCAATGATACTAATACATTCACTTGGAAAATCAATCCAGAATACTAGCAAGGTGAAACAGAACAGGAGATACATAACATCACAAAAAATATCCTTCTTTAGTACAATAGTGCGGCAACATCTTCCCCTTGTTACCTTAGAGATAGCATAAAACCACACTGACCAACTGCGGTACAGATGTTAGCTTCCACAAGTAAATCTGCTATCAACCAACTGTGATGTAAATCTAGGTTACTCTCTGTGAACTCACCCCTATACAGCTTAACCAAGCGTACCAGATTTGAGAACATTTCGGGAGTGTCTTTTTTCTCCAAAACATCACATACTGATAGGAGGTTGTTCTAGACACATCGTGTAACCAGGGTGCATGTGAAGGAGGAATTGTAGTCCTCCATTGAAGGAGGAGTCTTTTTGGCCTCCAATGTTGCTGAGTAGAGGACTGCCTTAAACTTCAGTGCTTGTGCATCTAGCAATGTTGGATTCCCTGAAATTCAAAAACAAAGGGAACATGATACCTCTAATCCCAAAATTCATACCATAGTTGCAATGATATCCCTCCACCAACTTTCCACCAAAGCACAACCCCACAAAATATGATAGAGAGTAGTGGGTTCTGTACCACATCTCCAACACTTATTTGAAGTGGAGAGGCCCATATTCAATAATTTGACTGGTGTCTATACCATCTACTCAATATCTTTTTTTGAATAAGTTGCGCTTTTGGATCAGGGGAAGCTCGATGAGCTTCAACCCAACTCTGAATCCAATTGACCACTTTCAGTGACTCCTGCATTTCATCTATCCAATTTAATAAATGAGATTCCCAATCTGGGGTAGAGCCTTTTTGTAGGAGTTTATATATCACATGTGTGTGTCCCTTAGACAATGAAAACCAGGTTTCTAAATGTTTGGATAATTCTGTTAGTACTAATTGGTTGTCCTTCAAGGCTCATGTTGCAAAAATATGTCTAAGTTGGAGATACCGACACAAATCATGGGCAGAAAAAACATAATTGTCTTGCAACTGGGAGAACTACCTAAGTAAACCACTGTCTGTATCAAACAAGTCTGCTACTAATGATATACTTTTTGAGGTCCAGGTAGCCCAATAGATCTTAGAGCCCCCATTTGAATTTTAGAGTTATTCCACAAGGGTTCATAAGGACCAAAATACTTATAATTCCAGCCAAGCAGTTGGACCACTATTTTCCAAACTTGTCTGGAAAATATTATAGGAGAAGTAAGCCAATCTGGTTCAGGGAAAGGCTCTCTTAAAAGCACAGCTGGTGGTACATCTCCCACAATGGCTTGTTCAATTTCTACCCACAAAATGGGGCCCAACTTGGATCTGGGTGGAGCCATTGCAAACTTTGCTTGAAACCAGGGTTTTAAATAATTGATTAGCAGTTTTTTTCTTGGGACTATACTAACTGTACAGAAAGTATTCATATAGATTTTCTAGAAGTGCTGTGTTTGTTAAACACGGTGAGGCAAGAGCTATGCATTTTCACAAAGATTTAGCACTTTTATGAGCAAAACGCGAATCAATTTTTAGAGTTAAATAAATCCCTGCTTGAAACCATTAGCAGCATTGTACGCCCAAGGCCAGGGCATATTCCAGCCACCCATTGTGGTAGGTGATGACAAAATTGTCCTGCTGAAATGGGGGATCTTACCCTTCCAAACAAAATAAAAAAAAACATCCTATCTATTTTGTTCCACGGCCCAGAAGAAACAGGCATTACTAAATTACTAAGACAATAAAAAAGTTTCGGAAATAATTTTAAAGGCAGCAAACTTACCAGAAAGAGGCAGATGAAGTTTGGCCCATCTGTTCATGTCTACAGTTAAACCTGCCAACAAATCTTGCATACTCTTATGTATGACACATGTCCTGCAGATTTGTACAAATCTGCATTCCTAAATATTGGATACCATTGGGGGCCCATTTTAATTTCTGTGGTTGCATGTGTGCTCAATTAGGATCTGCATTGTAGAGCGGTAGTATTTCGGTTTTAGACAAATTTACTCTCAATCCAGAGATTGCACCAAAGGAATCAAGAACTCCCCAGGTGGCAGGTAAAAATATTTCCAGAAACATAAAAAATGTGCACATGGACAAAGGTGGTGCTTAAGGAACTATACTATGGTAACGAAAACCAAGTTCAAGCACACTACTAAGCTCTTATAGAAGGACACTGTCCAGCGTCCTTCTATAAGGCTTGGTTGTGTGCTTGGAACTTTGGTTTTCGTCTACTAAAGATGTTTCCACTTTGGATAATGTCAGGAGTAAATCATCACCATAAAGTAGAGTGGAAAATTATTGCCCCCCCCCCTGCACAGGTATACCATGGATCTCCAGGTGTTTCCATAAAGCAGTATTAAGGGGTTCAATGGCAATCAGAAACAAAAGACGACTCAATGGACACCCCTGTCTTGTTCCATGAAACAGGAAGAGAGGTTCTGATAATACCCCATTTACCAACACTCTCACTTTGGGGGAGAAATATAAGCTCCTAACCCATTTTTGGAAAATTGGTCCCATACCTATCACTGAAAGTGCGTAAAATAAATATATCCACTCACTTGAATCAAACACCTTCTTGGCATCTATTGCAACTAAAGTTGCAAAATCTGGATCCCTGGTAGCAACTTGTATTAAATTCAACACCTCACGAATATTATTACTGCCATCCTTCCCCTCATAAAACCCACCTGCAATTTATGTATAACTAAAGTCAAAACCTTTTCCAGGTGGAGAGCCAAACTTTTGGCCAGAATCTTACAATCCAGATTAAGCAAGGAAATGGGCCTAAAATTCAAGCAAATAGTGGGGTCTATTTAGGTTTCGGCAGGACAGTAATATTTGTTTCTTGCATAGAAGGTGGCATAGTTCCAGACTCCTTATTTGCCTGGAAAAGTCTGAGTAACTAGGGGGCTAAAATGAGTTCAGATGCTTAATAAACATCAGTGCCTAGGCCATCTGGTCCTGGGGACTTGCCAGTAGCCAAAGAACAGATCTCTATTTGTATCTCTGACAAGGTTATATCCTCCTCCTCCTCCAAAGACTGAACAATCTCTAAAGGTAAAAGGAGCATGGTTATTTCGGCAAAGAAGGAATCATAATCTGCCCTGTTAGGGGATACAGAAGGGCAGTAAAGAGAGGAGTACTACTTCCAAAACTGAATAACCATTTGTGCCAGATCTTTGATAACATGGCTATCTCCTGATTTAAAAAATGGGATTTTTATCTCCATAGATTTTTATTTCAACCTATAAGCAAGCAATTTCCCCACCTTGCATCTGGACTCCCAGTAAGATTGTTGCATAACAAAGAGGGCTCTGGATGCTTGCTGATCATAAATAGTATTTAACTTGTATTTAAGGGTAATGACCTCTGATATTTGAAGCTCTTGAGTTGAGGGAGATTTGTATATGGCTTTTTCCAGCAATTTAATTTTATGGGTGAAGTCTACTACTGCCTCCTTCCTTCACTTATTTACCATCAGGGCATAAGAAATTTCTCAACCTCTGATAAAGGCTTTAAAGACCTCCCAGAATGTAAAAGTTGAAACTTCTGGAGAGACATTGGAGTCCAAATAAAACAGCATTTCCTCCTGCATCCATTGCTTGAATTTGTCAGAACACAGGAGTGCAGGATTGAAGCACCAGCAAGGAGAGTTAATTACACTAGGCTTGAGCACCCAAACCAGGCTTTCTGGGGCATGATCTGAAATAGTAATAGGGAGAATAATCACCTCCACCAAATCCCCCAAGATTACAGAGCTACATAGATAATAATCCAGGTGACTACAAGTTTGAAACCTGTGTGATCTAAATGTAAACCTACAGGTCTCTGGATGAAAAATTCTCCAACACTCTTGAAGGCCAAGTTCAGAACATAGCTGATTAATGACACATCTTGATCAGTGATGAGAGGGGGAACCCTTCTCCTGAGGTGTTCTGTTTAGAACAGAGTCTCGCACAAAATAAAAATCCCCATCTAGTATAATAACCATGGAATCACTAGCCCACTCTGAAATCTTCTGTGCTAACTGTGAATAAAAATCTGGTGTTTCAACATTAAGAGCAAATAAATTAACCAAAAGAACCCAAACACCATAAATCTGGCCTAATATAATAAGCCATCACCCCTCCTTGTCCGAAAAGAGTTTGCTCCACCTGAGAAGGGCACCCTCTTCTGAATAAGATTGAGACCACTTGTTTCTTAACGGTAAAGGAGCCAGAGCTGGTTTTCCCCAACCAGCCTTTTGACAATTTCCATGCCTCCCTTTTAAGGAGGTGAGTTTCTTGTAGGAAGGCAATATCACATTTGTAGAACTTTAGATACGAAAGGACTTTTTATCTTTTTATGGAGTGATTCATGCCTTGCACATTCCATCTTATCACCCTTAGATAAGCCAGCTTTAAAAGTAATTAACAGCCAGAATAAAAAACCTATGGAAGCTAGTGTATAATAATAATAATAATAGAATACGTACATATGTACATACTTACATATGTACATACGAAATTGCCACCAGATACAGGCCGTATGGTCTATCTAGTCTGCTTGCATAAGCATCACTTCAACCCATTAGACTGCAGCTGCCCCCATTACTTCCATCCCCAAATGCCCTCCCGGATGTACTTTCCCCTTGAACTTGTCCCACCCCCTCTTGAAACACCCCACAGTCTGCACTGATACGAGTTGCTCAGGCAGTGCATTCCACCCTGTTACCACTCTTTCAGTGAAGTAGTGCCTCCTTCTTTCCCTCCTGAATCTGCTCCCCCTTTAACTTCAGGGAGTGCCCTCTGGTATCTCTTCCATTCTGCAGAGTGAACCCACCCTGGAAGCCTACTTTGTTCATCCCCTTCAGGTACTTGAAGGTCTCGATCATGTCCCTTCTCTCTCTTCTATACTCCAGGGAATACATGTTGAGCTCTTTTAGTCTTTCCTTGTAAGTTCTGTCCTCCGACCCCTGGATCATCTTTGTTGATCTTCGCTGCACTGCCTCCAGTAGTTTTATATCCCTTTTCAAGTACGGGTGCCAGAACTGCATGCAGCACTCCAAATGTAGCCTCACCAGGGACCTGTACAGGCACAATATGACTTTGCTACATCTGGATGTAATCCCCCTTACTATGCACCCTAGCATTCTGTTAACCTTAGCCGATGCCTTCCTACACTGGGCCGAGTGATTTAATTCCCTGGTTACCAGCACCCTCAGAGCCTTCTCATTGGATGTGGACAGTTTAATACCATCCATCCAGTAGCTGTATCCTGGGTTTTTGGCTCCAAAATGCATCACCTTGCACTTCTTGGCATTGAACCCAAGCTGCCAGGTGTGTGACCACTCCACGAGTCTTGCCAAGTCCTCCTGCAGTAATTTTCCACCCACCTCCCCATCCACCTCAGCACAGATCTTGGTGTCATCGGCTAAGAAGCTGATCATATTCTTGATCCCAACCACTACGTCTGCAATGAAGATGTTAGAGGACTGATCCCAGTACTGATCCCTGTGGGACACCACTTGTCACTGCTCTGGGCTCCGATGCTTCTTCCCCCACAACTACCATCTGCTGCCTATCCCTCAGCCAGTTTACTACACATTGGGCTAGCTTCCACCCTATACCAAGACTCCTCAACTTACAGGACAACCATCCACGTGGCACTGAATCGAAGGCCTTGCTGAATTCCAGGTAAACTACATCTACAGCATGGCACTCATCCAGTGCCCTTGTGACCCAGTCAAAAAAATCAGCCAAGTTTGTCTGACAGGATCTGCCAGCGATGAACCCATGCTGTCTGTAATCTTGCAGATCATTATCCACAAGAAACTGCACTAGCCATTGTTTGATGATAGATTCCATCAGTTTCCTCACAACTGCAGTGAGGCTCACCATTCTGTAGTTCCCTGGTTCATCCTTGGGCCCACTTTTGTGGAGAGGTACCATGTGTGCCTCCCTCCAATCTCTGGGCACACATCCTGTATTTAGTGAGGTGTTGAACAGATCTGCCAGTGGCTGTGCCAGGACCTCTGCCAGCTCTCTCAGCACCCTGGGATGTACCCCGTCTGGCCCAGGTGCCTTGTCTACCCTCAGGGACCTAAGGCCCTCCAGCACCCTTTTTATTTTTTTTTGTGTTTGGGACTTAACCTTTTTTTTGGTCTCCTGTTCTCTGATCCCCTTGATTTATGCTGCACAGTCCACAACCCCATGAAAGGAAGATGTTGCCTTGGTACATAGAACTCTCATAAACCTACAACCATCCTAACAATCTTGAACAGAATGACTAACAAAGTATCAAACCCCTAAGTTCCATCTGTTATGCAAAAGTAAGAATTGGTGAACTATCCTATATTTATGATGAGCTACATACTGTACTTCAAAAATATGTTATCAAACATATCTAGGAAACCCAGTATACCCTTATAATAATAACCTGTGATAGCAGCCCCAAACCATACAGTAGTTGTTATAGAAAAAAGCTCTGCATCAAACTCTCTCATAACAATGTACAAGGGATCATAACTATGGGGAAATAATGAGGTTCCAAAAAACTCCAGTGATTGGAGAATGAATAGCTCGAGGAATGAGAAACATCAAGCTGGTGCTTGACAACAGCCCACACCATCCCCCTCCTCAGCAGGTATGTGTGGTAAGGTATGACCTCCCAACAGCAACACCAACACAGCGACCTACATACCTGCCAACAAAATCGACAGTTTGCAGACAGGTCGCTGTGTTGGTATGCCTGACACAGGGGCGCACTGTCTCCAAGTCCTGCACCTCCTCCTAAAATCAACTCCAACTGGAGTTGAGAATCTATAGTACAGGGGGTGTGGGGGGACTTGTCCTCACACATGGGAAGCTTGGGGGTGAAGCCCATGGATGAAAAAATGGACAGGGAGACAAATGGGATTTTTTGCGGTCGACATAAATCCTGTCGATGTGAGGCCGATCGACAAAAGTGTTATCGAACCAGCATCGTAGAGCTGTGTGGTAAAACATCCCTAGCCTGTAGTTAACAGAACTGGTAATCAGCCTGGGTGTGCCCCCCACCACTGTCTTTCACCAGGGCCTCCTGAAGGGTTCTATGTCATAAGAGCAAACTAAAAACAGTGCAAGGCATCTCAGCGAGTGCATGTAGCAGAAAACAGATGTGGTGACAGTGCACTACACTGAAACCCACATGAGTGATGGTCCCAACACTCTCTCCAGGGCCCAATATGTGCCATTCGTTTTTTATGTGGGGGGCTGTACCCCACACCCCTTCTTTATTATAATTCATTTCTGAGGGGGGAACCTGACACTGGGGTATAGAACACACCTCAGGAGGGGGCTATTTGGTGGTGGGGGACTCAAGACACCTGAACGGGGGGATGGGGGACCATGCAGCACAAATCCAGGGGATCAGGGAATGGGAGACCAAATAAAAGTTAAGTCTCAAACACAAAAAAATTTAAATTATCTACCCACTCCTAGCCAGCTCAGAACCCAGGACTTCTTCAACCACACACATGCACTACCTTCACAAGATGAAATGGCTAGCTTGGAACTGCCTGGCCAAACTACCTCCCACATCCTTATTTATGTCAGCTCCTGCCTACCATCTCTCTATCCTTCTATCGCGGTTATTGCTCCCTGACACTTGCTCTTCCAATGTTTGCTGCCCATCCACCCTCGCTTTCTTCACAGGTGCTCAAATTGATTTCGCTTAAATTGAGTCACTCAGTTTGACTCGGCCATATCACGGGATGACCTCCTGAAGATAAGGAGCAGAAGAGAACCAGTAGGTATATCCACGTGTAGCTACCCATAATAATATAGAGCCAATTCAGGGAAGATGTAGCTACATAATGAAAACCGCTTAACGCCTCCAGTGTCTCTGATTATAATACAGCAGGAAGGAGAAAGGGGAATAGAACAAAAGAAAGGAATCACCACCCTAAGTGCAGGAAAAATACCAGCAATAAAAAACAGCATAACACTAAATTCCCACTAGAAGGTGTACAATGAAGAAAGAGGCATCAAAATTCCCCTACTCTGCCGCACCACTCCCATTACTCCATAGATCAGCTGAGGTTTTGTATAGTTAATAACTCTGGAATGCAAGGCTATATGTAAAAAAAAATGCACCCCTGATAGTCCCGCAGTCCATTCATGAACCTTGAAGGTGTTCTCCCCTAGATGACACTTCATCCTTCATAGCAGGCGGGTCTGGACCCAAAGAAATTCTTCACAAACCCGGTCCCTTCCATCCCATAGAGCAGGCATTAATGATTTTGTGACAGTGAAGTCAGTCTGCATTGAGGCAATCAGTTCATCTTCTATGTAGTTGCCCCACTCCATCTCTAAAGCTTGCTCTTCTTCCAGGGCTGAATTTGGTGACAGTCAAGGGTTCTTAGGGTCAGGATCCTTTGACCATCCAGAAGGGCTTGAGGCTGAGGGTGACTGAGCGATCAATGATTCCGTTTTTGATGTAGGAGTGCCCTCTGCTGCAGGAAGCAAGGGTCACTGTACTCCATTACTTTTGCACCCTTCTCTATGCCATTTAGGTTTCAAGGACTGGATAGTGTCCCCCTTTGTGATTATTTGAGCACTAGACCCAAACTCCTGAGTAGATTGACTTCCCATTCTTTCTGCTAAGAGTGCAAGAAAACAGTCCATGCATTGGGGTTGCAGCATTGGTGCCAAAGGCTTAGTACATACGAGCATACAAATCTCCAGCAGAAACAGACCTCACAGTCTATAGAGTGTGCTTCACTGTGCAGCTAGCCCCTCAACTGGCAGCTGCCCCACCCTCTCCTCCCCACTTCATAATTACCCCCCCTCTGTCCCATCCCCTCTTAAAACATCCCACTATCCTACTGG
Source organism: Neoceratodus forsteri (assembly GCA_016271365.2). Classification (NCBI taxonomy): domain Eukaryota; kingdom Metazoa; phylum Chordata; order Ceratodontiformes; family Ceratodontidae; genus Neoceratodus; species Neoceratodus forsteri. Next base: position 39,425,821 of record JADMNL010000028.1, on the reverse strand, counting down.
ATACCACCTCCTCGGGCAGAGTATTCCACTTGTCTACCACCTGCTCTGTGAAAAAATGCCTCCTGATTTCCCTCCTAAATCTTCCCCCTCCAATCTCAGCTGATGCTCTCTCATGTCCCTCCCTCTTCTAACCTGGAAAATCCCATCTGTATTAGTCTTGTTTATTCCCTTTAAGTATTTAAAGGTTTCAATCATATCCTCCCTATCCCTCCTCTCCTCCAGGGTATACATGTTCAGCTCGCTCAGCCTGTCATCATAGGACCTTCCCTCCAATCTAATCATCTTAGTAGCCCTATCCTGTACCCGCTCCAACAATCGGACTTCCATCTTCAGGAATGGGTGCCAGTACTGCACAAAATACTTTAGCTGTGGCCTGACCAGTGACCTGTAAGGGGAAGTATCACCTCTCTATTTCTGGAGGAGATTCCTCTTGCTATACACCCCAGCATCTTGTTGGCTTTAGCTGCCACATTCCTGCACTGAGCTGAGTTGTTCATACTCCCCATTATAAGAACCCCTAGATCCTTTTCCTACTCTGTGCTTTCCAACTGTACCCCTCCCAGCTGATAGCTCCTCCCCTGGTTCCTAGCTCTGAAGAGCAGTAACTTGCACTTCTTGGCACTGCACCCCAACAGCCATATTTCCGACCACCCCTGTAGTTTGGTCAGGTTGTCCTGCAGCCCCTTCCACCCTTTGATGTCATCTACCACGGCTCCCATCTTTGTATCTTCTGTGAATAGACTGATCTTACTCTGGGTCCCATGTGAGATATCAGCTATGAATATCCCAAACAGCACCGGTCCCAGTACCAATCGTTGTGGTACCATGCTCGTCACGTCACTCAGTGATGAGAGTCCCCCCTCCACCACCCTCTGCTGCCTTCCCTTCAGCCAGTTGGTGATCCAGCTGACCATCTTTGTGCCCACCCCTATATATTGCAGCCCTCCCGCCCAGCCTTCCATGTGGCATGGAATCAAAGGGCTTGCAGAAATCCAAATACAGGACAGCTACTGCATGGCCCTTGTCCAGTTCACTGGTCACCCAGTCGTAGTACTCATTTAGGTTTGTCTAGCAGGATTTACCTGAGACAAACCAAGCTGTTGACCATCCTGGAATCCATTGTCCTCCAAAAAGGTCACCAACCTCTCTTTTATGATTGTCTCCATGAGCTTTCCCACAATTGATGTGAGGCTCACTGGCCTGTAGTTGCCTGGTTCATCCTTTGGGCCACTTTGCGAATGGGCACCACATGGTCCATCCTCCAGTCTTGCGGTATGCATCCTGTGTCCAGGGAGGTGTTGAACAGGTCAGCCAGTGGTCCTACCAGGATCTTTGCTAGTTCCTTAAGTACCCTAGTGTGAACATCGTCTGGTCCTGGTGCCTTGTCCACCTCGGTGCACTTAATCCTTCCAGAAACCCGTCCTCTGTAATCTCTGTATTAATCACCCCACTGCCCACCCCACCCCTCCGATAAGTTATCTGCCCCCCTTCTCCTTCAAGAACACAGAGCAGAAGTATTCATTTAGTGCCTCTGCCTGGTCCTCCCCCTTCTCCACCCCCCATCCTTCTTAATCTTCACAATCTGGTCCTTGCTTTTCCTTCTGTCTCTGATGTATCTGAAGAAGTCCTTTTCTCCATCCTTAATACCCTGTGCCAGTCTTAGCTCTCTAGAAGCCTTGGCCACTCTTACTAGCCTGGTCACCTCCCTGGACTTCTTTGTATATTTGTCATTGTTGTCTCTCCCCTCCTGAATTCTTGAGTCGCTTGAATGCTTTTCTCTTGGCCCTCACCCTAGTCAACTAGCAGAGCTTCTTTGCCCTTCCCTTCTTACTTCGTGTCCTAGTTCTGCTGGGAGAATTGCAACAGGGGTAAAAGAGGGAAATAATGTGCAGGAGGAAGAAGAGGAGCTGGAAATGAGAGAGGAAGATGAATGGAAGCAAGCAGGGAGTAAGAGGGGTGGAATCTTGGTGCTGTGGGACTCAATACTAAGAGGAGTTAGGTGGGGTAGCAAGGGGGAGAGGCATAGTTGTATTTGGGTGGAGGCCATGCCAGGAATGACAGCGGAAAGGGTGGGACAGTCTGTTCTGAAATATGCTAGAAGGGGTAGGGACAAGCCTCATTTAATTATACATCTTGGGACAAACGACCTGGCTGACAAGACAGTAGATACAGTCCAGATGAGGTTTAAGGAACTAGCACAATTATGTGAGGGGGCAGAAAGATCAGTAACTTTTTCAGAGATACTTCCGGTGCCAAAGGCAAGCACAACAAGAAAGCTGAGAATAGAGGAATTTAATGGATGGCTAAGAACCTGGTGTTGTGCTAAAGGGATGGACTATTGGGGGGTGGGGAGGGACCTGGGAGGACAGTAGTCTCTATGCCAGGACAGACTACACTTGAGTGAGGAGAGAAAGAAAGTGTTGAAACAGAGGATGGAGGAGTACATAGAGAAAGTTGGGAATTTAAACTAGGAGTGGGGGGTGGCAGTTGGGGAAGAGATATGCAGAGACCACAGGTTGGGAAACCATATGAGCTTACCCCCCATAACAGTGACAAAGAACAAATGACAAGTACTGTTGGTGATGCTAGGAAAGGAGGGCAGGATGGGAGGGGGGAAAAAGGGTGGAAGGTGGTTACTCTTAATGCTAGGAGCCTTGGGAGGAAAACTGCAGAGTTACAGGTTCTCATGGCAGAGGGAGAGGTGGACATTGCAGCCATCAAGGAAACATGGGCCACCCAATACAATGACTGGGACCTGTCTGTACCAAGGAACAGGTTATTTCATAGGGACAGGGTGATTGGGAAAGGAGGGGGGGTGGCACTATATGTGAAGGAAGGACTGAAGTGTGTAAGGGAGGAAGGGGAGGAGGGTAGTATGGAGTCAGTTTGGATGCAAATCCAGGATTCCAAGAATAGGATTCTTAGAATGGGAGTGGTGTACAGGCCACCATCTCAGACAGAGGAGTTAGACAGGGAACTAGTGGGACAGATCAGGAGGACCTGCGAGAAGGATAGTGTGGTGATTGGGGGGGGACTTCAACATGCCAAGAGTGGACTGGAGCACCCCAACAACCAGGAACAGAAGGGAGCAGGTACTGCTGGATGCCTTCCAGGACAGCTTCCTGCTGCAAATGGTCAGTGAACCAACCAGGTTAGGGAATACCCTTGACCTTGTGCTGGCAAATGGGGACTTTGTGAGAGAACTTACAGTGGAGGAACTGCTGTCAGGGAGTGACCACCACTCAGTATGGCTCACATTGGAGATGGGCAAGGAAGGAGTGGAATCTGGCACAATAGTGCTGGACTTCAGGAGGGCTGACTTTTGGAGGATGGGGGAAGTGATAAAAGGGTACCTGGCCAGAATTCAGTCTAGTATGGACACTAACCAGAGGTAGGAGCTCATAAAGCTGGGGATAGTGGAGGCAACAAAAACCTGCTGCAAAGCCCAGAGCAAGAAGGCTAGGGCTAAGAAACCTATCTGGTTGAGCAAGGAGGTCATGGAAAAGGTAAGGAGGAAAAGATCTGCTTTTAGGAAGTACAAGAAAACAGGAAGGGGGGAGGACAGGGAGGAGTACTTGACAGAATCGAAGGAGGTGACAAGGGCAGTAAGGGGAGCCAAAGCATCTACGGAACTCAGGCTGGCACAAGGCATTAAGAAGGGGGAGAAGGACTTCTTTAAGTACATCAGGGAGAAAAGGAGCTGTAAGGACCACATAGTAAGGATTAGGAAGGAGGGGTTGGGTGGAAGCAGAGTGCGATGGGCAGAAGCACTAAATGAGTACTTCTGCTCAGTATTTACTAAAAGAAGAGGGGGTGACACCCAAGGTGGTAGAAATGGCAGAAGCAGGGGAAGTGGTGACAGATGGTGAAATCATGGAGAGCAGAGTTCGAGAGGGTTTGAAGGCACTGAGGGTGGACAAGGCGCCAGGCCCAGATGGCATCCACCCCAGGGTACTGAAGGAGCTGGCAGAGGTCCTTGCAGGATCTTTGGCAGACCTATGTAATGCCTCACTACATTCAGGGTGTGTACCTCAGGACTGAAGGATGGCTCATGTGGTGCCCTTCCACAAGAGTGGCCCCAAGGATGAACCGGGAAACTACAGACCAGTGAGCCTCACATCCATCGTGGGTAAGCTAATGGAGACTATCCTGAAGGAGAGGCTGGTGGCCATCCTAGAGGCCAAAGGACTACAGGACAGCAGACAGCATGGCTTCATACATGGCAGATCCTGCCAAACCAACCTGATCGAGTTCTATGACTGGGTAACTAGGCAACTGGACAGGGGCCATGCAGTGGATGTCCTGTATCTGGACTTCAGTAAGGCATTCGACTCAGTGCTACATGGAAGGCTGGGAAGGAAGTTAGAAGGCACAGGGGCGGGTGCAAAGCTGGTGAGATGGGTAGGAAACTGGCTGCAGGGAAGGCAACAGAGGGTGGTGGTGGGTGGGGAGCTCTCACACCCAAGGGCAGTGACGAGCGGTGTTCCACAGGGCTTGGTGTTGGGACCAGTGTTGTTTGGGATATTCATTGCAGACATATCATGGGACATCAAGAGCAAGATCAGTTTGTTTGCTGATGATACCAAGGTAGGCACGGTGGTGGATGACCTATGGGGGATGGCAGGGGTTGCAGGATGATCTGGCAAAGCTTGAAACCTGGTCAGACACCTGGCAACTGGGCTTTAATGCCAAAAAGTGCAAAGTGCTGCATTTTGGGATGAAGAACCCAAGGAGGAGTTACCAGCTAGAGGGAGTGCAGCTAGCCTAGACAGAGGAGGAGAAAGATCTGGGTGTGCTCATTACAGGGTCATTGAACAACTCGGCACAATGTAGGAAGGCAGCTGCAAAGGCCAACAAAATACTGGGTTATATTGCAAGGGGTATATCCTCGAGGAGGGAAGAAGTGATTCTGCCACTGTATAGGCCATTAGTTAGACCACACCTGGAGTACTGCGTGCAGTACTGGGGTCCGTGTCTGAAGAGGGACATTAAGTTACTGGAGGGGGTGCAGCGCAGAGTGACAAAGATGATCAAGGGGCTGGGGGACTTATCATACGAGAGGAGGTTGAAGGAGTTGAACATGTACTCGCTGGAGGAGAGGAGAGACAGGGGTGACATGATTGAAACCTTTAAATACATGAAAGGGAATAAACAAGATAGGTACAGAGGGGCTGTTCAAAGTAAGGGAGGGGAGGGCCACCAGGGGCCATGATATGAGACTGGATCGAGGAAAGTTCTGGAGGGAGATGAGGAGGCACTTTTTTACAGAGAGGGTGGTGGCTGGGTGGAATGCGTTACCTGCTGAAGTGGTATGCAGTAGAACAGTGGACTGCTTCAAACGAGGATGGGACAGGACAGGGAGGGTTAATGAAGGGAAGGGTGGGAGGGAGGGGCAGCTGCAGAATAAGGGGTGCTAGCTGCACATTCGGGCAGACTTGATAGACCTCTAGGCCTTTATCTGCTGGCAAATTTCGTATGTTCATAGTACATTTTATTTTTATTTTAGTCTTTGGTAACCAGGTAAGGCCCACTAGGCACAAGTGCCTGTTTTCAGGGGTGATCTGGGACCACTGGGTGGTTAAGTGACTTGCTTAGAGTCACACAGTATGCAAGTGGAGGTTGTGAGAATCAAACCCAGGTCAGGTCTGCTGGATATACCAAGCTAGTTCACAGCTCGTTACTCTAACCTGTAAGCTATACTGCCAGTATATGACTCAGTAGCCTCCACCTACCCTTTTTTTTAATAATATCCCAATTCTGACTCACATCCATGTGTGGTTGAATTCTTGCCAGATGCCTTCCCACAATTTCCCCATCCTTTTAAAGTCTGCCCCCTTAAATTTAATCACTTTGGATCCCATCACTCCTGCTTTCCTCCACATATTGAGCATGAACCACAATGAGTGGTGGTCACTGCCGACCGGAGGGTCCTCTACCTTCAGATCCTTTGCAGCCTCCCCATTTGATAGTACCAGGTCTAGAATCTTTTCCAACCTAGTTGGCTCATGGACCAACTGCACCAGGAAGCTGTCCTGAAATGCCTCTAATATGACCTGCCCCTTTGCACTCGTGGTGGTTGGGGTGCTCCAATCCACCCCAGGTAGGTTGAAGTCCCCACCACCACTGAGTTCTCCTTTTCCTACAAACCCTTCTAATTTGCTCAGCTAACTCTCTGTCCGGGTCATCCACTTTGACTGGTGGCCTGTACACTAGTCCCATCCTCAGTATCCTACTTTTCGAATCCTGAAACAGCAGCCATAGGGTCTCTGTTCTGCCCTCCTCCCCCTCCTTCCTTGTACACCTTATCCCCTCTTGTACATTTTATTTATTTAGTTTTTATTGACTGGGAAGGAGGACTAGATCATTTTTTGCCTGTTTTCATAAATTGCTACTCCCCCCCCCCCTTTCCACTTGGCCCTATCTTTCCTGTATATCCTATACCCTTGGATCATCATATACCATTTCTGGTACTGGGTGGCCCACGTTTCCATCATGGCCGCAATGTCCACCCTCCCTACTGACAAGAGAGCCAGTAACTCAACAGATTTGTTACCTAGGCTTCTTGTGTCCATTAAAACCACCTTTTAACCTGTTCCTCTCCCTACCTCTCCCTGATTTTGTCCCCTCCTAATCCCAACTCATGCCACTCCCTGATTCCCTGCCCGAAAGCTTGGTGGGTGAGCTTATTTAGCTCCCCTCTCTGGGATCTCTGCCTACCAGCTGTCCACTTGCCACCCCCCCACAGAGTTTACATCCATCTTTGTTGCTATGTACCTCTCAATCCCCTGTTTTAATACCCCCTTCCCCTTCCCGCTCAGGTGTAGCCTGTGGTCTGTATATAGATCATTATTATCCCAGTTTCTGCCCCAATCCCCCACAAACCCATACCCCTTAGCTTGACACCATTTCCCCAGCCAAGTGTTGAACTCCTCAATTATTCCTTTCCTCATTGTGCTTGAGCCGGGTACTGGGAGCACCTCTGAGAAGGCCACCGATTCCCCCATTACCCTACACAGCCTACTCAGTTCCTCAGACCTTTCCCTCACTACCTCCACTGTTTCCCCCAACAGGTCATTTGTACCCATGTGCACCATGAGATATGGTTTCTTCCTACCCCTCCTTGCGCACTTACGAATTGACTGCCCCGCCCTGCCTGCCATTAGCCCAGGTATGGACTTCACCCATATGTGACTATGTCTTTCCCCTTTACTGCCCCATCTGATCCCTTTTAGAGTGGAATCCCCAATACTAGTACACCCCCATCCTCCTTCTTCATCCCCACCCCCACCCTCTTACCTAGGTCCCTATTTCTAGACTATGCCACCTTTTTAACGCTACCCTTCTCCTCTACGACTCCCCGCCACCCTGTCCTAATCTGTCCCCTCCCCTCACTGCTCTCCCACTATCATCCCCATCCCTCTCATCCACCCATGGCTACTCCCTTTTTCTTTGCCCCACTTGTGCTTCCTACCATCATTGCTCCTCTCCCCCGTACCTCTGCTCCCTTCATCTGCCCTTGCAGCTATGCCTCCCTTTACCTCTGCCACACTCCTCTGATGGACTGCTGCCTCTTGTGCACTCCCCTCCCTTCCCCCCTCTCCTGCCCCTCCTGATGATCCCGCATCCCCTCTCCCTCACCCAGTGTTGCCAGCACCACAAATCTATTACCTGCCCCTTTGCATTGCTGTGCATTGCTTCCTTCCTCCTGACTTGAGCCTTCACTCCAGTGCTAGGCCCATTGTTCACTTTTCTCCCACACCCCTCCCCAACACCTCCCTCAAACTGCAGTTCCTCCCATGCTGCATCCTACTGTTACTCTCTGAAATAAGCCCTCCTGCATCAGATTCCCCCCTCCCTCCCTCCATCTGCTCCAACAATCTACCAAGTCTCAGCACTTCTACCTTCAGACTCCTCAGCCTGTGACAGATTGGACCCCAGCTTCCACAATATATTCATCCAGACTGCCATCCACAACCATTGCAGCCCACTATTCTACCCATGTTGGCCCCCCTAGCATTCTGCTGACCCTGTACTACCCACAGCTGCTCTGCCCCTCCCACCCCATCAGCACCCCTCCACCCCTAACACTTTCCATTTGCCTACATCACTGTCTCTGTAACCCTACAGTTATCTACATAAAAGTTAACACTACCCTTAAGCTCCTCTATTTCCTTAGACATTCAAGTGTACCCTTCCACTTCTTCAGTGGCCCCCTTCTGTTTTATAGTTTCCTTACTGTAGTGATACAATCCAAGAACCCCCCTTCATAATTGCCCCTTGCCGCCCTCCAATCCTCCCCCCAGAGTTTCCACCAGGTGGCCAGCAGACAGTACAAGCCCTTTCAGTTTCCTTGCCCCGCTCCCTATTGGTTCAGCTTTACTAGGAGGAGCCCATTAAGGCCATTTAATAAGAAGATCATGTGGGGCAGGTGGTTGGGAGGGAAAATACAAGCAATTACAGACTCTCAGAGACTGCTGTCCTAGCGGCTGGGCTTGAATTTGTAGCCCAGCCTCAATTTTGAAAAGTTCCACCCTGTGTCTCCTGTGCTTCCTATTGGCTCCCACCTGGAGCCACACGATTGGCCTGCCCCCCTTTGGCCGGGCCGAAAGGCCCTGTTGTCTCTTCCTGATGCCAATGCCTTCTGGCCGACGATCTGGCCTTCAGCTGCTCCTCTTCCACAGCCGATGCACCAATATGGCCCTCAACTTCCCTCTTCCACCTCTGATTCAGCACCAAGATTAACACTGGGCCCTTCCTCTGGCAACTGATGCGGCAAGTAGCACTATTACAATTACAGCTCCTCAGAGACTTAGAACTGTTCTTGGCATTCAAGGGTACAGTCTGGGGGGATGTCTGATACCAATTTTATATTGCTCAGCATCCTTTGGGCTTTCAAAAGTACGTCCTCCCATAATACAGTTAACTCAGATGGATAGAGCATTGCGTAGTGCTCCGTGTTTTGTGCCACGTCTTTGCTTATGGGAGCAAACGCCTTTCTCCATACCGCCACCTCCTTAGAGAAATCATAAAAAATATATAGTGTGCAACCTTTCCATTTTAACAATCCCTTTTCATGGGCCAGATGCAAGATCTGCTCCTTCACAGAGAATCATAAAAAGAAAGCTATGATGGGATGGAGGGGGCAGCCCTCTTCCTGGTTTCTGCCCCAGAGATCTATGAGCCCGCTCTACTTTTACAGGAGTGTCCCAGTGATATTCAAGGAGTTGCAGCAACAAATGCTGTAGAAAAGGGCACATATTGGGCCCTTCCAATCCCTCTGGTATTCCGACAGTGCACAGGTAATTGCACCAATTTCTATTTTCAAGGTCCTCTAGCTTTGCCTCTAGGGTTTGGATCAGCCTTTTGAGCGGGGTGATCCTGTCTGCATGCCCAGCTGTATCAGACTCCACCTTAAACGCGAAAAGCTCTGTATCCACAGTTCGTTGCTCAGCCACCTCCACTCTCTCATCCAGTCGAGCCATTGATTCCTTAATGCAGGGAATGTCCTAGACCAATGCTTGTAACATGGTCCTGATGTCTGAAAGACTGGCCAAGCCAACAGTAATGTCGCTCTCTGAAGCTGCCATCATGAACCTTATTTGGGTCCATGCTCCCCATGATGCAATGGGTCTTAGGTGAGTTTCAACCAGATCCTGGACTTTAAATTTAGTTGTTTAGGTAGCAATATATATTCTGTTTTACCAATATCACTTGAACGTATGAAATGAAGGTTATTCAGTGTAAGAAAAGTGACAGATTTTACAGCGGCACCATGGAGCTAAGCTCTCAAGCTGCCATTTGGTCCGTGGTCACACACAAGCCCACAGTAGTTATCTATTTGAATTTGTGTTTAAAGTTGAATCTTTCTTTACATGACATTATGCAATAGGCTCTTGTTGTGGTTTTACTCCTCATACTCCATTACTAAAGCTTGTCATAAAATTTTATAAGAAAAATCTAGACTTTAAGCCAAGTAAATTAACACTAGGTAAAGTGTTAAGAAAAAAAAGGCACTGTTCAGAATGTTTCTTTTTATTAGTTTATTAATGTGTGGGTATAATAATCCCAATCAGGGCCCCTCCTGAACCAAACGAGATGATCATTTTAAACATAACTACGGCTTTTCATTTGTGCACCATATGTCTGCAGTATTTTAGGTAAATGGGATGTGACTTTGCATCCATTTAAGGACCTAATGTAATAATATTTATGGAGACATAGTTAAATAGCAGAATAAATTCACAGGTTCATGGACATGCGCTGGCAGAAAAGGACCTTCTTGACCCATCGAGTCTGCCTTTTCCCTACCTTTACATGCCCCCCCCTTCCGCTTAGAGTCCCCCCTCCATACCCTAGACAGTCCCTTGTGGTTGCCTTAAGCTCTCTTGAATCCCTCCAGCATTCCTGCCTCTACCACCTCACTGGCAGACTGTTCCAGCAGTCCACCACCCTCTCAGTAAGGTAATGTCCACTTACATTCCACTTAAATGTTCCCCATCCACCCTCAGTCCATGCCCTCTAGTTTTTGTGCCTACCTTCCCTGTGAATAACATCCCCCCCCCCACTTTATTGATCCCCTTCACATACTTGAATGTTTCTATCATATACCCCCTCTCCCTTCTGGTTTCCAGTGGGTACAGATCCAACACCCTCAACCTCTCTTCGTACAGCTTCTCACTTAGCCCATGCACCATCTTTGCGGCCCTTCTCTGTACTCTTCCTGTGGCATCTATGTGTTTTTGTAGGTGAGGTCTCCAGAACTGAACCCCATACTCTAGGTGGGGCCTCACCATGGAATTGTAGAGTGGCATCAGCACCTCCCGTCTTCTACTGGTTATCTCTCTCCCTATGCATGCCAGAATTTATGCTCTCTTTGCCTACTGCTTTGCTTCATTGGGTCCCTACCTTAAGATTATCTGCAAGGCCACTGTTTTTCGGTTTTTACCGGAAAATCCGGTAAAATTCCCGGAATTAGGGCTGCCTGAAAACTGGTAAAAATGAAGATTTCATGGAATCTGGCATTTTCTATCAGATCAGTAAATCTATAAAAACGTGTGTTTTTCTTTTAACTCCTTACTGTACTATTTTCAGTTTGCTTTATTTAATGCTCTGTATATTGAGCCTTCTTTAATTCTGATTATTTATGCACATACTAAAAAAATGATAACAGAATCCCGGTAAAATCCGGAAATTGGAGCAAGAATCACCAGTGAAATTCCGGAATCTTAAGTCTTGAAAACGGAATTTAATTGTTTTAATCACCGTAAGTCAGTGGCCTTGAATCTGTGATTATGATACCCAGGACCTTTTCCTGCTCAGGTGACTATATTACCCCCCCCAGTATGTATTTTGCCCACAGGTTATTTCTCCCTATGTGCATCACTGTGCATTTCCTTGCATTTAATTTTAGCTGCCATGTTTCTTCTGACCACCCCTGCAGTTACCTGAGATACTCCCTCATAACCCTCACTCCCTCTGGGGTATCCACCCTGTTGCAGATTTTCATATCATCTGCAAAAAGGCAGACCTTTTCCTTTAATTCATCCGCAATATTACTGACGTAGATATTGAACAAGATGGGCCCCAACATCAAGCCCTGGGGGACCCCGCTCATCACCCTCATCTATCCAGAGTGCACCCCATTTACTACCACCCTCTGGCTTCTACCCATCAGCCAGTTCTTCACCCACCTTGTTGTGTTTAGTATATATACATATACGTCAGTGGCTCAGCAGGTAGCACACTCCCTTCTGAGACCAGGAGATCAGAAGGTTGTGGGTTCTATCCCCACACCAGGCACTTGGGCTAAATCCCAATATTGATACTGTAGTCCAGCATGAGGGGGTGCTGCACTCCTGAGGTGCCATCTTTTGGATGAGACATTAAACCGAGGTCCCATCTGTATGTCCTGGTGGTAGTTCAGGTGGGTGTTAAAGATCCCATGGCACTTCTCGAAAAGATTAGGGGAATTATTTTTGAAATAATATTAAAAACGACACTTACATCAAGAGAAATAAGTAAAACAAAAATTTAAATACCAAATCCAATAGATGCAAAGAAAACCACAGATAAAATGAAAATAATTTGGGAGAAGTACATGTTACTTCACATGTTATAAGGGAGATCTTAAGGAAGCAATACGTTGTTGAGGTAGTAGAAACAAAAAATAAACAAAAAATAAATAATAAGTAAGTATAATTTCATACATGTAAACCTCCAGAAATGAGGAAAAACCAAAAATCACAGAAAGTTAATGTTTATTATTCAGATTACAGTTGTCTCAGAGCATAGAATGTCCTAAATGACGAACTCATTATTTATATTTGATGAAATGTGAAAATCCTTTCCACTATCTGTTAACCTTGTCAGAAGGGGATGCAGAAATATCAGCATTATATACAGAAAGTAATGCATTTTTGCATAATATGCTAAAAGTTTCAAAGGGCATCAACCGCTGTTGTAAGACCCATTGGCAATGAGCTTGCCACAGATAATACTTTAGACAACAGAAAAACACTACTATAGTCTCTTTATGAAAGAAGCCAAGTAATAATGAATAGTTACCCAAAACAGCAATATCATAGGTTAGCACAGTTAACCCAGGTAATTTCCACATGGTCACCAAATATTGCCATAAAGATACCACATGGGAGCAGTTAAGTAAGAATTGCTCCATTTTCTCCTCTTGTACCCAACAGGTACTACAGGGGAAGTATCTTTCTTCTTGCACTTTATGTTAATTATTAGCTTTAACATTTAATCTTCCATAAGAGGAGAGCCACAGAAGTTCCCACATGTGAAGGGGTATGCATAGCTTATTGAGTTGTACTAAAACATTTTTACGAACATACAAACATACAAATGTGCCAGCAGAAACATACCACCCAGTCTATCTAAGTCTGCTCGAGTGTGCAGCCAACACCCGTAGTTTGCAGCTGTCCAACCCCCCTTCCCTTTGTCATTCCACTGCCACCTCACGCCTCCCACCTCCCCCACCCTCACTCTCCACTCTTTTATTTTGGGAGGGAGTACAATTTTTTTTTTAATTCTGGTTCAGTTGGTTGAATTTTCAGCATTACTGAATTGTAGAAAATAGGGCCAGGCAGTTATGTTATTTGGATTTTTGAAAGACCCTAATTAAAACGTTTTTCCACCACAGATTTAAAGTACTCTGGGTGCCTAGATGTGGTGATACTTTAGGGGGTGTGGTCTCCCAAACACAGAAAAACAGTGACCCAAATTTCTTTGAATCCATTTCTGAGTTAAAGTAAAGGAAGGATTCAGACCCAACCATACAGTTTGAGAAATACACAATGTATGGAAGAACATAATAGTGTTCACCATACCGAGCCCTCCATTTTTCTTAGGAAGATATGTAAAGCACTGCTTAATGGGGTTTAAACAGCTCCCCAACAACATCTGGAAAAAACAGCTGTACAACCTTGTTTCTAAGTGTAACCCTTACTCTCGGGGTTCCATACGTTCGGGAGAAAACATTCGCTCAGCATCAGGGCTAGGTTTGCACTTCGGGTCAGGGGCACCCAAGTAATTCTGGACACAGGGAGCAATAACGGAAAATGTCCAAACCAAGAGTGGGATTCTAAAGTGTGGCTTTTATTCACTTCAACACAAGAATACAAAGCAAGATGGATCCCCATGAGGCTACACTCACTGGATATGCAGATCTATAGAGGTCAGAACACATCTTCTTCATCACACAACAACCCTCAGGTTCTGAACACATCTGGTCTCATACGCCCAAACTGGTACTCTCACTCTTGAAATCCCTGGCATGGCATCTCAGCCAGCACTGGTACACTTTTCCATATGTCATGGATTTTTGGTGGTGGCTCTCTAATCCACCTTCAAGCACTTCCTAGATCTAAAGGGAAAATGTCATCCTGAATCCCACATTTGGATACTTTCTGCAGACACTGGCCAAGTGCCTGGGAGAAAACTATAGATGCCCAAAGTGAATCTGTGGAGGTAAACCTGGTCACTCTAGATGGGGGGGGTCTCCCCATCTCTTGTTCCCAAATCCATATCCGGCCATTCATTTGGAATCAACACCTTTCTTTGAACTCTCTGGTTGTAGATGCTATCTCAGAATGTATATCACATTTAGCATTCTACTCTCTATGCAACTGGTGTCTTGACTTGCAATGTACTGTAAGTGGCTATGTCCATCCCTGTAGATGCCACTGGTTAGATGCATTTCAAGCCATACAAATATCTTAAAAACACTGTACTTGGCTAGTCCTTTCCTGACAGCACAGTAGGCAGATACTTTTACACAAATGTCTTGGTGAAAACATGGGCTCTATGTCATAGCAGACTCACCATGGTTCGCAGGTGCCCCAGGGCTTATCTCAGAGGAAACACAAACTTCACTGGGAACTCAGAACAAACTCTTATCAGGCAGCTTTTCCCATTCCCAGCAGGACCAGGGAATTGCCCCTAAAATGCTGGCATCTTCCTCCCATCCCTCCAAGGATGGGGCACTGGAACAACTCAGGGAGCGGTCTCTACCACTTCTACTGGTATCTTCAACGTTCTTCTCTAGGGTGAGAACACACTACCCTGTTTCTGAAGTAGCTCTATGACAGGGCTAGGCTCTGAGGGGCTGCCAACTGCAGCACACCTCCTACTTCTACTGCAGACTGCCCAACTAACTTTGAAAATCCCAACATTCTAACCTAACTCCCTGCAGCCAACATTCCACTGTGGCTTATGCTGCTGCGAGAATTCTATAGTGATATCATCCCTCCAGCTCAGCTGAGACTGAGGACAGAGTGAGACAGTGTGAAACCCATTTAACTGGTGTCTCATAAGCTGCCTTGCCCTGCCTGCCACTAGAGCTAAGAAGGATTCTAGTAACCCCGGGTGACAAGGGGCTACACCCACCCTTGGCTAGGAAAATGACTGTCCGCAGTCACTGCTTACCCGGCCCAGGCCATCCTACCCTCTGTGCTACCTACAGAGAGGGATGATCAGGCCCTCTCCTACCATGTTCTAGGCACAGGCAAGCAACATTAAGGTCCCAGAGGCCATCGGCTGATGCATCAGCCTCTACTCTATGATCTTACTATGGTTACCTAGTAGCTCTGGTAGAATTGTTCAGAGCATAGCCCTCAACAGATCAGTACTGCTGCCCCTCCAGTTGGTCAGGACCACAGCCTGTCTATCCCCCCTAGTCCTCTAGGGAAAACCTATCTGTCCAAAACCCCAGATTTACCCAAAAACGCAGGGGAACCACCCCCCATCCCTGGACACCTACAACCAAAACTCAAGATAATTAACACTACTCTCTAAGCATTTCTCCACGCTCCCCCACAGCCATACCTGTGGAAGGAAAAGTTAAACACAGTTTACAACAACATCCACTTTAAACACTACTACTTTAAAGCACATGAGGGACACCAATGAGTCCCTCCTCCTCTTCTTGTCTTCTCTTCATGTCTTTTTTTCTTGTCTTCTTCAGGATCACTTGCAAGAGAAAAGACAAAACAACCCCTAATCTGCAAACACAGTACTATCTAACCCCTACCATAAAAACACTGGAGAATCCCAAAAACTTTTTTTAAGAAAAGTAGAAAAACAGTAGAAACAGTAGAAAAACAACAACATTATTTACAATACATATTTTTGGGGATGGAGTGCCCTAAAAGTCCCGTCTAGTGACCACAGTGCCCGAAGGCAAGTCCAAGAAAGAGTCTCTCCTGGGCCGGAGCATGGTAAAGTACAGTTCTGGTAGGACTGTAATCCCGAAGGATAGAGTCTTTGAGAACAGTTCAAACAGTCTGAAGTCTGCTAGGTGTAGGGAGTGTACTGCAATGTCATTAAAATAAAAAAGTCTGGACTTACCAGTACCTTGAAGAATGAAATCAATACGACACCTGGATTTCCAGCTGAAGGCTCTCCCTGGCAGCATTCTTCAGATACAGCAGGATGGACATCTTCCGTAAAACGACAGGATGGCACATCTGGAAACTGCTGGGTTGATATCATCTAGGAAATGGAACCTTGAAACAGGACAGGAAACAACTAGTCTGAAGTCATCCAAAATCCCAGGTGATGAATCAGGATACAGCTGAGCTGGTGTCCTCTCTGGATATGAAGTCATCTGGGAGGCCAGGCGATGGAATCTGGAAAGCCAGTATACTGCAAGGCTGACAAATCTGGGGTACCTAGTTCCTGGAATGCCATTATGGAGGAACAACATATGTACAGCAATGGCTGGATGGCAGCACTGGCTACCTCTGCTCTGCTTTCCCCTTGGTAGGCATGGGCACATTCACAGGAAATAGTCTGCACTTTTGCACAATTGTCTTGGTGAAAACATGGGCTCTATGCCACAGCAGACTCACCATGGTTCGTAGGTGCCCCAGGGCTTACCTCAGAGGAAACACAAACTTCTCTGGTAACTCAGAACAAACTCTTACCAGGCAGCTTTTCTCATTCACAGCAGGGCCAGGAGATTGCCCCAGAAATGCTGGTATCTTCTCCCCCATCTCCACTGAAACAACTCGGGAGCAGTCTCTACCACTTCTACTGGTATCTTCAGTGTTCTTCTCTAGGGTGAGAACACACTACCCTGTTTCTGAAGTAGCTCTATGACAGAGCTAGGCTCTAAGGAGCTGCCAACTGCAGAACACCTCCTACTTCTACTGCAGACTGCCCAAGACTAGCTTTGAAAATCCCAACATTCTAACCTAACTCCCTGCAGCCAACATTCCTCTGTGGCTTATGCTGCTGTGAGAATTCTATAGTGATATCATCCCTCCAGCTCAGCTGAGACTGAGGACAGAGTGAGACAGTGTGAAACCCATTTAACTGGTGTCTCACAAGCTGCCTTTCCTTGCCTGCCACTGGATCTAAGTGGGATTCTAGTAACCCAAAGTGACAAGGGGGTTACACCAGAAAACAGGAAGGAGGAAAATCATAGCCACATACAGTGCCAGGACCCAGGTTGAAATGCAGTTCTGCAGCATTTTGTAACGCTCTGCAGAATGCTGCAGAAGACCTACTGAATAAAGCAATGTAATTGCAATGGTAAATAGACCCCCTTCTCATTCAGGAAAATGTGACACTGTCTGGATGAGGTGAATGACAGTTTTCTGCATGACAAGGGGGACTAATTGCCATTGAAATTACATTGCTTTATTCAGTAGGTCTGCTGTAGCATACTGCAGAGTCAGGGCTGGTCTTTGCTAGGTGCAAACTGTGCCCCTGCACCTTGGGGCCCACACTTTTCTTCTTGAGAAAGCAAAAATAATTTAAAACAATTAAAAATGGCTACATTTTGTTATAGATGAAAATGTTTACCAGCAAATCAAAGTGAAAGACAACTGGCTCTGCTACTAGTGGGGGCAGCTTTGCTGCAGTGGAAAGATTAGGTTAAGTAAGTGCTAATGGTGTTAATGGACATACTTTACACCTCCCAGGCTGACTTCTTTCACAAACAAAGGGCTACACTGACAAGAGAACGTATCTGTAACCTGGACATGTAGCTGAAACAATGAATGATATGACAAAATCTGTTTCAAAAGTATGTGAGCACTCAAAATCAGGGGTTGATCTTAACATTGTTTTACTAGCCCAAACATCAGTGCATCTTGTCCAAGGCTAATGCAGCTAATTATCTACTTGTCTGTCTTGACTAGTACAGGTTTTCATGGCTGGTAATGAAGTTAAAAAAGTCTCAACTCTAGCAGACTCTAGTCTTCATGATAATCTCTCTCAATGTTCCAGATGGCCAGGTGTGGTTAACAGCTGATTAAGTGCTGCAATTATCTGGGGGATAAGATAAGAGGGGGATCCCACAAAAGACTCAATGTGAGTCATTATCATTCCACTGTTAGGACTTTCAGATAGTGTCCAGGGTGTGATGAATGGTAGAGTGCTATTAAATCACTGGCTTCCAGTTTTCTGAATGTGTCTGTCTAAAAATTTATCCCATATTGTTAAGACCAGTGCCCCTCATTTCCCTACATTTTGAGTGTCCGTATCCAATATTTCTGTGACAAAATGTGAGGAGGTATACAGGGTTGGTCCTGCAGGTGGTGGGTTTTATCCCAGCCTCACCATAACATCCCTCTCCTTTCCAAATCTCTTAACTCTGTTCTTTCCCTGGACACTACTGCAGATCAGACTCTGAAATGACCATCCACAGATCCATAGCTGCCATTACTGGCAAGTGTAAGGGGTCCTCAGCTCTTCTAAATGGACCATGCCATCCATCACTATCCATACATTCCCATCCATATCTCACCCAGCAGGTACTTTCATCTTAAAAACAAAATTGTGGATCATGTAGGGTACAAAAATAAACTTTAATGAAATATATAATCTGAAAGTTTAAAATAGCCATTCCTTGAGTACACAGATCATCCTATATAGAAATAGAGATAGTATAGTATTGTGCCTGTGTACTGTTTACTCTGGGTTGATGAAAGGACAATGTTAAAGAAAAATCTGTTATTGTTGGTGCAGAGCATATTAAAATCAATGCTTTTATAAATAAAAAAATGTTACAGTTTTCTATTTCCCAGGCCCCTTATATTTGTGTAGCCCCCAACCCACATACATCTTAGATATGCTCCTGATGCAGAATCACTCCCGTGGCACACTTGCTCCATCTGGGGCTGGGGACAGCCACCGAAGGCTTCAAGAGGTAAAGATCCTCCTGGCTTGTCTTTGGTGGGGTGTTAGCTCATTGAAATGTGTCAACTGCCCTGCCTGCCCCAACCACCCAAGCATGACCCTTAATTTATACCCATTTTCTTGTCTCACCACTTTCCCATTTGCAGCTTATAGCCTGCAACCATCAGAGGGAGCTCCCACTGCTGCACTCTATTTCCCTCCCAAACCCACTTAATCTCTGTTATTTCCTAGGCACTCTTGCCCTCCCTGCTCCTCCACTACCCTATCCTAGGCACTCCTGCCTTCCCAACTACTCCACTGCCTGCACCTTGCACCCCCTCCCTTCACTTTCTCCAGCCACTAGCCTCTCTTTCATCCTCAGCTCTTTCCACTCCCCCCCGAATCTGGCACTATCTAGTGCAGCCACTAGGAGTCACTGTTTCCACCCCCTCGAAGGACCATCCACATGTCCTTTCTAGCCCTTCTCACACGCTTGTCCACCTCTCTACCAGGCCTGAACCCTCCCCACCAGGGGTTTGAACCCTGCATCTCTAACTCTGAAGGTGGCGACACTACCCCTGCACCATAGCAGCTGCCACACTTATCAATGTAACTCTACCCCTCTTACACTCCAGACATCTCACAACCATGGGCATACTAACTCTTGTGCTTAATCTTCTTACAATCATCTTACTTTTTCAGTCCCCACCCTACCCAGTCATACATGCTCCCACTCTGTATCCCACTCCTCCATCCCCCCGACTCCCCTCTTATGCTGGACCATGTACTCACTCCAGCACATCCCCCACCAAACCCTATCCCTACCCCCTCCATCCCCTGGTCAAACTGGACTCACCCCATCCTGGCCATTCCTGCCCTTACCTCTCTATCCATCCCCAGTACCCCCACCACCAGATCCTCACTCCAGTTCCAATGCAGCAGCTCCAATCATCGCAGCATGCTGTTCAGACTAATCACCCTTCTTCTGCTCTCCAGGAATGTGCACCCCAACCCCAGCCTGGGACATCTATCTCACCCTCACCCCCTGCAGGATGTGGCCTACACATTGCCTCATTGAACATCTGCAGTCTCCCCAAAAAAATGGCTACAGTCCAGTGCTCGGACCAGCAGCACCCTCCTTGACGTAATTCTCTCCAATCACCCCCGAACAAAATCAAGGACGTGAATATCTTAGCCAACACACTCAGTGACCACTCCCCTATCCTCTGTCACTGGTCTTCTCCGATGCAGAAGTCCACATCCCTAGCCAACCACCACCACTGCTTTCACCCAGGAGGCCTCAATAAACTAAGGCAGCACCTAGCCCAACTGGACTGGTCCCCAATCTAACTCGCAAATGATATCAACACTACACTAGCCTACCTCACCAGTGCTTTCTGCAAGGCATCTGACCTCTTTGCCCCCTTTTCCAGCACTCCCCCCTTAAAGACAAACTGTCCCATGGATCTCCCCCTCCGTTATTCAACAACTGAGGCAGAGAGACAATCTGTGACATATTGCAATCAAATTGGGTAGGCCTGCAGACAGACAGGCCTATAACACTGCCTGCAACCAATGCACCTGGGCTGTACAGCAGGCTAAGGCCAAACACTATCAAACCACACTGGCCTCCTCCTGGGGCTCTGCACGTGCTTTCTGGGACAATGTAAAGGAACTCAATGGAAAGTCCACTCCCCCATCTCAGATAGCGGTAAATGGCACTATCACCACTGACCCCCAACAGATTGCTGACTGCCTCAATGTGGCTTTCTCTGACCTCAGCTCAGTCCTTCCTGTCCACTTCTTTGATACAATCAATACCCCAACCCCCCTGCCCTGAAACACCCCCTGTTTCTCCTCTGCACCATATCACCTGACAAAGCCAAACCCCACCTGCTAAAAGCCCTCTCCAGCAACAACCCCAAGTGTGACCCGATTGACTCTAGGATTCTCTGGCTAACCCTAGATGTCATGCTTACCCCCTTCACTGATCTGCTAAACCAGTCCCTATGTCTAGGCCAAATCCCGAATGCCTGTAAATCAGATGAAATAACTCATATCCACAAGAATGGAGATCTCACAGCACCTAATAACTACAGGTTGATATCCATCCTTCCACCACTCTCTAAAGCCCTGGAAAAAATACTCTCCTCCCAACTCATGGAGTACCTTACCAAACTCAACATACTTTATCCAGAGCAACATAGCTTCTGCCCTGGACATAGCACCACATTGGCACTCTTGGAGTTCTCTCACCACATACACTCTGCACTTGACTCCGGCGACATTGCTAGGGCAGTGTTCATTGACCTATCCAAGGCATTTGACACAGTGTGCCATCCCCTGCTGCTCAACTCCCTCCAACAACTGGGTTTGTCATCCAGCCCCCTTGCCTGGTTTTCCAGTTACCTCCATAGCAGATCCCAATGGGTTAAGATACACGGTACCCTATCTACCACACTACCTGTCCACTCTGGTGTCTCCCAGGGATCCATACTAGGCCCTACTCTTTTTTGTCTCTTTCTTAACACCCTCCCTAGCTCCTGCTCAGACAGAATGCTATTATACGCTGATGACGCAGTTCTCATCACCTCCCACCATGACCCCATCACCCTCCAGGTCTCCCTACAGCTCATCTTTAGCCAAGCTGAAAAATGGTTCCTCGACCACAGTCTGGTCCTGAACCTCAAAAAAACAAAGTCTATGTTCTTCACCCACTGGCAAAGCAGTGCCAATAATGCCCCCCTCCTCATCCTCCCCAGCACCCTGCACCCCACTGAACAGGTGACAGCATACAAATACCTGGGCATCACCTTTGACTCAGCACTCACTTTCCACACTCATCTTAAAACCCTGTCCACTGCAGTGAACACCTGGATTGGACTCCTCTACAGCCACAGGGACCGTCTCCCTCAGAATGCACTCCAGCTGGCTATCACCTCCTCCATCCTGTCCCTGGTTGACTATGGGCTTTCCATGTATGCTGTGGCTGACTCCACCGCCCTAACCAAAGTTCAGACCTCAATAAACAAGGGATGCAGACTCCTGACTGGTGCCCATGGCAGAACGCACATATGCCAGCTCTACTCCTCCTCTAACCTACTTACCTTTGATGAGCACCTGCACTATCACACCTGTATACTGGCAAAAGAAAACACTACTTGGACTCTTCCCCCCTTGGGTTGCTATGTCCCTAAAACTAGCTCCCAAGATGGTCGCCACTTGAAATGCAGCCCAGGCCACCTTCAAGTTCCCTAGAACCAGGACCTCTCTTGCCCAAAGGTCCTTCAACCACAGGGCCCCCTCCTGGTACAACACCCTTCCTCTGCATATCACAAGCATCCCCAAAATCAGCCTGTTTACAATCGCCCTATGCAGCCACCTCACCAGCACTCAAAACTGTACGTGCTCTTGAATGCCCCAAAGCCTGAACTCACCTTTTCTCATCCCATCTGGTACTCTGCAATGGACAAAGTCCACTGGACTGCCTCCCCCCAAGCAACCCCGGTCTCTTACCAGGTCCTCGCTCCCTATACCCTCTAGAGCAGGTCTCATTACTTAATACAATTGTTAGATCGAACTTTGTAGACAATTGAAAGCCTCAGCACTCCTATGTAACATTGGAATTTCTTTGTATGTTCACTTGATAGTGTCACACCTGCATCGTCCACCAGTGTTGTACTCACTGTCTATTTATTGTTTACCCTCTCTGTGATGAGGTGCCTCTGTAAATGAGTCCATGACTCAAAAGTTATAAATCCAAATTATGAAATAAATAAATAAAATAAATTACTCACCTGAGACAGTATAATAACTTCCCGAAGTGCAAGTCTCCAGTTGATTATAGGGTGGGGGCTGAGAGTGTCTTTCTTTGCCTGACTTTGTTCGTTGCCCTGTGGGTGGTGGTGACAGTGTGTTGAGGGGCATGATGATGTCAGCTATATTGTGTGTGTGTGTGTGTGTGTGTGTGTGCAGAGCTAGGACTGCTTGATTGAACATTTGTTGTTGTGATATCCTCTGGTTCGGTGTGTGTGTGTGTGTGTGTGTATGCAGAAAGAGAAGAGGAAGAGAGGAGGCCATGGTACAAAACAATGGGGGTGATGGCATTGCTGTCTTTTTTTCTGCTGGGGAGCTGGAAGCAATGTGGGAGCAGGATAAATGTGCAATCAGAGTATTTCTTGGCTTGCATTGTTTCCTGTACAGTATAAGTGATCAAAATGTACCATTATAATTGAGGGCTAGTGCAACCATCTGTGGGCTAGTGCAATTTTGAATCAACTTGCCCTGTTGGCTAGTGCAAAAAATATTTAAGGTTGACCCCTGCTCACAATGGCTCAAAAACCTGACCAGCACAGAGCAAAATCAGATTTCCTGATAGGGACACTGAAAACCTGATCACCAGGTAAAAAAACCTGACAGGTGGTAACCTTACAGGTGTCCCGTGATTTTAATTATTTGTTTTACCAGGACTGGCACACTGAGCTGAAAGCTTGCTTACAGGTGCAACCTGGGAGCACAAGGAAGTTAAGTGACTTGCTCAGGATTACACAGTATGCAAGTGGGGACCGTGCAGTGGTGCAAGTGGTAGATAAGAAGCACAGGATCTCAGGCACTGGCTAATATGAAATGCAGAATGAATATCTGCAATCTGAAGGATAGCTGTGTCAAGACACATATATCTGTTTCGACACTAGTGGACTCAGTTAGAGAGATTGAAGTATTTCTAGAAAAATAGCACTGCTGTACAAGTCAAATGTTGTTATGGAAACCCTGATTTCAGGTAAAAGGCTCAGAAACTGTCATTAAGTTGCTGGTTTAAGAATTTAAATTCCAGTATCTGTGGGAAGAAGTACAGGAACTCCATTCCTGCTACAAAAAATGGTACAGGAACTGAGTTCCTGAGCTTTCCTGTTCACTTTCATCACTGAGTCTGTGGGATTCAAACCCAGGTCTCCAGGTTTGCAGTTCAGAGCCTTACATCACTACACTATACTGCCTCCTATGATAATCCTCTCTATTCTCTCACACACCTCCAGAAACATTAAGTTGTTTAATTTGTTTGCAGATCAGAGTATCTGAGGTGTGAGTGTCCAGTGATAATGTCCCTGTCCTTACAGAAATGAATACGGCAGTAGTACCATACTTACGTAAGTTCTTGCTCCAGGCTCAGTCAGATTCATTTCCAGTGGTGAAGTCAAATAATTCAGTGCCATCAATGGCACTAATTAAAAGATGCTGACTAAACTAGTAGACCTGCTACTGCTTTACTAATACAGGGCAGGATGGTTAGTTAGGTGTAAAGGTGTAGGTGTAGGTTGGATATGTGTGGGGGGGTACAGGGAATGGAGTGGTGAGACCCGGCAGGGGGCTGCACAGGGGCCCAGAATGATTAAGGCCATCCCTGTGCAGAGTGTATTAAAAGCATGTTTCGTCCTGGGGAATGCCACTGTACAATAGTCAAGGGATCAGGAATTTCTTAATGACTTGAATTAGTTTGAACTTGGAAAACTTCCACCCTTTCCATTGTTGGACTTTAACTCATTCACACCAAAAGAGCTCTTTGAGACTTCCACCACTTGTGCCCTGTATACTCTTAGCACTGCATCCTGGGCCTTTCTAAGCAAAATCAAGCCACAATCAACATGCCACAAACAAATGTGACTACCTCTTGAACCGTAAGTGCTTCACACAAAGTAGGAGTGGCAAAGTTGTTCAGCACAACATTACCTTTCCAATGGTGCAATGTAATCAGTTGTAATCAATTTAGTTTGTATTTTATACTAGCTGAAATACCAAACAACTGATTTTTTCTGATTTTGTTCAAGGTGCTTAGGTGACGCATAAGAGACAAATGTCAGCCATGCACACCATACCTTAAACAAATGCAAATAACTCCTAAAGTATATGTGGTAGACACAAAGTATCAGTGGCAAAATTGTTCAGCACAAAATAACCTTTCTAATGGTGCTATGCAATCAATTGTAATCCATTTATTTTTTATTTTATAGTAGCTGAAATACCAAACAACTGGTTTTTTTTTTCAGATTTATTCAAGGTGCTTAGGTGAGGCTTGAGAGACAAATGTTAGCCATGCACACCATACCTTAAACAAATATGAATAACTCCTTACGTATACATGATAGACACAAAGTATCTGCAGCAAAATTGTTCAGAGCAAAATTACCTTTCTAACGGTGCTATGCATTCAATTCTAAGCAATTCGATTTGTTTAATAGTTAGGTAAAAACTGCTGGCTTCCCCAGACGTTTCTAGGCCTGAGTGAAAGTCAGTTGAGTACGTCTACAGGCGTTATTGTCCTACGAACATATGAAATTTGCAAGTCTGCTTGAATGTGCAGCTAGCACCTCTTATTCTGCAGCTGCCCCTCCCTTCCACCCTTCCCCTTCATTAACCCTCCCCCTTGTCCTGTCCCATCCTCATTTAAAGCAGTCCACTGTTCTACTGCATACCACTTCAGCAGGTAACGCATTCCACCCAGCCACCACCCTCTCTGTAAAAAAGTGTCTCCTCATCTCCCTCCTATGCTTTCAGATGCCGCCTACAGACATCTCTAGGCCTGAATGAGTTAACTTCACAAGTTTTTAAGGCCATATCCCAATTTTGAAAGGGCAAGTTTTGAGAAGCAAACTGTACTCCCCAAATCTTGATGGGGCCAGGCCCAAAAGGAATACCGGTTATAATTACTGGACCAGTGTCCGGAACTGCTAAACTTATACCTTTGCATTTATTTATGTTCAGCACAGCATTTGACAGATAAGCATATAGCTGCATTTCATGTAAAAAAACAGGACTACATTTAACATCAGCCAAAAATAGACAGACATCATCAGCATAAGCTAACACAACAACTTCATCCCGATGACACCTCCCCACTAGGGCTTGCAACAGATAAAAGGAGACTAAATGAAGAAGAAAAGGGTCAAGGGAAAATATATACAGCAGGAGGCTAAGTGGAAAGCCCTGTCTAACACCTGGAGATATTTTGGAAAGTAACATGATGTTTCCCAAGAAGATGGAAGAGCAGGTGGAGATACCTAATCCAGTCAATAGAAGCACTGTGGATAGGGGAGATGATATGTTGATATTAGTCCTTTCACAGAAGGATTCTGAAAGAACTCCTAAAACTGAAGGTGCATGAAGCAATGGGACCTGATGGAATTTGCCCCAGAATTCTAAAAGAATTAAAGGGGAACTAGTGAAACCACTGACTACTCTTTTAATAAATCATGGAAGGTTGGTGTGGTACCCAAGGACTGGAGGAAGGCGGATGTGATTCCCCTTCACAAAAGTGAGACCAAGACAGAGGCAGGAAACACAGACCTGTCAGTTTGACCTCTGTGGTAGGGAAAGTGATGGAGTCACTTCTGAAGGAAAGAATAGTTGAGTACCTAGAGGCCAGTGGGGCACAGGACCCAAGACAGCATGGGTTCACAGTGGGAAGGTCATGTCAGACCAATCTAATTGATTTCTTTGTCTGGGTGACCAAAGTAGTAGACCAGGGAAGGGCTGTGGACATGGCCTACCTACCTAGACTTTAGCAAGGCATTTGATACAGTCTGCATAAAAGATTAATAAACAAATTAGCCAGCCTGGGAGTGGGTCCCAGGGTGGTAGCCTGGGTAAAACACTGGCTGAACAACAGGACACAGAGGGTAATAGTAAATAGAGTCCACAGTGAAGAAAGGGGGGTTACTAGTGGGGTACCATAGGGTTCTGTACTGGGGCCGGTCCTTTTTAATGTCTTTATAAGTGACATTGCAGAGGGATTGGAAGGGAAAGTATATCTCTTTGCAGATGACACAAATATCTGCAACAGGGTTGATAGGCAAGGTAGGGTGGAAAGGATGAGAAGGGACTTGGCAAGGTTAGAGGAATGGTCAAATGTATGGCAGCTTAGATCCAATGCTAAGAAGTGCAAGGTAATGCACCTAGGAAACTAAAACCCAAGGGAAGAGTAAACAATGGGGGTGAGATACTGACAACAACAAAAATGTAGAGACCTCGGAGTAGTCATATCAGATTACATAAAGGTGGGCAAGCAATGTGAGAAGGCAGTAAGGAGGGTTGGGGGATACTGGGATGCATAGGGAGAGGCATCACCAACAGAAAACAAGAAGTTGTTGTCTCTCTGTACAGACAGTTGGCAAGGTCACATCTGGAGTACTTTGTACAGTTCTGGAGACCACATCTCCACAAAGACATAGACAGGGTGGAGGCTGTCCAGAGGAGAGCAACCAAAATGGTGCAGGATCTGCACCAGAAGTCATATGAAGAAAGACTAAAGGGGCTTAAGATGTATAGCCTCGAAGAAAGGAGGGAGAGGGAGGACATGATAGAAACTTTCAAATACCTCAAGGGAATCAACAAAGTCCAAGAGGGTAGCATCTTTCAGAAAAAGAGATGTGCAAGAACAAGGGGCATTAATGGGGGAATGGTATGTATTTGTTGTGAGTAATTACATCTATCTAGATATAGAGATCAGAGAGTAGAGATATTGAAGCTGTGTGTGTACATAATTTGAGATAAGTGAAAAAATCATTACATGCTTTAGAAACTCCATACTTTTGAAACCACCTTTTAATGTCAGATTTGATGTCAGCCTATGTGATCATATAAATTGTAAACAGATGCCCTTGCCCATAAAAGGGTAAATGATTCCTCAAATGACTTGTGGATCCTGCAGGACATAAGTGTTCAGCTTCCATCTTGTTTGCTTGACAGATTCAGAAAAAGGGCCTTGTATGTTTAGTTGTAAAAAGGCATGATCAGAAATTTCAAAGAGACAAACAACAAATGAAGCCAGGGTAACATTTTTAGAAATAAAAAATGATCGATAGTTGTAGAAAATGTACCCCTTTAAGTAGAACCCCCTTCAGAGAGCCTGCACAACTATCAAGGTCAGAAGTTTTGATGCATTTCTCCAGAAGCATGAACACTGCAGTATTGCTTTTCTCCCTATTGCTTGAGTCTAATTTTTAAAACCAACATTGAAATCACCAGTCAAAAAGATATTTTTGGAGGTAACCAAAAGAGGATGGAGGGGGGTCAAAAGGTCAATCCTCTTGGCCTAGACTGAGGACCCTAGACAGTAATGAATCTGCATGGGTAGATTCTCACGTACTGCGTATAATAAGCAGCCTTCCAGGTATTACATCTATAGGTTTAGGCAGGGTGAAAGAGGAAGACTGAAATAATACAGCCACCCCCATCAGCTCTATCACACCCGTAAGACCAGAAAGAAGGGCCTCAAACCCATTCTGTCTGGAATAACCTGGCCTAGTATATGAAATTCACCCATGTTTCCTGTAAAAAACAAATGTTATATTTATGATCATACAGTTGTTGAAAAATAGCAAGCCTTTATTCATAGTGCAGAAGACTGCATACATTAGCCAAACACAAACTAGACTTTTATTATGACAAGTTTAGGAGCTTTTTTCCTTTCGTTCTTTTGTTTTCTCTTTATACCCAGATTGATCTGAAGGTGTTTTAGGAGTGCCAGAAATCTGGGATGCAGAATCAGACTTCCCCATCTCCATGTCTGAGTCACCCCATTCTTGGTTCGGAGATAAGGCATTAAAATGATTTGTAGTGACCACTCCAGGTGGTTCAGGAATAGGTTTTAAATTCCATGAGGAACATCTAGGGCCGATATATGTTTGCACAGACTATAGAGGTAGCATGACAGTAACTGATTTTGAAATGTCCAGTCTCAACAGATGGGAGGTCTTCAACAGACAGGCTGAAGTTCCAGTACCAGTGTTAGAACTAACAGTTCCATGTGCATTCTTCAGGTTCAGAGGTTGATTTTCTTTAGCCTCCTCAATCTTTGTAGGAACATCTTCCATGGGAAGTCTGTCGCACTCCAGCGGATAGATACAGTAGGGCATGACTCAGCTGCCTCTTGAGAGTCTTGGATTAGAAAATCAGAGTTTATAGAAGTCAGCTTATTCTTAACAGCCCAAGAGCATTCCAAGAAGGTGTGACCAGTCTCCTTGCAGAGGTCATACTTTGTATGATTCGCACATTGGTGGGTAATGTGCCCAGCCTCACCACAATTTTAGCAATGATGGGGTTTGTCACATACATTGGAAAGATGTATTATGGACCCCCACACTTGCAGCAAGCATGTGGTTGCCTTGCATAAAACCAGACCCTATGATCACTACCCAGTAGAAAGAGTTTGGAATGAGTAACCCCTCATCAGACTGCTGATTTTACTTTAAATTTCCAGCTGCCTGTCCAGAAATGTTTGGAATCCAGGATCGGTTCTGGGGATCTGAGAACATCACATTTAAATTTAACCTATACATGATTTCCTCAACATAGACACCTTCATTGTGGAACATGACAGTTACAAAATTTGATGAGTGGTTTGGTGAGCAGAATGACCAAAAAAAAGAGACCACAGGGAAAATTTAACCTGATTGTAGTGCTGCCAGAAAAGTTCCAAAGCATGGGCGATCCTGAAACTAACATCAAAATTGTCTTTGCCTGATATGTTAATAAAGGCGAAGACTTCAGCCAGGGAGAAATGCAAAGAGTCTTTTAACAGTTTTTACCCACATAATGGCAGTCAGGGTGTAATTTGAGGCCTCCCTTATACTAGATCTGCACAGCATCTCTCCAGGGTGCTGCTTCTTTTTAGATTTGGTGAACAGTTCAGAAAGAAGGGTCTGGGGGGTCCACCCTTCAGGAGAGAGGTAACATGCTCCCGGCATCTCCTGCAGGATTTTTGTTCTGTAGGTTTGTTATGCTTTTGGAATAGCTTGGAGTGGTGGGATTAGGGGATGCTGAGCCCCCAACTGCTGCATTATCCCCCTGATTAGGTGCAACCATAGCCGGTACTTTATTCGTGACAGTTATGCTCTGAGCAGCTCTGAGAACTGCAGTCCTGCTGTGCACACTGATAGAGAAACAGCAGAAACCTCTTGGACAGTTGACACTACTAGGATTTCACAGGGAGATATGGCAATCGGCACTTCAGAGGGAACATTTACAATAGTGGCTGATTTCACTGATGCTGTAACATCAGATGTAGTCGCATTTTCATCAGCTGACTTCTCACTAGAAGAGGGCAAGTCTGAAGGGATTTTTCTATTTTTAACCAGTAAGTCAGTTCTTTTATACTTAACATTTTCAATCAGTTTTGAATTAGTCTGGCGGGCAACAAAGGAAAATATTGCTGCAGACTGATCAGTTGAATTAGAGACAAATGTTTTTGGTGTATATAGAGTATGAAGTTCAGTACTGGTGCCCACACCTCAAAAAGGACATTAACCTGCTGAGAAGGTCCAAAGGAGGGTTACAAAGATGATAGCTGGTCAGCAGAGTAAGGCATAAGAGGAGAGGTTGAGGGCACTGAACATGTACTCCCTGGAAGACAGGAGAGAGAGAGAGGGACATGATTGGGACCTTCAAGTACTGAATGGGATAAATAAGGTTGATAAGGAGAGTCTCTTTTAGCTGAGTGGCAACCATAACACGAGGGACACAGTCTTAAGCTGGTGGGTGGGAGGTTGATGAGGGATGTCAGGAAGCACTTCTTCACAAAGAGGGTGGTGGACACTTGGAATGCACTGCCAGAAGAGATAATCTCATTGAAGACAGTGGGCAGCTTTAACAGAGAGACTGGGACAGGTATGGGGGAGGGTTAGGGTCATGGGTAGGGACGATGGGAGGAGTGGGGAGAGAGGGCAAGGACAGTAGCTCAAGCTGTGGACCCTGCAAAATAAGCAGACTTGATAGACCAAATGGCCTTCTGCTGACTTCTTTGTATATTCGTATGTGTATGTTTGTATGGTGGCTGGATCACCACACCTTCAACATCCTGGTCATTTGGACCCCATCAACAGTACTAACATCACAGGCTTTGGGCTCTAGAGGGCCGAGTACTCACATCATCTGATTCCATTTGTAGTAAAACCGCTTTTATTTCTTTATGTTGGCCTAGAAGTCTGTGCTCTTCTTGTTGCAGTTCTGCTTGATGAGTGCAATATCCATCATTTTTTTTTAAGTTTTGTAAGTACACTATACAAATTCTCACATGCCCCCACAATGCAAAGCATCATGGGCTGCATATGCAAATCACCACAGAATGTTATGTTGGTCCAACTTTAAGCAGAATTGCATGGTGCCGAAGGCCTCTCACACAGTTTGCAAAGGGTGCTAACAGAAGACACGTGTTTAGTCCTACCAAGGACCAGTCAGTATGCCTCATCTGTTTGGCACCCCAGTGGAATGGACCAGCTACCCCTAAGGCAGTGTGCCTTGGATATATTGTGGTGAACCCATTAAAATAAAAAACTATTTAAAAGACAAAGAACCTCTGTGCGCAAACACTGAGGCAAGGGTTACCCCAAAGGGTATTTGGCTGGGAAGCCAAGTTTCAAGAAAATACAAAATCACACATGCCCCCACAATGCAAAGCATCATGGGCTGCATATGCAAATCACCACAGAATGTTATGCTGGTCCAACTTTAAGCAGAATTGCATGGTGCCGAAAGGCCTCTCACACAGTTTGCAAAGGGTGCTAACAGAAGACATAGACACGTGTTTCGTCCTACCAGGACTCATCAGTATGCCTCATCTGTTTGGCACCCCAGTGGAATGGACCAGCTACCCCTAAGGCAGTGTGCCTGGGATATATTGTGGTGAACCCATTAAAATAAAAAAACTATTTAAAAGACAAAGAACCTCTGTGCGAGAACACTGAGGCAAGGGTTACCCCAAAGGGCATTTGGCTGGGAAGCCAAGTTTCAAGAAAATACAAAATCACACATGCCCCCACAATGCAAAGCATCATGGGCTGCATGTACAAATCACCACAGAATGTTATGCTGGTCCAACTTTAAGCAGAATTGCATGGTGCCGAAGGCCTCTCACACAGTTTGCAAGGGTGCTAACAGAGAACATAGACCGTGTTTACGTCCTACCAGGACTCATCAGTATACCTCATCTGTTTGGCACCCCAGTGGAATGGACCAGCTACCCCTTAGCACCCTTGCAAACTGTGTGAGAGGCCTTTCGGCACCATGCAATTCTGCTTAAAGTTGGACCAGCATAACATTCTGTGGTGATTTGCATATGCAGCCATGATGCTTTGCATTGTGGGGCATGTGTGATTTTAATATTTTCTTGAAACTTGGCTTCCAGCCAAATGCCCGCTGGGGTAACCCTTGCCTCAGTGTTCTCGCTGAAGATTCTTTATCTCTACAAATTCTGCGTATTTTCAGGCACGACCGGGGGGAAGGGGTTACAGATGAATGCCAACTGATCTTGAACCAGATTAAGCTGTTGGTTGTAGTTTTAGTGAATGGGGGAAAATTTGGCCAGGGCACTGGGGAAATTCCCCTACTCTTCATAGGAGGAACCTCTGTCCAAGATGGCGGACGCACCCTTGCTTGCTGATGAGGTGGCGATGGAGGTGGGAGACCTGGTTTCAGCTCCTGCCTCTGTGTGTGTAAAGACCATGTCTGCAACTACTGAAGCAAAGCTGGTTTCTGTGTCTATTGCAGAAAATGAATCTATACTACAGGTTACAACTTTAGAACCTCTGCTGGGTCACCCTGACATGGACTGTCAAACGTCTTTACCCCTTGCCATCCCAATGAGGGATTTTTCCACTTTTGACTCTGCGACTGTCTGTTTGGCTGAAAAGGAGCTTCAGGATCGTTTGGGTGATGCAGAACATCGATTTGCGATTCGAAGAAGAATTTGAACAGAGAACTGCAAAGGATTGTGAAGTCAGATTGGCAGGATGTATGTCTCCTGCAGCCCACAATAATACTTTGCAACAGCCTACATTGCCTTTTCAAGCGGCTGTACGCCCTGTGCAGCCCATCCTGGTGAGTTCTCAGCTGGAATACTCCTGCCTGCTTCTCAGCTGGCCCTGCAGACTAGGCGACATCATTGCATACAGTGCCTAGTTTGCCTATTGTGACACACTCTCCCTCTCAATTGATACCAATCCTGCTACAACACCTACCTGGTCTGTAGAAACAGCATTGCAAGGAGCTGGCTCGTGCAGGAACCTACAGAGGGAAGTGGTTTCTGGTCCATCCCTATTCGGTCCCCCTGTCTCAATGATTTTCCTGAGCTGCAGCATTCACCAAACAGAAGTCTGCCTATGTCTGACCCTTGTGTCTCCCAAGGAATTGGAACTTACCAGCACCCAGTCTTGGAAACCTTTGCAGGGTTCTCTTATTTGTGCTGCTTCTCCCACTACCATTACAGAGAATACAGCTCCTGCAGTAGTGGAGCCCCCCTCAAAGAAAATAGAGCCAAATCGTTCTTTTTCCTCATTGTTTAAATGTCCAATTCTGGCTGCAAAGTGGCATTATGCGATACGATTGGCTTATATGGGCGGTTTACCTGAGCCACCAGACTGAGTGTATGTAGGTCGGACACTACTTCAAGGACTCTCTGAAATTCTTTTCTCACAAAATATGTGCACTGATTCATATTTCCGGTGAAACTACGTTTGATGTCAGCTTCCAAACACCTCGTTGCTTGGAGCATTTTTGTACACGATATCATGCCTTAAGAAATACTGTCCTGCGGACCCCGTTTAAGGCCATTCCCCTTTCCAAACCAGCCTTTAAGTATATTACCGTCCTGTTTCAGAATGAAGGTGCTGACATCACTGACGTTGTCTATTGGCTAAAACAACGTTGTACTGTTCAGGGTCAGCCTGAGGCAATATTGGACACGGAGAATATTTGGACTGGAGGCTGGAAGGTTAAGGTTTTGTTACACTCTAATGATTCTGGTGCAGTGCACCTACCTAATTATTTTTTTATAGGTCATAATAGGGGGGTCTTGTTTTACCCTGGACAACCGAAAGCTTGTTACCAGTGTGAAGACCCCTCTCGCCTTAGAAATGTCTGTGATAAGCTGAAATGTAATACCAGTGGAGAATTGGGTCATGTGGGGATTCACTGTCTAAATGAGTGTAAATGTAACCTTTGTGATGAGCTGGGTCATACGTTTCAAAATTGTCCGTGGGCTGCTCATAATCAGGCCACACATGATGATGGTGCTGATCAATGTTTTGTAATCACACAAGCCCAGAAGGCTCGTCTTAGGACCACCTTAGTAGAGCCGACTTCAGTAGTCACTCGACCTCTATTGCAGGTCCCTGAGCCTGTTGTAGATCAGGTTGTGGTACCTCCGGTGGCCTCTTGTGTGGCACTGCTTACTGAGACGACCCCTCCTACCCCTGACCCTGTCCAATCTGTCCAGCTTGTCCTGGACCCTGTTCCAGGCCCAAGCACTATGCCACCCCCCCTGAGTACCCACTAGTGTTATGCGCCGGAGGTCTATGAGAAATTACCCGGGCATTACCATCATCTCCTTTGCTTTTGGAACCCCTCCTGTGGTTTTGTTTAATGCCTTTGAGCTACTCCAAACTGTTTCTGATGATGCTGGAGGCGAGTCTGACTCTTCCTCTGTTGCATCTTCCCTCCCGGATGGTATTACTGACTCTGAGATTCAACTGGGTACTGGTCTTTCTCAGAAGCGGAAGGCCAGGGTTAAGCAAAAAGGGAAAAAGGTGATAGGGAAAAGGAAATCGTAGGTGTCTCTGTTCTCCTTGTGTTATGTCTCACCTTTGCTTGTCATACTATTAATGTGAATAGTATTAAGCATCTGGCAAAAGAAGATTGATTTTTTCCTGTTTACGGCTTTTTACCTAGGGGCTTTTTCTGTTGCAGGATACACAACTCCATACCACCCACGAGATTCAACAGGCACAACAGGACTGGCTTCTAGGTCCTTCTTTTGGTCTATTGGCCTGGACTCCTGTTCAGACTTGGGATCTGATTCAATATCCCAGATTTTCATTTGCTAAAATTGATTGACATAGCCCCAGGCAGAGTGTTAGTCTTAGATTTTTAATTGGGCCCTGCCCTTATCGGTTATTAATATTTATGCTCCCCAAATTGAGTCTGCACTTATAGCTTTATTTTCTTTACTCCTCCCTTATTTGCATACCTCCTTTCAGTTGATATTTTCTGGTGACTTTAACTGTGGCTTAAGTCTTCTTGACAAATGCTCTTTTGCTACTACCCAGAATTTGTTTTGTGACTCCCACGAATTAGGGAAGTTGGTTCGTACTGCTCATCTCACAGATGCCTATTACTGTTTTACTAAAAAACATATGCCTACATTTCAAAAGGGTATGCTGGCTACCAGAATTGATTTTGTGTTTTTGTCCCGCACACTCCCAATTACCTCTGCTACTGTACAAGCTGTGGAATTTTCTGATCATAAACTGCTTTCCATATGCCTTGGTTCTGATGTCACTGTTCGCAAAGGACCAGGACTCTGGAAATTCAACATATCTCTGTTGCAAATTCCGACTTTCATGTAGTCCCTTTTATCCTTTATTCAGGCCTGGAAATCCGTTTTTATTTGTTACACAGACCCTATTGCATGGTGGACGGACACTAAACATGATTTGGTGCAATTTTTGAAAAGATATAGTCATCAAAAATGTTGAAGAGAATATTTGGAATATTTACAGAAAAGGGTACATTTTCAGTCCTTGTTGACAATAGTTTATACTACAGGACAAGATCTTTCTCAACAATTGCACTTAACTCAGAATGATATGTTGAAATTCCAATCTAGACAATCACAGCAATTTTATCATCAGCACAAATTTAATGTGGTAGGCACGAGGGCTGTTGTTTGCCCCTTTGAGTCGAATTCTCAAAAAATTACACAAAAGAATATGTTGTGTCTTGCTGATTCTGATGGCACCTTATGTACCTCTCAGTCAGACATCTGTCGGATAGTGACATGTTACACGACTGCCCTCTTTTCTTCCTTTCCAGCTGCAGATGTTGATCCTGCGGTGTTGTAAAGGGACCTTGACATCCCTATCCCTTCATAGCCGTGTTCTGACTCAGCCTGTATACCTGTTACTGAGATAGAATTGAAGTCGGTTATTTCTTCCTTACCTTTACGGAGGAATCCTGATCCAGATGGACTCCCCGCTGCCTTATATAAGGTACTGGGTGACCACCTGATCCCTGAATTAACTTCAGTATTTACCTCCCTGTTAGCTAGTGAGTTTATCCCTTTAGATTTTACTAAGGGTACTTTGATTTATATCTATAAACAGAAAGGAGATATACATTCTCTTGAGAATTGGCGCCCCTTATGTATGCTAAACACTGACTTTAAGTTATTAATGAAAATCATTGTACAATGTCTTATGAGGATAACTGAAGTGGTTTTGCACCCTGCTCAGTTCTGCTTGGTACTGAACAGGAGAATCTCTGACCATTTGATTCTCCTTTGAGAATTATTTTCTCATAGCTCACGCAGACTCTGTTTTAGGTTTTATTGTATCGATAGATCAGAAGGTGGCTTTTGATTCAGTTAACCATGATTTTTATGGAAGGCACTACATTTTATGCATGTGCCTGGTGAAATGATTCACTGGATTATGACTTTTAAAGGACTGCCACTGTTGTGCCTGTTGTGAATGGTTGGGTTGGACCTATGATCCCCATAAAAAGAGGGGTTCTCCAAGGGTGTCCTTTGTGCCCTCTGTTATATGTATTTTTTCTAGATGTTTTGCTTCACCGTCTGAATACTCATCCTCAGATTCATGCCCTTTCTATTTCTACTTTAATCTCGCCGTATACGGCAATTGCATATGCAGACGATGTCTGCATTATTGTGACTAATGCAGCCTCTGTGGTTATTGCCCTCCAGGAATGTTCTTCCTTTGGTGATTTTCTGGTGCAAGTTTAAATTTTACCAAAAGTTTTGGTATTCAGTTAGGATCGAAAATAGCCCTTTTTCACATATTGGTCCTTTACAATTTGTTGAGGGGCCTCAATGCATTTTGGGAGTTTATTTTGGGACTGTAGATAAAGTATTATATAATAATCTGCTCCTGACTGTTTGTGCAATACAGCTGCCCTTTGAAAAGTGCCTAGCAACATCTTCCTTCCCTATTGGTTTTGTTACAGTGTAAAGGGTGCCTGCTCACATGTGGGACTTTCATTGGCTGTCGTGTCATGAAAGAATTAATGTCAGAGATAATCATAAACACAAGCAGTCTCAAGACCGACAATGTTCTAGACTATTGTATATTTCTAAATTGGAAACTATATCTCACTTATTTTTTGAGTGTTCTTTTATTTGGCACTGGTGGGTTTTTGGGCAGAGTCTGGGCCACTCCATTATTTCAAGCGGTTTCTTACCAGAATATTATGTATGGTGTTTTTCTCCTCAGTGGTCCCTTTGGACTCTGGACACGTTAAATCTAGTTTTGTAGTAATTAAATGGAATATTTGGATGGCTCAATGTCTGTTTACTCTACAGCAAAAAACTGTTCTTATTCAGAGCTTGAGAAGAAAATCGTAACAAACCTAACTAACATTTATGATACACGAACATACATTATTTTCCAAGGAGACATTACTTGAACTTTGGAAAGCTCTTCCTTGGATCACGGACTCTGATTTTGCAGTGATTTGATGGATTGTCTCTTGATATGTATAGTTCTGTTCTGTTTTTTTTTGTTTACTTCTGTTTTGAGTCCACATTAGTTTTTGCAAATTGCTTTTGTTTTGGTACTGTATGATTTCTTTTGTTTCAATAAAACTTTCCCCTACTCTTCCTGGTAGGGGGCAAAGCTGTCTGTGTCAATGGCAGCCAGCGACAGCAGTCCTGGGTAGGAGATTGATGAGGAGGAAGCAGAAGGGTCAGCTCCCTCTTCTGGTTCACGGTTGCCAGGAACAGTGCTTTCACATAGGGAAGCAACACCGAATGCCCTGCAAGGTTCTACGGCTACCAGTGCATGCCAGAAGTCATCACTGGATGAAGCTAACAGCTTGTTTTTGGAATTACGATGTAGAAAGTGGTAATTGCAGGACATTATTGCAGAGAAGGAAGTAGTGCTAGCTCTGTTTGTGTAATCACAGAATAAATGCCAGAGCTTGAGGATGATGGAGGATATTGATTTGGACCGGTCAGAAACTGTCTCACTTGAAATATGGGACGATGTAGTAGGAACTAGATGTTGATGCACCACAACAGGGTATTGAACAAATGCCAGCACCCTCTATCGCAGGCCCACAACTGCAGACTGGGACTCCAGTACATACAGGTAACGTAGTTACCTACTCCTCCTCCGGAGAGTCCCAGTAAAATAAAACAGTACCCAAAAAGGACACAGTTGGGAAAAAGGAAGAAAGGGGGTGAACCAGGTACATGTTGGGCAGACAGACCCATAACAGGCAGAAGGACCAATACCAGAGAGTTTTCTGGCTCTGAGAGGCCTGTTTCCCAGATAGAGGGAGTGGGTTTGGGTATGATCCCCCAACTATGATGGAAATATTTCCGTAACAGGAGTAACTATCTCCCAGGCACTTGTTAATGCAGGATGAGTGTGGCCTCAGGGAACCCAGCCATGGATTTCAACTGCTAAGAAAAAACCCTTGACACAGACAGATACTGGCAGTGTGGAGGATCCATTGTCTCTGCCGTCTACTTTAGAACTGACTCAACACCCAACATTACAGTTGCCCCCTGAAATTTCAGATCAGAGAAGGGAAGAGTCAGAGGTACAGTTGGAAGCTTCTAGCCTTGATACTGAGGGACCGACAATATCTGCTGGGCAAAGTCCACAACCCTCAATAATCCTGCCCCCAGAGGCACAGTCAGGGCATGCTTCTAGCCAACATGAGGGATGACCTACCCCCTCTTCCTTTCGAACCGGGTGAAATGCTAGGACATATGCAGGATTATTTCACAGACCACCTGAGTTTGCCAAACATCAAAATGCAGTTCACATTAAATATAGAGGGGGCCTAGAGGTATACCCTGACAGAAGATATGCGGGTAGTAAATTGATTTTGCATAGTATGGGTTTCTCATCCACAGAGTTGTACGCATTAATACAAACCTCTGGAGACCCAAATTTTGACTTGAGCTTCAAAACAGTGAATGGGCTAGCAATGTTTTGGCAACGGTGCCAAGTGGTCAAACACACCCACTTAGGGTCTCCATTTATAGCAATTCCACTCACCAAACCAGCCTTTAGGACTAATACGGTCCTATTTAATAATGAAAGGGTGGCTATTGGAGATATTTTGTACTGGGTCACAATGAAATGCACTGTCCAGGGACTTCCAGATCCCATTATGGACTCTGTGCAAATCTGGACAGGTGGTTGGTGCATCCAGGTGAGACTGCCACAATGTAATGGATCAATTCAGCACCTACTCAGTTGTTATGTTTGATTGCACACAGCACAAGATACATATTGCGGCAGCTTGATGCTGAAGCAGGTTCTGGAGGTGCGGTACTGTTGAGGCCAATACCTGCACTGCATTTTGGGACATGTGTGATGTCCACCAATAATGGGGGACACAGCCGGTGACAGTCATTTGGAATGTTGCCACCAAGCTGTGAGAAAATAACTGCTGCAGTCAGGGTCAGCCTCGTCATTGCAGCGTCAGCCATTTGCTGCAATGAGGGAGTGACCCGACATTGCAGGGCGGGATGTTCACACACTGATGTTGTTTGTGAACATGACAGCAGTTTGCTGTCTGTTCACAAACAATATTAACCCCCTCCCCTGCCGAGGGGTGCCCAATCCCCTGGCAGCATGTTCCCCCCAACACATTTGTTTGCCGACAAGGGCCCCAATCCCCATCAGCTGCAGTGGCCCAGATGTATTTTGCCGACAGGAGAGCCCCCCCTTCGGCGTATGTAAAACTCCATGCTTTTCTTGTCTGCCGATGGGATGCCCAATTGCTGTCAGCATAATCAACCTCCCCATTGTTGTGTGCCGACGGGTACCCAGTCCCCATCGGCATAGCGTAGCTCACGTTGTGTGCCGACAAGTGCCCAATCCCTGTAGGCACAGTCCCCCAAAGACTCCAGTTGGCATGATGGGAGCCCACCCCAGCATGCCACATTTCCTGTAAATAAAAAACATCCCGAGATGTCTTTTTTTACCTATGATGAAGGAAGCGGTCCAACAACGGTCAATCTGCCCCCCACAACCGCACCCACCACTGCACACCCTGCCTCCCACACCTCACCCCATACTTACCTCCGAGTCTGGCGCAACGATCTTGGTTGACCGGGAACACGCCTGCACTCTTCAAAACTGACTGGGAACTGAGGAAATGCTGGTAAGCTGAATAATGGAATAAATAGGGGTTTTCAACTGATGCATATCTCAGGCACTTTTGGAATTTTGCCACCAAATTTTCAACATGGGGTTTTTGGGACCCCTCCTCATGCATTCTATCACTGTCATTGCGTTAATCAACCCCAAAAGATGATTTTACGGTCACTGCACAGAATCACCTTTCAGAACCAATTAATGAAACAACAGTGCCAGTGTTCATGAGGTGGACTCTCAAAAAGCCTATGTTTCAAATTTGGTGGGAAAACTCCCCAAAATGAATTTTATGAGCGTGGTGTTGCGCAGTTGCTATGCACGCCGTAATCTCTATGAATTTGCAATATTTTCACCCCAGATTTTCAACATCTGCATTTTTCAGGCATCCTTGTGAAGAGTAAAGCTGTCTTTTTCACACCCTGGATGAAATGTGTTTTGCACTTGTGACGTGGAATAGCATGATCGGTGTGGGAAACCAGTGTTCCACACAGATTAAGAAACTGACAGTGGCACTGTTCATGAGCAGAGGTCGTAAAATGCCTAGGTTGAAAATTTGATGATGATACTTCATAAAATAACTGTGTTACGAGGATGCGTTGCACTGTTCTTATGCACGCACGTAAGTTCGTGAATTTTCAACATTTTCACTCCAGGTTTTCAACATTGCCATTTTACCACACCTCCTTATGAGCAGTGTAGCTGTCACTTTTCATATTTCATCCAAAATGCATCTCCACGCATGTAGCGCACAATGGCGCAGTTGGTGTGCGAAATCAATGTCCCCGGCAGATTAAGAAAATCACAGTGACACTGGTCAAGAGCAAAAGTGGTAAAATGGCTATGTTAAAAATTTGGTGCAAAAAAAATTCCCCAAAATTACTGTTTTACGAGCATGCGTTGCGCTGTTCTTACACACGCTCATAAGTTCGTGAATTTTTGCTGTTTACACTCCAGATTTTCAAAATTGCCATTTTACCACACCTCCTTATGAGCAGTACAGCTGATATTTTCACATCTCACTCAAAACGTGTTTCCGCGCATGTAGCACACAATAGTGCAATCAGTGTGTGAAATCAATGTTCGGGACAGATTAAGAAAATCACAGTGACACTGTTCATGAGCAGAGGTGTTACAATGGCTATGTTAAAAATCTGGTGAAAAAAGACCATAAAATGACTGTTATGAGTGTCCATTGCACAGTTTCCATGCACTGTCATAAGTTCATGGATTTCTAATATTTTCAGTCCAGATTTTCACCACTGGCATTTTTCCACACTTCCTTATGAACAGTACAGCTGTCATTTTTCACCCCATGGCTGAAATGTGTTTTCACACTTCCAGCACAGAAATGCATGGTCGCTGTGGGAAATCACTGTTTGGAACAGATTAAGAAAATCACAGTGACACTGTTCATGAGCAGAGGTTCCAAAATGCCTGTGTTGACAATCTGCTGTAAAACATGCCCATAATAATTGCATTATGGGTGTGCGTTGCCCAGTTTCTACATACGCTTGTGACTTCACCAGTTTTTTTAATATTTTCACTGCAGATTTTCAACACTGACATTTTTTACACCTCCCCATGAACAGTACAACTGTCATTTTTCACATCCTGTTCAAAACGTGTTTTCACACCTGTGGTGCCAAGTGGCGTAATCACTGTGCAAAATCAGTTTTCGGCTAACAAACTGATATTGCCACTGTTCATAAGGTGGGGGTCACAAAAAACCCATGTTGAAAATTTGGAGTGAAAATGCCAACGAACACCTGAGTTGTTAGGGTTTCTGACCATAACGCCCCACCCTGTAGAGATTGACAGGCATCAGGGGTGTGACTTGGGATTCTCGCTTGTAATGCTCATACCATTCCACTTCCTGCAGCCAGTGAGAGGCATTGAGGTGTGCCTTGGACTCTTTGGCCCCAAAGTTCACCCCATTCTCCTATACAGCACCCATCTCACTGTATTTCCTGATGGAATGGGGTGAGCATAAGGGCCAAAGACCCCAAGGCACACTGTGACACTTGTCAGTGTCTGCATGGTAGGGTGTGGTGAAATGGCATGGCTGTTATACCTGATGACCCAAAGGTACACCCCAATGCCTGTCAGTCTCTGCAGGGTGGTGGCGAGGTTGGCTTCAGTTCAATACTTCACTGCCATTCCTATTATACAGCTCTCTATCTCCTACACTACCAGTGCCAATGACAGCAAGCAAACATTCGGCATTGACAAATGCTTGTTTTTTCCTTGGCAGGCTCTGAGGATTCATCTTTTATGCAGGCCAGGCCAGCTTATACCCACTTAAATAGTGTGCAATAATGTTGTGCTTTCTTTGTGGTGGGGTTGGACATACTAGTATTTCATGTCCTAATCCAATGTACTATAATTTATGTGTAGACATGCATCACACATATAAAAACTGTCCATGAGCTACACACAACAATCCCTCCAATACTACAGAGGATCAGGAAGGAGAGGTAGTTACCAGACCACAACACCAGGAGGCCAGCAGGCAGCCCATTTCTAGACTGACTACTACCACCCAGTCAAGGCAAGACTTGAAGGACCAGGCAGCAGGAGACCAGGAAGTTTTAATCCCTCTGCCAGGGCCTGAAATTTCTTTATTATAGTCTGCTTTTGAAGCCCCACAGGAGGGAGCTTGTGGGGATGTCCAACAAGAGGGGATACCCATACTAAGGATTCTGTCTGAGACACTGCATGTGGCAATGCATCTGATCAGTCTTCTCAAAACAAAGTGCATGTTTCATGTACAGATCAAGAAAGTGACATGCCTCCATGAGCTGAACCAGCATGGGAACAACAGAGGGGCAGACGCTCTAACCATAGCGGGGGGGGGGCAAGAGCAGCCCAAGGGGGTCTTTGGCCCATCCCTACTAGAGCCAGTACTTGGAATAAGTTTCTGGCATTAGCTAAAAGAAAACAATGCCCAAACTCTGAGGAGGAGGACTCTGATGCCTTCATTGGTGGCATCATCACAATATGAGGGTGTGACTGATACAGAAAGCATGTCAAATGACTCAAGATCCTCAAGTAGGAAATGGTCCAAATTGAAATCTTCCAAGTTATGAGCCCTGTTGCTTTGTCACTCTCTGATTATTAGCCATGCATGCTGTTAGTTTTACCTGTGGATCTTTGAATACTAACAGCATAAAATCATTAAGAAAGCGGTTTACCGCCTTTCCGGTGCGAAGGGATTTAGGAAAATCTGTTTATTTTTTACAGGACACTAGGTTGCACACCATCCGGGAACTTAATGGGGCTTCCCGGGATTGGTATGGTGGGCCTTCTTTTGTTTCCTATGGGATGAAACCTGTACTGAGGTGGGATACTAATTAATACCACTGAATTTAGTTATCCCAATTTATAGATTTAGTACTGGGTCATGTCTTAATGTTAGATGCAACCTTCCATGGCCAAGATTTCTGTCTTGTTAACATTTACAACCCACAGACTAAATTTTTAAGGGTGGGGTTAATGAAACAAATCTGCCCATATCTATATATAACTGTCTCCTCCGCACTGCCAAACTTTTATAAGATCACCACCTGAACTTGAGTGCCTGGTGGTACCTCTGCACTTCAAACTTTTAGACGATCACCACTAATCTGTTATCTTGGGGGACGTGAATTGTATTTTGTAACTGAGGGATAAAATAGGTACTTCCCTAAACTATATAGTGATCTGAACTTCCTAAATGAAATGTATGAGACCACTAGATTGGTTGATGGTGCAATTTATGGGAAAAATCCACCAGGCCACACTTTTAGAAAAGGTAGCTTGTCAAGCAGGATTGACTTTCTGTTTTGTCCAAATGTATTCTTTATTATGCTTATGAGGTAATACCTATAGAGGCTCTGACCATTGCATGTGAAGTATCCAAGTAGGTATAGCACAGAATAAACCAGTGAGGCCTAATAATTGGAGACTGAATACATCACTATTAGTAGACTCCTTGGCGGAGTTAGACTTAAGGGATCTTTTGAAATCCAGAAACTCCTTGTTAGATATGTATGACAATCCACTTTTATGGTGGCAGGATACCAAGGTGGAAGTTTAAAAATGTTGTCATATGGTATCTAAGACCATAGGTAAGAAGAAGTATTCTAAATATTTTGAGTTACAAAGACAGCTGCAAAAACCAATGTTTTTGACAGCGGATACGGGGTTGGATTATAGTGCACAGATATTGAGGCTAAAACAAAATATGTTAGAATTTCAGTATGACAGAGGGAGTTTCTTATTTAGGGAACAAAAATTTGGGACACAGGACAGCCCAGACAGTAAACCCATATCGTGGTTGTAAGGAGAATTTATTACGGGGATCCAGTGCATATATGAGAAGGCATCTACAAACCTTTGGTTAATGGCATTAAAGGAAGCCATGTGGCATAGAAAGAGAGCCCATTGAGCCCCCTGCTATATATATTTGCTATAGACCCTTTACTATGTAAACTGGAACAGGATGCAAGGATTTAGTATTTACTGATATCGTTAGGCAATCATTTCCCCATTACGCTGGCATACACAGATTACATCTGCCTCTTGGTGGCAGATTATACCTCTGGAGTATGGGCATTAGGGCTAATTCAGGAGTACTCTGAATGTGCTGGTGCATAATTGAATAAAGAGAAGAGTTTAGGAGTGGCACCTTCAGGGCAACAGACTGAAGGGGTTACAGAGATCGCTGGGGTTAGAATCACACAAGGATCACTAAAAATCTTAGGGATCCTTTTTGGCTTTGCAGACCCAGTGATCTAGAATTGGTCCCCATGCCTAACTCTGGCTGAGTCGAAGGTTTAAAAATGGAAGACATATTCCATGACCAGAATGAACAAATATTCATGATAAAGACCTTCTTCAATCCAGTTTTTTTTACTGGTCAGTCACATATTTCCACGGCCACAGTGGCTGGAGACAAAATGTACAATCTGCATTTCCAGCTGTTGCAGGGCAGCAGACTCAACCCAGTTAAGAGATCAGTCACATAGTGGTCTATAGAGAAAGAGGGTTAAATATGGTCAAACTGGTGGCTTTTTTTTTTTACCAGTTCCTTTATT
The DNA here is from genome assembly GCA_016271365.2 of Neoceratodus forsteri. Classification (NCBI taxonomy): domain Eukaryota; kingdom Metazoa; phylum Chordata; order Ceratodontiformes; family Ceratodontidae; genus Neoceratodus; species Neoceratodus forsteri. The sequence continues at coordinate 39,380,925 of JADMNL010000028.1, read as the reverse complement.
CTAACATTGCCCCTATGTTGCAGAGTAGACAAGCTGATTGGAGCACTCAGCTACAACACAGATGTATTTTTTTTTTCAAAAGTGGGAGGCTCCACAATGGGGGGGTGTTTCATATAGTACTGAGTGGCATAGCCCCATACATACTGGAATTGTTTAAGAAAGTGAAACAATGGCAACTTTCAGAATTGGAAGCTGTGTCCAATAATTTGCAATGTCAGTGGTTCAGTAGGTAGCACACTCGCCTCTGAGGCCGGGAAATCAGAGGGCTGTGGGTTCAGTTCTCACATCTGGCACTTGAGTTAATATCCCAGTACTGACACTGTAGTGCAGCATGAGAGGGGTGCTGCACTTCTGAGGTGCCGTCTTTCAGATGAGACGTTAAACTGAGGTCCCATCTGCCTGGATTGGTGGTAGTTCAGGTGGATGTTAAAGATCCCATGGCACTTATCGAAAAGAGTAGGGGAATTTCCCTGGTGTCCTGGCCAAATTACCCTCATTCACTAAAAATACCACCAACAGCTTAATCTGGGTCAAGGTCAGTTGGCATTCATCTGTATCCCCCTCCCCCGGGTCGTGCCTGAAAATAGGCAGGACTTGTCTAGTGCACTTACCCGGTCAACAAAAACTAAATAAATAAATAAATTAAAAAAAAGGGATGACCAAACTGATTTTGAACAGTTTTTAACAACACCCTGTTTTACTTGCCCAGCAGGAATATCAAACTCTGATTTACAAAGACAAGTAACAGATTCAAGGGTACCACAAAAAATGTGGAATACATAGAAACATAGAAACATATAATTTGATGGCAGATAAGGACCGCTTGGCCTACCCAGTCTGCCCATTTCCCTACCTAATGGATAAGCTACATATTCTAGTTAACCAGCAGCCTACTTCTTAATACCCCCAACCCCTAGAATGGCCTTATGACTGTCCCATGCATGCTTGAATTCCACCACTGTTTTAGACTCCACAACCTCCTCCGGAAGGCTGTCCCATGCATCCACAACTCTCTCTGTGAAAAAATACTTCCTTAAATTACCTCTGAGCTGCCCTCCCATCTTCAAATTGTGCCCCTTGTTCTTGCACACCTCTCTTTTTGAAAGATGCTACCCTCTTGGACTTTGTTGATTCCCTTGAGGTACTTGAAAGTTTCTATCATGTCCCCCTCTCCCTCCTTTCCTCGAAGCTATACATATTAAGCTCCTTAAGTCTCTCTTCATATGTCTTCCGGTGCAGACCCTGCACCATTTTAGTTGCCCTCCTCTGGACAGCTTCCATCCTGTCTATGTCTTTGCAGAGATTGGGTCTCCAGAACTGCATGCAGTACTCCAGATGGGGTCTGACCAGCTGTCTGGTTATGTTGTCACAATAAATTAAATGTACGAGGGAACCATCACCATAAGTCAGTACAAAATAGGCTTTGCCTAAGAGTGATTGCAATGATAAATTTAAATCTATGTCACATTTGTTCTTTGACTGTTCATATATTGAAACATTCTGGATAGCGTTAGCAAGGAGATGGGCATTTCCACAGATATTGACTATGAACTATGACTCTCTTGTTTACTGTCATTTTACTGACTCTTGGAAAATCTTTTATCCTGGGACACTGAGAGTGCTTATGGCAGTTTTTAAATGGTCAATATGGCAGGTTCGTTGCCAGTTTGCCCCACAACAGAAGGTAATTTCATTAGGTGGCCTAACTGAAAAAGTAACAAAAGAAGTGAGGTATATTTATGTAAAGGAAAAAGATACGCTGCCAGTTCCAGTTATGACCACTTGGTGGAACCATATCCCCACACAAGTGACATGGAATCCTGGATAGAGTAAAGGCATGAGTAAGACTCAGATTGGAGTACTTTACTGAAGGAAAGGCATAGATTCACAGAGGTGATGGTAATATAAGTTGATATAGGAAATACAGACGGGGCAAGGAGTCTGCAATAATGGGAACTGGCTAGTAGTGTTGGTTATGGGTGTTAGTGGTATTGCACAAGATGGAAGTTTTTTAGAGTGGTGGTTCTTGTTATGGGCACGGGTGATGGAGCTGTTGTATGCATACTATAGTGTTCTCTGCTTGTGATACTTGTCAACAAATAAAAAATTCCCCTACTCACCAGTAGGGGAATTCCTGGCTGTCTCAGGATGGTCACTCCGTGAGGGACATCGGAGAGTATGGACATACCTGAGGCAGAGGAGCGACCCTCCTCCTCCTTCTCTGCCCCTTTCCTCAACAGGCTGCTGTGACTTTCTCTCTGGCTTGATTGTGCTGCATGAAGAGAATGGAGCACTTAAAGTATCTGTGTCCACTGAGGATTTAAGTTTGCCTGAGAAAAATGGTGAAGAAAAGTTTAAAATATTTGCTTGTTATAATCCTGAATTAGCCCAAAAACTTATGATGCCGAGAATTACCGAAGAAGAACTTCAGCATCAGCATCAACAAACTAAAACTCAAGCGTAAGCTGAGTTGAGGACTCTCAAAAACCAAAACCCTCTCTGTCAATGAGATTGACTTGAGTGTCAAAAGAGCTGATGACATATCAGCATCAAAGGAGACCGCTGCTGTCTGTGATACTGACAGAGACGCATTTCAGGTAAACAACTTTCCTTCTAAAATTTTTTTAAGAAACGACTAGCAGTATTGATGCTGAAAGCAGCATGTGCTAAGAGCCGTCTGAAGTGCCAAATTGTGTGAATATGGAGAATTGTAATGTTCCTTGGCTTCAAGTGGGCCTACCATGCCCGGCATTAAAAATGTATTTTCAAACAAATTAGGATCAACAGAGGCATGCTCCAAATAATGACTGATTGACTGAAATGAATGAGGAAAAAAATGATTGCTCTAATTTTAGTCCTGTTCTTTCGGCCACTCCTCTGGTAAAACAAGGGGAGCTACCCTTTCCCAAAACAGACAAAACAGTTTACCAAACAGACTTGTGGAATCAGTCCTGCACCACAGTCTTTTCTTTTTCAGTGATGGGACAACCGGTCAAGTCGGCATCTAGTGAGGAGAAAAAAATAAGAGAACTGCACTCACTCTTGCTAAAAGAAATATTCCTACAGACTTATCAATTTTTAGTGATGACTCAGCCGATGAATGTTTAAAAAAAGTATAAAGCAGCTAGAACAGTCCCCAGCTTCTAAAATAAATATTGGTTCTGCTCAACCTTTAAATCTAGATCCCTTTGCTTAGCGGTCACCTGAGAAGGCTTTAATAGAAGCTGGCTGGACAAAAAAACCTGATGCCACTTGGCTACTAGACCTAAACTGGGATGCCAAAGATGCCTTTCTCAAGCCTCACCAGAATGGAGCCCTGCTACAAGCATGGAGGGTTCTGCAAAAGATCCCCTAAACATGACAACGTTGGGAAATAAGGACATAAATAAAAACAATACTGAGATGCTTCCAACAAGCTTGGAAATAATTCAAACCCACCACTTAAAAACCAAGAAAAGGTGCACCCAATAACTCAGGAAATTCAGATCAACAAAGTGACCCCCCCCCACAAAGACCACTACTATCAGAACTTTTTTTCAAACAAAAAAAAGAAGCTGCACCCCGAAGGAATACAGTGAGGATTAGATACAAAGGGGGTTTACAGACTAGGCCTGATAGACTGTATGCTGGTAAAACTTTGTTGAAAGATTCTTTAAAGTTTTCACCTAGGGAAGTTTTTGCCTTTATTAATATTTCAGGTGAGGACAATGTTGATGTCAGCTTTAGGTCATCTTATGCTCTCGAACTGTTCTGGCAGAGATACAGTCAGGTGAAATTCTCTCCTCAATGGGCCACCTTTTTTATTATTCCACTAACAAAACCTCTGATTAAATTTGTAACAATGTTCAGAAATTAGGGTGTCCATGTAGAAGATATCACCTATTGGTCATCTCAAAATGCGAGAGTTAAGTCCTCCAGAGGCCATTCTATTTTTTATAATTAAACATGTTTTATTTGAGCATAATCACATACATTGTCAGCATGTTGCATTAGTACATGAATGGATATCATCTGCTCATTCTTTACATCTCTATTCCTCTAAATCTCCCTCAAATAAAGAAAAAAAAACAACAACAAAACTTTACTCACCGCTCCCCCTCTAGCTAGCCCTCCCATCCCCTGCCAAGTACAGAGTCCAGTAATACTAACCAAGTTCTGTCTCCTATTAATCAAAGGAGAGAAAGGTGTATCGGATATACTGACTAAGGGCCTCACAACCTCTTAGGGTTTCCAAATTGCCAGTGCTGCATCAAGTGATCCCCATAGAGTAACATAAGCATCCCTTCTGTGCCTCATGAAAGCAATACGTTTTTCTAGCTGTAATGCCAATAGCATTTCTCTGTGCCATTCTGTCACGGAGGGTGTTAGGTCTTCCTTCCAATGTCTAAGAATTATCAATTTGACGTTCGCTGCCACTATAGCAATATAGGCCTTTTGTAAAAATGTAGTATTAGGTGGAAACAGGTGTATTAAACAAGCTTCTGGGGTAAACAATGACTGCAACTCAAGAAGAGGATCTAACCCTTCCTCACACTGTGCCAGAGGGACCTGATTTTTGGGCAGGACCATAACATATGGAACAATGTGTCTTTCTCCACATGGCATCTCCACACAAAGGTGTAGGGATAAGTCCACATTTATGCAATCTTACTGGTGTGTAATATATGTTATGCATTATGTTAAATTGCATCATGAGCCTATCCTGCTGATGAATCTATAACAATTTACGTCATATTCTCCTCCATGTTTTGTATCCTCGTCAGATCTAGCTCCTCGCCCAAGTATAAGCATACTCCCTTAGGTAATTGTGGGTCTAATGCTTGTAGCTTTTATACACCCTAGAAACAGAGTGGGATTTGGATGCTACTTGGATTAACTCCTGTACTCCTGGATCCACTACCGTTTGATCTGCTGTATATCTTGCAAAAGCAAGGATTGCTTATTTAATTTGGGTAAATTTAAATATATGCATGTCCGCACTTTGTATAGCAGGACCGGGTGAGAATACAACTACCTCCCTTGGTGGAAAAAGTCTACAAGTCAGACTCTTTTAGTGGTGCCCAAAAGAGGAAGAATAGGCCTTCCTCCTATTCCAAAGTGAGGGTTGCCTGTAATCGGTTGCATGGGAGACTGATGCCATCTTAGTGCAAAATGTTGTTGCATCTGATGGGTTGCTGGAAGTGACCACCCTATTGGGGTATTTCGGAGCTGTCTGGGAACCTGAGAGGGTGTAGCTAATATAAAAGCGGGAAGTGAGTATTGGTACCCGGCTACTAAGTGTTTCTCAATCTCCACCCACAAAGGCACGTATCTGTTGAGACCTGGAGGAGATCAGCCTGTAACCAGAGTACTACCTTGCTTAGGTGTTGAGCACAGTAATAGGTGAAAAAAAGAGGGATGCTAACCCTCCTGAATTTTAGGAGCCATTAGTTTGTGATATGCTCTCCGTGTTTGTTTATCCTTCCATATAAACGATAAGCATTTTGTGCACTTTGACAAACCAAGCTTTGGGAGATAGCATCCCATCATTCCCAGAGGGTATAGAAGGCGAGGAAGAATGTTCATTTTTACCATATTAACTCTGCCCCATATGGAAAGTGGTAAGGCCATCCATCGGTCAAGATCAGCCTTCAAGATCTGCATAAGTGGTCTAAGGTTTTCCCTTGCCAGACAGTTGATATCTTTTGTTATTTTAATGCCCAAGTATAGGAGCGATCTAGGTTCCCAGGACATATTGGAGGGTGCTACCATAGCGTGAGCCAATTATTCAATGGAAGAATCCTGGTTTTAGAACAGTTTAATTTGTAATATGAGACTTTAGAAAAGGCGTAATTTCTTCCAGCAAATTGGGGATAGTTTGCTGTGGGTCCTCGATATGTATAAGTATATCGTCCATAGAGACGAAGTGAAAATCTCTTTCCCGATTAAGATGCCTGGTATTCCTTGAGCACTAAGGAGGTGTCTAATTAATGGCTCTAAATAGAGGTTAAACAGAAGGGGAGATAAAGGACATCCCTGCCTGGTATCCCGCCTAAGAGGAAATGGGCTAGAAAATACCATTGCTTAAGACTCTGGCCATGGGACACGCGTACAGTAGGCGAACCCACTTAATGTATTTATCAGGGAGACCAAATCGATGCAGGGTTTCAAAGAAAGACCCAGGAGACCCGATCGAAAGCCTTCTCGGCATCTAGAGAAATTAAGGCAGATGGTTTGTTAGAGTTGTTAGCAATTGGAATGAGATGTAATAACTTTCGGAGATGGTCTCCTGGGATTGTCCTGTCATGAAACCAACCTGCTCGGGATAACGAACTCTCCTAGGATGGGAGTTAATCTATTAGCCAGTATCTTTGCCAGGATTTTAAAGTCTGAGTTTAATAATGAGATGGGACGATAATTTCGGGTACATGGGATCTTTCCTGGCTTTGGGATAAGGGTAATCACTGCTTCCAAAAACTTTGCTCTGAGAATCCATTATCAAACCAATAATTATACACCTCTTGCAATATTGGTACTAGATTTTTGTAACACTTTTTTATATAAATTATTCGGGAAGCCATCCGGACCTGGAGACTTATCCGGGGGTAATTGCTGAATGGCTTGATGTACTTCCTCCTGTGTGATATAGCCACCAAGCGACCTCGCCTGCACTGTTGCTAGTTTGGGGAGATTAGCCTTATCTAGGTACTGAGCAATTTCTGCTAGGGCTGGGGATGCGCCTGGATCTTCCGCGTAAAGGTCTTGGTAGTAAAGTCCCAGCCTCTGGGCTATTTCTTTAGGGTCTGTACATATTGTTTCATTGCCCGGGAAATAGAGACCTGATATATGTCTAACTGATTCAGCTTGCCTCATTCTGTAGGCTAACATTTTCCTGGCTCTCTCGCCCGGATTCCAGATATTGAATTTTAGTACGCCTCAGGGTCAGTTCAGCTCTTTGCGCCTGAAAGTCTGCATATTCAACCTGTAGTCTATTTAACTTAATTTTTTGGTCTTCTGTTATTAATGGACCTGGCACCCTCTCCAGGTCTCGAATGGATCCAAGGATTTTCAAAACATAGGCACGGTTTTTGGATGCCCTAATAGTAGCTAATCTGATACACTCACCATAAAGTGCACATTTAAGGGAGGCCCAGATCATATCCACCCTATTCACTGTTCCTTTATTAACATCCTGAAAAGTAATAAATTCAGTTATATGTTTACAAGTGTCCATATTCTGCAAGAGCTGGGTATTGAGTTTCCATAAGGAATCTCTTTTGATTCCAAGACCTACTAAGTAAGATATAACTACTGGGGAGTGGTCCGAGATCACCCTGGCCTGGATATCTATCCCCAGAACCCCTGGCAGAGCAAAGTCACTAATGAGAAAATAGTCAATTTGGGAGTAAGTGCGATGAGAAGGAGAAAAAAAGGTATATTGTCGGTCAGATGGGTTTAAGACTCTCCAAACATCCAACAACCCGGTCGAGTCCATTAACTCTTTGAGGGCTCTCTGAGTTGGAGTTGAGTTTGTTCACTTATAATCTGACCTGTCTATACTAGGTTGTATTGTAATGTTCCAATCACCTCCAAGCAATGTGAACTTTGCAGGTTCTCTGAGTAGCAAATTCAAGAGATGTGTATAGAAACCAGGCAACTCCCTATTGGGTCCATATATGGCACCAATGAGGACTGGATACGATGCAATATGGCCGTGGATCAAAATATAGCGTCCCTCTGGATCCCACACCTCATTTTGTAGTTTAAAGGGAATATTTTTAGCAATCAAAATGAGTACCCCTCCCTTAGATGTCGAAGCTCCAGCTCCAAAGACCTGTCCAACCCATCCTCTCCGCCACAAATGTATATCCTCTCTCTTTTGTAGTCCTCCTGCAGACATGCAAAGTTTGCCTTTAGGACGCTTAGGTGCTTGAGGATAATTTGTCTCTTACACCTGTCCTGGCCTCCTTTGATGTTCCAAGTTACACAATTATATGGGCCCACCATATCCTAGTAAACATCCCGGGTATCACTGTAACTATCCTCTCTCCTTTTCATTACAATACAAGCATATTGGATTTGCACTTGGCAGACCACCCCCCCCAATTAACAGAAATAATGTTTAGTGTTATTCTATTTCCCCATTTAACAGTTACAAACACCAACCATACCCCAGTTCTAGACAACTGTTTCCCCACATACATGTTGTCAGGTGATGATGCTTCATCGACCCGGCTAAGCTCATTGCCCCACCTCCCACCCGCTCCCCCTCTCCTCCGAGTAAATACTAGGTATTTCAAACTGCCTAAGTAGTAATATTCTGTGAGTTTTTAACAATCTAATCATGAGATACACTTTATCCATCTGCTCTATCTCTTAATTAACATTTCCCATCCTTTTGGGATAATCAACTAAACAGATCTGAAAAATAATAAAGGACCAGTGCCGAATCGAGGAACCACCCATAGAAAATCTAGCTAGAAATTTGGGAAAAAACCCAGACCCCTCAAAATCCAGAAGGGTTCTGCCCCAATGTATTCAGTGCATTCTACACAAAATATGCAGTGATCCTCAGGCTGGACGCCTCAGGCCCCAGCCATCCAGGTCATCTGGCAGTACGCAACCACACCACCCCACCAAGCACCGAATAGCCACCTGGGTTACTCTCCAAGCCCCAAGGAGGGTCCCCCCCCAAAAAAACCCTTGCTCTCATCACTGGTCCCCTCCCATACGTCGGGTTATCTAAACCAGCCCACACTCAAACCAGGTGCATTGCAGTATCCACGTACAACTATGTCAGCGGGTATCCATCCAGTACGTAGCTGTCAAGGGCTGCGCTCAGTATAAGTTTTCCAAGTTTTCCCAAAGTTCAACCAGAACACAGCTCCGATGGTAACCCTTGACCAAAATTTCTAGTAAACTTAAATATATCATTTTATCTACTCAGCCACTGACCGTATTGATTAAATGGCACCTGAATAACACATTGATCTATAGAAAAAAAAAACCCACCACCCTCCCATATTCAGGAGCATCATTTATATATATATTTTTTTTTGAAACTATAGGCAATCGGTGGTGTCTTTATTCTGCACTCTCTTCTACCAGGATATAACCAATGTTGGATTAAGGGATATCATGCATTCCTCTTCCCTGTATCATACTGCTGCTTTAACTGAAATGGTAGTCTCCATTCAAATAATAATCCAAAAGATCGTGCAGAAGAGGAGGGAGAAATTGGAAGTCACATACAGTGGCAGATTCACTCTAACCCCTCTCTGCATTTAATATGTACAGGCAAATGAAGCAGTTTGACCATCCGGTAAACTCTAGAGTAGCATGCTTACATTAACCAGCAGCGTAACCCTTCACTGTGGATTTACTTGACCGCATAGTAGGATTGTTCGACTTTATCTGTAAAGATCTGGCAGCAACTCTTTAAGTTCCTTCTTAGCTTGCTCGAGACTATCGAAAGAATGCCACTGATCGTTGATTTTGACCTGTAGAGTCGCCGGGTACTTAACTCTAAACGGCTTCCCTGCCGCTATTAGTTTAGTGACTAATGGATGCAGTTCTTGTCGCCTAATTCGGATGGAGTGAGGCAGATCTTGGGTGATTCTAAGAGCCCTGGTTTCCCATCTGATTTCTTTCAGCTCCTTAGCTTTCATTAGAATGTGTTGTTTATCTAAGAAATTCAGGAACTTAAATATGAAAGGTCGGGGGGGCGAGCCAGACGTTGGCGGAGGACATAGAGCACGCTGTGCCTGCTCCACAACATATGTGGGGCCGCCATGGCAGGCCCAACTATTTTTTCACATAGCTTCTGCATAAATTGGATCGGTCGCTTGCCCTCCTCACCCTCTGGAATGCCAATAATCACTAGATTGTTTCTCCGGCTCGCCCTCCAAATCTTCTAGTTTCTCCTCTAAGTGCCGTATCTTCTTGTTTACTGTGATTATGCCATGATCTGCCTTTTCTTGTTTACCTTCAAGAGAAACAATCTGGGCCTCTGAGTCCCCCACCCGAATAGTTAAGGCCGATACCGATGCTTTAATTTGTTGCAGGTCCTCTGACATTGTATCGATCCCGTCTTGTATTGGCCTCATGATTTCCAAAAATTTGTCTTCCATTAGTGTTGTCTGTGCCGTTAAGTGTTTAGCTTGAGGTGCAGGCAGTTGTTTTGCTTGCTTTGTGGCCTTTTCTTTTCGGGGCTCGGTGGCGGGAGTGCCGTGGTGGAGCTCGCTTCGTAAACACCTCCATCTCCCTTTTGAAAGTCTGGTTCAGCAAGTTTCCCTTCAGAGCGTCACACTTGAGAAAAATTAGCAATCTAAATAGGTTAGGTCAAGTAATTAAGACAATAAAAGTCGGACGAGGAGCGGAGCCGAAGTGAAGCACGTCTTATCTCCCGATCCTCATCACGTGACCCCTCCAGAGGCCATTCTAGAAACTGAATTATTTTGGATGGGGGAGGGATACAAGGTCAAATTGAAAGAAAATGAGAATGAAATCAAGCACTTCCAAACTCCTTTTGTTGGGGAGGGACAGAGGTGTTTGTTTTACTCTGGCCAGCCCTGAGCATGTTACAAATGTGGAGCCAACACCCATTTGTCCAGCATCTGTGACAAGCCCCACTGTGACAACTGTGGGAAGTTGATCCCCATCAACAAAGATGACTTCACTCCTATATGCTACCAAGACCCACCCGGAAGTCTCGAGGAAGAGGAAGGTCCCCTCCCTCCTCCCACACTTATACCTGCCCTCTCCCCCAGGAAGGCTCATTACCAGAAACTCTAAACCTCCACCTTAGCCAACCCTTCCCCAAGAACTCCTCCTCCGTGGAATCAGAAAACCCTATGCTGCACTGGCCACTTTTGGGGATCAGATGTGGAGATAGTAGAATCTGATCTCCAGAACCAAGGAACTTATCCACCAATCTTGATGCTACTAGTTACAAAGGTAAAAAGAAAAGAGGAAAAAAAGAATCTCTAATCCCTACCTACTAATCTATGGTCTGCTTAAATCTTGGCTCAGTAAATTGCTGTAGTTTATTGAATAACACTAAGCGGCGGGCCTTCTTTCAATATATTTATGAGTCAAAAATGGATATCTGCTTCCTACAAGAAGCATGGATGTTTACATCTGACCAAGCTAGGCAATTTCAGGCCAAATGGGTGTGGGATCCCTCCTACTGGTCCTTCGGCCTTAATAGAGCTGATGGGGTAGGGATTCTATTCAATTCTTATGTACCTTCATACTTAAGAAATTAGTAGATTTATTTCCAGGTAGACTTCTCATACTAGATGGGGAATGGAATCAGTCAAGCTTCTGTATCATGATTGTTTATGGCCCTCAATCGAAGGCCGAAAGGGTAGCTCTACTTACAGCATTATAGCCACATACCTCTACATCCTTCTATGTAGTGATAGGTGGAGATTTTAATGTGGAGCTTCCCAAACCAGGAAATCACAGGAAGGTAAAGAAAAAGCTACTGGAGTCTAACACATTAAAAAGGTGACCTCTGTGGTAGGGAAAGTGGTGGAGTCACTTCTGAAGGAAACAATAGTTGAGTACCTAGAGGCCAGTGGAGCACAGGACCCAAGGCAGCATGGGTTCACAGCAGGAAGGTCAAGTCAGACGAATTTAATAGATTTCTTTGACTGGGTGACCAAAGTAGTAGACCAGGAAGGGGCTGTGGACATGGCCTACCTAGACTTTAGCAAGGCATTTGACACAGTCCCACACAAAAGATTAATAGTCAAATTAACCAGCCTGGGAGTGGGTCCCAGGGTGGTAGCCTGGGTAAAACATTACGGCTGACAACAGGACACAGAAGGTTGTAAATGGAGTCCACTCTGAAGAAAGAGGGTTACTAGTGGGTACTGCAGGGTTCAGTATTGGGTCCAGTCCTTTTAATGTCTTCATCAGTGACATTGCAGAGGGACTGGAAGGAAAAGTATGCCTTTTTGCAGATGACACAAAGATCTGCAACAGGGTTGATACACAAGGAGGCGTGGAAAGGATGAAAGGGGACTTGGCAAAGTTGGAGGAATGGTCAGAAGTATGGCAGCTAGGATTCAATGCAAAGAAGTGCAAAATAATGCACCTGGGAAACAAGAACCCAGGGGAAAAATATACAGTGGGTGGGGAGGTAGTAAAAACAACAAAAAAGGAAAGGGACCGGGGGGTAATCATTTCAGATGACCTTAAGGTTAGCAAGCAATGTGAGAAGGCAGTAGGGAGGGCTGGGGGTATACTGGGAGTTTAGGGAAAGGCATCAGCAGCAGAAAACAGGAAGTTGTTATCCCTCTGTACAGACAGTTGGTGAGACCCTATCTGAGTACTGTGTCCAGTTGTGGGAGACCCCATCTCCGCAAGGATATAGACAGGATAAGGGTAGTCCAGAGGAGGGCAACTAAAATGGTGCAGGGTCTGCAAGAGAAGCCGTATGAGAGAGACTAAAGGAGCTTAATATGTATACCCTTGAGGAAAGAAGGAGGGGACATGATAGAAAAACCTTTAAGTACCTCAGTGGAATCAACAAAGTCCAAGAGGGTAGCATCTTTCAGAAAAAGAGATGTGCAAGAACAAGGGACACAATTTAAAGATAGAGGGGCGGTTTAGGGGCAATGTGAGGAAGTATTATTTTACAGAGAGGTAGTGGATGCATGGAACAGCCTTCCTGAGGAGGTTGTGGGTTCTAAAACTGTGGGAGAATTCAAGAATGCATGGGACAGACATAAGGCAATTCTTGTGGGGGGTAGGAAGAAATAGGCTGTTGGTTAACTAGAATCTGCGGCCTATCCTGTAGGTAAGGAAATGGGCAGACTAGATGGACCAAGTGGTCCTTATCTGCCATAAAAGTCTATGTTTCTATGTTTCTAATCTCATATCATGTTCTAAATTCTAAACTGAAGGCCCCCTTTATACTTATAGTAGAGGACAATTTACTTCAGCAATTCACCATTTCTTTATATCAAAAAAGTTGCCCTCCCCTCCCTTTCTATTATCCTCTCTGAATTTTTGGTTAATTTACTATTGAAAATAGATTTCTCACAACTTCCCTATCCTAAATCAAAAACTAACAGGTGGAGACTGAATACATTCACACCATTGGACTCTTATGTCCAACATGAAATTTCCAGATTGTTATGAGCAAGGGCAGTAGTGTGTGATTTATATGAGGATGTAGCAGAATGGTGGTCTGACTCCAAATCAGACATGAAAACTTGGTTCCAACATTTTGGAAGATTAAAAGACAGATCAACATTTTTTAAATATTTGCAACTAAGGAACCAATTACAAGATCTATTTACCCGAGATTCCACTTCTATGCAGGACTATTCTCCCAAAATTAAGCAATTAAAACAGGAAATGAAATTATTTTAATATGATAGGGCAAATACCCTAAAAACAGAATTACAATTTGTTACTCAAAAGACATCTATTGTGACCCCTTTGAAGCCTGTAAGGTAAGAACTGAAGCCTTACTACTCTGAAGTCTAATAGATAAAGAAGGCAAGTTGAACCTGAGGATGAGCTTCATAAACTTGTGGACAACCATCTAAAACCCATGAGATGGAATCTCCTCCTCTCATTTCAAATATAGAGAACTATTTCCAAGAAATTCAATGTCCACTACCCTCAAATGATATTCAAACTCTATCCACACCAATCCATGAAATTGAACAAATAATAAAAGACAAGTTAGGAACCTCCACAGGACCTGACAGTTTGCCTTCTGAGTTTTATAAAACCTTCTCCAGTATATTATCAGCCTGTCTTGAAATAGTTTTTTCCTATTTTTTTAAACAGGGGAATTCCTACCTTTTCACCTCTGGATATCTAGTTTTTCTAAATCTGAAGATAAGAAGAAAATTACAAATTGAGACCCATCACAATTTTATATTCTGATTTTTAAGATTTTGTCCCAAGTACTGAATAATAGCCTACGAAAGGTAGCAAGCCATGTAATTCATCCATCCCAGTATTGTGGAATACCAGATAGGAAAATTCAGCATGCAATAATGATTATCAGGCATGTTATCGAATATTATAATCAAAAGAGAAAGAAGGGATGTCTCAACTCCCTCGATCAGTGTAAAACCTTTGATAGGGTTTACCGTCCTTTTTTTAAGACTCTGGAACACTATGGCATTCCAACAGACTTTATAAACTGGATTAAATTACTTTGTTCCTTGATTTTAGACCATCCAGTCCTGAGGGGTACTGTCATCTCTAATATTAAATTAAGCACAGGTGTTCAACAGGGTGTCCCTTAGCCCTTTATTATACATTGTTTCCTTAGATCCTCTTATAAGAAAAATTAATATCCAACTTCATAACCATGGACTGTCTGGAGATTCGGTCAGGAGAACACAGTTGTACAAGCTTATGTGGATGATGTATGTGTGTTTTAGCTGACCTTAAGAATATTTCTACTGTCCTAAAAGAGTTACATGATTAGTCTGTAGTTTCCAACTCAATGTTGAACATAGGTAAATGCAGAGGATTGTTTCTAGGTCCTCAGGCCCCACTGCCTACTGATAGACAAGGCATAAAATCTCTTCTGAGCCAATTAAAAAGTTAGGCCCCAAAACTTACCCTATGAAAACTGGGAGTCTGCATTGCAAATGGATGCATTTAAGGTGCAGAGGTGGAAGTGCTGGAAACTCTCTAAAATTAACCCTTGCAGGGCCATGGACTGATATATCAGTCCAGAATTCCTATACGTTCTAATTTTGTGGCAGTCTAAGGGTTGAAAGAGTCCATATTATAAAAAAATTAATAATTCCCTGTTTTCTGTACATAGCCATGATTTTCCCTTTACCAGTAGCTCTTGAAACAAGGATGTATGCATGTTTTTTTTTTCAAATGATCTGGGGCAGTAGCTTAAACCCGATGAAAAGATGTTACACCTATCTTTCAAAGGCACAAGGGGATCTGGGGATGGTGAATCCCATAACCTTCTTCAATTCCTTATTTATTTCCCAAGCCATTAGAATTGGTCTTCAACCCACCAACACCTTACAATATAGCTGTGTCCAGAATATCCTGGCTACCTTTTTTCAATCATGGGAAGTAACTCACCCTAAAATGACTACCTGCTTACATCTTCTTGCATATCTCAAATCAAATGCACAAAAATGATGCAGATGGGCCTTAAATAAAGCTCAAATTATTCAATATTCTGGTCCGAAATTGCATATTATGATAATGCAGAAAATATACCCAATAGAACCAGACTTTAAAAACTGCATCCCCCCTCACAGTTTAGATAAAAGGTTTTGAAACAACTGAATAATGACAGAATTCCCAGACACATATGGGAAATATTATGTCTCTGTTTATAGAAGGCTAAATGTAAGGGGGAACCTCAAAGATAAAGTGCAGGATGAAAGAAACTGCCCTTACAGCTCCTGTCAAGCAGAAGAAGAAACCATGGAACATTTTTTTATTTAAATGTTCATATGCGAAACCTTTATGGGACTATTTAGCCCCAAAATGGAACCTGAGTTGACTAAAAAAATAGATTATAATACTCTGATTCTAGGCTATCACCTTCACCTAGATAGTAAATATGAGTTTTTTTATTTTTATTTATTTATTTATTTCATAACTAGGATTACAAATACCTTTGAACCAGGGGTTCTTTTACAAAGGTTCCATGTCCAGAAATGCAGTGTAAGAATAGGCAAAGAGGAGCATTAATAGCCACAGTACAATAGAGCAGCATGCAGAAATCAAGGTATCAATAATTACAAGGTGAATGTCAGGTCGAGTACACATAGGTTACACTTGTGTCATGAGAGGAACAGTTTAACATAATTACATAGTCACATCCGAGTACAAAAGGGTAGGAAAGAAACACAGATTGGACAACTGGGGTTAAATGCAAAGAAGTGCAAGATCATGCACATAGGGAAGAGAAACCCTGAAGCCACCTATAGGCTGGGAGGGGAGTTGCTGGCAGTCACAAGGGAAGAAAGAGACTTGGGCATCATCATCACCAATGACCTGAAATCATCCAAGCAGACCACAAAAGCAGTAGGTAAGGCTAGGGGGATGTTAGGGTGTATTAGTAGGGGTATCACAAGTCAGAAGAGGGAGGTAATAATCCCTCTTTAAAAGACACTGGTTAGACCCCATCTGGAGTACTGTGTGCAGTACTGGAGGCCACACCTTCACAAGGACATTAACCAAATTGAGGCAGTCCAGAGAAGGGCAACCAAAATGGTTCAGGGACTGCATGAGAAAACATATGAGGACAGATTAACGGAGCTCAATATGTATACCATAGAGCAGAAGAGAGACAGAGGTGATATGATCAAAACATTCAAACACCTTAAGGGCATTAACAAGGTGAAAGAGTCTAACATGTTTCAATATAAGAAAAATAGCAGGACAAGAGGACACAGCATGAGATTAGAAGGAGGCTGATTAAGGGGTAATGTGAGGAAGTTCTTTTTCACAGAAAGGGTGGTGGATGCATGGAATGGCTTACCACAAGAAGTGGTGGCAATGAATACAGTGCAGGGCTTCAAACAGGCATGGGATAGGCATAAGGGAGCAATACAGATGAGTATGAATAGAAAGACCATTGACAGAGCAAAGGCTGATGGCACATTTATAAGGTAGAAAAGAAATGGGCAGACTGGCCGGGCCTTGCAGTCCTTATCTGCCATCAACTTCTATGTTTCTATGTAGTCTAAATCAGACATTGTCAAGGTACAGTACAAAATGGCAAAAAGAGAAAATGCAGCCTAACTCAGACATTGTCAAGCTATCAGATTATATAAGAATACAGAAGCAGGATCAAGGGGAGGAGGGAGGTAGGAAAGGGGGAAGGAGATATGGGGTGGGGATAGAGGTGAGAAAAAAAATAGCAGTAAGGACGGGAGGGGCCTAGGGGTGGAATGGGCAATGGGGCATAGATAGGAAAAAGATTAACTGTACAGTCACAATTGCTAAGAGTTACCAGGTCCTCATGTAGCTTGGTTTTGAAAACACCTAATTTGGGTTCATAGAGGATTTCAGTGGGTAGGTCATTCAACCTGGCAGGGGCTCTCCAGCTAAAGGTGCATTGTGCTTGTGAGGCCCAGCATCGGGGAACATGGAAGACAGATCTGGCCAAGCTATGGGTATTTTGCTGATTTGTCGATGGAGAAATCAGGGACTGGGTGGCCAGAAGAGTGAGGGCAAGATATATTTTTTTTGCAAAAAGATAGGTCTGGTATTTAATTCTACTCTGAAAATTAAGCCATTCCACTTTCTGATAAAGCTGGCAGGTGTGAGTCCATTTGATGGCACCTGTTATTAACCTACAGGCCTTGTTAAGCATAATCATTAGCCGCTTGAGTGTGGTATCAGTGGCAGCACTGTAGATAAGTAGGCCATAGTCAATGACAGACAGTACGGTGCTGGTGACTGCAAGCCTCAGAGGCACTGGAGTGAGGTAGTGCCTGTGTTTGTAGAGGACCCCAAGTCTGCAGTTAACAACCTTGGAGATATAATTAACATGCAGGGCATATGAGAGGGAGTTGTCCAATGTAATTCCTAGGTATTTAGATTTCTGCACCATCTCAAGGGGTTGATTTGAGATATTGTGGATGTTAAGAGGTGAAGATTTATACCTGTTATAGGGATTGGCAAAAAGCGTTGTCTTAGTTTTTGTATAGTTCAATAACAGTTTGTGGTTTGCAAACCATTTTTCTACTTTCACAAAGTTTACTTACAGGTCACTAGTGAGAGGGAGCAGGCCAGTGTTATTAGAGAAAAGTACGGTGTCACCTGCGTACAGCACAATGTTGCTGTCACAGGCATTGGGCAGTGTATTTAGGTACAGGCTAAACAGCAGTGGCCCAAGGATGGACCCCTGAGGGACTCCAGAGCATACAGGCAGGCAGCTTGAAAGAGAGCTGTTAATTTTAACTTGCTGCATATGATTTGCAAGATAGTTTTTGATCCAGGATGTGACAGAGGGGGATATGCCAAAGGAGGGGACAGTGTTAGTGAATAGGGAGTGATTCATCATATCAAAATCCTTGGTCAAATCAATATAAATTAACCTGACAATGAGATCTTGGTCTAAGGTTTTGTGAATAACATCTGTGTATTCCAGAAGAGCTGTGGTAGTACTATGTGCCGGACAGAAACCGTGCTGCTGAGGGCATTGGATACTATATTTGTTGAGAAATTCAGTGAGTTGATCAGCCACTGCTCTCTCAAGAACATTGGATAAGGGAGGAAGAATCGAGATAGGTTGGTAGTTTGAAACTGGTATTCGGTCACCATTTTTGTGCACTGGTGTAACAACTGCTGCCTTCCACTGCTTGGGGAACAGGTTAAGTGACAAGGAGAGGTTTAGTATGGTGGAGAGAGGTTTTAGCATAACATCAAGTGATAGATATTGAAGCTTCATATACAAGGTGTCACTGCTGTATCTGGATTTGGTTAGAAATCTAAGCAGATATTTCTTCGTTTCGGTGAGTGTGAGTCTCCTGAAATAGAAATGGAGGATGGGGGGAAGTATTGTCCAGGGTGCCATTGGAGATGGCCTCATCGAAGAAGTCAGGCAGCAGGACCTTACTGAGATCTGTAAAGGCTGAGTTGAATGCTTCAGCTATGTAATAGGCTTCCTGTAACAGGGTGTCAATTATGACTACCACAGTAGGGGATGTGTTGTGTGGGTTACCCATAAGGGCCTTGATTTTCTGCCAGTAATTTTGGCAGTCACCCCAGGAGTTCATGAGTTCATTTCGGTAGTAGGTTATTTTTGGCATTTTGAATTTCCTGGGTGCAGGCATTCCTAGCTGCTCTATAACATTTCTTATCAGCGGGGTTAGCAGAGTCCTGAACACGGTGCCATGGGTTGTCCTTGGTTTTTATTTTTGCTAACAGATCAGCAGTGATCTAGGGGTTGGTTACCCCCCGGACTTAACTTTATAAGTTGTGGCAAAGATGTCACATGCTTTGTTGAACTGTGCAGTAAGATAATTGAGGACTAGGTCAATGTTGGTGAAAGATCCCAGTGGTGACCAGTCACATCACTAGAGATAGGTCCTGAATTGGTCAGGCTTCCCTCTTTTTAGCCTAAGAAGATTTATAAATTTGGGAGGGGGTTTAATGATTTTATTTGTCCAGAGGCTGATGACAGGTGAGTTGTCACTGATCGAGTCAGGTAGTACCATGGTGCTGATATGTCGTAGCGGGTGTATGGTGAGAGCTAAGTCCAGGAGTGAGTTATTCCCAGTTCTCAAGTTGACTGTAGTAGAGAGAGATCACTAGTTGGATGATGATGTGCGTAGCTATGACATCTTTGAAATGGTCAGCTTTTGGGGCCAACCAGTTAATGTTGAAATCACCCATGATTACAACCTCTGATTGATTAGGTAGGCTTTCTTTGTGACCAATAACCACATTAATGCCTAATTTGCTTTCATGGGGTAGGATATAAACAGAGAAACTGTATAGGGCTTTGTCATGCTGACCTAGGAGAATTTTGATGCCAAGAACCTGGGACTGGTAAACTGTGTCGATAGGGGGTAGAGTGTGTCCCTTCAGGAAGATTTGTATGACTATGGCAAAGCCCCCTCCCCTCCCCTCTTTCCTACCCTGTCTTGCCTGTATAATGTATAGCAGGGGAGATTTAATGCCGAGTCAGGAGTTTTCTTTGATAACCAGGTTTCAGACAGAGTGAGTACATCAGGGTTGTGTTGAGTCACCCAAACTTGGAGGTCATCTATTTGTGGTAGAAGGCTTCAGATATTAAGGGATGCTAGTTTTAGACGGCCATTTTTTGTCATATTCATTTGGGGCGAGTGCAGGGGGCCAGGGTTTGGGTGAACCTTTCCAGAGATAAGGAGACACAAAATGGTAAGCCTACAAAGGTAGGCTTTTAATTGTTTGAGGCTTGCTGGTGTAGACTGATGAGGTTGTTTTTAATAGAAAGGTGTAGTGAGGAGCTGGGGGAGTAGCGATGAGAGAGGGCCATGGTGGCATGCTCTGGGGCTTGGGCCAGCAGTAGTATTAGCAGCGACACACACGTGTGAGCAATAGGGTATTGTGCTCTGGATGGTAGCGGCATAGGTGTCAATTTTGGGTGAGGCATAGGTATCCTGAATAGCATTATTGTGGTCCCAGGGGGTATTTGTGAAGTTAAGTGCCACTTGGAGGAGGAGAAATGTAATCATGCTGAGTGAGTAATGATAGGCCATGTTGGAAGCCTGGGATGGGGCTAGGAGGGTGTCCATGAATTAGGCCACCCTAAGACCAGGCCGATAAAGCAGTGACTAGATGTGCTGGGGGGAAGCAGGTCAGTAACTGAGGTACAGTGTCAACAAAGTTCCTATGGGAGGTAGGGCTGTTGCAATAACAAAGTGGATAGGGTGTCCACCTTTAGTGTGGAAGGTCACAGGTTCAAAACTGAGCAAGGGGCAAAAAGGTAAAAGCAACAGGCTTCAGGAGGTGTGGAAGGCCATTGGTACTGGATTGTAGAGTGGGACATAGAGAGTAGAAGAGAAAAAATCAGAGTGGATTGAGAGAAACAGGTAGCCCATTAGTGACTCCTAGTGGCAAGCTAGTATAAATAACTAATGGGAAACTGGGGTGTTAGAAAATAGTGAGGGAAGTCACATGACCACATCAGCAGATCACTGTGACCTATAACTCTAGGGATGGACCGGGGTGGGTGATGCAGTTGACGTGAAGCATCGAGGGGCTAACATACTTCAGCACTAGCTCCCCCAGCGCAGGATATTTTCCCAAAATTATCTCTCAATGCTGCAGGCTGCTCCCAGGCTGAGCTTCACTCTGGTGTGTCTCCAAGGGATGGCTGAGGGGCAGGGAGACCTGAAAAGGGAAGAAAAGAGGTGGTTCAGAAGTTGTTCAGAGGGAGACAATAGCCTGCGAGGTATGGTGGGAGGCTCACGGCAGATGGGGGATGGTGCCCTCCACTGTACATGCATGGCGTGTGAGTGAGGAGTATGGTGAAACACAGGACAAGTCGGAATTACAGTAAATCTCACAACAGGTATGACGGAGTCAAACCACTAAACGTGCACAGTGTAGTAGACAATATAATCTCTAGCGACTAGCAGGAAATACCCAGGAACAGCATGTAGTTCAGCGCACCGTGCAGCCTGTAAGCCTGTACAGACTCTTAAAGTACAACTGTGCAGAGGAAATTACAATGCCGTTTAGCAGAGAGCAAATTGAAATAAGACTATCTGCAATGGTCTGCCGACTGACAAAAAGGCAGTCCCAACAGTCCAGCGCTAGCTCCTCCAGGGCAGGATATTTTACCCAAATTACCTCTCAATGCTGTAGGCTGCTCCAAGGCTGAGTCTTCACTCCAGTGTGGCTCCAAGGGATGTCTGAGGGACAGGGAGGTCTTGCAACGTTGTAGGCTGCTTCCAGATTGGAACATTATCAGTATTCCTGTGCTGTTTAAAATTCTACTTGTGGCAAGCTAGGTGCCAATCAATGGGTATTACAGCAGAAATTAATGCCATATGAAACTTTCTGTATTTTAGTTTTGAAAACCATGTTTTTGGTGTATGAAAAAGATATTGTTTCACAATCTTCCAAAAAGTTGTTTAAGTGGTGGAGAGGATTCACCAGTTTTATTAAATATACTAACATACTAAAATGCCAGCAGAATAGGTCTAACGGTGTTTCGCGTCTGCTCGTTTGGTCAGCCCCCACCCTGGGAGCTGACCTTGCTGCTCCCCTCGCCTTCTCTGGCTTTTCCCTTCCCAGTTCCGGATATTCTTGCTGCATTGGATTTTGCTTCCAGAACCCTTCCCCTGTACCTGTCCCACCCCCTCTTGAACTGCTCCACCGTCTCTGCCTCCACCAGCTTTCTAGGCAGCACATTCCATGGCTCCACCACCCTCTTAGTGAAGTAGCACCTCCTCCTTTCTCCCCTGAATCTTCCCCCCTCCAGCTTCCACCCATGCCCTCTAGTGGCCCCCTCCTCCTTCCTTCGAAGCACCCTGACTGTTCCTCCCCTATTTACCCCCTTCATGTGCCTGAAGACCTCTATCATGTCCCCCGGTCCCTTCTCTCTTCCAATGTGTACATATTTAGCTCTTCGAGCCTCTCCTCATAGGTCTTGTCCCCAAGCCCAAAATCACTTTGGTTGCCCTCCTCTGGACCCTCTCCAGGAGTTTAATGTCCTCTTTAGTGTGGCCTCCAAAACTGCATGCAGTACTCGAGTGCGGCCTCACCAAGCAGTTATACAGAGGGAGTATAACTTCCTCCTTCTGGAGGTGATCCCCCTAGCGATGCATCCCAGCATCCTGTTGGCCTTGACTGCTGCCCTCCTACAAGTCTCCGAATTGTTCATCTTGACATCCACCACCACCCCAGGTCCCTCTCAGCCATCGAGACTTGTAGCATTCCCCCCCCAGGGTGTACACTTGGCCTGGGTTTCTGGCCCCCAGGTGCAGTAACTTGCATTTCCCTGCATTGAACATCAGCTTCCACTTTCTAGACCATCTTTCCATAGCCTTCAGGTCCCCCTGTAGAGCCACTCTCCCCTCCTCCCCATCCACCTCTGCCCCCAGTTTTCAGTCATCCACAAAGAGACTCATCTCACTCCTAATACCTGTCCTTATGTCAGAGACATAGGCATGGAACAGGAGGGGCCCAAGGACTGATCCCTGTGGGACCACACTAATGACCCTCCTTGGGGATGAGACTATCCCGCCAACTAAGACCCTCTGGGTCCGGTCCTGGAGCCAATTGCCTATCCATCTGATTATCTGGTTCCCCACCCCCATTCCTCCCAGCTTATCCAACAGGCCCACGTGAAGAACAGAGTCAAATGCCTTGCTGAAGTCTAGAAAGAGGACGTCCACTGGTCTACCCAGGCCCAATGCACTCATCACCCAGTCATAGAACTCTTCAAGGTTTGTCTGACATGATTTCCCTGGGATGAATCCATGCTGTCTATCGTCCGGGCACCCTGACTTTTCCAGGTCCCCCCCAGCCTCTCCTTGACAATGCCCTCCATCACCTTGCCCACCACCGATGTCAGACTGACATGCCTGTAGTTCCCTGCCACCTCCCTTGATCCCCTTTGTGGATAGGCACTACATGCACCACTTTCCAATCCTGGGGCACCCACCCTGTCCTCAGAGAGATGGTGAAAAGCTCCACCAGGGGTTTCGCCAGGACATCCACAAGTTTCTTCAGCACTCTGGGATGTAATTTATCCGGCCCCAGTGCTTTCTCCATCTTAAGGGACCTGAGGGCTTCCCTCACTCTCTCTGCAGTGATTTCCACTTCTGCTACCGCTTCTCCCTGATTAGCCTTCCCCCCCTGCCAGTGATGCCTCCCCCTCTCCCCAGACCCAACAATCGGTAAGGATCCCCCCCCTCCTCAGTATCATTGTCTTCTCCCATGTATGATGCAGCACCCCCAATTTCCTTGGTGGAAACTTGAGGTGAAGTACTCATTTAGTACCTCAGCCTGCTGCCCTGGGTCTTGTGCCCATCTCTCCCCTGTTTTAATCCTGCTAATCTGCCCCTTCACCATTCATTTTTCCCCAATGTATCTAAAGAACTCCTTGTTCCCTCTCCTAATTTCCCTGGCCATGTTCTGCTCCTTCCTTGCCTTAGCCACCCTCACCACCCTAGTGGCTCTTCTAGCCATCAGCTCATACTCCCCTCGATCCCTTTCACTCCTTGAGCACTTTAATTGCCTATAGGCTGCCTTCTTTCCCTGCACCACCTCCTGGACCTCCCTGGTCCACCAGCAGGGTGTTCGGGACCTACCGCATTTTCGTCTGATTTTTGCACAGGTGCTGGTAGCATCCTGCACCCCTCTCCTGATGATTTCTCACCTACTATCAGCGTCCAAGTCTGACCCAATCCCATCCAAATGCTCCTTAAGGATTCTTCCCATTTCCTTAAAATCCACCCCCCTGAAGTCAGTTACCTCCATCTGTGCAGCCTTCTACCCCTCCTAGGTCCAGACAGAACCAGACTGTGGCATGGTTACTCCCTGCCAATAGGTCCCTTACCTCCAGGCTCCCAATCTGGTCACTGTCTGCCAGGACCACATCCAGTACCCGTGCCTTCCTGGTCGGTTCCCCCATCTGCTGAGTTAGGAACACGTCTTGAAAGACATCCAAAAACCTCTGCTCCCTGGCCACCGAGGATGTCATAGTCTCCCAGTCTGTTCCTGGCATGTTTAAGTACCCCAACACCACCACCACCCTTCCCCTGCCCAGTCTGCAGTGTCTCCCAACATCTGTCACCAGACTCTCCTCCAGCTCCTCTGCCAGTGCAGGGGGTCTATACACCGCTCCTATTTCTACTCTCTTGCCCCCCCTTGATATCAAGGTAACCTAAATCGCCTCTTTGGTTCCCTCTGCCTCCTCTACTCCCCCTATGCCAATGCAGTTTTTGACTATCATTGCTATCCCTCTTCCCTTCCCTCCCCTGTCCTTCCTGAACATAGTGTAACCCTCCAGGTTCAGGTCCCAGTCATGTCTCACGTGGCCCAGGTGTTAGGTGGCGCTGCCATCGACCCTCCCTCAGTTAGCATCGCCTGGAGCGCAGGCATTTTATGCCCAAGCTCCTGGCATTTACAGAGACTACCTTCCACCCTTTCCTATACTTCCATTTCCCCTGCTCATGTTCCCATGGGGATTCTGTTTTCCTCTGGTCTGCACTTTACCAGTCGGCCTTTTCCTGCATTCCTCTAGCTCCCCAGTGGGGTGGAGACAGAGTCCCTCCTTTATCGGCCCCCCTCGACAGCTTTTTCTCCCATCCCACCCCTTCACAAGTTTAAACCCCACTTTTCACCAATGAACCCCTCTATTTTCAACTTAAGGATTCCCCTCTCCTCCAAATTGAGATGGAGTCTATCTCTAGCATACAGCTCCTTATCCTTCCAGGTCTCCCCCCAATCACCCATCAACCCATACCCTCTGGCCTTACACCACTCCCTGAGCCACTGGTTTATCTCTCTAATCTTTCTTTTGTGTTCCCCACTAGCCCTTGGCACCGGCAGGATTTCCGAGAAGGAAACTGTGTATCCTATGTCAGGACAGACCCTGGCAAGCTCCCTGAACCTTGCCTGTATCTCTAGCTGGCTATTTCCCTCAATGTCATTTGTACCCAGGTGGACCAGTATGTCTGGGGAACCCCCACAATCCTTTGCCAGCTGATATACCTTGTGTTTGGCTCTGTGCACCATTAGTCCAGGGAAGCATTGTGTTCTAACTGGCCAGGCTTCTCCCTCCCTATCCCATTTGATACCTCTGATCATAGAATCCCCCAACAGGAGCACTCTGACCACTCCTTTTCTTCCATTTCCCCCCTTCCATGTCCCTCATCCTTTCTACCGGCCCCTCCACCCAGCCGGCTCCTTGTTCCTCCCCCTATCTGGGTGCCACATGCCGCCCTGTCCTTATTTACCCTGGCCACCCCCTCCTCTCCCCTCCGATCCTATGCCTCTCCTCCTCTTGAGTATCCTTCTGTACCTCACTAACTCCCCCCTCACTGCTCGTGACTGGTTCTTCTCCTCCATCCGCTAAACTAGCCTGGCTCATCCTCCCTCCCTTCCTTCCTGTCTCCATTTAGTCCCTCCTTGCTTGTCGTGCTCCCCTGGCCTAAACCCTCAGCTCCCTTTACTGTATCCTCCTTGTACTTCTGGTCCTTCTCCTTGCCCTTTCCTCTGAACTGGTCCTTCTCCTTGTGCTTTCCTCCCTCTACCCCAGCCTCTTCTGCTCTGATTCACTGCTCCCCCCATTTTCCTGCATTCCAGGTTCCCCTTGTTCCTTCTGCTATCCATCCCCGCCTCCTGCCCCCACTCCCTTTCCATCTCTAACCACCCCTGTCATGGCTACATCACCCCCCTCATCCTCAAGCAGAAGAAGAGAATTGAAGTGGTTACTGAGCGTAAGGTCCGATCCACCTCCCTGCCTTGCTTCCTTCTGTCCAACCCTGGCCATCTGCCTACTTCCCTGAGAATGTTGTCCCTCTGACCTCCCTTTGTGACGGTCCCCAGTTACCTGCCTGCTTCCATTGTAGTATCCTCCTTTTGGGCACCCTCTGCCAGGGTCCCTATGTGACCCCCGAGTATTCTCCTGCACTCCTTTCCCTATGCCCCCACCCCTAGTGTTTGGTGCAACCCTGTGAGAGATCCTCTGCGCCCTTTCCCAACCATACCTCCCCCCCTTCCCCCAGCTGTCTCCTGATCTCTGCAACCTCCTCCCTAAGCTGTGCCAGCTGGTAGCACACTGGGCAACCACCGAACTTCCAAGCCCAGTCCAGTATCATGACTGCTCCACACCCTGTGCACCCCACCACCCTCCCAAAGATGCCAGCCCTAATGACGTGTGGTCCCATCCTCCTCCAAGTAGGTTTCCTTGGGTGAGCCACCAGGTTCCCCACTAGTCCAAGATACACCCCTACTGCCTAATCAGGTCACCCACTAATATAAATGAATTAGAAATTGTTAGACCACTATATTATTTTAGAAGCAAGACTGTTTTACATTAAGAGGGCTTTAGCACTGTGTGTAAATACATTGAGCTCACTGTATGTTCATTTTCTTTTTCTTTTTTCTTTGAAGTTTTGGGTTTTATATATGAAATGATTCTTGTATTGTTTTTTTTTCCCTTGTACTTGGATTGTTATTCTATTCTGTCTGATTTGTTTTTGATGAGTTATATATATAGAAATTGCCCTACTCTTTTCAAGAAGTGCCATGGGATCATTAACACCCACCTGAACAGGCAGATGGAACCTTGGTTTAATGTCTCATCCGAATGACGGCACCTCAGGAGTGCAGCACCCCCCTCGTGCTGCACCACAGTGTCAGTATTGGGATTTAACCCAAGTGCCTGATGTGGGGAAAGAACCCACTGCCTTCATCACCCAGCCTCAGAGGTGAGTGTACTAACTGCTGAGCCACTGACACTGATCATAGTTGAAGAACTCATAGCAACTTTAACAGTGGGAGCAGGCACAACATTTCCCACTTCCATTTTAGTAGACAAATTTTGTTCATTATTACCATCTGATCATAAAGACAATTTCTCTGATCCATTGGCATCAAAAAACACATTGGACTCAGGCAGTGCAGAGGTTGGGGAGGAGACCTGCTCCCCAGCCTCCCAGACATCCATCCTTTCCGTAGATCCACCTGAACTGGCCATCATGAGGGTGGACAGCAGCTCCCCTACCTCTCAGAAGGGGAATTTTTTATTTGCAAGAAGTATCATAAACAGAAAACAATACGATGTATATACAATAACACCCATCACCCGTGCCCTCAAACAAAACAACCATCTTCAAATCCCATCACTGTGTGTATCATTACAAAAACCATCCCTGTCCACAGACTCCTTGCACCCCAGCCCTAATATCAAATGATACTAATCAAATATAACACCTCCGAAACCTGAGCTTATACTGCAGCAGAGTGCTCCTATTAAGACTCACACCCATACTTTTTACCTATCCAGGATCCCATGTAACTTGAGTGGGTATACGTATCCACCAGGTGGTCATGCCTAGAACTGGCAGGGTTGCCTTTTCTTTATCATAAATACACCTAACTTCTTTTGTTACTTTTTCTGTTAATCCACAGTTTGGAATATATTTCTGTTGCAGGGCAAACTGGCATCGAACCTGCCATATAGACCATTTCAGAACTACCATAAGCACTCTTAGGGTACCAGGATAAAAGATTTTCTGAGAGTCAGTAAAATGTCCATAAACAAAAATGTCATAATTCACAGCCGAGATCTGCGGGAAGGCCCAGCTCCTTGCCAGTGCTATTCAAAATTTCTCAACATGTGCATAGTCAAAGAACAAGTGCAGCATAGATTCCAACTTATCAGTATGTTCATCCCTTAAGCTAAGCTTGTCCTGTACTGATCTGTGGTAGTGATTGTCTCTGACATTCAGTTTGTTGTGACAACACAACCATCGGGTGGCCCACATTTTTTGTGGTACCCTTGAATCCGTTAGTTGCCTTTGCAAGTCAGTTTCTGGTATTCCTACTGGGCAACTAAAACAAGGCATTGTTAAGAACTTGTTTACTCAAAATAATTTTGTTCATCTCTTTTCTGGTGCTGGACACCACTTGTGACTCTGAGAGTTGCCATTGTTTCAATTTCTTAAAAAGATCTAATAAATATGGGGCTATACTAGGTGGCAAAGCACGAAACACTCTCCATTTTGGTGCCTCCCATTTTTGGAAAAAGTAGAGACATCTGTGTTGTAGATGAATATTCCACACAGACTGACTGCCCTGCAAGATAGGGGCAAAGGCCCCTGTGCATCAATGGGTGGGTAATATGCAACAGAGGCATGTTACCCACCCACAGAGC
This sequence comes from Neoceratodus forsteri, assembly GCA_016271365.2. Classification (NCBI taxonomy): domain Eukaryota; kingdom Metazoa; phylum Chordata; order Ceratodontiformes; family Ceratodontidae; genus Neoceratodus; species Neoceratodus forsteri. Next base: position 39,352,595 of record JADMNL010000028.1, on the reverse strand, counting down.
TCTGCACCTGCGGACAGATGCCCACCAGCAGCAGTCACAACCACCGGCCACCTGTCAGTGGCCCCACCCCCTGGCATGCCAGTCCATGCAGGGTAAGCATGGGCAGTCACAGACCCAGCCAGGCATCCAAGCGGATGCCTTGCATGGGTCCAACAGTGGATCCCTTATGCTGTAGGGCACGAGACCCATGGATATCTGAAGGCCAGCGGCTATGGCTGGTGGGAGGAGGGCAATGCCACTGGGCCTCCAATGGCACCAAAACAGTGCAGAGGGATGGGGCATATGTCAGGTGGTGGAACAGTACCACCAGTAGCGGAGGGGTGGACATGCGGTGCTATTGGGGGGGGCAGCATCCATGTGCCAGTGCCCCTGTGAGGGGTTTGGTTTGGGAGGCTGGCAGCACACACCACTGTCAGCTGGGGCAGGTGGGTGGCACCAGGTGACCATTTGCTGAAGCCCTAGAGGGTTGTTGGGCTGTGCTCCCTACCTGTGGTGTGTCATGGGGTGTGTACGGGGCACATTGGGGGTTTACAGTAGGGTTCTCCCTGGTGTGCTCTGCACCTCCCTACACCCCCCCATGACCAGCATTACATGCCTTTGTGCATGGCACATAGTGCTGGCGCACCCCCCCACTGAGTGGTGCAGACCGTGGACCTGGGGGATAGGTGGTGTCCAGTCTGTGTGTGCCCTCTTTGTGCATCCTGCATGGGGGCACAATGGGTGCGGTGTGGCTATGTGCCCCAGATATGCATGCGTAGCCACCCTGCTCTATTGGTGCATAGGGCCCAATGCTAGAATAAAGAAAAACAGTGAAAAAAACCACCACCAGATTGATCATATTTAAACCCCCCTTCTCAATAGACCAATATGTGACAGATATTTTAACGGGGTTGAGTCTACTACGTCATAACAGTTGGAAACAAAGGTTGTACATTCTGGTTTCCAATCTTTGTGATAATGGGAAAATGTGGTTGACTGTTACAGAAAGTGGAATAATAAATGTTTTAATCACAAATATTCATTTCAACCTGGTCATTGGATACATCTTCCATTTTTGTACAGTACTTTCAGTTCAGACTCAGAACTCTTGTACTTGGAACTTTAATTTAGGGTAAAAAAAACTAAAAAACAAAACAAAAAAAGTGTGTGTTTGTCTGAGTTAACTGAACTGAATAGTTATCTGAACAGTAATCTAGGTGTAAATCTCAGATGTTTGAAAGGACTTGATAGCTGTGAGGTTTAAATTACTTGTAGAAAGATCTAGTAAGTAGGGGGGTGGCTTAGCTAGAAGGAAGCTACATTTAAAGACTGCCTTAGAAAGATTTTGCTAGTAGCTTGGCAGAAGACACCAGGAGGAAGGACTGCTGTGTGACTGGACTTCTCTGCTGGAACTATATTGCCCTCCTTCCCTCCCACCCAAAAATAGCTCTACTTTTATAGGCACAGGATTTGACTGACAGCAGGAACTTCCTGTTTGGGAGCAGGAAGTGAGTGATCACAGAACCACCAAAGACCCACCATCCTAGAAGGGCAAGAGTAGCTCTTTGGCCGCCCTCTAGCTGCTGGAGGTCTGCCTCTGAGCAAGTAAGGGGTCTACTGAGAAATATAGGATATTCTTGTCTCAGAACAGGACAATCAGGAGCTTAAAGGGTACACAGGCAGAAAGCAAGGAGAGATAGAAAAAAAACAGGAAAGAGTAAGGATTGCAAACAGTTAAGGGGCCAGAAATAAGACATGATGGGAGTGGTGCAGTGCAGTGGCTGTGGAGCAGCAGTCTTCTGGGAGACATTCTGGAGGATGCAGCGTTGTCCCATCTGCAGGCACCTCTCTGGGCTGAGGGAAGAGGTTGCTCATCTCCAGGCTGAGTTGGCCAGGATTTGTGGGACCTCCTCTTCCATCCAGGGACCACCAGTGCCACTGCTGTTGCCTCAGAGGTTGCCAAGAAGAGGGCGGTTGGACCACAGTGGGCTCAGGGAGGGTGAGGATGGTGGAACAGAGGTGCATCCTCCAGTTGTACCTCCACAATTCCTATGCCATTCTGGCAAAGTGCGGTTCCTCTATGGAGGCACCCACAGTGGAGACCAAGGAGGATGCTGGGAACCTCCACAAAGGAGACCCACAGGAGGGTGACAGGGGACCTCGCAGTGGAAGGAAGCAACTCATGGTGGGGACTCCATTGTTAGGAAGGTAGAACTGGGGGAGGAAGGGGAGAGGGAGGTAAGGTGCCTGCCTAGCGCCATGTCTTGGAGGGACAGGGAGCGATTCCTCAGGATTGCCAGAGCAGCTGCACAGGGGAGGGAGCTGGATGTCATTGTCCACCTAAGGACAAATAACCTGGCTAAGAAAGGGATTAGAGAAGTGTAGGAAGAGTTTGTGGAATTGGGGAGGGGTCTTAAACAAGTAGCACGCATGGTAACCTTCACGGAGGTGCTTCCCATCTATGGTGTAGGGGGGCTAGGGTGTTCCACACCATGGGATTCAATCAGTGGTTGAAAAACTGGTGTGGAGCTCAGGGATTTGGCTTCATTGGGGACTGGGGGTCCACCTGGAGTGATGCAAGCCTGTACTGGCATGATGGGCTGCATCTGTCAGGAGAGGAACCAGGATCCTAGATGATAGGTTTAAATGCTTCATTGGCAAGCATTTAAACTAGCCAAGGGGGGAGGCACTGGAAAGGAGCAGGGAAATCCTAGCCCCCCCAAAAAAATCACTGTAGTAAGTGCGGTTAACACCAACACAGAGGTGTCGATAGGGAGAAGGGCAGGGGAAAATGGAGAAAGTGACAAAGGCAAGAAGGACAGGAATGGGGCAAAAAGGAGTAGCAAACAGGCTAGAAGGTGGTGTGGAGCAACAATGGGGAATAATCAAAACTGCCATCACAGAGGCAACAAGCCTTTGTGTGAAGCAAATCAACAAATCAAAATGAAAGAAAAAGCCACTATGGTTCTCAAAAGAGGTGGCTGTGAAAGTCAGGAAGAAAAAGATAGCATTCCAGAAATATAAGGAAACACAGAAGGAGCAGGACAGAGAGCTGTACCAGTTAAGGCAGAAGGAAGCAGAGAGGGAAGTCAGAATAGCAAAGGCCCAAACTGAGGAAAAGATAGCCAACTTGGTTAAGAAGGGGGATAAAACCTTTTATAGGTGCATCAGCAAGCATAGAAAGACAAAGAGAGGAATAGTGAGGCTGATTAGAATGAACGGTGGGTGGGCAGAGGGGGACAGTGAAAAAGCAGGGATACTGAATGAATATTTCTGCTCAGTATTCACAAAAGAGGAGGAGGAAGTGCCTAATCCAATTAACAGAAGCGCTTTTGATAGGGTGGTCAATCCCAGTCCTTTCACAGAAGAAAGGGTTCTGCAAGAACTCCTAAAACTGAAGGTGGACAAAGCAATGGGGTCTGATGGAATTCACCCCAGAATTCTAAAAGAATTAAGGGGGGAACTAGTAAAATCACTGGCTACTCTTTTTAATAAATCATGGGAGGATGGTGTGGTACCAGAGGACTGGAGGAAGGTGGATGTGATTCCCCTTCACAAAAGTGGGACCAAGACAGAGGCAGGAAACTACAGACCTGTCAGTCTGACCTCTGTGGTAGGTAAAGTGATGGAGTCACTTCTGAAGGAAGAATAGTTGAGTACTTAGAGGCCAGTGAGGCACAGGACCCAAGGCAGCATGGGTTCACAGCGGGAAGGTCATGTCAGACAAATCTAATACATTTCTTTGACTGGGTGACCAAAGTAGTAGACCAGGGAGAGGCTGTGGACATGGCCTACCTAGACTTTAGCAAGGCATTTGACACAGTCCCATACACAAGATTAATAGTAAAATTAACCAGCCTGGGAGTGGGTCCCAGGGTGGTAACCTGAGTAAAACATTGGCTGGACAACAGGACACAGAAGGTAATTGTAAATGGAGTCCACTCTGAAGAAAGAGGGGTTACTAGTGGGTACCGCAGGGTTCAGTATTGGGTCCAGTCCTTTTTAATGTCTTCATAAGTGACATTGCAGAGGGACTGGAAGGAAAAGTATGCCTCTTTGCAGATGACACAAAGATCTGCAACAGGGTTGATACACAAGGAGGCGTGGAAAGGATGAAAAGGGACTTGGCAAGGTTGGAGGAATGGTCAGAAGTATGGCAGCTAGGATTCAATGCAAAGAAGTGCAAAATAATGCACCTGGGAAACAAGAACCCAGGGGAAGAATACACAACGGGTGGGGAGGTAGTAACAACAACAAAAAAGGAAAGGGACCTGGGGTAATCATATCAGATGACCTTAGGTTAGCAAGCAATGTGAGAAGGCAGTAGGAGGGCTGGGGTATACTGGGATGTATAGGGAGAGGCATCAGCAGCAGAAAACAGGAAGTTGTTATCCCTCTGTACAAACAGTTGGTGAGACCCCATCTGAGTACTGTGTCCAGTTCTGAGACCCCATCTCTGCAAGGACATAGACAGGATAGAGGCAGTCCAGAGGAGGGCAACTAAAATGGTGCAGGGTCTGCAAGAGAAGCCGTATGAGGAGAGACTAAAGGAGCTTAATATGTATACCCTTGAGGAAAGAAGGGAGAGGGGGAAATGATAGAAACTTTAAGTAGCTCAGTGGAATCAACAAAGTCCAAGAGGGTAGCATCTTCAGAAAAGAGACGGCAAGAACAAGGGGACACAATTTAAAGATAGGGGGGCTACAGGGCAATGTGAGGAAGTATTATTTCACAGAGAGGTAGTGGATGCATGGAACAGCCTTCCTGAGGAGGTTGTGGGGTCTAAAACTGTGGGAGAATTCAAGAATGCATGGGACAGACATAAGGCAATTCTTGTGGGGGGTAGGAAGAAATAGGCTGTTGGTTAACTAGGATCTGCGGCCTATCCTGTAGGTAGGGAAATGGGCAGACTAGGTGGACAAAGCGGTCCTTATCTGCCATCAAAGTCTACGTTTCTATGTATATAGCAGAGGGCTCAATGGGTACCCCTGCCATACCCCTCTTCTAATGGGCACATGACTCCCCCGAATACCATTAACCAAAGGGCATGTAAATGCCTTCTCATATATATATATACTGAATCCACTTTATAAATTTCTGTGGAATTCCATAATGTGCTAAAGTAATAAAAAGGTAATCATGGGACACCAAATCAAATGCTTTATGCTGATCCAAACTCAGAACATACCCATCTGAATTATTACTCTCATACTACTCCCTAAGAATTTTTAAATTATCTGTCATTGACTGGGTAGGAATCCCACATGTCTGAAACTGTGATATAACTATGGCTGCTGCCCGGGAAAGTCTTTTACTAAGTATTTTACATCGTACCTTCCAATTTACGTTTATTAAACTAATCGGTCTCCAATTATTCAGGTTAGTCGTATCATGTTCCTTGAATAAAACAAATCAATAAACTGTCAGTCAACACAGGTGGCAAGTCAAAGTGCCCAGAGAGACTAACATTGCACACACTAGCTAATTGACATACTATAACATCTATCATTTGTTTGTAAAATTCTCTAGGAAAACCATCTGGCCCTGGGGCAGTTTTGTTAACTAAGCTGTGCACTAGCTGACAAACTTCATCTTGTGTAATTGGTAAAATCATTTGTTGTACTTCCTCTGACTACAGGGTTGGTACCGACAAACCCTTCAGGAATTCCCAGAGGTTCATGGAAGCAGGAAGCTCCCACCCAAATAATTCCTTAGTATGTTGAACCACTTCTCCCAGATTTTCCCTATTGGAGTTAACTGTATCCCCCGTAGTAGTTTTCAAACATTCCATATATTTAGACTCCACCCTATCATTACATCCATAATATGGATTGACAGTTTGCGCTGACCCCAGTGTACGAAATTTCTGTTCCCTAAATAAGGAACTCCCTCTGTTATATTGAAATTCGCACATGTCTTGTTTTAACTTTGTAATCTGTGAACGATAATCCAAACCAGTATCAGCTGCCAGACACATTATTTTTTGCAACTGTCTATGGAATTCCAAATATTTAAAATACGTATTTCTGCCAATAGTCTTAGATAAGAAATTACAAAATGTTTGTACTTCTACCTTAGTATCTTGCCACCATAATAGTGGCCCATAGTACAACTCCAGCAAGGAAATTCTAGATTCCAAAAGGTCTCGAAAATCCAACCCTGACAAGGAGTCTGCTAATAATGAAATAGTAAGTCTCCAATTATTACAAGTCACTGGTTTATTTTGAGCAACCCCTAACTGAATACTTAGCAGGCAATGATCAGAGGTCTCTTTAGGTATTACCTCGTAAGCAAGACAGGGAAGCCATATGAACAAAAAAATTAAATCTATCCTGGTTGTTAGATGACCTTTTCTGAAAGTATGATCTGGTGGGTTTTTCCCATAAGTAGCACTATCAACCAGTTTAGCAGTCTGATACATATCATTTAGAAAATTGGTATCGCTGTACAATTTGAGGTAGAACCTATTCTGTTTCTAAGGACAACCCCCACCACCACCAAAATAACTGATCTAGTAATTGTCTCATCTGACCAATTTGATTAATTAACCCCACCCTACAAATTTAGCCTGAGGGTTGTATTTATTAACAAAACCGTATTCTTGGCCCTGAAAGGTAACATTCAAGAGTAAAACATGGCCCAGTACCAAATCTATTAGGCGAGATACCACAAATCTAGAGGTATTAAATAATATTACCGCCCCAGTGCACATTTCATTCCCTAGGGACCTGAACGAAGGCCCACCAAACCAATCTCGGGAAGCACCATTAATTTCTCAGATGGTGTGCAACCTAGTATCCTGTAAGAAATAAAACAGATTTCCCAAAATCCCTTAGCACTGAAAAGGTTGTTAACCTCTTCTTTAGTGATTTGACACTATTAGTATTCAGTGATCCACAGGTGAAAGAGACAGCATGTATGGGTAATGATTAGTGGGGAAAAATGGATAACTGGGCTCATGACTGAGGAGATTTCAAGTTAGGATGCTTCCTGCTCAAGGATCTTGAGTCACTGGATATGTGCTCTGTATCTGTTATACCCTTGTGTTGCAAGGATGCCACTGACGAGGCATCAGAGTCCTCCTCAGATTCTGGGCGTTATTTTCTTTTAGCCAACACTGAAAACTTATTCCGAGTGTTGACTCTAGTAGGAGTAGTCTGGAGTCCTCCCAAGGCTGCCCTTGCTCCCCTGCTATGATTAGATCATCTGCTTCTCTGCTATTCCCATGCTGGTTCAATTTGGGGAAGCATTTCACTTTACTGTTCGGGGCGTGGGTCTTATACTGTGACTTTAGTAGACTGGTCAGTCACATTGCCATGTGCGGTGTCAATAACAGAGTCCTTGGTAGGAGAACCCCCCCCTCCTGCTGTACTCCCACGCAGGCATCCTCCTGTGGGGTTTCAAGATTGGTCTGTAATAAAGTATCAGAAGAAGACTCCTGGGCAGGCAGGATTAAAACCTCCTGGTCTCCTACTGCCCGTTCCTGAGTGTCTTGTCATAACTAAATGTTGGCAGCTGGTCTGGTATTTGCTGCATGCTGGTGTTGAGCCCTGGTAACTACCTCCTCCTGATCCCCGCAGTATTGGAGGGGTTATTATGTGTGGCCCAAGGGCAGTTTTTGTGCGTGTGATATGTGTCTTCACACAAATTACAAAACATTGAGTTAGGGCAGGTGATGCCAGTATGTCCAATACCTCCACAAAGAAAACACTTGACCCTGCCAAGAGCACCGTTGAAGTGGGAATATGCCCCACATTGAAAACATAACTTGAGCTGACCTGCATAAAAAATTAATCCTCTGTCCCTGCCAAGGACAAAGCAACTAGGCAGGTGCTGAATTGTTCCATTACACTGAGACAATCTCACATGAAAATGTCAACTCCCAGTCCATATGTACTCGGAGTTCATTATGGGGTCTGGAAATCCCAGGACAGTACATTTCATTCTGAGCGAGTAAAGGATGTTTCCAATAGCCACACCTTCATTTTTAACTAGGACCATAATAGTCCTGAAAGATGGTTTGATGAGGGGAATGGCAATAAACGGGGACAATAAGATGGTATGCTTAACCTTCTGGTACCATTGCCAAAAAGTTGCCAACCAATTTTCAGTTTTAAAACTAAGGTCAAAATTCAGGTCTCTGGAGGAATGTATTAATGCAAACAGATACATCGCAGAGAAGCTCATATTGTCCAGAATCAAAGGGTGGCCCACATACCATCTGTCCAAGTATATCTCCAGGCCCCCTCTATATTTAATTCACACTGCATTTCTATGCTTGGCAAACTCTGGTGGGGTGTCGAACAAGCCAGCATATGTCCTGGCACCAGGCCCTGATCGAGAAGAGGAAGAGGTAGGTCCTCCTTCATTTGGACTAGATGTAAGTTCTGAATGGGCCTTCGGGGGGAGGGGAGGAGGGACATTCGCTGAAGTCTTAGCGCTTTGTCTATCAGAGTGTGTCTGACTCCCAGTATCAAGGCTAGGAGCTTCTGCCTGGGTCTCTGTCACCAGATTACTTTGTGTAGTACTTTCCAGGGGGCTATATTAAAACTGGGTGTTGTGTCATTTCTAAAGTGGAAGGCAGGGACAGTGGATCTTCCACACTGTTCACATCTACCTGTGCAGTAGACAGTTCTCTAACAGGGGACATCCATGGCTGGGTTCCATTTGGCCTTACCCAACCAGCATCAGATAATGCTTGAGAGATGGAAACTCCAGTAATATAAATGTTTTTATCATAGTTGGGGGGAGAACATGCCTTGTCCCAAACCCCCGTACCAGGACCATGCGTCTCACTGCCTGATGGCCTCCCAGTATCATTCGGTTTGCCCACAGGAGGTTTTTCCAACTGAGACATAGTTGGTTCAACCCTTTTCTCCCTGTTTCCATACTGTTTCTCTTGTGGGCACTGTTGCATGCTACTGGGGCTCTTCAGAGGGGTAGGAAATGTAAAAGATGTGCCTGTTAGTGCCAGAGTCCCAGTCTCCATTTGTGAGTAGGCTGCGTTGGTTGTTGCTTGTTGTTCCAATTCCCCCGTGGCATTTCTGGCCCCGAGACTTGGTCCATCATCTGTGTTGCAAATGGACCAGCCTCCATCCATTCTGGCTCCGTGTTTGACATCACCTTCAAGCTCTGGCATTTCTGTACAGGTGCTGCACACAGAGCTAGCACCACTTCCTGCTCTGCAATTATGGCCAGCAATTGGCATTTTTACATTCCGGTTAAAAAAGGATCATCAGCTTCATCCTGCTCCTTCTTCTGCTATGTACTAGTAACATCATTTTCTTGAGAAACATTTAAGTGAGATGAATCCATACTTTGAACCGCTGATCCTGGTAAGCTTCAAGCAGAAGAGTGAACCAACCATTCTGCTCCTTCCTTGTCTCTCCACCTCGGGACTGCCACTGTCGGCCTTGTGACAAGCTAGGGCAGCACTACCAAAAGAGTAGGGAATTTCCTCGATGTCCTGGCCAAAATTTCTCCCTATTCTACTAAAACAGTTTAATCTGGTTCAAGGTCAGCTGGCATTCATCTGCATCCCCCTTCCCCAGGTCATGCCTGAAAATAGGCAGAATTTGTCTAGTGCACTTACCCAGTCAACAAAAACTAAATAAAATAAAAATACATTTGGCACCACTATACTTTTACTACAGAGCCTCCTATGAATACTATCTTCATGCCCCTTTACCCAGCCCTAACCTTCCTGTGCAATGGCAACTCAAGTATATGACTGGACAAAATGTCTGGACATGGATTTGACAGAAGTATCACTCATTCCACAATTTCATAAAAGCTCATGAAATGCAACTTTAATTACTGATGTTATTTTGGAATCTTTAGCTGCTTATAACTTAGCCAGCCTTTGACCAAAACATTAAAGAGTTGACACACATGCAGCATCTATTTTTCCTTATTGTTTTTTCTCCCAGCCAGCACCTCACCTCTCAAAGGTATACCCTGTTAACAGGGATGTACCCTAATCTGGCTGTACCCAGCAATCATTTAGTTGGCTACCAAGTTTTTCCTCCCACATTTTTTCCATTTCCACATCCCCCAGTGGGGACGATGCCTCTGCCACAGCTTTCCCTACAGACCAGTCACAGGTGTCATTGTATTAGTGGAACCCACTGCCAACCCTATGGGACTGAGATGCACTGCTTAACAGCACCAGTATTGCCATGGCCTGCCTCCTGACATGACTTTCTGGGCTCACTTCTGATCCTGGGTTGCCAGCATTGCAACACAAAACTCTGCTGTGGGACCATAGGGGTGGCCTCAAAACCTAATATTTATGGTCAATGAAACAAAAAACAATTGTGATCTTCAGTTCTCTAGCTTCAGAGCTATAAGGACTTAAAATTCTGCAGTTTATATAATTGTGAAATGAAATTTTAAAAATCCCGACAGTTTGGAGGCTTATAACTCAGTCACCTTTAAAGATAGAAATGTGCAACTCAATACATTTCCTTATGTAGTTTGATCAATTCATTTTACCAGATATGCTACAATTCAGCCAAATACTTTGAAAGTAGATGGAAATAACTGAAATAATAATTTTGGCAAAATTACTCAAAATGTTCATGGAAATTTTGTAAAATTTCACACGAGCAAAACTGGACTTCTTCCATAATTTCACTGGCAGATGATAAATGTTGCCAAACCCTATAAAGTTAGGTAAACTAAATTATTTCAAAAAGAAAACAAAGAAAGAGGTATCCAAAATTATGAAATGAAAGAGGCAGTATAGCACAGTGGGTTAAGGCTCTGAGCTGCAGATCTGAAGACCTGGATTTGAATCCCACAACCACGTAGGTGCATACTATATGATCCTGAGCAAGTCACTTAACTTCCTTGTGCTCCCAGGTTGCACTTGTAAACAAGCTTTCAGCTTAGTGTGTCTCTCCTGGTTAAAAAAACAGTTAAAAACTTGAGTGAGATACAACATGTCAGGCACAGCATTAGTTCTTAAAAATGAGGAGGATAAACCACTGGACAGGGAGGAATTGGCTGATGAGTTAAATATATTTTTTTGTCACTTATGGAAATTTATTTGAGGAAAAAACTGAGGTAGTGATGTGAGGTGGAGAAACTTAGACTGTACTCCTAGATTGTTGAAATTCTTAGAATTCATAGAGTATGTGGTACTTGAACTACTATTAACACTGTAAGAAAAACAATCATTTGTCAATGCTGAATTTTGTCTTGCTGGTGTTGGCATTGGTAGTGCAGGAGTTAAGAGAGATGCATAATAAGAATAGCAGTGAAGTATAGAACTGACATCTACCCCACCCTGCAGATTGTGATAGGCATTGGGGTGTGCGTTTGGGTCACTGGCCATAACGCTCATGCTATTTCACCTCATCCTACCCTGCAGAGTCTGACAAGTGTTGCCTTGTGCCTTGGGGTCATCTGGACTTATGTTCACCCTACTTCATAAGTATGTATGTTGAGATGGGTGCAGCATAGGAGAATGGGTTGAACTTTGGGGCTGAAGAGTCCAAGGCACACCTTGATGCCTGTCAGTGGCTTCAGGGTGGGAGTGGAGGACCAATGGCATGAGCAGTACAGCAGACAATCTAAAGACACACCCCTGATGCCTGTTAGTCTGTACAGGGTGGGACGTAATGGTTAGAAACCATAACATCCTGGGCGTGTGTTGGTATTTGCACTCCAAATGTTAAAACATGGCCTTTTTGTGACCCCACCTCATGAAAGCATCTGGGACCTCTGCTCATGAACAGTGTCCCTGTGATTTTGTTAATCTGTCTTGAATATTGATTTCCCACGGTGACCATGCCATTCTGCACCATATTAAGATGTCAGCTGCACCATTGATAAGGAGGTGTGACGAGATGGCAATGTTGAAAATCTGGAGTGAAAATATTAAACATTCTCAAAGTTATGAGCGTGTGTGAAAACTGCACATCATACGCTCATAACACTGTAATTTAGTGGAATTATTTCACCAAATTTTTAACATTGTCATTTTGCGACCTCTGCTCATGAACAGTGGCACTATGATTGTCTTAATCTGCCCCGAATGTTGATTTCCCACAGCAACCATGCGATTGTGCACCAAATGTGCAAAACTACATTTCGGGCAGGTTGCAACAAATGATAGCTATTCTGTTCATAAGAAGGTGTGCAAAAATGACAATGTTGAAAATCTGGAGTGAAAATATTACAAATTCTCAAAGTTACGACTGTGCATGGACACTGTGCAATGCACACTAATAACATAGTCATTTTACGGAATTTTTTCACCAAATTTTCAACATGGGCATTTTGGGACCTCTGCTCATGAACAGAGTTACTATGATTTTCTTACTCTGTCCTGAACCTTGTTTTCCTACAGCGACTGCGCCACTGTGCTGGATGTGTGAAAACACAGTTTGGGCAGGATGTGGAAAATGAAAGCTGTACTATTCATAAGGAAGAGTGCAAAAATGGCAATGGTGAAAATCTGGAGTAAAAATATTAAAAATTATCGAAGTTACGAGCGTGCATGGAAACTGCTCAACAAATGCTTTCAACACAGTTATTTTATGGATGTGTGTCACCTGATATTCAACACAGGCATTTTAGGACCTCTGCTTATGAACAGAGTCACTGTGGTTTTCTTAATCTGTCCCAAACACTGATTTCCCACAGCGACAGTGCTATTCTGTGTGGGAAGTGCGAAAACACAGTTCAGCCAGCATGTGAAAAAAGACAGCTGTACTGTTCATAAGGATGTATGAAAAAATGCCCATGTTGAAAATCTGGAGTGAAAATATTACAGATTTGTGAAGTTACGAGGGTACATGGAAACCGTGCAACGCACGCTCATAGCACAGTCATTTAATGAACTTTCGACACCAAATTTTCAACATAGGCATTTTAGGACCCCTGCTCATGAACTGTAATTTTATTAATCTGTCCCAAACACTGATTTCCCACAGCGACCATGCTATTGTGCACCGGAAGTGCGAAAACACATTTTGGACAGGATGTGAAAAATGACAGCTGTACTGTTCAAAAGCAGGTGTGGAAAAATGCCAATGCTGAAAATCTGGAGTGAAAATATTACAGATATGTAAAGTTACAAGCGTGCATGGAAACTGCACAACACACGCTCATAAAAGTCATTTGCTTTGATTTTTTCACCAAATTTACAACATACTGTAGGCTTTTTGAGAGCCCACCTCATGAACAGTGGCACTGTCATTTTGTTAATCAGTCCTGAAAGGTGATTTTACGCTGTGACCACAAAATCACCTTTCAGGACTGAATAACAAAATGACAGTGACTGAATTCATGAGGAGGGGTCCCTATAACCCCATGTTGAAAATTTGGAACCAAAATTCCCGAGATATGCACCACAGTTTAAATAAACATATTTATGCCATTATACAGCTTACTGGCATTTCTTCAGTTCAAGGTCGGCTTTGAAGAGTGCGGACGTGTTCCTGGTCCACTAAAGATCATCGTGCCGGGCTCCAGAAGTAAGCATGGGGTGAGGGTGTGTGTGAGGAGGTGGGGTACACAGTGGGTGGGCACGGGTTGGGGGAAGGGGCTGCAGACAGTGAGGGACCATTTTCTACTTTACAGGGTTAAAAAAATAATAAAGTTTTTTTCTTTTAACAGGTACTTTTGGCATGCTGGGGTAGGCTCCAGCATTCCACCTGCATGTTTTGGGGTTGGGGGGACTGGAGCCAATGGGGATTGGGCACCCTGTTGGCAAATAAAAGGTGTTGGGGGTGATGATGCCGAGAGGGATTGGGCACCCCCCCTCAGCAAACAACTGGCATGGGACATGATGCCGACGGAGATTGGGCTCCCCATCGGCAAATGAACTCAGGAGGGGGCATGATGATGCCGACAGGGGGATTGGGCACCCCTGACATTGGCTTTTCTGGGGACTGTGCGAGGTGGACGGCACAGCCACCATGTCTGATGGAAATGTTACACCAGGAAAAGTACATCCTGCAATGAGGTGGAGCTCCCTCATTGCAGCGACTAAAATGTTTTAAGTTGGTGGCACGCTTTTGCATTGCTGTCATAGACAGCGTGCAGTCTAATTCATGCCATGAAGCCCAGCCGAAAAAGCAGTGGTGCCACTGGCCACAACACGACCGCGCCTCCAAAATCTGCTATTCTAAAGTTACCGGAACATTTTTCTTGTGCACATGCAAAACAACATAAAAAGAGTGAAAGACTGGATGATCTCTTCCCTTACCTGTTAAAAATTTCAGCATGTAAGATTGCTGAACTGTTGACATAAATGTTTAGCTGGTCCCTGGAATCTGGCTATTTCCCAGAGGGGTGGAAATGGGCAGAACTGGTACATATCTTTTACTCTCTGAGTGCTGAAAATGTTGAAAGTAAAGATATTTGGGATGTACATCTACACCTGCAGTCTTTTAAGTCAAAGGAGGAAATCCAAATGAAATTGCTTATTACCAGTCAATTTCTCTTGCTAGTAATTTCAAAAATGCTGGAAAGAGCTGCATTTAAATAATTCCACAACTGAATAACAAGCATTTGTCAATGCTGAATGTTGATTGGGTTGGTCCGTTGAGCTCGTGCACTGCCCCTGTGTCACTCGTTCGTTCTGTTTCTCCCGGTGCTGCAGGCTGCTCTTTTGTACTGGGCTCCTGCCTGCATTGGCACATTTTTCTGTCCATGAAGAAATCTACAGCTGTCCCAACAGAGCTCTGTTGAGGTGAGTCACTCCCCCTCTCTCACTCGCTCATTCTGTTTCTGCTGGTGCTGCAGGCTGCCCTTTTGTATTGGGCTGCCACCTCTGTTGTGGCTTTTTCTGCCCACAAAAATCTGCAGCAGTCCTGATACAGGTCCATTGAGCTAGCTCACTCCCTTCTCTCACTTGTTCCGTTCTGCGGCACTGCAAGCTGGCCTTTGTACCTAGGCTCCTGCTGAAGTGCCGCCTTTTCTGCCCACAAAGCAATCCACAGCAGTCATGACAGAAGTCCAGGTGAGCTCGCTCACTCCCCCTCTCTCACTCACTTGTTGTGTTTCTCTTGGCACTGCAGGCTGCTCTTTTGTACTGGGCTTCTGCCTGTGTTGACACCTTTTTCTGCCCACAAAGAAATCCACAGCTCTCCCGACAGAGCTATCTTGAGTTGGCTCACTCCGCCTGTCTCACTCACTCGTTCTGTTTCTCCTGGCACTGCAGGCTACCATTTTGTAGTGGTCTGCTGCCTCTGTTGGTGCCATTTCCTGCCCACAAAGAAATCTGCAGCAGTCCTGACAGGCTCCGTTGAGCTCGCTGTCTCTCCCTCTCTCACTTGCTCATTTTGTTTCTGTCGGAGCTGCAGGCTGATCTATTGTACTGGGCTCCTGCCTGCATTGCCGCCTTCTTCTTACCACAAAGAAATCTGCAGCAGTCACGATACAGATCTGTTGAGCTCACTCACTCACTCCCCCTCCCTCACTCACTCGTTCTGTGTCTCCAGCAGCTGCAGGCTGCACTTTTGTATTGGGTTCCTGCCTGCGTTGCCGGCTTTTTCTGCTCACAAAGACATATGCAGCAGTCCTGACACAGCTCCGTTGAGGTCACTCACTCCTCCTCTCTCTCTCACTCATTCCATTTCTGCCAGGGCTGCAGGCTGGCCTTTTGTTCTGGTCTCCTGCCTGCATTGCTGCCTTTTCCTGCCCACAAATAAATCCGCAGCAGTCATGATAGACCTCCATTGAGCTCGCTCACACCCCCTCTCTCACTCGCTGATTCAGTTTCTCCCAGTGCTGCAGGCTGCCCTTTTGTACTGGGCTTCTGCCTCTGTTGGCATTTTATTCTGCTCACAAAGAAATCTACAGCAGTCCTGACAGAGCTCTGTTGGCCTCACTCACTGCCCCTGTCTCACTCGCTCGTTCTGTTTCTGCCAGCGCTGCAGGCTGCCCTTTTATGCTGGACTCCTGCCTGCATTGCCTGCTTTTCTGCCCACAGAAATCTGCAGCAGTCACAATGGAGCTCTGTTGAGCTCGTTCCTCCTCCCCTCTCTCACTCATTTGTTCTGTTTCTCCCACCGCTGCAGGTTGCCCTTTATACTGGGCCCTGCATACATTGCTGCCTTTTCTGCCCACAAAGAAATCCACAGCAGTCTGAACAGAGCTCCATTGAGCTCACTCACTACCCTTCCCTCACTTGCTCATTCTGTGTCTCCCGCTGCTGCAGGCTGCCATTTTGTACTGGGTTCCTGCCTGCATTGGCAGATTTTTCTGCCCACAAAGACATCTGCAGCAGTCCCAACACAGCTCCGTTGAGCTCGCTCACCCCCCCTCTCTCACTTGCTCATTCCGTTTCTGCTGGTGCTGCAGGCTGGCCTTTTGTACTGAGTTCCTGCCTGCATTTCTGCCTTTTTCTATCCACAAAATAATCTGCAGCAGTCATGATACAGCTCCGTTGAGCTCACTCACTCCCCCCTTTCACTCGCTCATTCTGTTTCTCCCACCGCTGCAGCCTGCCCTCTTGTACTCAGCCCCTGCATGCACTACTGCCTTTCCTGCCCACAGAGAAATCCGCAGCAGTCCCAAAAGAGCTCTGTTGAGCTCACTCACTCCCCCTCCCTCACTCGCTCATTCTGTGTCTCCCGGCGCTGCAGGCTGCCCTTTTGTACTGGGCTCCTGCCTGTGTTGCTGCCTTTTCCTGCCCACAAAGAAATCCACAGCAGTCCCGACAGAGCTCAGTTCAGCTCGGTCACTCCTCCCCTCTCAATTGCTCAATCCTAATCTGTCCCAAACACTGATTTCTGACAGGGACTGCGGTATGCTGCACTGGAAGTGTGGAAACACATTTCGGCCAGGATGTGAAAAATTATGGCTGTACTGTTCATAAGGATCTGTGAACAAATGCCAGTGTTGAAAATCTGGCATGAAAATATTACTAATTTGCAAACTTACAAGGGTGCGTGGACCCTGCACAACACACGCTCGTAACACAGTCATTTTATGGTGTTTCATCACAAAATTTTCAACACAGGCATTTTAGGACCTCTGCTCATGAACAGTGTCTGTGTGATTTTCTTAATATGTCCCGAACACTGATTTCCCACAGCGACCGCGCAATTGTGTGCCAGAAGAGTAAAAACACATTTCGGCCAGGATGTGAAAAATGACAGCTACACTGTTCATAAGAAGGTGTGGCAAAATGGCAATGCAGGAAATCTGGAGTGAAAATATTGCAAAGTTGTAAAGGTACGAGCGTGCGTGGAAACTGTGCAATTCACATTCATAACACACTCATTTTATGGATTTTCAGCATCAAATTTTCAACATAGGCATTTTAGGACCTCTGCTAATGAACAGTGTCACTGTCATTTTCATAATGTGTCCCGAACATGGATTTCCCACAGCGACCATGCTATTCTGAGCCGGAACTGTGAAAACACATTTCAGCCAGGATGTGAAAAATAACAGCTATGCTGTTCATAAGAAGATGCAGAAAAATGGCAATGTTGAAAATCTGGAGTGAAAATATTATTAATTCATGAAGTTACGAGCGTGCGTGCAAACTGCGCAATGCACACTCGTAACACAGTCATTTTATGGAGTATCGTCACCAGATTTTCAAAATAGGCATTTTAGGACCTCTGCTCATGAACGGTGCCACTGTCATTTTCTTAATCTGTTTGGAACACTGATTTCCCACACCGACCGCGCTATTGTGTGCCAGAAGGGCGAAAACACATTTTGGCCAGGATGTGGAAAATGACAGCTGTACTGTTCACAAGGAGGTCTGAAAAATGCCAATGCTGGAAATCTGGTGTGAAAATATTGCAAATTCGCATTTACGAGTGTGTATAGCAACTGCACAATGCAGGCTCGAAAAACAGTCATTTTGGGAATTTTTCCCACCAGATTTGCAGAGTAGGCTTTTTGAGAGCCTGCCTCATGAACACTGGTACTGTCATTTCATTAATCAGTCCCAAAAGAGAATTCCACGCAGTGACCACAAAATCACCTTTCAAGGCTGAATAACTCCATGACAGTGCCAGAATTCATGAGGAGGGGTCTCAAAAACACCATGTTGAAATTTTGGTGCCAAAATTCCAAAACATGCCTGAGATATGCATCAAAGTTGAAAAAACCTATTTATTCCATTATACAGCTTACCGGCATTTCCTCAGTTCGCGGTCGGCTTTGAAGAGTGCAGACGTGTTCCCGGTCCACCGAAGATTGTCGTGCCAGTCTCCAGAGGTAAGTATGGGGTGAGGGGGGTGTGGGGAGGCAGGGTGCACAGTGGGTGGGTGCTGGTTGTGGGAGGGGGCAGGGAGACCGCTGAGGGACCGTTTCCTTTTTCACAGGTTAAAAAAAAAAAGACATCACAGGACCGTTTTTGATTTTACAAGGGCATGTGGCATGCTGGGGTGAGCTCCCAGCATGCCAAAAGAGTCTTTTTTTGGGGAGGCAGCTGTAGCTGATGGGGGATTGGGCACCCTCCGTCAGTACACAACAAAAGGGTGGGGTTTTACATTATGCCAATGGGGACTGGGCACCCCGTCAGCACACAACAAAAGGGGCATGACATTATGCAGATGGGAATTGGGCACCCCATTGGCAGACAACAAAAGCAGGAGGGTTACACAATGCCGACAGGAGCTGGCTCCTCGTTGGCAACATAACAGGCCACTGCAAACCAATGGGGACTGGGGCACCAACCGCAAACACACTACACAGTGGGGGCACATGCTGCCGAGGGGATTGGGCCTTCCTGGTGGGGGGTTAATATTGTTTGTGAACATGGTGGCAAGGCGGCTGCCATGTTCACAAACAATATCAGTGTTCAAGTTTCCGCCCTGCAATGACGAGTCGCTCCCTCATTGCAGCGAATGGCTGATGCTGCAATGCCAAGGTGGCCCATGATTGCAGCGGCTAAATTTTTACAAGGTTGTGGCATGCTGGCTGAACTGGTGTCAGCAGCAGCATGCCACGGCATTGGGGGAAGCCTCCACAACCTGCTTCTGGAGAAAGCTGCCGCAATATGTTTCTTGCGCATGTGCGCAATCAACATAAATAAACAACATAGTGCAATCTTCTCCATGTTGAAGGTCTTGGATGATGTCAACAAAGCTATGGACTCTGGCCACTATACTGGAGCCAGTTTTGTCAACCTCTCCAAAGCCTTTGACATGGTGGACCAGGGACTACTAATTAACAAGGAAACTGGAAGAGATTAGGCTGGATTGTGGTGCTATTGGCTGGTTTACCTCATATTTTCATAAAAGGAAACAGGGTATAATTGTTAATGATCTCACTTCAAAGAATCTGAATATTTTAGGGGATCCAAAGGGCTCAGTACTAGGTTCCTTCTTATTCACTATGTAGTTAGGGGGCCTAGGAAAGAGTATCAAGACTTGAATTATCATCTTGATGTAGATGACACTGAGGGATCTCTATCAGATGTCCAGGTGACTCTCAAAAATGGGTTTACTGCTCTTCAAACTTATTTTTATAAAATCCAAATTAATGTTACCACATTCAGGAAAAATAAAACGGATGCTGTTTGGTTAAACTGCTAAGTTAAGAAATGATTGAAACACTTCACTTAATATTTGCACACTGGATGGACAACCACTGGAGTTGGTGGGCAGTACAAATTTGTTGGCTTCTGGTTAAAGTCAGTTGGTGTAGGCAATAACCATATTGACAGTCTGATAAAAAAAGGAACTAAAATAGGTCAGCCAGAAAGATACACAAAGTGTTTATCCACTGAATTGTGACAGACAATGTACAAACCCAGATATTTTACTATGCAGACATAATTTATGACAATGCATCTCTTCATAAATTGAATAGTCTATAGTAGTTGTACAGTCAACTATCTAATTATATTTTAGAATGTCCCCAAACCACTGACCACTGTGAGCTGTACAAAAGACTGGCGTGGTTGTCACTTCAGTTGTAGGAAACTGCATAAAGTTATATTTGCACTAAAAGTGTGCATGGACTCGTCCCCGAATACAGTATTTAAAAGATAATTTAAATATTAGATCCAAAACTATGAACTGCTGGGGTCTAGGAGTTAGCAACTCCAGGACTCAAAACTCAAAGATGTGCTTGTTCTTGTAGTTATTTTACCCTTCAAGTATGGAACTCTTTGCCTGCAGAGCTCCACAGTTTCTGGGGTAAGAGAACCATTTAGGCTGTTGAAAGTTTGGTTTAGGAACTCAGTCCCTCTACATATTCCTTGCTGTTTACAGCAAAGTGGCATTACGTACTGTAAATACCTTTATACAAAGTATCTGTGGAATGTACATAATGTGACTGTGTGAGCATGTGTTTGTAATACAATGTGTACTACGTAGTGATTATTATTATGTGTTTTGTATTGTGTACTTTTAGTACCACTGTAACTGTTTGGACACTACTGCCTGAAGGGATACTGTACCATTGCAAATCAGATTGTCTCCATTATTAAACCTAGAATAAAATTTAAATTAAAATTATTGTTTGGGGCTACCATGGTGTGCCAGCAGATGCACGTTGGGCTGCTGTGCAGGTAACCCAAGTTTGGGAGCAAGTCAGACAGCAGCACACTGTGGTTAAGGAAGGTTGGTGCTGCACACCGTGTGCCACAGTAACCCCTATAGTGGGTCAATGGTGCTGGCTCCTTTCACAGGGATATCATTGCATACAGCCGAGGCCCAGATACTGGTGCATGCCAGTGGAGGAGAAAGGATGGAAGAAAACCAAGAGGGAAAAAACCATGGTACCACCTCTATAATGGCCTGAGTTTCCTTGCTCAGCATCCAAGCTTTCTGTTTGAGTTGCCTTATGTAGTGGAGGACAGACTTCTCACTAGGGCCCTCACCATTGGGGGAATAGCCATGGAGGACATTGGCAAGGATGTCAGAACTTAGGAGTGAGTCAGAGGACCAATGGACCTGATCAGGGTACATCTATGGGACCAGGGTAGATACCCCAGTGTAGAATGGTTGGGGGTGGGGAACAAATATTAAAAAAAAGTGAAATTATTTTTCACCAGGATTGAGTTTCTTTACATGTGAACATATGAACTTACAAACATTTCCAGAAGAAGGCCTATTGATTTAGCTAGTCTGCTCAGTTTGTGGAGCCCCTTCTCAGCATTTGCTATGGGTTCTGCCCCCTCCCCATCAACCTGACCCTTTCACACTTTGTTTATACTTTATGGTTATTGATTTACAGTAGACATTCAGTAAAAAAAAAATTCCTGAGACAGTACATGAGGTTTCGCACATAAAATAACCACATGAGGGTGCCACCCCTCTTAATACATGCAGAGTAAAATCATACTGAATCAATTAGATACATCCTTGGGAGGAACAATAAGTGTTAAAGTTCACAGGTAAATATCACTTTTGCTGTTTTTAGTGAACTCATGAATGGCATGGAATATAAAAAAATCAGCTAATTATACAGAAGGATTCGATTTTCAACTCCTTCCAGGAGATGAGTGGCCATGCAATTATCAAGTTATGGTACCCAAATAGGTAACTTCAGCATTGAACTGATATCTGAAATCTACTTACTTTCGAGACCAATATTAATATTATATAAAGTCATCTTAAGAAGCCCAAAACCCCATAAAAAAGAGAAATTAAAGGCTCCCTATCATTGTTATTTCTACAGTAAGTTAATCCTGGGAAAACCAAAATATCATTAGCTGAAAACATAACAGGACTGAGAAACTACTCTGTATTAAAAGATTATCCACAAGAGTAACTTATGACCAGATATAAACAAACCTGAGCCACAACTGTTAAGTATGTCCATTAAGTCTTGAAATCTTGATTTAGTAGTTGCCGTATTGGTCCTTGCAAGAATAGATCCAGAAGCAAAATGATTTGATACCTGTTAATGGACCAACATAGATGTAAGCACATTGTTCTTGTTGTTACATCTATGTTGGTCCATTAAAAGGTATCAAATCATTTGTTTCTGGATCATTAAGTCTTGAGTCAGTGATCAGATGTTTTTAAGAGTATGAAGGTTAACCAAATTGAGGCAGTCCAGAGAAGGGCAACCAAAATGGTGCAGGAACTGCATCAGAAAACATATGAGGACAGATTAAAGGAGCTCAATATGTACACCCTTGAGCAAAGGAGGGAGTGAGGTGATATGATCAAAACATTCAAACACCTTAAGGGCATTAACAAGGTGAAAGTGTTTCAATATAAGAAAAATAGCAGGACAAGAGGACACAGCATGAGATTAGAGGGAGGCCGATTAAGGGGTAATGTGAGGAAGTTCTTTTTCACAGAAAGGTTGGTGGATATGTGAAAGCAGCCTACCTCCGGTAGTGGTGGATATGAATACATGGATCAGGTCTCCTCTTCGTCAGCATTTTCTGGATCCGACTCATCTGATAAATCTCTTCTCTTTGGTGGAGCATGGCATTGAGCCCACTTCAGGGCCCCTGATGGGTCAAGAAAATTTAGATCTTTCCCTCATGGATGTTTCTAAGTCATGCAGGAAATAGCATGTTGTGGGTGATCTGCGCTTTGTGGAGGAGAGCCCAGACCCCATTGTACCTCTTCTTGCATTGCCAAGTGGCATAGCTCAGGTCAGGATACAGCTGAATTTGTGTCCCTTCATGTAGCAATATTTATTTCTGGTGTGCCACAGCCAGAATAAAGTCCCTGGAGCCAATGCCATCTAAAATAGCAGACAACGCCCTGCAGGGCACAATTGCCCTGGGTGCATCTGGATTATTCAGCTTTCCTCTAAAAGAGACACATTAAGCCTTCAGTATCAGTATATGTCTATCCATAAAGGCCTGCCGCAACTGTTGCTCCATCCAGTCAGACAAAAAGAAGGCCAAGTGATCCCATTCACTCCGTTCTGGCATCCCGATAATATGAAGATTTGGTGCATGGGCCTGGTTCTCAAGAGTGTAGAGCCGTTTCACACTTTTTTAACCCTCCCTTTCACCCTGTGCCACCCCCTCTTGAATTCATCCACCTTTCACATAGAGATGACCTCCTCTGGAAGTTTGTTTTACCCCCGTCACCACCCATTTCATGTAGAAGTGTCTCCAGATCTCCTTCTTGAACCTTCCCCCTCCCAGCTTTCATGAGTGCTCCCTGTGGTCCTGTTTCCATCAAGACAAAAGAGACCCTCTGTATTCACTTTGTTTATACCTGTTAGGTACTTGAAGGATTTAATTAAGCGCCCCTCTTCTCCTTGCGCAAGTAACATACAAACATAGAAACATAGAAGTTGACGGCAGATAAGGACCGCAAGGCCCATCCAGTCTGCCCATTTCTTTTTTCTACCTTATAAATGTGCCATCGGCCTTTGCTCTGTCAGTGGCCTATCTATTCATAGTCATTTGTATTGCTCCTTATGCCTATACCATGCCTGTTTGAAGCCCTGCACTGTATTCATAGCCACCACTTCTTGTAGTAAGCCATTCCATGCATCCACCACCCTTTCTGTGAAAAGAATTTCCTCACATTCCCCTTAATTGGCCCCCTCTAATCTCATGCTGTGTCCTCTTGTCCTGCTATTTTTCTTATATTTAAACATGTTAGACTCATTCACCTTGTTAATGCCCTTAAGGTGTTTGAATGCCTCGATCATATCACCGCTCTCCCTCCTTTGCTCAAGGGTATACATATTGAGCTCTGTTAATCTGTCCTCATATGTCTTCTGATGCAGTCCCTGCACCATTTTGGTTGCCCTTCTCTGGACTGCCTCAATTTGGTTAATGTCCTTGTGAAGGTGTGGCCTCCAATACTGCCCGCAGTACTCCAGATGGGGCCTAACCAGTGTCTTGTAAAGAGGGATTATTACCTCCCTCTTACGACTTGTGATACCCCTACTAATACACCCTAACACCCTAACACCCCCCTAGCCTTACATAGATACATAGATACATAGACAGTGTCGGCAGATAAGGGCCTATGGCCCACCCAGTCTGCCCATTTGAGCTTGTAAGTTCAGTTTGTTTTCCTAGAAGTCTGTTGCCCCTTACCCCTGACCTCTAGAATTCCTTTATGTCTATCCCATGCATTCTTAAATCCCGTGATTGTTTCAGCCCCCACCACTTCCTCTGGCAGGGTGTTCCACTTGTCCACCACCCGTTCTGTGAGAAATTCTTCTCCGTTTTTCCTCTGAATCGTCCACCCTCCAACTTCATCCCATGCCCTCTAGTCCTGGAACATCTTTTTCACTTAAAATAGTTTTTCCTGCACCCTGTTCCTCCCTGTAAGATATTTGTATGTCTCTATCATATCCCTCTCTCCCTCCTCTCCTCCAGGAGTACATGTTCAGTTCCTTCAACCTGTCTTCATAGGACTTGTGATGCAATCCATGCACCATCTTTGTTGCCCTCCTCTGAACCTTCTCTACCCTGTCTATGTCCTTACGTGAGTATGGTCTCAGAGGTGTACACTGTACTCCAGGTGGGGCCTCACTAGTGTCTTGTATAGCTGAATTATTACCTCCTTTTCCTGCTGGTGATGCCCTGCCCATACATCCCAGCATCCTATTTGCTTTACCTGCTGCCTTGTCACACTGTTTCCTACCTTGAGGTCATCAGAGATGACAACCCCAAGATCCCTTTCCTGCTTGGTGCATGCTATATCCTCACCCCCAACTGATATATTGTGCCAGGGTTTTTGTGCCCCATATGCATTATCTTGCACTTCTTTGCATTGAATTTCAACTGCCAAACCCTTGACCATTCTTCAAGTTTCTGCAGGTCACTTCTCATTCTGTCTACACCCTCTGGTGTGTCTACTCTGTTACAGAGCTTTGTGTCATCAGCGAACAGTGAAATTCTGCCTTCTAGATCCTGCCTTACATGTAGATGTCATTCAACCTACCCCCATATGTCTTGATTTGCTGTCACTGAACCATTTTTGTCATCCCTGGACTATTTTTGTCATTCTCCTCTGGACCCCTCAAGTAGGTTTATATCCTTTCTGAGGTAGGGTCTCCAGTACTGCATGCCATACTCTAGGTGTGGCCATGCCAAACATCTCTACAGCAGCCTACTTGGGATCCCCCTCACAAAACACTCCAGCATTCTGTTTGGTGTGGCTGCTGCCTTCCTGCACTGCATCACTGCATTACATATCCATCCTTGGTTCCTTCCTACTGTGGTCCCTGCATTCACATTCAAGCAGACTATTCATCATCCTGTGTTTTTTTTCTTCCCCTCAAAAGGCAGAATGTATCCTACATTCTGTTGATGTCCTTAGAATTTTGCACTTCTACTTGGTCTGCACAAAGGATTGCAGAAAGTCCATACAACTATGTGTTTTGTTTACCTGCAAAATGATGTGGGTCTTTGTCTCTAAACAGTGTCTTTCCAAATGGTTGGCATTTTGCATTTCTTCTATTAAGGGAAACATGGTAATGAGCTTCCTGGTCATGTCCATGCAATGGCCACATCTGTTCCTTGCTTTCATTCAGTCTCATCCACTGACATATGTTCTGTAAGCAACAGGACATGATGGGGTGTGCATTGAACAGATATTACCAGATGACTAGGGCCATAGTAAGCATGAGGCTTCAGGCTGATTGCCTTCAGCCCTTGAACGTGCAGTAATATCTGTTCAATGCACACCCCATCATGTCTTATTGTGCTTATAAAATGGGCCTCAGTATGTTAAATGTTTGAAAAAACTTTAACGTTATAGGTTTAGATACTTAAATAAGATATTTAGTGTATTTTCATGTAAAATAGTTTCTCCTCCTGTGTAATTTATTTTGCCCTTAGTAGTTTTGTCCTAATGTGCCCACCATGACTCTATGTGGTTGTCATAGTTCCTTTCCAACACACACAGCCATACAGCTATTTTTGTGACAGTTTTCAATGCTTTTCTTTTTTTTTTTTTTTTTTTTAAATGGCTAAATGAGCTATGACAGGGCACCTGTGGTTTCTCACCCCACTAACTGTGTGAGATTGGATTGTGAGATTTAGGAGATCATGAGATTGCAGGCAAGTGCTTTCATATCATGCAAGTTGCTGAGCTGCAGAGTAAGTGAGTGAGAAATTGATGATGGTGGCCACAGCAACAATCATACTGTTAGGTAGGAGGAACCAACAGCTGTGTAAGAAAAGGATTAGTGAGTGAGGGATCAGCCAGCCAGATAAAATTGACAGAGGCAATGCGGCTGAGCAAGTAAGCAGATAAGTGTCAGGCTGGTGAAGGACATCAATACCAATGTACACATATAAACTACAGAGCAGCCGCTACAGTGTTCGAGACTGCACCAAAAAAAGGTACAGAAAAGGTGTTATAAGTTACAAACTGTGGCTCAGTTGAAATCAGCAAGGGAGTGAGGTAGCAGTGGGTCACTGGGTGGACAGGTGGGCAGGAGAAGAAGACATTGGTCAGTGAGTGTCCGGGGTCCCAGTTTCCTCACGGTACCGGGTCAATATGTTGCACCCAGAACAGCGAGGCAATAACCGCACAAGCTATACCGTGCAAGCATGTAGAGCGACAGAGTTATGACAGCAAAAGGGAAATACTGCTACCCCTGTCACTCTGCATGTAATTCAGGAGCTGTTAAGTAGCTGTATGCTGGGGGCCTGCTCGAGCGGTTCCCATGGTGGAGTGGCTAGGGCACCAACACATGGTGTAATTGAGAGACCTGGGACCATGGTTCGGTTCCCCCTAGATCTCCCCTGCTACCACTATTTTGAGTATTTTTCTTAAAACAAACTTCCCCCCTCCTGAGTTTCTCCCCATCCCGAGCCCCCCACCAAAGTTAGTCATTTAAGTTCCCCTGGAAAAAAACATAAAGTCCCATTGTTGTCAATGGGCATGCTGTTCCCCACAGGTCAGTGATTTGCCCAACTTTGTTGGTGTTCGGCAGTGTTTGGCTGCAGCATTTTTAACTGCACTGGTTTTGCATGCAGCATAATGACCTCGTGCCTCTCCTAGCTTAAAAGGTGAAAATAATGGCAGTATTTTAATACCAAAATTCTAAAAGCGGAGTAATTTCTCTTTCTTTGTTATGTGATCCTGATTTTGGGTACTTGTTATTACCTGTTCACTTAACAGATTTGATGCACAGGTAACAACCAGTCAGAAAGCAGGATTTTTTTTCTCCCCATTTTATAAGCACCATTTGGCATTCTGTCCATAATTTTACAAAATGGCACAGTCTAAATCTGGTGTCCAGTAGACAGCCTCACCTTAGCCTTGCCATCCTCCAAGGTCTCTTGTCATAAGGAGCTTCTATATCCTTGCTGTTTGGCCTTCTTCATGTTCTGCAGTTTTATACTTCTTTGGGATCATGCTACTACATGCATGTTCTAAATTTGTGCAGATTGTGGAAATGGACTCTGCAGTTCATGTAAACCTGAAAGATTCTACTTTTGCAGTTCCAGATGGGCTCATTCTATACTTCTTTGGGAACATTTCAGAGGCGTGGCTGTATAGAGGAAGCTGTTCTTTCACTGAATTGTTTAGTTGTGAATAAGTAACAGTAGATCTTTGAGAGGTTTTCTCCTCCATAGAGCCACAGCTCCACCCTCCCACCAACCCCTTCTGTATTTCAGTTGTCATACTCTGAAAAATATGGACACTACTGCACTCCTGGTCTTCTCCTTTTCCACACCCTTTCATTTCCATTACAGAACCATTGGCTGTCCTGTCAGCCTAGCAAGGATTCTGATTTTCCATTCCTGTCAGTATGGTACAGCTCAAAGCCTGTCTCTAACAGGAAACTAGGAAGGAATGGGGCCAGCCTTGTTATGTAGGCAGTGCTGACATGCATTAAGACAGGTGGCCTCAGCCAGGCAAAGGTTTCTGAGTGCTCTTCAGTTTACAGTTCCAAAGATGTGGCTCAAGGGAGATAGTATCTCAAAATTCTGCTGTCAGTGATGACTACGTTTCCAATCCTGCTCGCTCCTAACAAAGGGCATCAGTATACATGGTGACAGTGTATAAGCTGCCTGCCATTCTTTTATTCATCCCTTTAACTAGTCTAGGATCTGGGGCAGGATTAAAAGAAGTATAGATTTAGCTGCATCTGCAAGCTCCTCCTGTGTTTCAGTGCATAATTGCATCTACAAATGCACCTACACATCAAAG
This sequence comes from Neoceratodus forsteri, assembly GCA_016271365.2. Taxonomy (NCBI): domain Eukaryota; kingdom Metazoa; phylum Chordata; order Ceratodontiformes; family Ceratodontidae; genus Neoceratodus; species Neoceratodus forsteri. Next base: position 39,324,582 of record JADMNL010000028.1, on the reverse strand, counting down.
GATGTTGCTGCATCTGCATTTTTCCAAGTTTGTGTTCAAATTGGCACCAACGTGGCACTGTTTTCTGCATTCTGAGATGTAAAGGGCACAAAATAATTGTTTTTTAATTTTGCTGCCTAACAGCCTTGGCAACTTTTTTTCCTCCACCATGAGTGATGCCTACATTTTCATTCTAGATACTGCTGTGTCAACAAACCCAGGTGAGCACCAACTCAACTAATCTCAGTGTAGTGTCTCTCTGTAGTTTTACACCAAAGACAACAACTTGCATTTAAAGATAGATGGTCATTTGCACCTGATTTGGGATGCAAACTTCACCAGACCGACTGAAATTATGGACTATTTCAGATAGATGCAGACACACACATCTGCTGTTGAAGGTATGCTATCAGTCCCTTGAAAGATTCTTTTGAAAGTCTTGCTCCACACCTTTTACTTTCACAATGTTTGTTCCAGTGTGGTTATCATTAATTCTCACAATACAGGAGCTTGTTCATGCCTAGTTTCATGGCGTTAAGCATTAGATACATTTTTTCTGTACAGTATTACAACTTAAATTAACAGACTACTTTGATTTTTAGCATTTGGAGTGGAGCACAAGTCAAAGGTTTAAATCATCCAGCCGATATTTAAATTGTTTTCCACCATTTTTAAATTAAATTATTTAGCTTAGGCACAGACCAGCATGCATATTTGCACAGAATATGTTTTTTTTCAGCCTTGCTTACTGTTTAAAGTAGCAGAGATGGACATATTGGACACAGTGTCCCATTCAGCTGTAAATTAATATGTTACTATGTTGCTATGTTAAATAGTTTATAGAGGGAATTCCCCATTCTCATCATTACTGAGGGCAAGAGATGCGCATAGTGAAATATTCCACCAGCAGAATTCATGCAGAATGATAATTTCACTTCCAAAATGGTTCTGATGATTTTTTTTTTATTCTTCTGAATTCTGAAATGCATTTCTATGTAAAACACAAAATAACTTTTCATGAATCACGGAAAATGCAAAATAAATTTTTGCAAATCTGAAAGATTCTAATTTTGAAATTTGGAATTCCACTATAGGCAAAGATCCATAAAATTAGTCAGATTTTTCCAAAATTCTACATTATTCAGTTCTGCTTGAATTTTGAATATTATGCTCAGCACTATTGATGACATTTACATGAAAATACGATATTTGTGTCTAACCTTCATCTCATCTGTGAATCTTTTCTTCCACTGAAGCCATAAATCTGTGTAAAATCATAGTCATTTCAGCAGCACAGGACTGTCACAGCACTAAACTGTCACAAACTAAATTATGACTTGCTCTGAGGAACACAGCAGGAAAAGCAGATGCGATCTGGGATACAGTGATCCTGTTTTTCTGGAAATGTCCTCAGTAGCAAAGAATGAGTACAGATATATAAAAAACATTGGTGAAATATGAGCCTATTGATAGAAAGATGTCAGCAGATAACTCGTTAAGACTTGTTTTCTCAGGGGATTTAGCTGTTTCCTGCATGTTTGATTCTGCCCCCTATATTGTTCACGGTGTACATACTACCACTGGAAGAGGTTTTGAGATGGTATAACTTGGGTTTTCATTGCTGCACAGATAATACCCATTGGTACCCCTCCTTTTACTGGATTGAATGTACACTGTAGCTATGATTAGTCAGTGCTTATCTGACCTACATAATTGAATTTCTGCTATTTGGCTGAGCATGAATCATGGAAAAATAGAGTTGTTGATCATAGAACCAAGATCTCAGAACTGGGCTATGAAGAGGGTTGGTCTCACCCTTCCTTCTTCAGGTGATAACACTATCTACATTGTGAATAGGGCAAAAAAAACAAGGGGTCATAGAAGATGACAAACTGACACCGGAACATCATGTGTCAGCTGTAGTCCACTGTGAGAAATATCTCCCTGTTGGAGCCCTATATTCAATATAATGATCTGGAGATTATGATCTATACCTTTGTAACCACTCTCCTCAATTCTCTCCTAGATCCCCACCAACAAAAACACAAACAAGTGTATTTGTAAGTGCTCAATGTTGGCAATTAATGTACTTATTCATTCATTTCAGAGTTACATTATATTCAAGTTCATAGTTATACATATATATTTCTGATTAACATATTCATGAATCACCCATTCCAAATCTCCTTTATTATACATAATATTTATTGTCCATTTTCTCTTAATTCCTTTCCTTTCTCTTTATTTCTCATCTTCTTCTTCCCCCCAGATGTACATCATTGGAGGCCATCTTTTTTCATCCTCCTCCATTCAAGGGGTATGGGTGTACTCACTGCATACCTACTTCCTGCTGCGTTTCTTATGTCCCTTTTCTATTTGTAACTCCACTGCCTTTCCCCCATCCTCCCCCTCCTCTTTTTCCACTAGTACACCTCCAGCTTGCAATGGACGGTTGACTTCCCCACAAAAAAAAACACCTCCCCTTGTGTCAACCTATTCTTTCCTGCATCCAGGGTTCGATCACATAGGCGATCTCTGCGTTAAACATTGCCAAACCCACACCCAACAGGTGTACCCCATCCCCTCTATAATACTTATCCCTCTCGTCAACTACTCCCCTATGCACCACCCTGACCCCTAAACTCTCAAACAGCCTTTTTACTCTGGCATTCATTCACTTCTAGCCCTTGTGACTGGCAGCATGTCTCCAAACCCTCCTTGAGATAATATCAGACCACACTAAGGTCACCTCCGGCCACCATTCCTTTATTTTATAAATGTCTGACTTAATTTGGTAAAAAATATCCAGCCAGGGCCTGGTCCCCAAACTGTTGCCTTCTAAATTAATCATAATTAGGTCCAGGTGTCTGTGCTCCCTCCTTATTTCCTTCAGGGTCAGGAGAAGATGTGCCCACTGCACGCATCTTATGCTTCTCCAAGTCAGCTTGATGATGTTAATGTCCAAATACAGCTGCCTCACCCCAAGCCTCCTGGATGCCCATTTCTCTGCCCAGTGGACAAAGGAGTGCCCACAAATTCAAGCTTCCAATCTCCTTGTCCCTCCTGCAGAAAACCATAAATAGAAGCACATTATTGCCCAGCTCTCATTCCTGACCTGCCCCGCCTTTCCCTTCCTCCCTTTCCCCAGCATATTTATTTGGGCATATTGTTCTTCCATTCTTCTTGATAAAATATCCACACCTGCTAATGGGCAGAAATGAAAACATACTTAGTACAGACCCATAGCATTGTGGACATGCCTTTTATAGCAGTTAGACAACTAATGCCCTTTTTGCTTAATGTCCCCAGTCGTGCTTCCCTGGCCAGTCCTTTTGGTGGTTGATCCTATACAAAATGAATGGGATGAGAATCTCACCGAGTCCTCCCACAAGAATACCATGCCTTTCTTTAACACCACCACCACTTGTGACCCTGTCATCGGGATCCGTCCCCATGTAGAAACACCAGCGGGTTCGCCTCCCTTGGGCGCCCAGCCATGTATGCATGCAGGGCCCCTACTGGACAAATGGTGGTAATCCTGTGCCGCTGAAGCAACTCCATGCTTCCTCTACCAGACTGGTCAGTCTTGGACCATCTTAACAGTACCAAGATTCCCTCCCCCATCCATACCATATAGTCCCACAGCAACCCTGCTGACCTGTCCACCTTTCCATGCCCACCACCTCACTGACTCTGAAGGCTCCACAACACGTGGTGGTGAATGTCGTAAGGTGTGGGTGACCATGTGGACTGAATAGTAGTGCAACACAGATGTGGTTAAAATCAGCAAATTTATTTTATTACTTCAACAGTATTTCTTCTTTAGCAGGACATATTTTATAACTGTAAACTGGTATGACAAAAGAAAATAGTGGAATGGCGAACAAATTATAACATTAAAGTACACTATTAGGAATACATGGCTAGAAAAGATGAACCATCCCAGGTGTTCTTCTCGTAACATCGTGGAGTGCTTCATAGAGCTCCCTGGAGTCTGCCTCCAGACCCAAAACCTATCTAACTCACAGTTCAAATAGCAGCGTTTTATACAGAATGCTACATCGTGTGATGAGCTAACTCCGCCCATACAATTTTCTAACACCTAAAACTCATTCAGGATACCTCTAAATGTATTATATAAACATATTCATTATTTAATACATCATTTTAAGCAACATCTTGTATCACATTTCATTTCTAAAGCATTTCAAGAGTTTTACAATGAACATTCTCTGAAGCACCAGCCACCAAGCAATTGTGCACTATTTACATGTGTGAACAGTGGCTGGTCAGTGCTATAGTGCTAGGCACAGTGCAGGAAGCAAGCTTTCCTACTGCTTTTTGACCAAACTCCAGCCGTGCAAAAACAGGTAACTGCAAACCCATTTTCAATATACAGTAAAAGGGGGAACTTAATCTAAACATAATCAAACTGTTGTCATGTGTATATACAGTACTTTTCGGAGGTATTTTGGATCATTTACAATGCTTGGAGGTGGGGAACAAAACGGCTTCCAACTGATAAACTGCATTTTAGTGAGTGCCCTGCAATGCGCTCACAAAAGCGCTTAAACCAGCTTTAATTGAGCAGCAACTGTCGAGTTACACCAAATACATGGCATAACATATGAGCAGGCAAGCAAATACAAATAAAATGTACCACTCAAGCAGGAACTCGAGAGGCTAGAGAAAGAAACTACTCCCAAAACTAACAGGCAGCTTGGCGACTCTCTCTCAGGCCATTCAAAACTCTCTGCCGCTTTCGTCCTGGAAAGGTGGGGGGGGAGATACCTTAAAACTCAATACTCATTCTCCCTTTCTATTATTTACTAAGGACACTTCACGTTGCAGAACAGCAGTAAACCATGCGCTTTTACGGATGCCTTTTTATTTTGCCTTTCTAAAGCCCTGCATTTTCAGTCTCACAGGACTGTGACTAGAATCAGAAAGGTAATGAACGCAGCCTGAAAATGGAATTAGTGAGGCCACACCACCAAGAGGAAAAGCCCATTTCAATGGTTCTTCTAATCCTCTGCTAGCTACTATTATTCAAATACACTCAGAAACAGCAGGGAAACTCTAACTTAGGTGCTTAAATTTCATAGCACCACTGGGTACCTGTAATTGTTAAAAGGGAAGCGATTCCCCAGAGAAAACTCGAGAAAATACTTTGCAGCCCCATTTCATTATATTTTTCTTTTATTAATGTATCCAAATTATACCTTATCACCTTATCTCTTTAATTATTTGAGTAAGACAAAAGGGGGGGGGGTTGACATTTTTCAGGAGGCCATTTTCTTGGACTTTATCAAGGCCCCCTACTCATCACAGGGCTACCCTTTGACAGTGAAAACCTCTTTAAACAGCACTGCTTCACTACTACTCCTGCATACTTGATGCAGAACCCCTATTAGCCTGCCCAGCAGTCCTTCCATCAGCAGTCTTCTGTTATCCCTGGCTCTCCTGCTCCCCCTCTGCCAGCCCTGCATCATGCACCTAATGAGATTACTCTTTGTGGAATCCTTCCACCCTTTCAGTATGCACATCTGGCTTATCACAGCCAAATACACCCCCATTGTCACATGTGCCACATTATTCCTCCATCCTGCCACTATAAATTGCACTACCTGGTCCCTCTTAACCATCCTACCAACCTGGCAGCCATTTTGCACCTGAAACACCTGAAAGGCCCTCCAAGAGATTTTGTATGCCTTTAGTGTCCTGGGGGACCAGGAGTTGTGAAACAACTGTTTAGTTCCACTGATCCAATCTTCCACATATAATCCGAAATTGCTGTCTGTATGGGCACCACCCCTGGGGCGATGGCACAGAACTTGTCCATCTGCAGGTGGGAGAGGCAGTCAGCTATCACGTTATCCACACCATCTATGTGTCCAGCTTGAAAAGATATATTCATCGTTCAACCCTTTATTACCAGCTGCCTTAGGACCTTCATGACCCTTTCTGATATTACTCCCCTTTTGTTCAAAACACCCACCACCACCCTATTATCACTCCAAAATGTGACCCTCTGGTTCCTGAACATATCCCCCATACTTCCAGGGCTACCCAGATTGGGAATATCTCTAAAAAAGTTATATCCCTCATCACACTGGACTGTAACCAAGTGCTGGGCCATGCCAATGCAAATAATTTTCCCCCAAATTAGGCCCCCATACCTATGCCCCCTGCTGCATCCATGTATAGCTGGATATCCACATAGAATATACATTCCTCCTGCTAGAATGTCCTAGCATTGTAACAGTGAAGGAAAGCCTCCCATATGTCCAGATCTTCCCTGGTCCCCTTGCTAATATCCACCCAATGGTGTGGCCTTGAGGCTCCCTACGTTGCCCTAGCCAGGTGCTATGTAAACGGGCGTCCCGGAGCTATGGCCCTAAGGCAAAGTTTAGGTGTCCCATGAGTTGCTGCACCTGTTGCAGCTGTACCCTCCTTCTTGATTTAATGACCCCCAGTGATGATCTTAACTTTTGCACCGTGGCCTCTGGCAGTCTAAATAGTTCCCCCACTTTGTCTATCTCTATGCTCAGAAACATCTGGCAAGGACCTTCTGTCTTTTCAGGGGACAGGGTAACCCCTAATTCCTTGCACATAGCCTCAAAATCCCACAACATCCTTTCCATCTGTTGCTGCCCTTCCCTATCAACTGAAAGTCCTCCAGGTAATGGACCATGGACTGGTACCCTTATCTGGCATCAAACTCCCACTGCAGCCAAGTACTAAACATCTCAAAGGTAACACAGGCAATAGAGCAACCCATGGGCATGGCTTTGTCAAAGTAGTTGTCCTCCTCAGTCTGGAAGGCTAATAGGTCCCAGTCTTTTGGCTGGACCAGCAGTAGGTGAAAAGCCTCCTCAATGTGCATTTTTGCCAGCCAATCCCCCTGCAATGCCCTGTTCAACCTGACTGCCTCTTCCAAAGTGACGTATGTCACCCTGCTGTCCTCCTCACTGATGTGGTCATTGACTGGATCCCCATCTGTACGTGACATGTGATGTATCACCCAAAATTCCCCTGGTTGCTTTTTTGGCACCAAACCCAGTGGTGATACCCTTATCTGTGGTAGTGGTGAATGCCTAAATGGGCCTTCCACTCTGCCTGCCGCTATTTCCTTTTGAATCTTTTGTTCTAGTAACATCTCCCTCCCCCCAACAGACCTCAAGTTGTTAGCTTTCATCTCTTTCTAGGCTCCCTTACAGTGCAGCCTGAAGCCCTTCTGGAAACCTGCCACTAATGCGGAGGCTGCCTCCTTGTCTGGGTATGACTTCAGTCAGTCTTGCAGCACTGCAACCTTTATGGGAGTGTGTGACAGGCTAAAGGTCCCCACCACATGTCCCTCAGCTATCTTGATGTCTGTTGTAGTAAGTCTGGCCTCTACCCCCCCTTCCCCCTATCCCGGTTCCCCTTTCCCCACTACTGCCCCCTAAAACCTGCATGGTTACCCCGAAAGAACTGGTTATATGCATTGTCCTTATTGGTGTTACCTTTTTCTCAGTTATTTCTGCACCTGGTGCCCCGCACCTTGAGCAGGCATGTTTGAAATTGCAGTTTGGCCAGGAGCAAAATGCCCGTTTGTAACCCCAGCAGCATTTCTGGGCACCCCCTTCCTTCTTGTCCCCCTCGCTATCATTACTGGCCGATCCTGTGCATACCTCTAACCACAGGTCGATCTGTTGCGCATTCTACTTCACATCCCCAAAGTGCGCAATCCTCTTCCTGAATTTCTCATCATATTTTAACCAACTTTACCCCCCTTCTTATAGGCATTCTTTATAATGACCGAGTATGTCAACGAGGGGGTGGCCAACTCTGGCTTCTTCTCTATAACTATGGCCGTGTAATACATAATCCCTGTGGACCAACTGTCCCATGTTTTTCCTTTCATTGACTTGTCTTCCTTGCCCTTCCCTAATAAAATTACTGCTGCTGTCATGTCCTTTTTCTCAAAACTCTCTTTTTTCTTGTAATTGTCCATATTGTCAACATTGGCCAGGGTGAGTATGTTCACGAGTTTGCCCTTCCAAATATTTTCTTTGGTGGCTAGTGGGACATGGTCCCCAATTCTTACTCCTGGGGCTCCAATCTCAGTCCCAAAACCTTTTTTCTTCTACCACCCCCCAACTGCCCCACCCCTCTCCTCTTTTTTTGCTCTGAAGCACCCGCAGTGCTTTCTCTAGTTGTCCCAAACCATTGACCCCCATAGACTTGAGCATCTGCTCCACATATTCCTTCACACTACCTTCTAGTGTGACCTCCTTATTATCTTGCTGTGTGTCCAGCTGGGAGCTGGGTCCCAATGAGGGAGCTGGCTGCATATCAGCTGGTGCTGGTGCTGGAGGCTGGGGTGCTCTCAGAGCAGGGGGAACCAGTCCAAAAGGGAATCCAGGCTCGGGCAGGGGAGCAGAAATGGGGGTGGAGCTAGAGCGAGCACTGGGACAGGGGGTGGTACCGGGTTGAGTGGCTCTGGAATGGGCTCTGAGGGCCTTGGTGTGGCTAGAACCCTGGGAGTCCTTTTGTCAGTTTTGTTCCCTTGCTGCTTGCTACCCTTTTGCTTTCTGCCTTTTCCTGGGCTAGGTGATTCTGCTGCTTCCAACAACTGGTTTGCCTTAGAAACTAGCTCCATTACTGCCTGATAACACACCTCCTTGCTGGGTTTGTTCTTCAGGAGGGCCATAATTCACCTGTTAGCATCTGTAAATAAATAACAACCACATTAGATATCAAAAGCTGCCTTACAATTAAAAACCCTTTGGGATGAACAGGTGAGGTCCCCAATCCTAGGACCACAATGACCCCACTGCCTCATAAACCCCCCCCAGCCCTGTAAAGTAAAACCTCTCTACCTACTCCTTTGGGTAACAGAAACATAGGTTTTTTTGGGGGGGGTGCTCTGTCCCTGGTCCCCCCCCCATCTAATGCACCTGGTATACAATGCTCCAGTGACTGCTGCCCCTTGCCCCCCTTAACATCCACCCTTTTTTCCTACCCTCTTTTTTTTGTGCCAGTGGGCCTGGCAGCCCCTTCAGCTTCTCTCCAGAGCATGATGTTCTGGGTCAAGATGGCTGGTCACACCTTAGCTTCTTCTTGTCCCTTCATTCTTTCTATAAAAGAAAATAAAAGTTCCTTTTCTTTTTATAATTGTGTTTTTAATTATAGAGGTTCTGCAGTCAGCGTTTGGGAGCCATGCTGCCACTCCCCAATGCTTTATGCATGGCAAACCGTGTGGCGGTGACGTCAGACACCATTGCCACATGGTCTTGCTACAAGGCTTCTCATTTGGCCAGTCCCCAGCCTTTCCACTTGGTGTTCACCTATATCCATCCACAGTATTCCATTTGTATGCGCCTCCTTCATGCTTAGCATCTCCTCCAATCTCCACTGCTTGAAACACAACAACTGCCCCAGCAGCCTACCATGCAGTTGAGCCAGCCACGAGCCCCATCTGCAGGCCTGACCCAGGTCCCATGGAGTGACCTGACCTTACATTCTCTGCCCCTTTTGTAATTCCCTCTGGAACAATGAGCCAACAATCCCTCTGCCTCCATGCCATACCAGACAAACAAAAGGGGGCTCCTTTTCTCAGGCAGTCACCATCGCGCCTTTCTGGCTCTATCGCTAGCGTCCCAGGCCTTCTCTTTACAACCACCATTTCCTGAACACATAGGCATCTCTCCAGGTGAAAACACCACTCGCCACTGCTCTCTCAGACCCACCAGGCAGGGCTGTGCTCCTCACACACCCAAAATCAGAACCGCCCATTTCAGATATATTTTTTTAAAACTGTGACCACCAAACACCGCCTTCTCCCCGCACTGTATTATGGTACTACACAACAAAAAACAGCCACTATCTTTCCATGAGTGTACTGCTATTCCCAGCCCCACTTCAATTTGGCACCTAAACGCCCATAAGGCTGCAACCAATGTACTTAGCCAACTCTTCAAACTCCTGGTTCCCCTCAGGCATTTCAGTATCTGCTGCTTGCCTCACAAACCTTTCTTTTTTTTTACTTACCTTCCACTGGAATCCTCAGTACTCACTTGCAGCTGTTCTGGTTACTGGAACGCCACCTAACTTACTTAATGTTGGCTCTATTTACAAATATAACCTTATAAAATTACCAATCCTGCTATTTAACTCCAAATAACTATCCTAATAAACAGCCAACTGGCCCAATTAAAATAATTATTGCGAAATATTGCCAAAACTGATGTGCTTCCAAGAGAATTCTCTTAGAGCAAATTTGTGAGCTCCCAGGGTATGTGTTCACCTTTAAATACCCTCACTGCTCCCCCCTCTGTCTCTACTATTCTTGGCCAGTTCCTGCTTCCCACCTCACTCCAACACTGACATATTAGCTCCACCCCCTCTGTGACCTCACTTAGCCCTCTCTTGCCCCTTCCCCCCCTTACTCTGCCATTCCAACTGACTCTGACCACCCACTCACTTGGTTTTGGCCTGTGGACAATGGGACCTGCTCTTTAAAGAGGGCAACCCTCTTTATTGTAACTCTCCTTATCGCAGGCTTTGAGGAGGTTTGATGTGTCACCTGCAGCTGGTGCAGAATGCTATAGCATGGTTGATATCTGATATAAACAATTCTGATCATATCACATCAGTGTTGCGTGATCTGCACATAGTTAGATGATGCCCCTCCTTCAAGCTTTGCTTGATGTTATTCAAGGCCATTCATGGCCTGATTCCTAACTACATAAAATATCTCCTTCACCCATTTACTTGAGATCAGCCAGTCTGCTCTGCCAGGGAGACTCTATTAGTACTTCCACATGCCTGTTTGGGGGATAAGGCCTTTTCTCTGTCTGTGAGATCTGTGGAACTGTTACACCACATTTCCTCAGTGGAGGTTTTAAGAGAGCTCTACAGACCCACTTGTTTGCCCTGTGTTTTGAAGATGCATTCTAATTTGATATAGTGACTGGAGGAGCCTGACTTGCTTCTATAGATGGTGATTTTAAACTGTATGGTATTTTTATGCAGTTTTGTTAGGCACGTCAAGCCTTTGGGATGAGGTGCTTTAAAAATAAATAAAATGATGATGATGAATAATACACTATATTTTAAAATATTTTTTCTGGATTCTGAAGAATAGCTTGGCGGTCAAGTCTAGTTAATAGCAGTGGTGTTGCAGATCAGCTACTGTGTAGCAGCAGCAGCAGCAGTTAACCATTTGATGTTTACTTAGCCACATTATACTACCTGACTGGGGTGTCTGAAACTGGTTTACTTATAGCTTCCTATCTTCCTTTTTTGATCCACCTTAAAGTAAAGCAGATAATTTTCTTAATGAGTCACTGATGTACAAGAAGGTTTTTTATGTTCTTTCAGATCTTATCAGAGAGAAATTTAAATGGGATTTAATACCATTAAACAAGTTTCTTGCAGCAACGAATAGGAGGGTTCTACTTTAGGTGGTAGTTTGACTTCCTTGGCTTGATTTTAAAAGGCCCCCTAAGATCGGCATACCATGAACCAAGACACTGACTATGGCAAACTCAGAGGTACCAGAGATCCTGTGCCTGATTTTGCAAAAATCAGAGTGAGGGCATTAAACCCCTGAGTTTGCCACAAGCCATCCTCTGCACTACACAACCAGCATATGGGGGGGGGATGCTGCAAACCACAGTGGCCATGGCAAGGACCCTCCAACCATGAATCAGAGAGCTATCAGGGCCTGTGGGGGGGGCTGGCCAGGGTGGCTTGGGGTGGGGCGTAAGCAACAAACCCCTAATGGGAAGGGCACAGCAGCATTGGTGCCAGGGACTGGGAGGGTAGTCATGTGCATTGTAATGTGGGGGAACCCTGGATGTCACCAACCATGGCTTCTCCACTGCCAGGACACTTGGCCAAGTGCTGGGGGACCACAGACATCAGTTGGCAGTGGCCACAATGGGGAGGCATGGTCCACTTCCCACCCTTCCATGGCACCCAGAATGGCACACAGGCCATTAGACCACCTCCTGACTGGTCTAACCCCACTTCCCATGTGGACTTTGGGGGGTTCTAGAGGGGATGTGACAGCCTGGATGTGGTGTAAGCCCCTTCCCACCATGGCGCAGCTTTGCAGCTGAGGCAAGGAAAGTACAAGGTGATCTGGAGCAAGTGGCCCCAGGGCTACCAAAAGCCTCCTTTGAAAATCATTAGTGCTGCATAGTCTGATACAAGGTGCTCCTTGCATCACTTTCTTTTGATACAAGGTCCTTGTGTCTGTTGTGGACCTTTGAAAATCCAGCACCCGGTGTGCAGAGAACACTCTCAGTATTAAATCTAGTACCAGTATAGCAAAACTGTTAGTATTCTTTACCTCACTGACTTGTGGTTATGGATTCCAGCCTCACAACAAGAAATCTGGAGTGATGTTGCAGTGCAGTGCTGGGATGGGGTTTGTGTCCTTTGAAAGAGATGTTTAGAAAGCATTCTCCTTACCCTCACATCTCTCCAATCGGTGTCATATCTCTCCACTCAGTGTCTCACCTCAGCCATCCAATACTATGCCATTCAGTAATATAAGCTTGCCTGCTATGCAAGCTGGCTTATCTACACCAACTTCAGCGCTTCTAGCACATGGGCTTTACCCTGTCCTAAACGCTCCTTGATACTGCCTGATCCACTCAGAGTCACACCTCATCTACCCAAATACTATGCCATTCAGTAATTTAATCTAATGCCTGCATTCTGTTGTTGTACTGTACTGATGTCTTGTCCCTAGCCCAAACACAACTGCATAACTGCATCCTGCAACTGCATATTTGTATCCTGCAACTGCTTAACTGAATCTTTGCTGTAACTGTTCATCTGATTCTACCTTCTGTATCGCTGTAATTGTGCTCAGCTATGTTCTACTGTTTTTCCTCATATATGTAACTCTTGATTACCTGGGAGTTATCTCCCACTGTACCCCCACTCCCCAGGCCACACCGGGAGACGAGCATCTTTTTGCTCAGCGTGCCATCCTGGTGAAACAATTTCAATAAATAAATAAACTGGCCATGCCAGGTGATGAACAAAATGCAGTGGCATTTTTCAAAAACAGAAGATGATATTTACCTGTTTCCCAGACAAAGGTTCCACTCTAGATGCAACAGTTTGAAATGCAGCTGCCTACAGGCCTGAATGAATGTTGCTGAGCGCCAGGGGCCATGGTTGTTTCTATGCACTCCTTCCAGTTCCTGCTTCAAATGCAATCGCTTAATGGTAAATCTGAGACAACTTATGTATAAAAGGAATTATATAAATCCAGATTATATTTAGTTCCATTCCATTCCCTCCCATTGTAGTCTACATTATTGGTACACTATCGGTTAAATAGGGAACCATGGGCAGACTGGTTGCACCATCAATCTTTCTCTGCCATCATTGCCTATGTTTCTATCACCATTAAGAAGAATACTTGCTGGAACCATTAACATGTAAATATCTCATAACAGAACATCTTGTAAAGGCTTTTTACATTGAACCTGTCTAATTGAGAAACAGGGAGCTTAAAAGCAGAACAACCACAGAAGAGCAACAATGCTGTGTTATTCCCTTAGGGGCCTGGTTTTATTGAAATGATTTGGACTATGTTCAGATTGAGTGGACGCTGACAAATTTACTTTGCAGGTAAATTGACCAGCTATATTTAATCGGAATGTGTGGTACTGCTTGGCTTGCAAGGTTTTAATGTACAGTTACCTGTTTGGACAACAGATCATCAAGAGAATGTATTTTGTTATCTTATGACTTATTAGAACCCTTACCTTCCGTAGCTGGAGATGAGGTAAGTTTCACATTTTTCAGGTATTTCACTTCACATAGTTTATATTGTTAGTATTTCTACTTCTCTAAGATAGCAGATATTTAAATAAACATAAATACTATGCACAGTGGCAAACATTTTAAACCTGCATTGTTTGCAAAAGCACTTGCCTCCATTTGCATAACAAAAAAGTTGCAATTCTAGTCTGAAGAATTAAGTGTTCCACGTGACAACAGGTCTAGTGAATACGTTTGTATGTTTTGAAACTCATGAAATTAGACCTAGGGCTCTGTAGAGAATCAATTCAGTGGAACCTCACCAAAGACATTATGCAGCACAGCTGTCTGAATGTGCCAACTAAAATAAATTACTGCTGTTCAGCCAGAGTTTTTAAACCATAACAAATATTTTTTTCTTACACTGCAAATATTTTAACTCTTTCGTTTATGTGAGGATGCCACAGTGCTGGTGTGAATTATGAAAATGTATTAAAGAGAACATAAATCTTGTTCTTTTTTTTACGTCTAATAAAAATGATTAAAGGTTTGGGCAGGAATGAAGTCTGTTTAACCCCCCCCATATATTGTTACACATGCTTGTCTTTAAATAGTCCTAGTATTTATTGATTTAAACGCCTTTATTAATGCAGCCCTTTCTTCCCCCAATATTCATTTTTTAATTACTCAGAGTATAAGTTCCAGAAACCAGTGACTAAAATAGAGTGAAGCTCCACATGTAAAGTTTCAGTCTAAGCTTCTGCTCAAGTGATGCAAATGGATTTTAACAAATAATAAGTAATTTCTAATTAAGTTAAAAAAGTAAAACTTACGTCCCTTCAATTAACATACATAAATCTATGAAATGTAAAGTACTGTACATTTTTTGACTTAAAACAGTTTTATGATAATGAACACTTCAGCATAAGCCTGCATCAGTATCTGCAAATAAGCAATATGAGGCCCATTCATGCCATAACTTTGTTCCAATTACAAGCAGGGTGTATGTAAATGCTGTTTGTGTGTTTTAATATAGCCATGATGTGGCATAAAACATTAGTTACAATCAGTCTACTATGAAAATGAACTGCAGCACATCGGTACAGCATGTACACTGCAAACAGTATGTCTAGTTAGCAGTGTTCTTATAATCCACTCCTCCACAATAAGTATAGCATGACACCCCCTTTTTACTCACTGAAGTATTTAAAACCTTCATTTGAATCCAAACTAATTATACAAAAGCAGAACTAAATAATAAAATACTCCAGGGAGTGAACAGATTGTCAGATACAGATTAAATATGCAGCCCAGTCATTCACATGCATCAAATATTTAACTTAATAACAACACAGGTGACACGAAGATGTTGGCATTGTTTAATTAGCCATAATTAAAGGAATATCTAATACCAATTCAGGTCTAGTATTAAAACTAGCAGGTTTCTAAATACAGCAGTGCTGTATTTGTTAACAGTAGAGCAACACATCAGACAGTAGCTTCATTAAGAATTAGTAGACTGCACTAAAGCTTTTTGAAGCAATAGAGCCTTTTACAAGGATTGCAACTATGATACATGTTAAACTTGATGAGTTTAACAAGGATTACAAATACAGTAGTTAAACTTTCAAGTTTGCAACCTCAGTATCCCTTTTTCAAGTGTCTTAAGCTGGAAAGCGTATAGATTTATTGTTTGTTTTAAAGGTATTGAGATAGACTTTCAAAGGGATCAGATAGGGTAATGCATCAAGTCCTCGAGAGGGAAGCCGGTGAGGTGAGAAACAGCACAGACAAAGCTGCAAAATTCGAAACTAGACATCCAGAATACAGCAGAGAAAGGAAAAACAAGTAATCTTACTTTCCCCCCAAATCCATGCCAGTATTCTGGATGCACAGTTTTGAGTTTTGCAGCTTTTTCTGTGCTGTTTGTGACACGCTGGATTTCCTCTCAATGATGATATGGATCCACCAGAAACGATGCGCTACATTTCTGATGCTAAATTTTGTAAATGCACTTAAACGTTAAACCACCCCTACTGGTCTAACTTTCAGAAATATTTGCAGAATTATGCAGCAAAATGTCTTCATTTTGCATAAAAAATTACCTCTATGTAATATTGTTGATGCAAGCTACTGTAACTCACAAAAACTGTTACAAAAATTCTAAAACGTCAGCAAATGGGGGCCCATGATTTGATGTAATGAGAGGATACTGACATTGTGGAAAACTAGTACATGCATCCTTGTCCTCCTGTTAGAAAGTCCAGCTTATTCCCTTTACTAAAATTTGTTTTCCTGTTCATGCCTTGTTCAAAACTAGTCCACAATGGATTACATTTGAAAAGCATTTCTGGAGAAATAACACCTGTGCAGGGCATTTATATATAGAGAATGCTGGGTTGTGTGTATGTTATTGTGATTAGAAGGCTAATGTTGACTTATAATTGTGTTTTTCTTTTTTTAAGTTCAAATGTAAACTTTTTGTTGAGAAAAACCCATCAGTTTTATAAGTGACACTTTCATTCACAGGGGAGTGTGCTATGGCCCTGCAAGCTGTGTCAGATGTTAATAGCAGCTGAATGTATAGCACAGCAGGCAAGCAAGAACAGTGTTCACCTCAAAAATGATTAATTAGACTTATAAATAGTAATATAATTCTGCTTAGGGCATATAAACATTCAGTTTTCATTTCTATTCAACTTTATGAGTATGATCACTTCTAGGACTCCAACTTAAAACTCAGAAATGAAGTACAGCACAACATGAGCAAACAATAAACAAACAGAAATCACAGAAACTTTGAGCTAATAAACTCTCATTACAAAGACAGTAGATACAAATCATGTGCCAGTCAGAAAGAAGGTCTAGCCTTGAGTGTATGAGAATTACTATACTCCTGATCAAGTTCAAGCACCTGCTGATCTCAGGTGGTTCAATGTGTTCCTTTACAGAGGATCTCAGGGAGTTAAATGAAAAACAGAGAGACAAGAGACCAGAGGTGCATGATACTTTGATTCTTCTAAGGGATTTATATGATATTACTTCAAGGCAGTCTGGTATTTAAAAGGAAGCCATTGCATCTCATGAAAATTTGAAGCAATAATGTCCTATAAACATCAGAGAATGTTGATCATAAAATGTCACGCTCTGATTGGTTCACTAGGGAAAGGGTACATTGTTTAACCAGGAAAGGCACACTAAGCTGGAGCTTGTAACTGGATAGACAGGAGCACATGGAAGGTGGTACAGCTTTTGAACTTATATGAGCAGAGAAATAGAAAAACGCACCTACCCCTGTGTATAAAGGAGGCACAAACAGCAATTTCTTTAGGAAGTACCGAGTTTATTGCCACCATCAAAAAGTGTAGCAAACAAAAGTCCAAACGCATGGGCCACAGCCCTGCTCTTACATTTTATCTCCCCCTGGAGGCTTCCTCAGAGTATGGAGAGTGTTTTCAGGTGGGACCTGGGAGCACAAAGACATTAAGTGACTTGCTCAAGATCACACAGTATGCAAGTGGGAGCTGATGGGATTCAAACCCAGGTCTTCAGGTTTGCAGATCAGTGCCCTTATATACTGATATACTGCCTCCTTAAGTCCTCTCTAGTGGTCCTTATCATACCTGTAATGGACTACAGTATGGAAAATAGGACACATGACCAATTGCACATGCACAGTGCTACAACTGTTTTTACATTATAATAATGCTTTGTTAGCATAATTGTAATTTAAAACACACTGGCATTTGTTCAAGCTGAGCAAAAGCACAATAACTTTGGTATGCACCTCTACTTTGGATTTTCCGTTGTCCTTTTTTTGTGTGCTAAGAGTACTGCTCATCTTGAACTGGTCTAATTTAAAACACAACAGGGAGGTTTATAATAGCAATAAGGGCTTTTGTACTGACAACAGGAAAAAATGGTTTGCCACGATCTGACAGTGTGTATGGGTTAAGGGCAGCAATTACAAAATGAGAAAATAAAATGCAAAAAAAACAACTCCTGTCCTTGCACCAAGCGTAAGGCAACACTCCTTTTCTAGAAGTAAAATGTTATACTTTATTTATTACAAAGTTGTAAAAAGAGTGCAGAATATTACAGGATAAAAATGTTCAAATAGTACAAGGGAGACTTCCCCGACCCCATTTTGCACCCCTGATGAAGCAGGAGTGCGAAACAGCACCAGGGGCGTCTCCCTTGTACTGTTTGAGAATTTTTAACCTGCAATATTTTGCACTCTTTTTAACAATTTGTAATAAATAAAATAACATTTTGCTACTAGAAACAGAGTGTTGCCTTTTACTTGGTGAAAGGACATGTGTGTGTTTTTTTTTCCTCACCTTCTGTACTGAGCCTTTGAAAATAGATAAGAATTGTGTGTGACTTGGCAGCCAAGAGGGTAAAAGCATAATTTCTCAGCTCTTCTCACCCATCTCTAAATCCACAGCCATCCAGCAGCTATTAACAATATTCTACCCCCACTGTGTAACCTACCTGTTCCCTACATCCTCTGGTAGCAGTTTCCCATGTCTTGAGGTCCGATTGCTGCTGCAGTTCATGATTTTTGTTGATTTCTTTAGCCTGTCACTTCAGCCACATGTCCTGGGACAGTGACGCTTCCCTCCCAACCACCTAAGTTAGGAAAATGGAAGATTTTTCAAGAAATAAGAAATATGTTTTTACAGTTCCTCTCCAACATTGGCAAACTTAAGACCTCTAACCAGTGTACAATAGAATATATCATTTCACTGTCACAGTGGCTTACCAGACCCCAACAGCCAATCAATACTCAGGACTTACACCCTGAACATCTGGAGGCACATATTCAGTAGCAAGACTTAACTATCTGACAGCTATGGGTCCGAATTGAAACTTTTGAAAATTGGAAGTGCCACCAAAATCTGACACTGGCAGGTTTCCCAGAAAGGGTCCAAGGCAGAGACATAAACACTTTCCATCAAAATGTTCTCCCCCATTGTATTGCATCAGCACTGGCTGGCTCCCCTTGAAAAAGACTGCTCACATTAGTCTTTAGCTCCACCATCAAAGCCTGGACAAAAGCCATGTCACAAACTTGTTACATTTCTCTGTTACCCTGTCAAAGAATAAATTATGCAGCAAAAACCAAAACAGTTCCTGGACCACAGGAAACAGGGTACTCTGTACACATATATAGATAGTGCACCTACCTCAGGAATGTATGGGGAGTAAATGATACAAACATTACACAAACAGTTAACTGCCAGTGTGGGTGAGATCAGCACCTAAAATCAACCTTAAATTCAGAGGCAAAACAGAACACAACTGCAGTCAAACAATAATGGCAAGGTTAGTTGTTATTGAACAAGTATGTGAATAAAAATGTAAGCAGAAAATTAGCTCACAATTAGCAAACACCAGTGCTACCCCCCTTTCTGCTGCTTTAAAGCCTGCACTTTTTTAAAAATAACTCCAATGTTCTTACTTGTCATAAATTTTTGCGGGGTTCTGGCAGTGTACTCTGGCCAATAAGAGGCTCACAGGTGCTCACTGAGGAGCTCATCAATTAGAAGGCCACAGTTCTGCATTCAAATCAGTGTAGAGGGTATGGCAAGTGCAATCCCTGCATTTACAAAGCATCTTAGTAAATTTTGTGAGGAGGCACCTGATGTGTGACCAAACAGCTAGACTGCAAAAGTGGATGAATTTAGTGAACAGGTAAAACAATTTCATTGCCTGTTTCATCTGAAAATGAGAGGCTTTCAGCTGTTGGCTGCACTTGTCCTACATTAGGTCACAAAGGTCATTTGTGCAAGGACTAATCATATGAGACACAGCAGTATTTTGGGGAGTAAGGCAAGGAGTCGGCTTGCTGCTCACTTGCGCTGGAGCCATTTTTTCAGGAGAGACACGGGCTGTTACCAGGAGCAAGCCTGGCAAGGAGATTTGTTAGAGAGTAATGGTGTGGGGTGCTCCTAGATGAAAAGAGGTGGCTGTTTTCTCTGGGTTGGCTGGTGTTGTTTGTGGCTACTCTGGCTAGGAAGGCAGGGCAGATGGCGGATTGGCAGGTGGGAAGCACTTCAGGGAACTGGAGCCATGGAGCAGTGCTACTGGGGGAATCCATGGTATGTAGCCGGAAAGAACTGCAAGTTAAAAAAAAAAGAAATGGATTTATGATCAGGTGCAAATATTTGGTGGAGACAATGTGGGCAGGGAACAGAAATGAACTGTGGTGCTGGAGAGAGGGAATAGTGTTTAAAAAAATATGAAGCAAAGGTGGGGTGTATTTTGTAGAAACCATTTAAATGGGGGAGGGGGTGTCAGACAAAAAGGACAACAATAATCCAGGGTACAAGCTAAAAATTTAGGCCATTTTTTGCTGAACCTGGTCGCGTATCTGCTGCCATTTTGTGTCATAGAGGTGAACTGCATGGCGGCCACCATCTTAAAAGTGGATTGCCATGTGGTGGTCATTTTGTAAACAAAGGAGTGCCATGTGTTGGCTGCCATTTTGAGAAGGACCAGCAGAAGGGGGAAGTGGTCACCAGCAAAACCCAGCCTTTTTTGTAATTTAATGGTGGCTGTCAATTATAAAAAAAAGGGGGAATTGAAGAACAGAGAAATAGGGAGAAGGGAAGGCATGAAAGCACATTTGGTAAACTTTGCTGTTTTTGTTAATAAAAATGGGGTATGGATGCCATTCTGAGTGAGGCATCCAGCCCTGGCCACATGGCAGCTCCATGTAAACACAACTAGGAACGGGCATGGGTGGCTGCCATTTTAGCGGTGGGTGGGCACTGCATGGTGGCCGCCATCTTATTAAATTATACAAATATCATGAAGACAAGGTATGTAAGGGATGAAAATGCTTACTTGGTTAAAAAAAAATTATTAAAGCAGCATGCTAAGAATTAAAATGAAGAATGGGTAGGCAATAAGGCAAGATATGGTGGCAAAATGAGGCACATGGGGAATTTTTAAAAAAAAAAGAAATACCAGAAACACAAGGAGCCTAGAATTGCAATGGTAAAAGAAAATAAATAGTAAATGTGTTTGCTTATTATTACAGCTATCCTGCTATAGCTAGACAATGGCACCCGGGAAGAACAAGACTACTAAAGAAGATGTCTATGATGCGGTGATGGAACTGGTTGAAACAGTGAAAAAGATTTTGGGGGGCACAGAGGGCAACCAATCAGGGTGCAGGGAGAAGTGAAAGGCATACGAAGGGCATGGGGGAAGGCAATAAAAAAACACCAAGGGCCCCACAGATCCCAGAGTCTGCAGCCCCAGTCCCACCACAACCTCCTGTCCCTCCTCCTACGCCTGTACCACAGCCTATACCAGATCCTGCAACCATGCCACAGCCAGCACCACCACAATTGCAGGCACCCATAGGAGTGCCTGAACTCCCAGCTCCTCCCACAAACCTCTGCCCACCTAGCAACAGTCCACCACAAGGACCAGCCACACCAGCATTGGCCCCGGTACTGGAGCCAGCAAAACCAAATGATGTCGACTTCACACTTGAAAGTAATGTTAAAGAATATGTGGACCAAATGATAGGTTACATGGGGGATAATGGGATTGGGCAGTTCGAGAAAGTGCTGGGGGAAATTAAATAAGACAAAGGGGAGGAGCCAGTGATGGAGAACAAATCCACAGGGGTTCTGGTTATTGGGGGGCAGATGTAGGTACACTGGGGGTGAGAACTGGAGATCATGTGACTTTTTATTTTTTATTTTAGTCTTTGGTAACTGGGTAAGACCCACTAGGCACAAGTGCCTTTTTTCAGGGGTGACCTGGGAGCACTGGGCGGTTAAGTGACATTTGCAACTAAAGAAAACATTTGGAAGGAGGAATATGCAGATGTATTCATCCTGTTCAATAAAGAGGCAGTAAAGAAATATGATGAGAAGGGGAGTTTTGAGAAAAAAGATATGGCAGTGGCAGTGGTGCTGCTAGGAAAGAGGGAGGAAGACAAAGCAAATAAGCATTTGTCAATGCCGAATGTTGTCTCGCTGGCATTGGCATTGGTAGTGCTAGAGTTAGAGATGCATAATAGGAATGGCAGTGAAGTATTGAAGTGACGCCAACCCCACCACCACCCTGTAGAGACTGACAGGCATTAGGGTATGCCTTTGGGTTTTCAGCTATAATGCTCATGCCATTGTACCTCACCGTACCCTGTAGACACTGACAAGTGTTGTGGTGTGCTTTGGGGTCTTTGGGCATTATACTTACCCCATTAGATAAGGAAATATGTGGAGGTGGGTGCAGTATAGGAGAATGGGATGAACTTTGTGGTCAAACACTGCAAGGCACGCCACGATGCCTGTCGGTGGCTGCAGGGTGGGGGTTGGGGTGGAATGGCATGAGCATTACAGCCGATGATCCCAAGTCACACCCCTGACACCTGTCAGTCTCTAAGGGGGGGGTGCTACAGTTGGAAACCCTAATGCCGTAGTCATGTGTTGGTATTTTCACTCCAGATTTTCAACAAAGGCTTTTTGTGACCTCATTTCATGAAGAGCGGCACACTCAGTTTGTAAGATGAAAGGTGGTTTTGCACAGTGGCTATGCCATTTGGCAACACAGGGATGAAAATACATTCTGGGCAGGAATGTGGAACATGACAACTGTATTGTTCATGAGGAGGCATTCAAAAATGGCAATGGTGAAAATCTGGAGTGAAAAAAATGAAAAATTGGTGGAATCATTAGCATGCATAGAAACTGCACAACACACGTCCGTAACCCAATTATTTGTGGGATTTTTTTTAGCCACATTTTTAACATAGGTATTTTGGGACCTCCCCTCATGAACAGTGGTGCTGTGATTTTGTCAATGTGTCCCAAAAGGTGATTTCTCACAGTGACCATGCCATTGTGCACCACAGCTGCGGAAATGCATTTTGGGCAGGCTGTGAAATATGACAGCTGTACTGTTGATAAGGAGGTGTGAAAAACTGGCAGTGTTGAAAATCTGGCAAGAAAATATTGCAAATTTGTGAAGTTATAAGGGTGCATGGAAACTGTGCAATGCACGCTTGCAACACAGTCATTTAATGGACTTTTGCCACCAAATTTTTAACATAGGCATTTTAAGACCTCTGCTCATGAACAGTGTCACTGTCATTTCCTCAAACTGTCCTGAAAACTGATTTTGCACAGCAACCGTGCAGTTCTGCGCCGGGCATGTGAAAACACATTTTGGCTACGATATGTAAAATGACAGTTGTAGTGTTCATAAGCAGGTGTGGAAAAATGCCAATTTTGAAAATCTGGAGTAAAAATATTACAAATTCACGAAGTTACAAGCGTTCATGGAAACTGCACAATGCATGCTCATAAAACATATACAATAATGGATGGGGAAGTGTGCTTAATGAGAAATTAATGGTTGCCGAGGTGTGGGATGCTACATAAAGTTTATTAAGGCATCCCACACCTCAGGCATCATCATTAATTTTGAATTTAGGACACTTCTCCATCCCTTATTATTTATAATTGCTGGTCAGCAATTTTCTCCTAATTTTCTGTACTGTGACCCTGTCTCA
Organism: Neoceratodus forsteri; assembly: GCA_016271365.2. Classification (NCBI taxonomy): domain Eukaryota; kingdom Metazoa; phylum Chordata; order Ceratodontiformes; family Ceratodontidae; genus Neoceratodus; species Neoceratodus forsteri. The sequence goes on along the minus strand of JADMNL010000028.1, from coordinate 39,301,292 downwards.
CCAATGGTGAGAAAAAAAATAACACACACACACACACACACAGAATCTCGTTTTCTGTCCTCCAGGTTTTTTCTTTTCTTTTTTGTAGAGGTGTTTATTTAATTCAGCTTGTGTTTTTTTTGCTAAACAGTAGAACGATTAGATTGAGATCATTATCACAATCAGCACTTACCCTAGTCAGCCAAGTCTGATTCGGAGCCCTTCCCTGACTTCGGTGGCAGTTCCTGTCTCCCACAGCTGCTGAACAGCAAAATTAAGCAGACATCTTTTTTGTTTTTAATTTTTTAAGTTCTAGACCATGGAGCTCATCAAAAGGAAAAGAAAAGCTACATAAACTCTCCATCTGGCGGCTCCTTGCTACTCGGGTTAAGGAGCACCATGTTTGAAAAAAGCGATTAGCCCGCCCAGGAGGAGCTGAGAAGCCAATGAGGAAACAGCTGTTCCTGAGTGACTGGGCGTGCACTCGCCGTTATAACCCATGGGTTATAACAACAAATTATAACTGGTTCAGACCATTGAGAAAATTGCTGACCACTTACTGCATTATACTTATTTTATGGACTTTCATCACCAAATTTTCAACATAGGCATTTTAGGACCTCTGCTAATAAACAGTGTCACTGTCATTTTCATAATGCGTCTCTAACATGGATTTCCCACAGTAACCATGCTATTCTGCATCGGAACTGCAAAAACACATTTTGAGCTAGGATGTGAAAAATGACAGCTGTACTATTCATAAGGAGGTGCAGAACAATGGAAATGTTGAAAATCTGAAGTGAAAATATTACAAATTCACGAACTTATGAGCGTGTGTACAAACTACTCAACGACACTCATAACACAGTCATTTTATGGAGTATCATCACCAAATTTTCATCATAGGCATTTTAGGACCTCTGCTCATGAACAGTGTCACTGTCATTTTTGTAATCTGTCCTGAACACTGATTTCCCACAGCGACCGCGCTATTCTGAACGGAAGTGCAAAACACATTTCAGCTAGGATGTGAAAAATGAAAGCTGTACTGTTCACAAGGAGGTGTGCAAAAATGCCAATGTTAAAAAATCTGGCATGAAAATATTGCAAATTCATGAAATTCTGACGTGCACATAGCAACTGTGCAATGCACCTTTCTACCGTAAACTATTCAATTTTTGATTTTTCCACCAAATGTTAGCAACATAGGCTTTTTGAGAGCCCACCTCATGAACACTAGCACTGTTGTTCATTAATCAGTCCCGAAAGGTGATTCTGTGCAGTGACTGTGAAATCATCTTTCGGGGCCGAATAACGTCATGACATTGACAGAATTCATGAGGAGGGGTCCCAAAAATCCCTTGTTGAAAATTTGGTGCCAAAATTCCAAAAAGAAATGCCTGAGATATGCATCAAAGTTGAAAAAACCCTATTCATTCCATTATACAGCTTACCGGCATTCTCTCAGTTCGCGGTCAGCTTTGAAGAGTGCAGACGTGTTCCCGGTCCACCAAAGATCGTTCCACTGGACTCCGAAGGTAAGTATGGGGTGAGGGGTGTAGGAGGCAGGGTGTGCAGAGGGTGGGCACGAGTTGTGGGGGGCAGGGAGGCGGCAAGGGACTGTTTTTTTCCACAGGGTAACAAATAAAAAAAAACATTGCAGGACAGTTTTTACAGAGTATTTGGCACACTGGGGTGGGCTCTAACATGCCACTGAAGTGTTTTTTTGGGGGATGCAGTAGCCGATGGGGATTAGGCACCCCATTGGCACATATGGAAGGAGTGGGGGACATGAGCTGAGGGGATTGGGCACCCCTAGGCACAGAAGAAGGGACATCATGCCAATGGGGTGGGCTTCCTGTCAGCAGACCTAACTGGGAAAGGGGGGGAACTGAAGCCAACGGGGATTGGGGCCCCCATCAGCAAAGAAAAGCATTTTTTAGTGGGTGCATGATGCAGAGCGGGATTGGGCACCCCCTTGGCACACAGTGGAAATGGGGAGGGGGAATTATGCTGATGGGGAGTGGGATCCCCCATCGGCATTGTGACAGGCTGCGTCAGTCACTGCCGCCATGTTGCCTGCATGTCGGGAGTCATGATGTGGTCACGCTGCATGACAGCATCTCTCTCATTGCAGCGGACCTTTTCTCAGAGTTAAGGCCGCATTAGATATGCAGGGTGCCAGCACCTGCTGCTGGCTGATTGGGGAATGAGGGATGCACTTACTGATGCTTGCCCTGCATTCGCCCAACAGTGACCGCACCTCCAAATCTGCTACTACCGCAATATGTTGGCTGCGCATGCGTGAGCCAACATAAAAAAGGGGAAAACATGGGATGCATGGTCAGTGGGTTTTACCTACTACACAGCCATTGCAATAGAGAAAATGCCTGAATTGGCTACACCACTTTTGGCATACTCCCTGATTATAAGAAGCACTTATAAAATGAGGGGAGGAAATAATTGGTTACAATATGATGAGATGTTCTGGCAAAAGATGGTAACTTTTGGTGACCTTAGATGGGATACTAGACACACAGACATGTGGCTAGAGGCCCTAACCATAGAAGGGGGAAGCAAAGGGGTATGGGGAAAAAAGAACAGGGGTTGTACAAAAGTGCTGCTGGGGGTACAACAGAGCACACTGTTCTTAGCCCCACTGCCCATTCAGACATGCCTGCTCAAAATACAGGGGGGGGACTCACCCTGTATCAAGGTACCGGATGATTCTAAGTAATAATGGAGATCATGGAATAGTGAGTGTACATCACCGAAAATGAATTACGGTGATGTACACTCACTAACATAGAAAAGCAGGCAACTGTTTTTTTATGTTATGTAGAGGGCTGCACCCCACCCCCATCGTGGAGGCTTCACCCCACACCTCCCTACTTAAGTATTCTCAACTCCAGGAGGGTGCTTGTCGGAGGAGGATAACTTTCTTAAAAAAATAATAAGCCGCCTGCCGGTGCCAAAGTAAACTGTGACACTCCAGACCTGAACCCTGCATCCTGCACACCCCAACCAACCATGCTCCCCACCACATTAGCCGACCAGCTCGGCAGCCAACCAGCACACTCCCTCCCACATACCTCCCCTTCCTCTCCTCCCTGTGTATGTGCATAGACATACCCGTGCGTACGCTTTCTGTTGCCCAACCTCACCCAGACAGGCATCCGGCAGCTACCCTGCCAGGTAGCCCTAGACACAGGCACCATGACTGAGTTACCCTTTTTGAAAGCGCTCAATCGCAGTTGCCTTGTGCAGGTTATACTGGTAGAACATATCCCCAAAAGAACAATGGGAATTCTTACAATAACAAGTCCTTTTGAGCAGGTCCCTCAGGATACCGAGGTCAATCCTGGGAGACAGAGGGCAGGGGAAGGGGTTTGAGGTTGGGAGGGGGGGAGGGGTTACACACAGGGAAAAGGATGAAATGGGGATAAAATCAACAGGAGAACCGCATATCAGATGTCAAGGATGCCTATAAAATTGCAGGTTTTAGAACAATGGGTCATAGACTACCAAGATTAAGAAGTATCAAGGGCTTTAAGGGAAGATTGCCAACAAGGTTTCAATTTACACTTCTAGAGACAATGGGTAGGTGGCAGCACAAAGTATCTGGGATCAGTAAAGGGGAAAGAGGACCTACTAGCAAACAAGATAAGGAAAGAAACAGTGGCAGGAAGGGTAGAAGGACCATTTGCCCTTCCCCCTTTCCACAAGTTGAGGGTCTCACCCTTGGTTTTAGTACCTAAAATGTAGCCAGGAGAGTGTTGGGTGATACATCACCTATCATAGCCAGAGGGGTGGGGTTCAGTACATGATTACATAGACGAGGAGGATAGTACGGTTACATATGCCACACTGAAAGGGGCAATATGACTGGTCAGGGCCTCACGGGGGCTTGGTTAGCTAAGCTGGACATTGAGACTGCCTATTGCCTGCTCTTAGTACAGCTTGAAGACTGGGACCTTCTTGGTTTTCTAGTGGGGGAACAAAATTATTCTGACAAAGCGATGCCCATGGGTTGCGCCACTGCATACTAATCGCGGTTCAAACTACACTGGTGCCCTGAATCAGAAGGCTCTGCTGCATGCTGCATTTCCCTGACCAGGAAGGGGAGTCCTGCCTGAACAGGCTTGCTCTCCTTGGAATCGATCCACTGATCGTGGTTCAAGCTACGCTGGTGCCCTGAATCAGAAGGCTCTACCACCCACCGCATTTCCCTGACCAGGAAGGAATGCCGGAGTCTTTTCTTTCCCCAATTCAGATTGTTGTTGCCTCCTCAGCTCTGATTTTCCTATTGGCTCGCTCCACAGCAGTCTGCATTCAGGGCAGTCTGAATGGATTAGGGGAAGCATAGCTTCGGGATCTAGCAGCGGCGAAGAAATGTTTACTTAATTGAACACTGCTGCCTAATTTCTGAATTAGATGAGTTGTGTTATTTCCTGTGGTACCTAATGTGTTAAACTGCCTTAGGAATTAACAAATTGGACCTTAGATGTGATGTTAGTTTTTACACTGCATTATACTGCTAGCCAAAGGTGACTGCTGGAAGCTGCTTCTCAGGCCCTAGGTCCCTGTCCCTGGTAATCCTTTGGGTGCTTTCTCTCTGGCCCCATAGCTGATAGCACAATTCACCCCCCCGCCCCCACCACTTAACTCTGACCCACCCCTGACTTTTGTCTCCCATAGACGAACCTCCCACAGTAACCTAATCCCCCTCTTTTGTCTCCTGTGCAACTCCTAGCTCGACCCACCCCCACAGCTCCTTATTTAATCCCCTCTTGTCTTTCTTTCTTGGGGGACTCCTGCCCAAATGGGCTTGCCTTCCTTGGAATTGAACCAAGCTAGGCTGGTGCTCTGAATCAGAAGGCTCTGCCATCAGACGCATTTCCCTGACCAGGAAGATATGCTGGAGTCTTTTCTTTCCCCAATTCAAATTGTTGGTACCTCCTCAACTTAGATTTTCCAGCTGGTGCACTCCACAGCAGCCTGCATTCAGTGCAGTTTGAATGGACTAGAAGAAGCACAGCTTCGGAATCTAGCAGGGTCGAAGAAATGTTTAATTAATGGAACACTGCTGCCTAATTTCTGAATTGGACTAGTGCTGATTTTTCAGCCCTCCCATCCACCACCACCTCCACATCTTATTAAATACCCATAAGCCCCACCCTGTCCCTAACTACCTTGCCACCATTGGAGGATAGATCTGGAGGAGTTCTCCCTAATATTTTTCTTACTACTGTTTTCTCTCAAATACAACCATCCTGTACCACGCTAGTGTACGTCAAAAAACAAAATGAACATTATTAGTGCTGTAATCATTGAACAGACTACATAGGTTCATAGACACTCAGGAACACCTAAAATGAGAACCACACAAAGACTGGTGCAATTAGCCCTCCTTATCACTTGTCTTGTGCTGAAGATGGGCCTAAAAATATCCGGGCTCCAGACTACCCCGTCTCCTGTCCTGGATATACTCACCACCCTGAAATTAAGTCTAGAGGCACCCAGACTGAATCGTAAATCACAGAATCCCACCCAATATCTGCAAGCCCCTTGTTCCTCTCAGAATCTCTTTAGCTGCCTTACTATGCAGCCGTACCATTGTGACTGCATGCAATGCTCAAAAGCCAAACAGTGTAAAAACAATAAGGCTAAGCTGGGTACACTGGGCTCATATGCTCAGAAAGCTGCTACTAATACTGCTATTTATCTCTGGAGATGTCCACCTGAACCCAGGGCCAAAATGTGAAAAGAAACATATGAGGCTGGGTCACCTCAAGATAGTTTCACTAAACATTCAATGTCTCCTTAACAAACTACCGCAGTTCCAGGCATGGGTGGAACTACTTCAACCAGATGTAATAGCTCTCACCAAAACCTGGCTCTCACCCAAGGTCAGTGATGCTACCATCACCTTAGATGGCTACACTGCATTCCGACAGGACAGATTAATGAAGAGAGGTGGAGGTTGCTTAGTCTCCCTAAAAAAGTGGTTTAAATGCCCAACTACTGCCTAGTAGCCTTCACACCAAGGAGGCGTAAACCCTAAGTCTAAAGTTAACTTTGGGCCGGCAACACAAAGTGTTATTATCCACTGCGTACATACCCCCTGGCACCGATAAAATAGGCATTCAGTTTTAAGATGATTATTTGTACTCAGGGTTGTACTGATTTGAATTAGTTTCAAGATGTTCTTAATGTACATCTCATCTTTAACAACATCTGTAAAGCATTGCATTTTTTCAGAGTGAAAAAATCTTAACTTAGCTGGTGGCACTATTGAGAATATGATTCCAAGATTGCATAGGGAGATTCATACCTTAAAGGGGAAGTACTCATTGCAGGAGGCACTCAAATCGTGAAAGACCATGAAAATATATTTCAAACAAGGTACTGGACCTCCTTGTAGGTGTCAGGAGTCCTGAGATATGAATAATTAACTCATCTGTAAATGAAAACTAGGCAGCAGCCATTTCATGTAATCTCAAAACAGAAAGTGATGTCACTGAGGGGCAAGCTCCATGTTAATAATCACAGCCTGCCCGCCAGTGACATCACTTCCTGTTTTAAGATTACACAAAATGGCTGTGGCCTGGTTTTGATTTACAGATGAGTTAGATATTCATTGCTCAGGACTCCTGACACCTAAAGTTAAGCCCAATACCTAATTTGAAATATGTTTTCATGGGCTTTCACAATCTGAGTGATCTCTGCAATGTTTACTTCCCCTTTAAGCATGATATCGCAAAAAGAAATCAAAATGCATTTGAGGGACTAGAGGGATAGACCTCTAACTATAAAGATAATCATGCTGATCAGGAGGAGCCGCAGGGTGGAGGGATGCTGGGGTTGCAGGATAAGAGAAATGGGACAGGGTTAGGGAGTGTTGAGTACAACGTGGGGGAGTTGGGTCAGAAAGGTCGTAAGGATAGACATTAATGGTCACAACTGTGTGCTACATATAAAAAATAGGCAGATACAGAAGAAGGGTATCAGTATTTATATGAAAATGCATACAAAATCAAAATGGCATGCATACCTTTTGTTTAATAAATATGAGTGGTACAATTAAAATCTTAACATGGAATGTGAAGGGGTTAAAAGAACATACAAAAAGTAAGAACATATTTAATTATGTAAATAAGATAAAAGTAATCTGTGTATTGTTCCAAGAAATGCATTTAACAAATGCAGAGTTTAATTATTTAAGTAAGAAATGGGGCCCTGGCATCAATGCACAACACACAAACAATACTAGGGATGTGTCCATATTTTTCAACTGTAACTCAGGTAACAAAGTAAAACATCAAAGCACTGATGTGAATGGCAGATACATTATCGCCGATGTACAGTATCATGGTCTGAACCTTACTCGAACTAATACATATGGACCTAATATTTACTCACCTGCATTTTTTAATGGATTTATACTAGATCAGGGCTCTGTAACCACTGAATATGTGTCTTGTCTTATTGTCCACCCTGACGTGGAACGTTTGTAAAAGAGCTCACACTCAAAGGTCTTTCCAAAATACTAATTAAATTAAATAAATAAGAATTATCTTCATTTAATACTCTGTGAGTTATTGGTGGAGACTTTAACTTTACAATGAACAATGCATTAGACCGATCAAATATAAACCCTTCCAAACTGACATCAGCTACAATACAACTAACACAATTTATACAGGATCTAAAACTTGTAGATGCATGGAGAAAAACATTGTTTCATACCTAAAATCTGGGTAAGCTTGAAAAGAATAACATTCTCCATTTAGCCCTTTCTCCACTCTTACCTTCTATAATACTTTCTCCCTGTCAGTGAAGTAATGCGGTTTAACAAAAACAGATATCTCACACTGACACTTGGAAGTCTGTGCATAGTTAGGTTTTGCAGAACCTCCCCAGTGTGCTCTGTCATTTATTATGCGTTGCTCCAAGTATTTTATTCCCAATGCCTGAGTTAGCAGTTTTTCAAAGAAAGGAATGGGGTCCCCCGACCCTTTCTGGAACATTAATTAATATTAAGTTATTTCTCCTGGCGTGATCTTCTAGATCTGTGACTTTTTGCTGTAATCTTTTAAGCTGTATCGGGTGATCAGTTATTTCAGTTACAAACTGGTTAATGTTGTCTTCTACATCACCTATTCTTTGCTCCACTACCCCCATTCTAATATTTCATGTTTGCATCTGTTGAGATAAATCATTCACAGATTTGCTTAGGGAAGTAACAATCATTGCCAATGAATCAAATCCTTTCTGAATGTCTACTTTTATTTAATTTTTAAATTGATCTAATATCTCCACATTTAGTCCAGTATCTTCTTTGTCTGTCATTTTCTGTGTTCCTTGTTCACTGTTGTTCCTTATTCCCTGCTCTATTACATTCCCTAGGGGTTCACTATCTACATTTAACTGCTTAGGTATTTCTGTAACATCATAAATTCCGTGCTGTTGCCTTCAGTGATCTCTGTTGAAGTACCCAGTTCTTTTGAGTCTGTGATGGTTTCTTCACCTTGTTGTTTGTCTATTGAGCTCTGTGTTAGCCCCTCCATTGCTGTTTTGGTTGCCGATGGATTGTAATCTGCAGTAATATTTCCATCAGTAGGAGTATTTGGAAGTGGTGCAAGCAGGGGGCTAACCCGGTGCATCGACAGGGTATGAACAAAGTTTATTTTCTGCTGCTGTAGTCTAGTCTGTGCTTGAAAGTTGCTGGGTCATTGTACATCATCCTCCTGTTTTTTTTTTTGTTTGTTTTTTTTATGACGATTTATCCATGCATATCTTCACTGGTTTACTTCCTAGTTCCAATAATTCCTTGATCCTCCAATAAATGTTTGACATATTATTTTCCGTTTTGATGTTGTAGCATGTTTTAGCCCCAAATCATAAGCTCCATAATCTGTGCTTCATTGATGTAGTTATTCAAATGCCATCATCCTTCTATTTTTCCTTTTTAATGTGAGCAGTGCTCCGTGTGCTGTCTGGCGGCCATTCCTACGTAGTCATCTTGGATTCCTCAATCCGGATCTCTCTCCAAGAAGGGCGAATCTTTATGAAAATCTACCTCATCACCCAGTCACCTGCATAGCCAAAACCAAAGAAAGGAATACAAGGTGTCCTCAGGAAGTTCCCATGGAGGTGAGGTGGGGAGACGATATGCAGCCCTGCGGAAGATCAATGGACATCAGACCCCTAGCCCCAGCATATCAAACAGCTAAAGCTTGAAGCTCCTTCCCCAGCTCAGCTTCTATAACCAGCTGCTCAGGCTCCCAAACTCATCCTGCTTCTACTGAGCATGCTGCCCAGCTCTGAGGAATACCATCTTCACTCCTATGCCACAGCTGCAGTCTACTCTTCAAGGCCAGAACCAGAGCTGCCAATGAACACAGCTGATCTGGAGCAGAAATACTGTGTTTGCCCATATGGAATGGTGCTGCTCTTTTGTATGCATTGCCTCCTCCTCCTCACTCATTCACCTCGAGCAATCCATAAACTTTTTGAATTAAGACTATGCCACCATTAAAGCCTTAAAGGGACTACTACTGTATTTCATGTGTATATACATTTTTTGTGACTGTGTCCTCCTGGGTTCCCTTTCAAAACACCTCCCAGTCACTTTCATGCTATCCTAATTTCTGTTGGTTCACACGTATTTTACTGTTACAGCCATGTTGTTCTTCGGTGTTCAAGGAGTGGGGTTGTGTATAAAGGCTCATTAAGGTGCTTATTCTAGGCTCACAGATAACTGGATCAAAAACAGTAAGATTGGATCCTGACACGATAAGTACTGATTTCTTGAAATAGGCTGATTTAAGCCATGTTCTCCTGATTCAGGTTTACATTTCTGTGTTTGCTGTAGATAATTTACTAGAGTCCCTCGATGCAGAAATAAGGTGCTGAAGTTTCAGCAAGTGATCAGTGGAAAAGTGTCCAGTCATGAAACCAACTTGCTCAGGACTAACCAAACCAAACCAAACCTGCCGCAGCTGAAGGGCCAGAGCTTTCACCAAAACGTTTAAGTCAACATTCAATAAAGAAATGGGCCTAAAATTAGACATGTTGGCCGAATCCTTGCCAGGTTTAGGCAAAACTGAAATGAAAGCATCTTGTATGGAGGCATCCAAATCACAGCTGGCATGAGCATCTTGGTAAACGTCCAGCAATTGCAGTAGTAGTTCCACCGAAATGGCTTTATAAAATGAAACAGAACACCCATCAGGGCCCGGGGTTTTGTCAGGGGCCATCGACTGTACTGCACCTTGGAGTTCAAAGAGCGTAAGAGGCTGCGCAAGAAGGTGGGACTCCTTCTGGCCAAGTAGGGGTAGATGACTTTGAGCTAAATATGCATCTGTGGCCTACTGATCAGTAGCCCGATTGCCCAAATTATAAAGAGCACTGTAGTAAACCCTACATTTTTCTTCTATCTGACTAGGATGAGCAATAGGATGTGGAGTCCTGGGTTTAGTAAGATGCTTTACCGTACGAGATGCTGTCTGCTGTTTGAGACATAGAGCCAAGATCATGCCAGCACTTTTGCCTGCTGAAACATCATTTTGTTTTGGATTTTAGTAACACAAATTCTGCTTGGGCTCTGTTTAGCTCATGATAACGTTCTCTAGCAGCATGCACTTGTAATATCACTGGTTCAGAGTAACAAGAAGCTAGCTGGAGTTCCAAGGATCTAATCTGATGAGGAAGGTCCTGTGAGTGAGCCGGATGGCACTTCCTGACCTTGGTGGCAAGGCAAATAATCTCACCTTGAATTTCACATTTATAAGCAGCCCACAGGGTGGTCTGTCGGGTTACAGTACCAGAGTTTTCCTGAATGAAACGTTCCATAAAGATTTTTAAATGCACTACCATTTGATCATCCTTGAGTAAGGAATCATTTCTGAACCAAATTTTGTCAATCCAAGTATTGGGCTCCAACTTCAAGGAGACCTGCATGGGAGAGTGACTAGAAATGACATGAGGCTGAATTGTGGCCTTGTCTGGTAAGGAGGAGCTGATTAAGAAATAAACAATTCTGGACTGGGTTTATGAGGATTGGAAAAATATGAAAAAAACAAGTAATACTGGTATGCTAGCCCACTCACCCAAAAGATTATAATTCTTCTCAAGATTTAATTGACACAAACAACTTTTATTATTTCACAAGTGACATCTAGTTATAGAATTTCATTTCTACATTTCGGGAAAAATCCCTTCATCAGGAAACTGGTTATCTAAGGCTAAAAAAGATTAACCAATACCAGAACAGTTTATTGTACAAAAACAAATTAGTATAAATAATATTTAAACATTTGCTTATTAAAATAAGAGAACTCACAAAGACCCTCACATGTAATTAATTCAACAAGTTCTTCCTATCATAAGTGTAAGAAGTTCGACTCCCACCATCTCCTAAAGAGAACACAAAATTGACACAGTTTGTACTTTGTTGAACAGGTTAGTGTGACCTGATTTCTGCTTTAAAAGGGTTTGTGATTGTTAGAATGATGAAGGAGCATTTGTCAGCGGTGTTTCTCAGATAAGCATGACAACAATTGAAGGTTATTTTGGCTAATTTTTGTTATTTAAAAAGATATTTCATGTTACCATTACAGACTGAAGAACAAGTGATGAACTGAATCCATTAGTGGAATTATTATCTTTATATCTAGGCATGTTTCAGTCATGCCAGTTATTTCATTTACTGAGTATTATACAAGTTACCTATTAAGTATGTTTCAGGTTACCCTGCGTCATTTTTGTGTTCTCTTTAGGAGATGGTGGGAGTCGAACTTCTTATACTTATGATAGGAAGAATTTGTTGAATTAATTGTATGTAAGGGTCTTTGTGAGTCCTCTTATTTTAATAAGCATATGCTTAAATATTATTTACACTAATTTGTTTTTGTACAATAAACTTTTCTGATATTGGTTTATCTTTTTTAACCTTAGATAACCAATTTTCCTGATGAAGGGATTTTTCCCGAAATGTAGAAATGAAATTCTATAACTGGATGTCACTTGTGAAATAATAAAAGTTGTTTGTGGCAATTAAATCTTGAGAAGAATTATAATCTTTTGGGTGAGTGGGCTAGCATACAAGTATTACTTGTTTTCTTTCCTAATAGTGTAAACAAATACTGGGCTTGGGCCTCTCCCTGAGGAACAGTTTACTAATATTTATCTTTTTTGCATTGAGGTATTGGCTGTACTGGAAACTATGTTGTTTCTGATGGGAAAAAATATGTAAAATCCTTAGAATGGGGATAAGTCATATGCCAGGGGTGCACCAAAGAATGAGAGTCAAGTAACTCCTGCATCACTCTCTGGTTGCAAGATAGGGAGAAAACTGGGGGCCTTGACCTGTCCAAATCACCAGCTATGAAAAGGTCCAATCATCTGCTATAATGTAAGATACATTTGGCCACTTGGTTAAATGTAACCAAAGATCCATAAAGGATTGTGGATAATCCCTGTTTGGGCTGTAGAATGAACTTTGACTATTTCTGTATGGTCTGATTGCCCTGGACAATAACATACCTGGAATTAGAATCGGCTACCACTTAATACATAACAAAGTCTACTTGCAGAGCAATCAAAATAGCCAACCCTGCTTATTTCTTGTCAGTGCCTACCCCAAAAACCTGACTCACCTAATGGCATCTCAAAGAGGGCAAATCTGCTGTGTATACATGGGTTTCCTGCAGAACAGCCACAATTGCGCTGTATTTGCACAGAAGGGCAAGAATCTGGCAGTGTTTTAGAGGGGGAAATTACACCTTTGACATTATAGGAAAATAAAGCAACATAGAGAGGTGAAAAAAGAATTACTACTAGCTTGATTAGGACCGCTGAAGACACAAACCCCCACTGAAAAAAAGAGGACAAATCCAAAAAGGCCTGGAAATCCAAATGTCAAACCACTGCAGAGATACAAATAACAAATAGCCCAAGTCCTGTGCTGTAACATGAAAGACGTGCTAAACACCAAACTGTACCAACCTCAAACCCTCCTCCAATCACCCCCCTAATAAGGTATAAAAAAGCTAACAAGATCTAACAACTTTAAAGGTTTGATCTTCTTATCAAAGGCCCCTCTTCCAATCCCCATGGGTGAAATTTTTTTTAGATTTCTCAATTTCTGCTGGCATTCTTTGCTTTTTTATTCTTTCATTTAAAGGGGGCCTTTTAAATGCCAGCTTACTATTACTTATGGTTCTGACCACATTCTAATGCATTGACTCCAGCCAATGTGTCTAGCAGCTTAGGAATGTGTTGTTCTATTTACTTAGTTCATTCGTGTCACAGATGGTTCCTCAGTTAGTTTTAGTATTCACCCCATTTGGGTGTGTCTTGTTTGTTTATGGTTCTGTTACTAGCAACAGACACTATGAATGCATTAATGTCCTCTGTAGTCAATTCTACTGTGTTTATAAAGTACTTGAATGAAAACCTCATAGTATGTTTTTCAAGCTATCTGTTCATGATTGGAGCTGTGCTACCCTTTATATATGCTGGCTAGACAATCTCTTAACTCAGTTTTTGCTAAACCCAGACACTGTCTGCCAATGCCTAAATGAAGCAGTTATGAAATACAAATCCCTATCGTGGATTTAAATTTCACCTCATAGAATGTCAGTGACCATAATTCCCCTGTAAAGTGCAAAAAGGATTTAGCACATCTCAAAAAGCTGCATGTACAGATAGCTTACCTAAAGGAAACTAAACTCCACTACCTGGAAGCACATAGATTAAAGATGTAATGGGCAGGTCTAGAAATGCACAGTACTTGCAAAATGTCCATTCACTTGCAAAAATCCCTTTATTGGTCCCTCCTGGCTTCCCTAGGTGATGTGAAGGGAAGATAGGTCATATCTAAGATGTCCACACCTTGAGGTCCTGTGGTACTCTTAAACGTCTATGCCCCAAATGCAGACAACCCTGTTTTTATTCCCCCTGAAATAAGTGAGAAACTTGCAATATTCAATAGCCCAGCCAACCCCGCTGTGTTTGGCGGCAACTTCAGTCTAACTCTCAGCCCTGTTATGGACTATTCCACCTCCAGCCAGGAGCACAATCAAAGAGCAGCTGCAGTTCTCAGAGCCATGATGAATGAATATGCTTTATTGACATCTTGCACATTATGCACCGCACTATCGATGATTACACCTGCTTCTCTGAAGCACACCAGTCCCTCAGACAGACTGATTTCTGGCTCACCTCCACTTATATCATTTAAGCCTTGATAAGTACTCATATTCATCCAATTATCATTTTGGATCATGCCCTCCTAATGTTGAATATACCTTGAGGTCCACCCCCTGGAAATCCTTTTCCTGGCACCTTGACCCCTTATTGCTCTGAAAGCCTGACTTCATTTCTTAATCTCAAAAAGAAACAGTAACATTTCCGTCACATAATTATAATAAAGAAGTATCAGATGCCACTGTCTGGTTATCCCTCAAACCCTTCCTTAGGGGTTGCATCATCAGGTATGCTGCTTGAAGGAGGAAGGCCAGAGCAGGAGGTTGCAACCCTCAACGCCAAACTTAAGGAGGTTAAGCAGCATTACAGAAGCAACCCCACAGTGACCCCTCCAAAATGATTTAGAGGAAGGCCAGAGCAGGAGGTTGTAACCCTCAACGCCAAACTTAAGGAGGTTGAGCAGCATTAGAGAAGCAACCTCACAGTGACCCCTCCAAAATGATTTCAGTCTGGGGCCAGCTCAATACCCATTATTCTAGAAAAGCTGAGCTGGCTCCCAATACATCTCCATCACAAATACTGGGATGGAGGGAATGTGCAAGCAAAGTCCTGGCTTACAGGCTCCCCAAATTACAGGCAGAGTGCCATATTCCAGGCCTCAGAAACACCCAGGGATCCATTTGCATCAACATTACCGAGGTTAATGACATTATGAAAACATTTTATGTCAAGCTGTATGCTTCATATCCTCCCACAAAGTCCAGCTCACTGCCTTGCTTGATTCCATTCCACTTCCATACCTCTCTCCCCAACAAAGTCAGCAACTTGATGCTCCTATCACTCCTATGGAAGCCAGACATGCCATCATGGTTCTGAACTGACACAAATCATCTAGAAGTGATGGTTTGTCAGCAGATTTCTATCTAGCACTACAGGACTCACACCTATTCTGCACAGAGTCCTCCGCCACGCCATGAAAACTCAGACATTTTGCCCTACAACCAGACAAGCGTTGATAACTATATTGTGGGTCACAATCTCTACGGCAATCCCATTCATTACCTCATGGGTTTGTTTGACCAGCTGATAGGCTGAAGATGCATATTGATAGATCTGAAATCTGGCCCCTTAGTCCCTGGGCCTCCCAGGTATCTCCAGTTCTTTTTGTTTAGACTAGGCTGCAGCACTCATCCCTAACTCTTGCTTAAGTTTGCTGAATATTCTACTGTTTTTAATGATTGTTTTTAAGATGCCCTACTCAGTGACTAACCATTGCTAGTGCCCATTTGGGCTATTGCAGGTCTTTCTAGTGTTTTTCTAACCTCTTTGCTGATATCACTTGTCCTTCTATCCTTGCCTTTGTTCTGTTACTTTCTGTTACCTCTAAGCCTAATACCATAGCTCCATTGCGTTGGAACTCCCTTTTGGGGAGTATCCAGTCTGCTGGCAGAGCGAAACCTTTAAAAGAAACTTAAAACTTATTTATTTTAGCAGACCTTCCACAGATAGTGAGTTTTAGACAAATTAGGCTTGATTCTCAATGCCCATGGCATGGCTGAAGGGCTATGCTACAATGAATGGCTCAAAGTGCCCCTTGGCCTGTGCAATGCTCCAGGAGTGATTTTCAGTGACAGTCTACATCAACCACAGGCTGTCTACCCCAAATGGGGCTTGCACTGACCATGTGCTCCAAAACAGGCTGCGACCTGGTGCTAGGGGTATGTGGAAGATGCAAGTTGCCACATTCCCTAATGTAGGATTCTCAGAACTCTCCCAGATGGAGTAATTCTAAGTACCCTTACCAGCCAGGCTGGTCTAAGGCTGCTTGGAAAATTCTCCTCTGACAGAGTTGCCTGTATGAGGCAATGTGCTGTGGTCCCCCCCCTAATCCTCGATGTCTCCGTTATGGTAATTAAAAATTACTACACCAGCCCAGTGGCATAGGGGGCTGAAGTGCGGGTGCCTTACCTCAAACCATGCTGGCAACCCGGGTTTGGGAACGGACTCGGGTCACTGGGGGTCGGCAGGGGACGGGAGAGGATCGAGCATCCTAAAGGACTGCTCTCCTCCCGGGGATGGGTTAAGGCCATGCCTCACTCTGTAGTGGTCCCTGGTGGAGACCGGGGGCACTACAAGAAGTGGCACGATAGGGGAAAAAAACAGAAAAGCTGAAAATGGCATCCGAGCGACCAGATGACGGCCCCCTAGATCCCCCGCCTCCATGGAACCCCCGAAGAGCCAGGGGAATCCCGATCCCAGCAGCATCAGGGCTGAGAGCAAGAATGCCTGAAGGCAATTTCCCTCCGGAAGGAGGGGACCCGTCCGACGAAGGGTTACATCAGGCTACCCTGGTCGGCTGCGATCTGGGATCGGGGGAAGCTGGTGTCAGAGTGAGTTCGGAATGGAGTAGCGGGGTAGTCCTTGGCAGAAGGCCTGAAGGAGAGGCTGGTTGGACACAGGGGGCGATACATAAATAATGCAAAAAAAAAAAAAAATGATTCTCTTCCCTGTTGGTCGAGTGGTCCTCCCGCCTCGATCCCTGAAGTCTCTGTTATGTTAAAAAAATATTGTTCCCTTCCTGGATGAATGAGTGACCTCCAACCCCCACCCCAGTAGATAGTGCCCACCACCCTGCTCCCCCATCCCAAAACATGGCCAGCAACTGACACAGCCCTCCTCTCACCTCCCCGGCCAGCTGCTGACTGAACTGTCACTGAGCATGTACTGTAAAGTGTATGCACTAACTGATTAATCAATGAGTGTGTACAGATTACAGTAACGCTCAGTGATGGACTGGTGGCGTCCAGCCGCAAAGTGAAGGAGGGCTGTGCCGTCACCATCTCTATTTTGGGGTGGGGAGTGGGGTGGTGGGCACTAGCTGCTGGGGTGGGGTGGGGACACTGACCATCAGGAAGGGAACAATATTTTTTAACATAATGGAGACATCTTGGGTTGGGAAGGAAGGCCACTCAGCCATCAGGGAAGCAAACACTATCAGCCCACTTTAGAAAGCTGCCCACCCAGCCTCCTACCAGCCATGAGCCTGTCCTTCCTGACCTGTTCACCACCTTACCACCACGCAAACTCTCACACCATACAATTCTATTTTGGGCTATCTCCTCCAAAGACACCGCCAAGCTTCTAAAGAATCCACCTAGCCATGGTAGTCTTGGTAGTGATGGCCTTTTCCCAGACATGCTCAAGCTAATCTCCCCTGCCATCCTAAAACCCTCACCTTCATCTTCAATTTGGCACTGACTACCTTCACCATGTCTGACTCCTGGAAGCATGCAAGGGTGGTATTTATCTTTAAAGCAGGGGATCCTCTGTTGGCAGATAATAATAGGCCCATATCCCTGCTTCCCCAACTTAACAAACTCATGGAAATGATTATCCACTGGCAACTGACTGACCAGATCGATAAATACAACCTTATGTCTCACCTACAACATAGTTTCCACAAGCTCCACTGCACATCATTTATCCTGGTCTTGTTCATGAACAATGTTCATAGGAACTTGGACTTGGGAAGGCTACAGGTGCAGTTATTGTGGATCTGTCCAAAGGTATTTGAAAGGAGGAAGGGAACATTGTTTAACCAGGAGTAGCACACTAAGTCGAAGGTTGCTTCCAGATGCAACCTGGGGGAGAATAAGGAAGTTAAGTGACTTGCTCAGGATCACACCGTATGCACCTAGGCAGCTGTGGGATTTGAACCCAGGTCTCTAGATCTGCAGCTCAGAGCCTTAACCCACTGCGCTATACTGCCTCCTGACTTGGTCGACCATCCCTTACTTCTCTCCACCCTCCATAAACTGTGCTGCTCATCTGAGACCTCATTGTAGTTCAAGAGCTAGCTCTCTGGGAGATCTCAAACAGTATGCATTGGCCCTGTCACCTCCCCTGCCCTCCCGGTCACTACCAGTGTTCCTCAAGGCTCTATTCTCAGCCTGCTACTCTTCTCCCTGTTCATAAACTCCTTCCTCTGACTGCCTAAATTGTGAAGCCCAATTATATGCCGAGGACCTTGTCCTCTATCACAGCGACAAGAATCTGGATAACATATACACCATCTTGTCCCGTAATCTTAGCTCTTCCAGTCACATCAACTCCTTGCCAAAGGGAAAAAAAATCAATGCTTTTTGGGTCTAGACCCTACCTAGCTAGCATCACCAAGTCTGACTCCACCATCTCGGTACTGACACCTGATGGCACTGCACTACAAAATGTACTCATGGGCAGACTAGGTGGGCCATGCGGTCCTGATCTGCCGTCAAATTCTGTTTCTATGTTACTCAATTTCAAATACCTTGGCGTTACCCTTGACCCCCTCTATTCTATGCAGAACATCTCTCCCATGTCATACGTCAGATTAACCATAAGCTTAGGGCAGCTTATCATTTAAAACTGTTCCTGACCAGTGAATGACCACTGGCCATTGCCATGGAAACTTACTACCTATTATTAACTACTGTTCCCCAATTTACTCATGTGCATCCTCAGCCCTCCGCTCACACCTAATCTCCACCTACAGCAATGTCTGTCACTTCACTCTCATGGCACCTTACTCCACCCACCACTGACTCCTTTACCAGATGCTTGTCTGGCTTCTGCACCCCTCTCAATTCGACTACTCCTTGTGCTGCATTATTGACAGCTCCCTTAGATGCGGGGATGCTTTTCCGTATGTGTCACTCCTGGTTACCCATGCTCCATCAAGATGCTTCTGTGCATCCTCTGTTCCCCCATGGAAATCCCAGAGTCTCAACTGCCATGGAGTTCAAGCACCATCTGTTGCTGCTCCCTCTTGTGGAACAGTCTCCGCGTCCCTCTGCTCCCATGACACCCATAGTATCTCCAAGCAACGATTCAAACCCTGGCTACTTAATGAAACCAAGTGCCTCTGCTCCCAGGATAATCTCTTTTCACCTGTCCTCCTATCTCTCCTACAGGGGACAATTTATCCCCCATGCCTGCCCTGTCCGCTAGCACTTTTCTTCCTCGTCATGTCACCCCTTCTCCAATGCCCCTGTTTCTTCCTACCCTAATACCTTGTATGCTTTAGTCTAGTCTAGTTTGTTCTACCACTCCTGTATATTCTGTAAGCACATTATTATCCTGTTTTGAACTGACAATGGGTATTTAATAGGCTGCTACTGTCTGCTATGTGATTTTGATGTAAATTGAATTGTACCTTTATCCATTTTGTCAATGATTGCAAGATGCTGAATTTGTAAGAAGTTGAATGTATTTTTTTATTGTTATTTCCTCTGTATATTTTTACTTTGTGCCGCATGTTGTGGCCCGGGTCATGCCTGTAAATGGTCCCCTGGATCAGTGCAGCTACCCGGTTACCAAAGACTGAAATACATAAATAAATAAATACATTTTGGAAAGAATTAGAGGCTATGGCCAAGGCAATGCCAGTGCTGGTCATTCGCCACCAGCCATGCCTGTGAATCCAACACCTACCCCTGTTAACCCTGCCTCTAATGATGAGGAAAACCCTGATGAAGAATACGACGACTCAGAGGATGAACCAAAAAAGCCTGATCAGGAGGATAATGTCAAAGAAGACCCATAATCGATGATGATGATGAAGCTCTTCTCATATGATGCAGTTTCACCATTGTTTTGAGTTATCAAGACCACAGTAGGCTTCGAACCCCATCACCTACTGGGGAGAAGAAACTGATTCCCATCCTCCACCATCCACCCAAATCTAGTGACCCTTTCTCCTTTTGTGAAGCAATCAAAGAGGTGATCAGCAAAGAATGGATGCCATGGACCCAGTGAAAATCCCAGAAAAAAGTAATGGGACCAAATGTATCCTCTACAAAGCAACAAACTAAAGATATGGTACACAGCACCAACTGTGGCCCAACAGATTGCTTACCTAAGTAAAAATACTATACTACCAGCTGAGGGTTTGGACCCACTGAGGGACCTGAATGACAGAAAGATAGATGATATATTGAAAAAGGTATTCAAGCTGGCTGGGCTAACCACCAGGGGGTGACCATGGGCAATTATGCCACATGTCCTGGCTGGAGGACTTTAAATAGCACAGCCAAGTGCTATTCACTGCCAACTTTTTGCCGGGCTTAAAGGTGGCTTTATCTTGCTTGGGATCACCTTTCCCTACTCCACAGATGCCCCGGGACCACAATGAAAGCCCTGTACTGGCCATGCTCACCCCTACATTACTGAAGCTGCCAACCTACCAAGCAGCCAATCTGGATCAGGGCAGTTTCTTTCTGGCATCAAGTTTAAACTTTGTCCCAGCTGGAGGACTTTAAATAGTGCAGCCAAATGCTATTCACTGCTGATTTTTTGCTGGAGATAGTGGTGTTTTTTCCTGCAGGGGACCATTATTCCCTTACTCCATGGATGCACAGGACTACAACAGAAGCCCTGTACTGATGTAATTCACCTCTACTTTACTAGAGACCACCACCTACCTAGCAGACAATCGGGATTCTCCACCACCTTTAAAAGTGTCACTGCCCATCTGTCCTCTTCGTTAGCAGTTCAGAGTGCTAAAAGACCGCAGCGCAAAGGGTATCACACTGCGGTGTCAGCTGTGGGAGTTGGCCATTGGCTAGCCATGCTGTCCTCTTTGGTAATCCTCTACTTCTAGTCTCATCCTCTCCTCCACCTAACTGACTCTTGGCAGGGTACACAATCAGCTTCAATATAGTTATGACAATTTCCTGCTGATTTGTATTTTTTAATTTTTATTTTATTGAAGTCTTGGATACACCTGTGAGTGGATGCTCATTGAGAGTTTCCAGTCATGTATATAAAACAACAAGGCAAGGAATTGTGGAGAAAATACAGATAAAACATCAAGAGTACATTAACAGATAAGGAGAATATTAACATTGGGATATTTAAATCCATGCAGAACATGTAAACTGTGGTGATGAGCAAAGTATGCCTGCATCAGAGGAGAAATAGGAGAAGGAGGGGAAGGAGGGGGTGGGGTAAGCAGAACAGAATGGCAAGGGGAGGGTTAGGCTGGGGTAAGATAGGGTGAAAAGGCTAGAGGATAGGGTAAAAGATGTGAGAGGTGAGGCTAAGTGTCAAGGTTCAGGGAAGTGCTGCAGGTAGTCAGTAGGTGCATAGGATGACTCAGAGATGGCACCTGCAGGTACTCATATGAATTAGGTGTCAGCACTATTTGAGTTTGAAGGATCCAAGTATAGCAGTGCAGAGATAGCAGGTGGAAGTGCATTTGTCCCGATGGTGCCCGTATGCAAAGGCACATTGTGCCATGGATTGTGGCACCTGGGTACATATAATATTTGTGGAGGAGCTCTTGCTTTGCCTGGTATTCAGTGGTAGGGATAGCAGGTTCTGCACTCCAGGAGGAAACTGGTTTAGCATGATCTTTTTGGCAAGAAGGCAGGCTTGATATCTTATTCTGTTGTTAAGCTGTAGCCAGCCAGCATGGGTATACAGCTTGCTGGTATGGGTTAGTTTAGGTGCATTATGAGCAGACAGCAGGCTTTATTTAGGGTGACAGAGATGCGTTGGAGTGCCGAGTCAGTTGCAGATCCATATATTACCAGTCCGTAATCTCTAAGGGATACAATCAAGCTGTTACTTGCCAGGTTGAGGGCTTCATGGGTGAGGCAATGCCAGTGATGGTAGAGGATGCCGATTCTAGTGTTGATTGCTTTGGCAGTGTTGTCGATGTGCTGTGATAGCAGAGTCACTTGTTACTTCCAAGTGTTTGAAATGGGGGATGAGTTCCAGGGTGCAGCCACTGACATTCTGTATTGTCAAGGGGTAGTTCTTTTGTTTGTTTTGGGCTGTGGCATAGAGCATGGTTTTTGTCTTTTTATAATTCATGGCTAATTTTTGTTCATTAAACCATTTTTCAGCTGAGGTGAAGCCATTTTGGAGGTCTTTTTTGAGGAGTTCTGGGCCCTGGTTACTGGTGAAGATTACCACGTCATTTGCATATAAGAGCATGCGGCATTGGCAAGCTGCCATGCCAGTAGGTTGTTTAGGAAGATACTGAATAGCAACAGTCCCAGTATAGACCCTTGAGGTACTCCAGATCTGACAGGCTCACTGTCGGATAGGACTTCCCCAATCCTGACTTATTGGGAGCGGAGGCACAGGTAGCTGCTAAACCAGTCCACAGTTTCTGTTGTAAGTCCAGTTTCAGAGAACTGTTCTAGGAGGAGGTCATGATGAACCATATCAAATGCCTTTGATAGGTCGATGAAGGATGCCACTACTAGAAGGCCTTGGTCCAAAGCGTTATTGATGTACCTGTTGAATTCTAGTAAGGCCATGATGGTACTGTGACTGCCACAGAATCCTTGCTGTTCTGGGCAGAGGAGCTTGTGTTGGTTAAGATACTCCACCATCTGGATGACCATGATCCACTCCAGAGCCTTAAGGAGTGGAGGGAGTATGGAGATTGGTCTGTAATTGTTATGTGCTGTTCAGTCCCCACTTTTAGGCATAGGGGTTACTGTGGCAGATTTCCATCTTTGGGGGAATTATGAGTGGCAGAGGAAGAGGTTAATTATTTCTGTTAGCAGTCCAATTATTTTGTCCATGGCCAGATGAATGAATTTTAGGTCCAGTGAATTCCCACTATGCCTTGATTTTCCTTCACTATGTATTTTCATGCATTTGCTTCAAAAACTATTTTGAAGTGGAACGGCAGATGGTGGGGAGGCGGTGTAGAGGCCCTTGTGAAGACTGTATGGTTAGGGGCATTGAAGAAGTCAGCCAGGAGAACACTACTGAGGTCAGTAAATGATTCAGTGAGTTGGCAATGAGTAAGGGGTTTATGGTAGGAACACCCTCGACAGTGAGCGTAGCAGGGGTGTTTTGGGGTCCTTCCCTGTAATATCCTGTAGGTTTGTCCAGGAGGACTTGCTGCTGTTATGAGCCTTTTATAATGCTGGATGTTTGCTGCAGAGCCCTGTTATCTAGCTTTTAGCCAGTATTGGTCTCTTAAGTCTAGTAGTGCCAGTAGATCAGGGGATAAACCAGGGGTTAATGGGACCTTTGGCTTTCCTCATTTTGACAGGGCGTGTTTGTCACAGACCACATTAAATTTTGATAAAGAGGTCGAGCGCTGTGTCCACATCTTTGGATTCTCCAAGGTCAGACCAGTCAATGAGTTTGAGGTCAGCCTTTAAAGCAGGTGGCCCTGAAGAGCAGCCAGTTTTTATGGTTCTGGTTGGGAGCTTGCAGTAGTTATTGCTTCATAGACATTTAACAGGAGAGTGGGGACTTATGCCATCCAGGAGAATGGTAAGGTCAGTGACGTGCACAGGACGGTTTGTGAGGACCCAGTCTAGTAGTGTGCTGGTGCCAGTCTTATTTTATTTATTATATTCTCAGATTAATACCTTTGAGAACAAGATCATTTCATATGTTCCACGTCAGAGTCAAGACTAAACAAACATGTTACAGGAAGACAGTAGGCAGCTGTATACAATTACAGTATTTCCATTTCAGCAAGACAAATTTGTGGGATACCATAGCGAGCAGGGAATACTAAACTGAAAGCCTGCAGAACAGGGTTAACTTTAGGAACAGAACTTCAAGGAGGGTAATTCTGTCCAGTAGGCTTCGTCTGTGGATGGCAAGAAATAGAACTTCAAGGAGGGTAAATCAGCCCAGAAGGATTTGTATGTGGCTAGCGAGGAGAGAGAGGAGAGGCAGTCAGGATAATGATCGCAGCTGGGAGACAAGAGTGCCCAACCAGCACGGGGACAGGGAAGTGGGACAGGGCAATGGGGGGTGGGCAGGGATAGAGGAAGGGGCTGGAGGTCAGAAGAGAGAGACCTAATGGTAGGGGGTATATAAGACGCAAGCAAGAAATAATAGGAGAAGAGATTAGGGAAAGCAATTGCAGCTGGATTTCTTAATAAGATAATGTCTAAGTTTTCTCTTAAAAAGGCCTATTTTACCTTCAGTGGAGATGTCAGGAGGTAGAGAGATGAACCATTTAGGCACTCTGAGCACAAAAGACCTTGGACCAAGCATTGTTCAGGTGTCTTATAGCTGATTCTAGTTGGAGTCATCACCAGTTGGGAGAAAGGGATCATGGAGAGAGTGTCCTTAATTGCAGTAGATGCAGAGTGTGCCAATTAATATTAAAGTCCCCTAACAGTACTATCTCAGAGTTTAGGCTCAATGTGCTGATATAGTCCAGTAGTTTTTGGCACCAGCCTGAGATTGTTTTGGTGAATATAAACTGAGAGTAGGGTGAACACTCTGTTGTGGGCCCCTAGCAGCAGTTTGATGACCAGGGTTTGTGGGCATCACTGTTCCATGGTGGAGATATTATATGACCTGAGGTGGTCTTTGGTGTAGATGATACAGCCCCCACCTCTTTTCAGTTGTCAGTCCTGTCTGTAAAGGATGTAGCCAGGCAGAGTGATAGCCGTGTCAGGTATCTTCAGGGATAGCCAAGTTTCCATGATAGATAACACATCTGGGTTATGCTGGGTGACCCAGGCCTTTAGGCAGTCCAGTTTGGGGAGCAGGCTGCACATGTTTAGAGAGGCAAGCACAAGACCAGGGGTTTTCTGCAGAGGAGCATTGAGGCTGGGTATAGGACCAGGGTTAGGATGCACATTGCCAGACATCAGTAGTAAGAATAGTAGAAGTAGATGTAGGAGATGTTCCTTAGTAATTGTTTTATAGATGTGCCACTGCCTTTTGATGGTCACTCTGGCTTTTGTGTGCTTTACTTGGATTATGAAACCATTGTGTAGTGGCACCTTAGACAGGTCATATGCTTGAGCCTATTTCCTGTTTTAGTGTAGGGTAGCTGATGAAGGTCACGGGAATCCTCAAGTGGCAATGAAGTCATAGTTCCATATTCATTTAGAACTAACCTGTCCTGGGAAGTCAGATAGTGTTTATGGTGTCCACTATGAATGCTCTGGGTGGCGATAAAGGTGATTAAGATAAGACTTTGCAAGGCTCAGGTATGAGAGGGCACCATTGTTGAACATGCTGTGATTCCGTGTAACCAACATTTGGGAAGGTAGTGGGTAGTACTTCCCTTCACAGGAATAGCTAGGAGACCTCTATCTGTGATAGCAGTAGTTCAGGCCTTAGAGTAGGGGTGGGTTGAGGTGTTTCAAGGCAGTAGGTCAGACGGCTGAGATGCCCCTAGTGGTAGCTTTGTATAGGATGCCAATGGGAAGTAGACAATGAGTTACAGGAGTAGCATGTGATCCCCGGACTGTATATAAATATGTGTCCAGATAGGGTGGGTGGGGGAGGGGGGGCCAGCACATAGTGCTGGCGGGATCAATGAAGCAGTGAGTCTTCTGTGGGGACAGCCTAGTCAGGGCTTCCCCTGGGAGCTGCCGGCAGTAGTGGTTGAGGTTTGAAGAGGCCGCGAACAACAGGAGCACACAGTAGGCTGACTTGGGCAGGTGGGTCCTGGAGTGGGGGGAATCAAGGCTACTCAGGATTGCATCATAAGCGGAGGCCGCTCAGCAGGAGAGCCCAGTGGGTGAGCTGCGGTCTGAGGTGGAAGGGAGAAGAGATCATTAAGTAGGCTTAGAGTGGGTCCAAGAACAATGGGGATTAAGCTGAGTGGGCGGGTGGGCTGAGGACAAAAGATTGTGCTGGAGACAAAAACTGCCAGGGTGGGGTACCAAAGCTAGGGGAAGCTAGGCAGGGTAGGCTGAGGTTTAGAGCTGGGAGGAGATGAGAAAATGGGCTGGTTCAATTCAGCGCCACTTTCCATCCTAAGTTTAACTAGTCTGAGAAGGTCTAGGCAAGGAGAGAGTCAAGACAATAGAGTTAAGAGAGACAGAAGAAGATAGATTTTAGAAAGCGTAGTGAGCTAGGCGTCTGGCAGCTGCCACCGAGCATATGGAAACTTTTAACACAGTACTTAGCTAAATGAATAAGCACCAAGAGGCTGCCACAGGCAAGACAATCCTAAATTAAACTTACAGATCACAGCCTATCTTTAGATAATTTAGCAGTAGTTCTAAAAGTAATTATACAATGGCAAGAAAGAATCCTGGCTCCTGGTTGCTCAGTTGGTGTGACAGCAGGTATGTTATCCTGGCTTAACATCCCTGCTAATGGCATGCTGGAGGACAACCATACATTGCTTGTATCTTTTCTTAAAAAATATTTTAAACACTAAATAAAATTCTTTAAAATTATTTTTTTCTGTATAAAACAATGAGCCATTGTATAATAGGAATAATGCCCTCCAGGGTGGGTGTTACGCTGAAATAACATCCCTTCTCGGGTGTTGGATGCCCTTGGCCAGTGGCCTCGGGCCCAACCACCCAAGGTGGGATGTTTTCCCAGCATAACTCCCACCCTGTCGGGCATTATTCTTTTAATAGACGCTTAACAGTTACATCATTTATACATGTGAAAACGTCATTTTTAACAGTTCTATCAATCTCAAACTGGTCAAAGCAAAAAAGCTAGAGGAGGCTAGGAGGATTGTAAGTTAGTATATATCCATCACATTGCGAATTATTTGCTCCCACTGCATATGCCTATTTAAAGTTGACTGCTGCACAAAAGACACTTTCCTCAATTTCATTGGTCCTCGTTACAAGATTATAATTCTCATTTTGCTGACTGTGTGCTTCTACTGCCTCAACTATCTAAAGGTGACTGCAGCTCATGATGTTTTGCCCATAGTTCTGCCTGTCTAACCAATCACTGTGTAGCCCCTTCTGGTGCAGTCCTGGAGAGGGCCACTGCACCTATCATGCTGGCCTGACCACAGCTAAGGGGCATGGGTTCCCAAAACTGACATACGGGGTCCTATCCCAAATGTTAAACAAAAAATGGTGATGCCTTCACCCAGAGTACATATCAGTGGGTCTGATTATATGAAGTACAATCCCCTGGGATGTCGTTTCAACCCACCTCCCCAACAGTTACCCAAGGCATGGACTCACCAAGTTCGAACCTCACCACATTCAGTTACCATTTACCTTTTCCATCTCAGACAATAGACAGGCTCACTAAAATCAGGTTGTGGATTCATCTCTGCTGCAAAACTATAATTTCATGGTTTTATTTATAGGGGAAGGAGTGTTAGGAATGGGATAAGTGGAATAGAGGTTAAGCACACATTTGATTCTGCATTTCCCCAAAATCACATTTCCCTTTGATTCAAACCCAGATGTCAATCAATACAGCCATCCATTCCATCTAACTTGCTAACTGCTGCAGAAGTGCCCAAACCCAGACCCACAGGTCCTAGTGCATTTAACCCCACAGTCCTTGACTGGGTACACAGATTCTAGTTGCAGGTCTGAGGTGCAGATTGTAGCCGGCACCGGTGCTCTTACTTGAATTAAGTACATTTTCACAGTCCTCTCTTTTGACTAGAGCTAAACATTTATCCTTTCTCTCTAGTCCCTAGCTCTACTTCCTGCCCCAGTGGACAAACATATTTACAGTCCCCAGGTGCAGGACAATTCCGGCAATTTACTTACAGTTCTGCAGAATCAGTCCTTAGATGGCACAGTTCACTGAGGTCCTGGGGATGGATGGCAACACAGGCAGAACCAGGCAAAATGCTTAAACAGGGGCACAGAGGCTGCAGCTTGCTCTCTCTTTCTTTTGCTTGCAGATCTTGCAGCTTGTCCCCTTTGGTCCATTGCAGCCCCCGTTGCAGGGCATGTGTGCAAGGCCTACCACCACAGATGACCCAGAGCTGGGAGTGGCTCCACAGCCCGGTTCCCTCCAATCAGAGCACCCTATCACTCGGGTACAAGATCCATGATCCCCTGCAGCCACAGATCCCACTTAATGGGGGTTAGCGACAGTGCCGTCATGCCCATGGGGGCCAAGGGGGCATGTGCCCCCCCAAATACTTTCATTCTGCACATACACTTTTTTAAGGTCCTTGGGTCCTAAAAACAGAAGTAGTGTTGTTCATGCTTTTTATGGGGGGGGGCAGGTTCAGAAATTGAACTGTGAGTGAGTGCATCGTGGGACGAGAAACGGGAATAAAAGACGTCTAAATGTGACATCTGTTTTCAAAACAGCTACTGTCTACTAAGTTGTTGCTGACTGGATTCGGTGTTTCGCACCTTGAGGCTGGAAGACAGAGCAAGCCAGACGAGACAGTGACAACAACAGACAGTTGATTGGTGGTAAATCCTGCAAACCAGCAGCAGCCAATCACAGTGCTGGCAGTTACCACCAATCAACTGTCTACAGGTGGCACGGTAGCTGAGGCTCGAACAATAGGGATCCATACGAGAGGCGACGAGGCACCAACTTTACTAGCTAGTAGCTTCCATCACCTCACCAAAGTCGCAGACGATGAGAGGCAGTGAATGAAGACAGCCGGGAGATTTGGTGCTTACTTACAGAGAGAGAACAAAGCTCTATGGCTATCCATGCCCTAATGTTTATAATGTTTAATGGTAAGTAAGCATCAGATATGTTGGGCTTTGTGCAAGGTTTATTAAAAGAAGTTGCTGGACCCCCACCATCTGGGTCAGATACTCAGATTATTTTATATCCTTGAACGAGCACATCGCTCCTTGCACCTGTTACCCCCTCCCAACGGGAAACCGAGAGCAATAATTTTAAAACGTCTAAACTTTCAGGACAAACATATATTCTTAAACAAATCTGCTCTAAGCGTCCGTTATTGTAGCAAGGCAGATCAATACTTATTTATTTTCGGAGAGGTCGCCCGATGGTGCAGGAAAACCGATGGCTTACAGGACATAAAACAAATATTGTTCAAATTAAGCAGGATTAAGTTCTTTATGAGCTATCCTATCCCACAAGATTATTCATGAGCACGGGTTCTGGCATAGTGGAGTTCGCTTCTGCAGAAACAGCGAAGTGGATGTGGCTAAATATTTTCCCCAGCTGTCCTTCTCAAGTCTCCAAAAGCCCAATGTCCTGAACTGATGTAACGGCAACTGCTTTGCACTTCGGGGACTGGTACTGTGATTGGCTACCTGCTATATCTTTTGCTCGTTGGTTTCCAGGCAGGTACATATATTTTGCAATGCTATACTCGCTCTGCCATTTACAACTATAAGTAGGTAAGACCCCCACCATCTGGGTCAGATACTCAGATTATTTTATATCCTTGAACGAGCACATTGCTCCTTGCACCTGTTACCCCCTCCCAACGGGAAACCGAGAGCAATAATTTTAAAACGTCTAAGCTTTCAGGACAAACATATATTCTTAAAAAAATCTGCTCTAAGCATCCATTATTGTAGCAAGGCAGATCAATTCTTATTTATTTTCGGAGAGGTCGCTCCGATGGTGCAGGAAAAGCCGATGGCTTACAGGACATAAAACAAATATTGTTCAAATTAAGCAGGGATTAAGTTCTTTATGAGCTATCCTATCCCACAAGATTATTCATGAGCACGGGTTCTGGCATAGTGGAGTTCGCTTCTGCAGAAACAGCGAAGTGGATGTGGCTAAATATTTTCCCCAGCTGTCCTTCTCAAGTCTCCAAAAGCCCAATGTCCTGAACTGATGTAACAGCAACTGCTTTGCACTTCAGGGACTGGTACTGTGATTGGCTACCTGCTATATCTTTTGCTCGTTGGTTTCCAGGTACATATATTTTGCAATGCTATACTCACTCTCTGCCATTTACAACTATAAGTAGGTAATATGGGATATTGCCTTTTCCTTGTGGGGCACAGAGTTTTCTGAGGTGTAAAATGACTGAGTGATCAGATAATGTGCGACGGCTGAGAGTCGGTATGGATAATTGCCCCTATGTTTGGCGGTTCTTTCTTACCGGCAGTTCTGCACTGCAAGCTGCTGTTATAAAGCGCAACAATTTCAATCCTCCACTGATGCTATTTGTAGTTGAGCTTGAAGTTCCTTGAACATCGTTTCCATTTCCAGACTGGTTACCAGTGAGTCACTAGTGACACTTCTTCTAGTTTGCAGGAAGCAGCAATATAATCCACCCCCCCCCCAAAAAAAAACACTCCACAAATACTACTGAAATAGGTTTTCCGTTTATTTGCCTGGTTTAGTAAGTAAAAAAAACACATATTTCTAAATATCTATAAAAATGGTTTTGAACAAGTAATAAATATGGTAGCATTTAAAATATACTGAGCATTCAGTCATGCCTCTCATAAAGTTGCGAAATGCAGCCCGTTACTTGAAATTCAGTTTGTGCCACTAGAAACCACGCAACATGAAATTTACGTGTTTGTTTGACTTACAGGTACAGCTCTTGCTCCGATTCTCTGTTACGGCACCGCAAGCTGATTTCACTTTTCTGACTTGGGCTGTTTTTTCCAAGTAAAGACCAGCCGTTCTTACAGTAACTTTCATTTCTTAATATTTTTTTCTGTTTTGGGGCTCTTAATTTTCTATCTAACTGTCAGATGGACTTACTTCATCTTTGTTTCAATCCTTAGAAATCAGAGTGGTCAGAGAATTTATTGAAGACAGTCTCTTTCTCTTTTAGTATGCTGGTATACTCTGCTTGTTGTTCTGTTAACTTTTTTTACAATTCATTTCCCATACATAAATGTCTGAAGAGAGCAAACAACTGTGGCACTCACTCACATCTGAAGAAATCACACCAGCTTGCAATTTTAAAAATCAATGATTTCATTAATTGTGTCTTATGTCATGTTATATATTTGGCATCATGTAAACACAGCATTTTTTTTTATGTTGGCCGCACCAAATGTAAGCTAAAAAAGCATGTAAGTGAACATATTAAGGCCGCTAACAGTAGAAATCTGGATTGTGCTACTGCCCAACACACAAATAGTATGTCAAATCCTGATAACCACAAGTGGCTGTTTATAGTAATAGGAAAAGCAAAGGTTGGACCTAGAGGGCAGAGGTCACAAATGGAATTCTTTTTTATTTTTAAACTATAAGGCATTAATTACCCTGGTCTTAATGATAAAGTTGAGCTATCTCCCATTTGTAGACCTGGTCTCTGAATTGTAAGGATAAAAGGATGTGATTCAGTTCTGAATCCTATGTGTTTTAACATTGACTTGACTTATGCAATGTTACAAAATGTATGTATGTAATTGTTTAAACTTTTCTATTATTTAAGTAATTGCACCTGGTTTCTATTAAGGTTTTCACTGTTTAAAGATGTTATGGTGGTACTGTAAGTGCAATATCATTTTGACAAAGTGCAGTGCGCCTGCACAAAATGTTGTTGTTTTTTGGGGGTTGGTGAGAGGTCGTTTTTTTGTGGCAGCTGATGTTTTAATAATAAAAGAATTAAGAACCATATTTACTGTAAACTGGTGTGATTTCTTCAGATGTGAATGGATGCCACAGTTGTTTTTGCTCCTAAAAACACTACTTCATAGTTTCTCCCACAATTGGTAGATTGTTATTCTTTCACCTTTTATATATTTTAAAACCAATCATAAAGTAGTACAGAAACATGTGTAACTTGTTCCCCAATTTATCAGCCTCCACCATCTAAGTGCAGCCATCCCCAATGCATTATTAAAGTGGTATCTACCTACAGATACCAGCCCTAGTCAATCCATGCTTGCTATTCTTGTGACACCTCTTCCGTCCTTCCTTACAGCTTCATTCCATTCCTCTTTTTCCAAGCCTGTCTCTAAAATTTTATTTGCTGAACTACATTTAAGTAAAACAAGCATTTGTCAATGCCGAACATTCACTTTCAGGTATTTGCCACTTGGACATGGCTTAAAAAAATCAGTGACAAAGAAGTACAAGCATTTTTCAATGCCGAATATTGCTCGCTTCTATGTGCCGGAGACCTGAAGCATACCTTCACTCCTTTCATGCCCAAGATTAAGACCGTATTTAAGCATAGCACATACTATTACTTGTTGGGGTGGTGTGTTGTTTTGTGGGACATTAATTTAGCATCAGCAAGAAAACACGTTGCGGAACTGGTAGTATGAGTGCTTGCAGAAGGCATCTCAATGCGGTCCCGATTTGTAAGGGACTTTCACTTCGGTTTCTGAGCTTGACTTTTCAACTGTCATGCAGAGCTGCTCCATTCAGCTGATTGTTCCTTCTAGCTGCACTTTGGCCTCTGCAGGTCCCTGCAGCCTTCAGGTTGGTTGGGTTCATCTCGGACTCGGGGTACTCAGGTCAGGCAGCAGGCATTTAGCAGATCGTAAAACCAGATGCACGGCACACCATTTATGCAAAAGGTAATCTGAAACTGACCATAATAGGCGCTTATAGGTGCCCTGAACTGAAAGCAGAAAATAATTCCTTACTTTCAATGAGGAGATTACTTTAAAAGAAAATAAAATTTAGTGAGTAATTTAATTAAAATAAATTTAAACAAAAAAATAAAATGGGACTTGGTTCCACCTGATCACCTTGTATGTGCAACTCTGCATCCTCATCAGCCTGAATTAGGGCACGGGCATGGACACCAGATTCGGATCAGTTTGCTTGCAATCAAGCAGTCCTATACACTCAAGATAGACAACAGAGCTACAGAATGGGAGGCTTTCATTTCAGTAAAATATTTTATAGTCTTCATTCTGCTCTCCGTTTATGTCGATCCCCTGACTGCTCATGTTTGCTTCCAGTCACATGTGCTGGAGATCATGAGGTGGCACCTGGTTACACTCCTGAGCTCCTCCTTCAGTGCTGCAGGCGGTCCTTCTTTAGCCCCAGAAGGATTATGGTTACCCAACCACCCACACTACTGCCGATTCAAGGGCAGGGGGCCGAGGTGGCAAGTGGCCCACCTTGTCCCTGAACCTCAACCCACATGGCTGAAAGCAGGCTGTGCTTCTCCAATCGCTTTTCTTTACTCCCCACCATTTGGTACCAAAACATCCATTTTAAGTCTTCTGGCCTGAGGCCGCACCTGCCTGCAGGCAGACCCCAGCTCCCAAAAGCTGTATAGAGAAAGACAGTGAGTAGAAAGAATGTATGCAAAATAATGACTCGCGGAACACAAAAATCAGTAGTTTTAATAGTAAATTGCTTATATCTCAGTAACCGTACGACATAGGAAAAAAATTTAAAAGTCATATGTATTATCACTTTTCTGGCTAGTTTTATACATAGCCCTTGATTCAGAGTTTTGCTGTGGTTCTGTTGTTTCATTTTTTTAACTGTGATATGCTTTTGATTTTCTTGTGACAGGTGCCTGAAGCTTTGAAGACCACAAGGCTTTACAGATATAACCGTGGCTGATTTCCAGCTCAGAGAGGAGGTCAGGATGAGAAGTGTGGAAGGCGGTATCGTTCCTCAGACAAGGTAGGTCTGTGTCTGTTTGTTTTTCAGTCATGTTTACTCCACTGTTGTAGATTCAAGTATACAGAGAAACTGCAGGTAAGTCAATTCAATTGATTTTGTTGTTAAAGACAAGTAAGACTGCATTCTCTCCGTAGGCAGGCAGAAGCAATGAAGCAATACCAGTTGCAAACTTGACTCCTTTTTTTTCCTTATTTTTTACCTCCCGGGGCCACCGGTCTGCCTTTCCTTCCACGCCTGGCATCTCCCAGGTCTATCCGCCGCCATCTCCTCGGACTACCTCCGACATCCTCATTCGGCCTCGCGGCTTGCCCCTGCAGTGGGTGGTGGGAGCACTCCTCCGGAGCTCAACCCACCCCAGTCAGGATCCAGTACTGCTGCGCACTCGGTGCCGGAGAGTCCGCCACGGGAGACTGCCATCATGCCGCCATGACTAGTGCCCCCAGTTTTTTCCGCTTTTCTTCCCCTGAGCTGGCAGGCATGCACTGATGCCAATGGCCATGAGCATGCATGTGTCCGCCCATGTTCTGGCCAGACGTCAGCCTCCGACTCTGTACTTGTGCTCCCAGCAGCAGTAATACCTCCGGTCTCCACCGGGGGTTCCCCCTGCACTGGGATGCCCCTGGATCCCCCCCTCTGGGAGAGGAGAGCTGTCCTTCAGATGCTCGATCTTACTCTCTCTCTGCCGACCCCCAGCACTTGGGCTCGTTCCCGAACCTGGGTCGCTGGCATGACGCGAGGTGTGGCGTCCAGTGCCTCAACCCTCTGCACCACTGGGCTGGCAACAAACTTGACTCCTTTTAGATAAGTTTGTCTTCAATTGAACAGGCTGCTGGATTGTGTGTGTGGAGGGTGGATACAGCAGACCAATTTAAAAGAGCCTAGGACATGCATATGGGAGGTAGCGGGCAGAGGGCAGGCTGGTATGGGAAGGAGGGTATTCTAGAAGCAGACCTGAAATACTATGGTGGGGAGGAGGATTCTTCAAGGATGGGAGAGGTAAAGGCTTGTGGAGGAATAGTGGTTTGTGGCCAGCCCAGGTCCTTGTATATTTGATGGCCCAGGGTCCAGTGGGCAGTGGAGTGGTGGGGCCCAAGTCCTGGCATCACATTTCTGTGTGGGGGCAGTGTGTCGGCTATTGATGATGTGTCTATCTGTTGTTCGCTCTAGGCTTTATGACCTGCACTGCCCATGTTGTGTGTGTTTGTCAAAGGGGCCAGGAGAACAAATGCCTAATGGAAGACAGAGATTTGTGGTGCCCCTCCACTGCTTTCTGTCCCCACCAAAGAGATAAACACCTCTCTCTGCTTGATGAAAAATATCCATTGTTTCTACTTTTATTTCAGATCATTACAGCTGAGCAGTTAATGAATGGCAAACAACTTTGATTTGTTACACACACTGTAAGTAAATTTTTTTATATATATACTTGCTTGTGCCAGCTCTCAGTACCGCTTGCCTGCTCACAGACCTCAACACCTCTCACACTCCTACATGAGCCGCCACTGTCCTTAGATGATCTCTGGCTTGCTCCCAGGGTGGAGCCAATGGCTCCGGACAAAATGGCACGAACATCAGATTATGTCAGGGGAGAAGATGGGAGCTGAGTATGGAACGGTGAGGAAGCGATTAAGGCTCTGATTGCAGAGTTTTCCTGGGTTTATTTCTGGGGAGAATACATGCAGTGAATCAGATGTCTGTATGACCCCTGAGCATGCTTGGATGCTGGCATGTACCCTCCGCCTCCTCCACTCAGGGATCCATCCTGAACTGGACATCTTCCTCCTCCCTCCCTCCCCAGAGAAGGAGAGCTGTCAAAGGGATGCTCCATCCTTCTCTCCTCTGGCAGCCATCTGGGTCTGATCTGAAGTGACAAGAAAATTACATGTAGAAATGGGAAGATGGGGCACAGATGATTGTCATTATTTTCCATTAGATTCGGTTTATATAGCCAGACCATAGAAGGTTTTAGAAATTGTTTGAAGAAATATTTATTTAAGCAGGCCTTCTCAGGAACATAATGAGTGAAATTTATATGGATTTTTTTTTAATATGTTTTCTTTTCCTTCTGATGCGTGGTGAATTTTTAATGTTATAAGTGTAAAGGTGCCCTGAGCTGTTGAAGGATGCCTTATATAAATAAAACTAACTTACTTACATGTATGTAAGTCTGCATAAAATGTACATATGCTGGCTGTATATTAGGATTATTAGAAGAATGAAGTATAATGAAGGTGTAAGAACCACCCACTAAATTGAACCTTGAACAGAATGTATTCGTTTTTTTCAGCAGTGTTCATTCGATAACTATGAAGTCAGTTCCAGCTCTGCCCATTGCTCAAGCTGATCTCCAAACCTGGTGTCTGCAGTTCTGCCATGTGCCCGCTTGATCAATTATTCTTGCATCTGTACATCATGTTGCTCACAGTAATGCCATCCACTGCCCTGAGCCCCGGTTCCGACCGGCACCATTAATGCTCTGCTTTGCATGATGCCTGTGTGTGTGGAGAGGGTGGGGATCGGCCATGTGGTAAGCCTGCAGATGCTGTGTTTCTGCTGCTGTGACCCTCAGGTTGCTTTCCATACTGTTGCCTGCTGTCTCACATTGTCCTGGAGCTTGCAGCCCTTGCTCACTTAGGTGTCCACACTGCTTCCCACTACTCTGTTAGCCAGGTGATGGTAGCTGCTGTGATCCCTGTTCCATGATCCATTGTGGTGGCTGTGACTTCTGCTAACTGTCATGCTGTCCTTCTGTCACTGCTAACATCCATGTCGTGAGTACCACCTGATCCATGGTCCTTGCTGCAGTACACCTGTCATTGTCTTGTTCTCTCTCTCTTCAGGTGATACACACCCCTTGGCTCTGCTACTCACAAGGTGGCAGATCTTCTTTGTCACCTGTCCCACAGTCTCTCATCCCACTGGCCTGATCCTGCTGCCTCTTCTCCAGTACTCCTGGACTTTCACCACTTAAACAAGTGCCGACTACCCTATCGAGATAAGTGCCCCATCCTATGAACCTGTTGTCAGAAAGACTACAATGTGTTCAGTGGATGACGTTGTCATACAGGTAGTCTTCCCTGACACTGGATTTTTTTGTAGGATAGAAATCATTATTACATTGTAATAAATAACTGTATAATTAAGTAATCTTTAAATACTTAATGTACAAACCTAGTTTGCGCTTTAGAATGGGGAGGTTGAAGTTGTTGTTGCTTAGAAATGTCATACTTCATTGTGTTTAAAAAATGTTAATCTAGCTGTGAAGGTTTACATTGCAGTAACTTTAACTTTTCCATTCTGTATGATGGGCATACATTCAGTTCTTCAATTATTCAGTACACAGTGTACTGAATAATTGAAGATGTTACACAGAGCAAATGATGTCTTACTGCTGGCTATTCATATATTGGTTCACAGTCACTGTCAGTCTTTCAGGTCAGTCATGTTTCAGGTCAGTCTTCATGCATGTGCATCTATCAGCTCCTTACATAGTCCATTATGTGTCTTATGTTTTCACAAGCCACTGACACAGCAGTCCTCAGTCATCTCATCTGTCCTGCCATGCTAGTACCACTGTGTTTTTTTTGTTGGCAGTCACGGTACTGCTGTGAAAATACCTTCTGCAGATACAGATATTATCTCATGTCATGAATGTATGTATTATGGTGCAGTACTGGTATATTTATGATCTACAGCCATCATATCCTTGCCACTTGCTTGCGTTAAAGATGACCTGCAAAAACATTCACAGCCTGCTCACGTCCACACCTATCTTTTAGATACAGCTGCCAGAGTTCAGGGCTGCAATATTCAAAACTTGACAAGCAAATGGGGCCATAATGTATGCAAGGCACACATAGGGCCATTTGCATGTCTTTATGACCCCATTTGCATGCAGGTGCACCGATACCTGACAACTTGCGCCTGGCGCCCAGCCAGGCAGCAGCCATCGGGGACCGATGCCCCCTGCAGCCCGATTGCAGGCATCTGTATCTAAAAATAAATCGTTCCAATATCCCAGTGGACCTCTATCTGCCCGATTGCGGGAATTTGTAAAAAAAGAATACTTTGTCCTATATCCATGGTGCGAATGGTAGGAGTTAGCGCATGCATGGCTCTGCACATCCCGGCCTGCATACACATTGATGCAATGTGGCTGCATTGGGATTTGTACGGCGACTTTTCCCTTTTGCATATTGCGCCGGGGTGCATCAGTGGATTGTGCATGACGCAACCCTTTTGAATATCTGGGACCCAGTCTTTTTGAGATCGTGCTCTCAATCCCTGTGGCAGATCACAGCAACTCCGGGGTAGGGAGGGAGAAGAGAACTGTCAACAAAATCTTTTTGTAATGCTGTTTTGTCACACTGATTACACATCAAAATGGGTGGCAGCTTTATTCAAACGTCCATTCCTTTTGCGATTGTAATCACTGTCCACATAATGGGGACAAAAAACAACTGTGACAGACACTGGGATGTAGTTCTGAGAGAAAACCACAAACCTCAAAACACATTGTTCAGTTTTTTCACTAAGCGCAGTAATATCTCTTCCACTGGGCAGTATTGTGCTATACCAGACCTTCCAGGGGCTATAAGGCTCTCTGCCTGTGGCGCTTGTGCCTTATTATGTCCCTTGGTGGTCCAGTATAGAACAATACCGCCCACTCTGTTGGGTATTATTGCTCATGTAGTCCAATCGCTTTTGTGATATTTTAATCACCACTACCCTATTGCTGCAGCTTTCATTTATTATATGCTATTCTCTGTTTCTCCAGTCTTCATTCACCCAGCGTAGCAGTAATAGTCATACTGTCATTTTGTCAGGTGTTGTCATTTAAATTGTGCCTGTCACAGGCAGAGCAATCTGTGTATGGCTAATAGTTTTATTCCAAGTGTGCTAATAACCCCACATCGTGTGCATTTAGATAGAGCAGTTCACAATCTATATAGAGGATAATGTATCGGTTATCGGTATAACCACCTATGCTCATATCTCAGTAGTTCCCTTGGCAACATAGGTAAACCTGGAGAGCACAGCTGCCATGGGGAACCAGGAGATGAGCACAGTGTGGTTAATCACTGGATGCCCATACATTGTCTTTTATAGTGTATGGGCATCGTATGGACATGATTAGCCCCTACCTCACCCAGATGCTCAGAAGCTGAGACGCTAATTTTGAAAGGGCTGACGGTCAGGCTGGCAGGCAGGGTTTGAAATAGATGGCTCTCCGTGCATCCTTAGATACAGCCACACGACTGGATTCCATGTTGTTAACCCATCGATGTGACGTAACATCGATGGGTTAACAGTTCTACGTCACAATGATTGTATAACAACCTTAGGAAATGATGATTTCCTAAGGTTAACAACGTTCTAACATACACTATAATTCTGTTATCATAAAGGCTTGGTGGTCATTTGTATGTCATTGGGTAACTGATAATATAAATGAATGTTTGTGAGAAATCACCTGTTTGTATCACAGCTGAGTTTAGTCACTTCAGGACAACAAAAAAAATAGGAGGGACTACTGGTTGGGTGATGAGGATGGGAATCAGTGAGGAGGAAAAGGACATTGGTGTGTCAGTTACAGGGAGCAGGAACAGCTTGGCCTGGTGCAGGAAAGCAATGGGTAAGGCAAACAGGATGCTGGATTATATCGCAAAGGTTTGCACATCCAGATATAGGGAGGTGATCCGGCTTGGTATCATGTATGACAGTATGACATTTTAAGAAGGAGCGGTATAAAGCAAGGGGAAGGGTCTGCATGGTGGGCACAGTAACAGGTAAAGGAGGGACAGTGGGGGAGGAGGTTGGGGTAGCTGCAATCTAGGGTACTAGCTGCACACTCTAGCACAGTGTTATAGACCAGTTGATCTGTTTCTGCTGGCAGATTCAGATTTTACAGATGTATTTAATATCCATTGCACAAGCTCGATTATTTATAGGCAAATAACATCCCGAGTTTTTATGTGACACAACCGGATAAAGACAGAATATTTCAGACAAACATTGATTTATACCACTTCAGTTACTAAGTGAGACACAAATTACCAACTCTTTATGGTGCCACTTCTGTGAATATCTCTCCATATGTGTTTTGAATCTGGTGTGTATTCATTTCACAACTCCAGTTTTATATGTAAACAACAATCAAAAACACAGACTCATTAGTCAAATAAAATTATTTTATTTCTTCACTAGGAAGAAGGAAGACAGTTTGAGGCGATAAACAATGCAGCAAAGTAAAATTTTTACATTTTTCAAAACTAATTCCAGGACTTCAAATATACAAGGGCAAGATAACATCATTAACCAACATCGCATCAGTCAGGATAGCAGCAGTGCAACTGTTACTCATGTTGGAGATAATGTAGAGCAACAAGGTACGTCAGTGTTAAGAGTTAATCGCTAATACAATAAATAATTTGCTGCTCCCATTGTTGGATGGTGTGGTTCAACTACAGAAAGATAGATAACTATAGAGAGAGAGAGATGGAGATAGAAAGAGATAGAGAGATAGGGAGATGGAGATAGAGATGGGGAGATGGAGATAGAAAGATGGAGATAGAAAGATAAAGAGATAGAGAGAGGGAGATAGGGAGAGGGAGATGGAGAGATATGGAGATAGGGAGATGGAGATAGAGAGAGATAGAGAGATAGGGAGATGGAGATAGAGATGGAGAGATATGGAGATAGAAAGATAGAGAGATAGAGAGAGGGAGATAGGGAGATGGAGATAGAGAGATGGAGATAGAAAGACAGAGAGAGATATAGAGAGATAGAGAGAGAGAGAGAGAGGAGATGAGATAGGGAAGAAGATGGAGATAGAAAGATGGAGATAGAAAGACACAGAGATAGAGATATAGAGAGATAGAGAGAGGGAGATAGATAGGGAGATAGGGAGATGGAGATAGAGAGATGGAGATAGAAAGACACAGAGAGATAGAGAGAGAGAGAGAGAGAGAGAGAGATAGGGAGATAGATAGGGAGATAGGGAGATGGAGATGGAGAGATAGGGAGAGGGAGATGGAGAGATATGGAGATAGGGAGAGGGAGATGGAGAGATATGGAGATAGGGAGAGGGAGATGGAGAGACACGGAGATAGGGAGAGGGAGATGGAGAGATAGGGAGATAGAAAGATAGAGAGATAGAGAGGGAGATAGGGAGATGGAGAGATAGGGAGATAGGGAGATGGAGATGGGGAGATGGAGATAGGGAGATGGAGAGATAGGGAGATGGAGATGGAGAGATAGAGAGAGGGAGAGAGGGAGAGAGGGAGATAGGGAGAGATGGAGAGATGGAGAGATATGGAGATAGGGAGAGGGAGATGGAGAGATATGGAGATAGGGAGAGGGAGATAGAGAGATATGGAGATAGGGAGAGGGAGATAGAGAGATATGGAGATAGGGAGAGGGAGATAGAGAGATATGGAGATAGGGAGAGGGAGATGGAGAGATATGGAGATAGAAAGATAGAGAGATAGAGAGGGAGATAGGGAGATAGAGAGATGGAGATAGAAAGACAGAGATAGAGAGGGAGATAGGGAGAGATGGAGAGATGGAGAGATGGAGAGATATGGAGATGGGGAGATGGAGAGATGGAAAGAGAGACAGAGATGGAGATTAGAGATTAGAGATAGATATATATATATAGGGGGAGAGAGAGAGAGAGAGAGAGAGAGAGAGAGTTAAGACTATGTTTATCTTCTTTAACAGATGCAGCTGCTGACATGCAGATGGGGAGACAGTTTACAGTACCTAAGGATCATCTAGCTAGGGAGGAGTATATAAATAAAGGTCCGATTCAGAAGTGTTTACACAAGTACCCACAAACACAGTTTGAAACAGGAAAGATCTTTTAACAAAGGATGGTTCTCAAAATATAATTGGTTAGAATACAATAGTGCATCAGATGCAGCTTTCTGCTTCCCATGCAGAGTTTTTGGTACTGATACAGCAAAATATGACACAACATTTTCTACTGAAGGGTTTAAAGACTGAAAGTAGTCTTGGAGTCAGGCAGAGGTTTCAGTAGACATAATAGCAGCAAACAACATCTTGAAAATGTTGAAAAATGGCACCTCCATCTTGTTACTAAACCACTAGATGAGCAGTTATCTGAACAGAGGGCAAAACAAATGCATCTAAAATCAAATCAGAGACAGAATAGGTACAATGCTGTCACCCGACTTGTTGATATTACTGCTACGCTGGCTCGTTTGAGACTGCCATTTAGAGGACATGATGAGTCTAAGGAACCAACAAACAGGGGCGTATTCAGAGAAATAGCATCTTTACTTGCAAGATATGACCCAGTGCTAAACAACACTTAGAATTGGCTTCAAACCCAAAGGGCTACCCAAGTTACCTGTCAGCTCAAAGTCAGAATGACTTAATCATGAGTATTGCAAGACATGTGAGGACTACAATAATTGA
Organism: Neoceratodus forsteri; assembly: GCA_016271365.2. Taxonomy (NCBI): domain Eukaryota; kingdom Metazoa; phylum Chordata; order Ceratodontiformes; family Ceratodontidae; genus Neoceratodus; species Neoceratodus forsteri. The sequence goes on along the minus strand of JADMNL010000028.1, from coordinate 39,259,427 downwards.
TAAGTAAACAGTCTGTATATTTTGCAGTTTGCCTTGATACAACTCCAGATGCTTCAAAACAAGACCAGTTATCTGTGGTTTTACGCTATGTTCAAGAGATGCCACAATTCATGAATCATTAATTAATGTCATTCATGCAAAACAGGAACAGGTGACAGTTTAGCAACTATCTCTTGTGAAACACTGCAGCAATGTGACCTAGTATTTTAATGTAAGGGCAAGGATATGATGGCTGTGCAACAATGTCTGGGGCTTACAGAGGGGCAGGCAGAAATTAGAGAAACTTGTAGCAAAGCATATTATGCTCATTGCTATGCACACCGCTTAAATTTAAGTTGTTGACACTTGCAGCAAAATTACCCTAATCGTAATTTTTTGGTGTCCTTGAGCAGTTATACATTTATTGGAAAATCTCACTAAAAGACACAATCTATTTCTGCTGTACAGGAACAGTTCTTAACTGACAGTGCTTATATAGTTCCATAGAACGATACTTAAGCCACTTTCTGCAACCTCGGTGGTGTAGCAGAATTGATAACTGTAGAGCACTGCTTGCAACCATTGAGTCTGTGATGCAAACTCTTGCAAAATTCAGGAAGATGGCTCTTTGATAGAGAGACTGCTAGCACAGCCATGGCCCTCAGTAGGTCAATAGACTTTCATTTCTGCCTCTATTTGATATCATTTGACAAGATTTTGTCCATTACAAATGTAGCCTCAAAATATCTTCAGTCTATTGAATTAGACATATCTGTGGCAGCTGAGATGATTGAGGACTGCAAAGCTGAGCTACTGTCATTGAGGACTGATGAAAGCTTGAACAGATATGGTTTGAAACGGAGATGGTAGTATCCAAAATAGATGTAGAATACATTGAGCCACTGACAGAAAAGTGTCCAGAAAAGTCGACGTAATGTGGCAAAATGAATCAAATTCATCTGGAAAAGATAAACTCTGATATGAGTTCTACTTTGCAACACTAGATCTTTGTATACAGGGAATAACTGACAGATTTAGCTCTGAAACACTTCCATTGCTAAAACATGTTAGTTGCCTAACAAATCCTTCTACTGAAAAGCTTGATGACCTGAAACAGTTAGTAACATATTATGTGGGAGACATAGATGCACATTTGGTAGAACAGGAGTATAAACTCCTGATTCATAGACTATCTAGATAAACAACACCACCAGTTACAGTAGTTGATGTGTATCGATTTATATGTGATTGTAACTTGCAAGATGTATACTGTCAAATAGAAACACTCTACAGACTGGTTCTCACTCTCCCTGTAACATCATGCAGTAATGAAAGAAGCTTCTCTGCTTTGAAATTTATTAAAATCGTTTAAGAACAACAATGGGACAAGAATGTCTTAATTACCTTATGGTTATTGTGGAAGCTGAGAGATCTCAGTCTGTTCAGCTTGACAAAATCAGAGATTATTTCTGAACTTGACCGATAGATGGTAGGTCACACAGTTGACCACAACTTAAGACAGATGCAAGCACAAGACTGGCTAGTTAACACTGAACTAAGGACTGACAGTGGGCAGATCATGACACAGTAGTGTGACATGAGGTATTAGCCAGCAGTAACATCATTTTAAAATACTACCCCAAAAGTTACAAATATTATTTCAAACGACAGGAAGTCTTGCTGTATTGTACTCCTACTTCTGTATGTGAAATGTGTGTACTATATAGCTAAGTCCGGGTTGCCCCAGAAAAGGGGGCCTTCCGGCTCAGTGGGCATACCCAGTTATAAAAATGTAATATATATGCCACAAAGCAAGCTGCATTCTTACTATTTGCATTTAGACCCAGCACCTGAACTGCTCCAGAGAGGAAAGGGTTAACTCCATACAAGACCATAGAACATTGTGCTCGAACTCGGATTTCAGACCTCTACCTCTAGTCCTTGTCAGTGCAACCATCAGATTCTTTACTCCGCCTAACTGATGTTGCACCAGATATTTCTCCTACTCGCTTGTACGGTTTTGGCAAAAATCAATTGGTTAAATCAACCGTCTTTCTTTATTTTCAGTATCAAATCTCTGTCTATGGTACGGATAGTGTAACTATGCAGATGGTGGTAGATTTAGTGTAGAAATTGCTTTTTCAGTTCCCATCGGTCAGCACGGTTGGGAACTGAAATACATTACCTCCTGACAGCCTTCAAGTAGGGGTCCAGCTGCTTCCTTCACAGCTGTCAGGGATCTTCCCTTGGTGGAAATTTGCAAAGCAGCCACCTGGAAAATGGTACATACATTTACCAAGCATTACTCCATAGATACCCATGTGAAGTTAGGTTTGACACAGCAGTACTGCAGAGATTGTTCCAAAAGTAAGGTTCTGTTATCCCCTCCTCCAGGGGGTACTGCTTGGTAGTCTGCATATGGCCCAAATATAGCAAGACCTCAAGTTGTTTTAAGAAAAAATTACTCCCCATAGTAATGTCGTTTCTTCTAATGGAGCCTTGCTCAATTCTGACTTCCCTCACTGCCTCCCCTCTCATAACCTAGTCTTTTGGGTTGTGGGTTTGCAGGTACAGTGTTACATCCCAGAGGTGTACCTTTCAGGTGACTTTTTTTCTCTCTGAAGTGAGTTATTGTCATTGTATATATATTTTCACTATCCACAAATATTTGTTATTGTGTTCTCGACTTCAGTCTTTTTTACCCAAGCATTGTTGCCTATGGCTTACAGATTTAACACAATTTCTGCAGCTGTCAGTATTGCTCATAAGAATCTGATGGTTACACTGACATGTGTCAAGAGTCAGAGGTTTGAAAACCATGTTCTAGCTCAATGCTCTATGCTCTTGTATACAGTTAACCCTTTACTCTCCAAAGAAGTTCAAGTTCTGGGGCTAATTGCATATAGACATAATGCAGCTTGTTTTGTGGCATACCTTTCATATGCATTGCTGTAACAACATACTGTTTTAAAAAGTATATATGAGATGGTGCACCAACTTAAGCTGTACAGTATTTCATGATTTCATATAGGCAGGCCAATAAAGTTTGCAATGTATCATACAGGACCTGCAGTATCAAGCAGCAGTATTAATCAATGCAGTACTTTTGAATGCTATATATGAATATGAATGTGCAGCACCATGCTTCTCTACAATTACTATAAAACATTTCTAATTTAATGTTTAGACCCCCTGAGTTCAAGGTGCATCACACACACTGAATGTATCTGCCATGTTCTACCAAATAATCCCTCATCTGCTACAGCGAGTGAATCTGTACTCATGGTTTCAGCCACTGAAACCCCTGTAACGTGTACTCGCCATTCTGCAGTGAGTGCTCCACCCTATCAAAGTCGTTACAAAGATGCAGCCTACAAAATCCCACACAGTACTCTGTATGAGGCTTCATCAGACTTCATACAATAACTAAATCAATGTCTGCTAGTGATACCACTGCCTCTTTGCACAACAGTATGCCGCACACCCTCCCTGCAACTTTATCACTCGGTGTAGATACAATGCAGGTCCCTTTCACATTACCTTCTCCAGTCTGCCTGGAGTATCCACACTGTTGCAGATGTTGGTTTCATTTGCGAAGAAGTAGACCTTTCTCTCCAGCCATTCAACAATGTCAAGCAATGAAGACATTAAAAAGAATGGGCAAAAGTATTTGTCCCTGGGGATCACACACACACACGCATCTTACTGCCACCCTCTGCATCCAGGCAGCCACTTTCTACACCAGTTCATCACATTGTGCAACATGTCCAGACTACTCCTCTTGTTGAGTAACCATTTGCAGTATGTGAGACAGTGTTAAAAGCCTTGTTTTTACCATGTTTATACTGTTACAATACTTGACTCACCTGTTAATCAGTTATAAGATGACTGATTATTATAACTAATGTACAACAATGAAAATATCAAGCTGTAATTGTAACTACCTGTCCTACTTCAAAAACTTCTGTTTTCAATTTGTATCTGTGTAATAGTATGGTAGAATGTTGATACAGAAATCCACAACCACAATGGAGTTGTTATGCTGCAGTTGGTATGTCATCACTGCTGTTATGCTGCACAACATACCAGGGTACACAGTCTACAGAAGGGGCAGGGAGGGTAAAAGAGGAAGTGGAGTAGCTCTACAAATAAGGAAAGGGATCAAAACTACAGAACTAAAGAGGTCACGTCAGACGAATCTAATTGATTTCTTTGACTGGGTGACTACAGTAATAGACCAGGGAGGGGCAGTGGATATGGCCTACCTAGACTTTAGCAAGGCATTTGACACAGTCCCACATAAAAGACTAATAATCAAGTTAGCCAGCCTGGAACTGGGTTCCAAGGTGGTAGCCTGGGTAGCAAACTGGCTGCACAACAGGACACAGAAGGTAATAGTGAATAGAACACATTCTGAATAAAGGGGGGTTACTAGTGGAGTACAACAAGGCTCAGTACTGGATCCACTCCTCTTTAACATCTTTATGGGTGGCATTGCAGAGGGTCTGGAGGGAAAGGTATGCCTCTTTGCAGACGACACAAAGATCTGTAACAGAGCTGATACACAAGGGGGGGTAGAAAGGATAAGAAGGACTTGACAAGGTTGAATGTATGGTCAGACATATGGCAACTTAGATTTAATGCAAAGAAGTGCATTAATGCACCTGGGAAACAAAACCCAGGAGAAGAGTACACAATAGCAGGGGAGGTACTAACAACAACAAAAATGGAAAGGGACTTGGGGGTAGTCATATCAGATGACCTAAAGGTGAGTAAGCAATGTGAGAAGTCAGTAAGGAGAGCCAGAGGGATACTGGGATGCATAGGAAGGGGCATCACAAGTAGAAAAAGGGAAGTGGTTATCCCTCTGTACAGACAGTTGGTGAGAACCCATCTGAATACTGTGTGTAGTTTTGGACACCCCATCTATGCAAGGACATAGACAGGATGGAAGCATTCCAGAGGAGGGCAACTAAAATGGTGCAGGGTCTGCATCAGAAACCATATGAAGAGAGACTGAGAGAGCTTAATATGTATACTTTTGATGAAAGGAGGGACAGTGGGGACATAATATAAACTTTAAGTACCTTAACAGAATCAACAAATCAGGAGGGTAGCATCTTTCAGAAAAGATGTGTAAGAACAAGGGGGCACAATTTAAAAATTGAGAGGGGGCGGATCAAGGGTAATGTGGGGAATTTTTTTTTTAACGGAGTGGTGGATGCATGATACTGCCTTCCTGGGGAGGTTGTTAGGTCTGAAACAGTGGGGGAATTCAAACATGCATGGGACAGACATAAGGCAATTGTAGTGGGGGGTTACAGGAAGTAGGCTGTTGGTTAACTAGAATCTGCAGCTTATCCAATATGAAGGGAAACGGGCAGACTGGGTGGGCCAAGTGGTCCTTATCAGCCGTCAAAGTCTATGTTTCTATGTCAGTACTTCAGCATAACAACTTGGAATGCTGCCACATAGTTGATTTTCTCAATCCAGTTAAGCTGGAAATTGCTGTTTTTTTTTTTAATAAACTTGAACTTGCAGAAACATCTGCAGCACACTGTGTCAGTAAAACAAATGAAAATGTTTAACATTTCTATTCTCTGTCTCTCCAGCTGGTTTTGCATGATTTTCTGTGCTGTGACTGCCCATATTATTAAGATTGTGTATGAACAGTCAACACAAACAAGAAATTACTGTATCTTGAAGTTCCCCTGGAAACAGAGTACCTCCTGTTGCGCTTGAGGTCACCTGTTACCAGGGAAACCTCCTGATACAAGAATATCATTGTTATGTATGAATGCTCATACACAATCTATATTATTATTATTATTATTATTATTTTATTTATTTGTTTCTTACTTACATTACTATGACTATAGTTTTATACTGTTAAACTTTTATTGTTAAAATCTACCTTCCATGGTTGAACCTGGAAGCACTGTGCTTTTTCCAAAGTACATAATTTAACATAAATAAAAAAATAAATGAAACAGATGGCTTGTCATTATTATTCTAATCTAACATTTCTAGTTTACTACAATGAAATGAACATTGAAATGGTCAATTCCTGTCATGTAGAAGTTAATGGATCAGCTACAAGTGGACTAAGTGGTTATGTGATTAATATATGATAAAACTGAACTTGTGCATTTTGTGAGTCTTTCATGATAAAAGACTTGCAACATGCACATGTTCTTACTAATTCTTAATAAAAATTAATACAAAAGGTAACACTATTAGTAGAACAAACAAGGTACAAAAACAACTGATCATTCATCTAACCAATATCAGTATTATGGCACTTGGCTGGTTGGGGAACAGCTTTCCGGACTACTGAAAGTCACCAAAATGTACCATTTGACCTCAGGTTTTTCCAAATTTTTCCGGGGGGCATGCCCCCAGACCACCCTAGAGAGGTTGAGATTTTGTGCCCCTCCATAATTTGTGACTGCATGACCCCCCTGGTTAGCAAGTTCCCCACCTGGCACTGGGTGTCAGCAGAAACCATTTAGATATTCTCTTCTGCTTTTCTGTCTTTCTCTCTCCTGGCACTGTGGCTACAATCTGTTTCTCTCTTTTCCTTGCTGTATCTCAGGAGAAGACAACAGGTACCTGCCCCTGAAAGGCACCTGTCCATCCTGCTTTCACAGTCTCTCAACTTTAACACAGCCACATTCTCGCTCTGGCTCACAAATATCACCTGCATACTCATAGTCCCTTGTCTCACCATGCAGGTATTTAACAATTCTCTGAGTTGAAGAAGCTCACTCTTCCTTTTCTTCTCTCAGCACATTTGCATTCTCCTGTTCCTCTTCATTCCTGTCTTTTCCCAGGCTTAGACGCAACCTTTGTCCTTTTAACCTCCTCAGGAAACAACCGTCACTCTTTTTCCAGGCCCAGAATGCAACTTTTGTCTTTTTGCAGGATCAAGACGCAACCTTTGCCCTTTTTCCAGGTTTGGGATACAACCTCTTTATTGCAGTCTGCAGCATTTCCCTTTTCCATTCGAGCTGCGCTTCTCTCACTGCTCTGGTGCAACTTCAGAACAATGCAGAAAATTCAGCAACCAGCAGCTTTTCATTTTTTCTCTTCCAAGCTACTCCTTCCTTGCTTCTACTTTCTTTTTCCTGATGGGACAGGCTCTCCTTGCCCTGGGGACAAATTGCTCGCAGCCCCAGGCAGGCCCATCTCACAGCCCCATTCTTTCCAGGGGCAGGAGCCCCTCCTCTGGAGGAGCTCCCAAACTGACTCAAAACCCAACAGTCCTTGTTTTTATTGGGAGCCCTTCCTCACTCCCCATTGGCTGGAACCACTAACCTTAGGCAAAATTTAATATGTATGAGGCTCCCTCGATGCCTCCTCGGTGCAGAAAAGACATCTAAACTTTCCTGGCATTTTCCTCCAAACGTCCTTCAGTCAGTCCTAGAATCCTGGCCAGAACCCTGGTTCAGTGATTGGCTGGCTGGTGTAACATGGCTGTTCAACATGGCAGCTGTTGATAAACAGTATCCACAGATGTATCATTGTCCCAGGTTTCAAAAGTTCCTGCAGCCAAACCAGTCACTTTTATTTAATCATTTCCTAGCATTAAGTAGCCAACCCTGTGCCCTGTAAAGTGACTTGTGTTCATTAACCATTTTACCCTGCTATCTCTAGTCACTGCTGCTGTTTCACCTTGCCCCTAGGCAGCACACATAGCCCCAATCTCTGGCTGCAGTCCGTGGAACCCTTTTTATTTAATTACACCTCCACGGACTGGCAGTCTCTTCATTTCAATTGCACGCCATTGCTTTACATATTTATTTATTCTGTGTCCCTGTCGCTAGCATCATACACTATGCCTCTAAGCTCTAGATAGGACTACCGAAACCTTAAAGAGTACCTAAACAAGCAGTTTTTTAAACTGCAAACTCCAAAATCTGGCTTCATAATGAGGTAAAGGAAAGGCTGTTGTTTACATTTATGCTAAAACTGCATTTATGTAAATAACATAAATGCAGTTTCATAGCTTTGGAAAAATTTAAACATCAGCCTTTCAGTTTCAAAAAAACAGCCTTGCCTGCTCCCTAGAATGTCTGCTAAATGTGTTAAGTGATGACATCATTGGAGCCAGAGGCAGAGACCCACATAGCTCCCTATAGTGCTAATTAGTTATTTTCTCCCCTTTGTTTTGAATTGATTCACCACACTGATCAACACCATGTGTTAACACATGGATTATTTTGATCAGTACACATGTTAGGCTATGATTTTGTTCTTTTTGTTTACTTTAACTTACTGAAATTGTTTTGTAGTCCAGCTGACTTTCTCTTTGGCAAACTGCAGTACAGTACAACACTTCAAATACCTGGTGGTCTATTGGTTAGGTGATATCCTGAAACTTGTAGTGAAGTACTGGTCTGGTCCAATTCCAATGTTCATGCTTTGTTGGCAATCCACAAATACGCTTCTTTTGTAGTCTTTTTCCACATGAACCCCTTGCTCCTAGCCTGCCATCTGTTGAGCACCCACCATCCACACTCAGTCCTTAGTACTGCCTGGGGCCGCATATGAGCTTGCAGTCTCATGAAGAGAATTATTACACCTCAGATTGTAATCTTGTACCTAAGAGAATAGTGCACACCTATACTGATACACTTTATCAACTGGCACTGTTAAAAACTGCCTCCCAAATCACTCGTCAGTCATCGTTCTCAGTCTCTGACTTCATCTCCCACAGTAAACATTGAGCGGATCACCACTCTTCTGCACAGTGAAGGCAGTATGTACAGTCCCCTGTTGTGTTTTTTCCCACCTCATTAACAAACAACTAGGTCTTCATGGAGGGCCAAGCAATAAGCATCAGGACACAAGAGAAAAACTACTATTCATACCCTTATAAGGGCTGCACTTATGATGGATTATTAGTGGATTATATATTATTAGTGGGAGAGGCATACTAATGCCTTGAGCAAATCCACCCAACTTCCAGTGTCGGTCTAATCCCTTACCTGTGATCTGCGGAACCCCGCAGGACAGTCCTCTGCAATTCTTCTCCAGTACTTTTCTGTGCCCTACTCCACAATGCAAGTTGACTGGCTACCACTCTTCCTAATCTTGAACAAGCTATACACGGCTCCCTCGATACTGTCCTAACAAACCTCAACCCCGCCCGAGTGTAATCTCCTACACTAAATTCAAGTAACAATTTAGGTGCAACCCTGCCACTTGAGTATTTGTCATCGCTGGCTGCTCTCATCCACAGTCAGGTAGTTATCATGGTGCTGGCAGCCCCCATCTCAGATCTCAAAATGATCTGCTCAACTTCCCCTGTCCTGTCTTCTCCTACCCTGAATACAGCTGTACCCTGTTGGAATGGCCTCTTCAGTACCTCTTTGGCATTCATTCTTCTCACCTGCTCCCTATGCCAAAAACTAGTGAGCTCACCACCCTTCTACATTATGAATGCAGTTAGTACAGTCTCCCATGTTTTTTTCACGTATTAATAATAAACATGATCTTCTGGAAAGCCAGGCTGATAGCAGCAGGGCACAAGGGAAAATAGTCTTTCCTACCCATATAACATACTAACATACTAAAATGCCAGCAGACTAGGCCTAATGGTCTTTCTTGTCTGCTCGTTTGGTCAGCCCCCAACCTGGGAGCTGACCTTGCTGTGCCCTCGTTCTCTTTGGCTTCTCCCATCCCAGTCCCGGATATTCCCACTGCACAGGACTTTGCATCCAGAACCATTCCCCTGTACCTGTCCCACCCCCTCTTGAACTCCTCCACCATCTGTGCCTCCACCAGCCCTCTGGGCAGCGCATTCCATGGTTCCACCACCCTCTCAGTGAAGTAGCACCTCCTCCTCCTTTCTCTCCTGAATCTCCCCCCAGCTTCCACCCATGCCCTCTAGTTGCTCCCGCTCCTTCCTTCAGAGCACCTTGACTGCTTCTCCCCTATTTAACCCCTTCATGTACTTGAAGATCTCGATCATATCCCCCCGGTCCCTTCTCTCTTCAAATGTGTACATATTTAGCTCTTCGAGCCTCTCCCCATAGGTCCTGCCCCCCAAGCCCCAGATTCTTTTGGTTGCCCTCCCCTGGACCCTCTCCAGGAGCTCAATGTCCCTCTTTAAGTGTGGCCTCCAAAACTGCAAGCAGTACTCGAGGTGGAGCCCCAAGCAGTTATACAGGGGAAGTATTACTTCCCTCCTTCTGGAGGTGATCCCCCTAACAATGCATCCCAGCACCCTGTTGGCTTTGGCCACTGCCTCCTACAAGTCTCAGAGTTGTTCATCTTGATGTTCACCACCACCCTCAGGTCCCTCTCAGCCATTGAAGCTTGTAGCATCCCCCCCAGGTGTACTCTTGGCCCGGGTTTCTGGCTCCCAGATGCAGTACCTTGCATTTCCTATACGGGTCTAAGCTACCTATGATTAGGCACTATTAAATGACATGCATAATGATGCACACACCCATCATTTAATAGTGCCTAGTCAAAGGTAGCCTAGATCTTTTAAGGATAGGAAAGCCCATCTTTCCCCTTGTGCCCTGCTGCTATCAGCCTGACTTACTGGAAAGATCTGTTTATTTTGATATGTCAAAAATCAGGGGACTGTACAAGCTGCATTCAAGATGTAGAAGGTGATGAGTTCACCAGTTTTGGTGTGGGAGCAGGAGTGAAGAATGACTACCAGAGGGGGACCGAGAAGGCTACTCCTGCAGGATACTGCTGTATCCAGGGAAGGGGAAGGCAGAAGGGAGAAAGATATGCAGATCATTGTGAGATATAAGATGGGTCTGCCAGCACCATGATCACTACCTGATCACGGTGTCCTGGCTAACATTCCCTTCCTATGAAACCAGTTCACGAATTGTCCAAGGCTGTGTAGCATTAATGTGGAAATGGCTGCCACTACATGTTCAGTCACTTCACTACCAATCTAGCATAGCTTGTAAATCACTTTGAATACAATGTGTATGAAAACACTATATTAATGCTGATTCTTATTATTATTATTTTTTCCATGGAAAAAGAAGACAAGACAAGCATATTTTTGACTTCCAAGGAAGTATGAACTCTCATTGACTACACAAGAACTTTGCTACAAACAAGTGGTGGATCTAGGGTGGTGAAGGGTGCCACTGCACCCTCGACCCATTGTAATTTACTTGCTTGTTGCTGCTGCATTTCACTTTGTTGAAGAACTCTGATTTATTGATTGTACAAATGTTTACATTCAAAATTATGGATTACTTTTGTAGGTTCTGTCAAAAACGTACTAAGAAAGATTAATAGCAGACAATATAAAGGTTTAATAAAAATATTAAAAAGTGCATATTAGTATGCACACCACCCCAGTATCCCCATTGTAACATCCTGAATCCGCTATAACCACTAGACCACCAGGTATTTGAAGATTTGTACTGCACTGTGGTTTGCCAAAGAGGAAGTTTATTTTATTTAAATTTATTTATTTATTTCAATTTAGGATTACAATACCTTTGAGCCAAGGCTCTTTTACAAAGGTTCCATGTCAGGCAGCAACAGTCATCATTTTAGTTACAAACATAACGTCACTGACTTACAGACATGTAATAACCAGTACAAAGACTTGAGCTATGAGCAAGACAAGGGAGGAGGGGGTCGATGGGGGAGAAGTGAGGGTAGGTGATCGAGGTAGGAGGCAGGGGTAAGGGGGAGTATGGGAGGTGGGTGGGGCAGGAGTGGAGATACGGGGGAGGTGGATGAGGGTGGAGACAGTGCAGCCAGCGGGCCTTGTCGAGGAATATGCCAGGTAAGGTGTTATGGGTGCAAAGACTGATTGTAAGTGCTGGGTGCTGGTGCATGTGCAGCTGGAATGGTGGAAATGTTAAGATGGGCAATCGTAGGATACAAGCAGTGAGAGGCGAGCTTGGACTTGAAAAGACCAAGTGTTGAGCGTCACTATGTCGCTGCCAAGAGAGTTGAGTCAGTTGGATGCCCGATAGGCAAATGATCTTTGTCCTTGGGTTGTGCAACATCGTGGATATGTAGTAGATGGAATTGGATCTCCTTGTAGTGACATTCCATGTCTAGGCTTAAGGAGGGCACAGACACCAGGTGGGGCAAGTCTTATGATTTTCTTGACTGTGATGCAGGTTTGGTATTTTATGCGTTTGTCCAGTTGAAGCCATCCAGATTGGGAATAAAGGTCACATGTGTGGGTATGGCGATGTGAGCCAGTGATAAGATGACAGGCCTTATTCAGGGAGGTCACGATACGTTTGAGAGCAGTGGTAGTTGCAGACCCATATATGATAAGACCATAGTCAATGATGCTGACAATAGAGCTTTGGACGGCCACTGACAGTGCTTCTGGTGTTTCCTGTGCTGGAATAATATGCCTAACCTTGCATTGGCAGACTTTGCCACATTGCTAATATGAGAGGTGGGGATCAAGGGTGATGCCAAGGTATTTGAAAGATTGTGTTTGCTCTAGGATGGCTCCTTGTTCGGTTGCAATGGAGAGGTGGAGTTGTTTGTTTTGTTGTGGGGCTGCAAAGACCATAGACTTGTTTTTTTTCTGATTGAGAAGCAGTTTATGATTTAGGAACAAGGATTCAATGGAGGAGAAGGCCCGCTGAAGTTTATTTTGTAATTGGTTTGGATCAGGGTCTGAGGTGAGGATCACAGCATCATCGGCATAGAGAATTATTTGTTCTGGGCATCTGTCCGGTAGTGAGTTTAAGAATAGGCTGAAGAGGAGGGGTCCCAGAATGGAGCCCTGGGGGACTCCCGAGCGGACCGGTCTAGGGTCCGAGAGTGTATCAGCGATTCTTACTGTTTGGGACCGTTCTTCAAGGTAGCTCTTAAACCAGCCAATGGTGTCAGTTGACAGCCCAGTGTTCTGAACCTGGACAAGTAGGAGGCGGTGATTGACAGTGTCAAAGGCTTTAGTTAAGTCAATGTAGATTGAGCCTAGTAGTTCACTGGAATCAAGTGCATTGTGGATTGCTCCGGTGAATTCAAGTAGGGCTGTGGAGGTGCTGTGACCTTTGCAGAACCCATGTTGTTGCTTGCACAGGATGTTGTACGTATCCAGGTATTCTTTGAGCTGGTCCGAGACGATGCATTCTAGTGCCTTGGAGAGTGGGGGTAGTAGGGAGATAGGTCTGTTGTTGTCGTGGGCAGTTTTGTCACCACTTTTATGGACTGGGGTGACAATGGCAGATTTCCATCTGTCCGGGAACTGGCTAAGGCTGAGGGAGAGGTTGAAAATTCTGGTCAGAGGACTAAGCACTTCATCAAGTGTGAGAGACAGGATTTTGAGATCGAGGAGTCATTACTGAATCTTGATTTACCTAAGGGCTATGGTATTTGCATACTTAGAGCCTTGACTGCTTTGAAGTAGAAGCAGGGGAGCTGTGGGAGTAGTGTTCATTCCAGACAGGGGGCTACACCATCTTTGAAGTAGTCCTGAGGTAGGACAGGTTGGTTGGATTAAAACAATTTCAGCATATTAAAGTAAACAAAATGAACAGAACCATAGCCTAACATGTGTATTTATCAAAATAATGCACATGGTTTTGACCATTTTGGTGAAACAATTTTTAAACAAAGGGAAGAAAGAACTAGTTAGCACTATAGAGAGCCATATAGCTCTCTGTCTCTAGCTCAATTATGTCATCACTGTACACATTTGGCAACCATTTTAGGAAGCAGGCAAGGCAGTTTTTTGAACTTGAAGGCTGCTTTACATTTTCAAATGCTTTGTAACTGAATTTAGGTATATTATATAAACATAGTTTTAGTGTTGATGTATACAGCAGTCTTTCTTAGTTCCCTATGAAGTCAGATTTTTGAATAGTTTGTTGGCAAATGTTAAGTATCCTTTAAAGAGATGAAGCCTCATTAATATTCATGAGGTGGCTCCCGTTCTTTCGAGCACGATTGGCTCTCACAAAAACTCAATTTCCTTTCTCCTGGTTGCCTCTCCTCTTTAACCAAGGTCCCCGGTCCCTCTCTTATTTCCCAACAGGACTGGGACCACTGGAGAGGTACATTGAAAGGACACCAAATGGCCGATAGAAAAATGTGCTTCCTGCACATGCGTGGAGCTCGCCAGCACCGCAGTGCCATTTCCTAAACCAGTGGCTCCACAAACGTGCCCCTCCAGCCACGCTCTCTCTGAAAACCAACACGGGGGCTGACAGGAGAGACACAAAAACTTAGAGGCAAGCCAGGAGAACCAGGACCCAGGCCAAAAAAGAATGGGGGTGTCAATGTTGAAAACGAGTGAAAATATTAAAAATTGGCGAACTTAGAAGTGTGCGTAGAAACTGCACAATGTACGCTCATAACGCAGTCACTTCTTTGAACTTTTCACTTAAATTTGCAACATGGATTTTAGGTACCCTCATGTACGATTTGCACTGTTATTTTGTGAATCAGTCTCAGAAGGTGATTCCGCAGCAACCACTAAATCACCTTTTGAGACCGAGTAACAAAATGACAGTGACAGTTTTCATGAGGTGGGGTCCCAAGAACCCATGTTGAAAATTTTGGGCAAAAATTCCAAAAAATGGCTAATTTATCAGCATAAGTTGAAAACCCACTGAATGGCACTATAGCTTGCTTACCTTAAATTCTTCACTCATGGTTCGGCTTTGAAGAGTGCAAATGTGTCCCAGTCCAGAGAAGAAGACAGTGCTGACCTCTGGAGGTAAGCAGAGGTAATGGGGCTGTGGGGAAGTGGGTACTCAGTGGGAGGTGGGGATGGGGAGGGGACTGGAGTGATGACAAGGGACCATTTTCTTTTTACAGGAAAAGAATCAATGAGTGGAGAAATGATGAGGGACCATTTTCTTGTTTACAGGAAAACAAAATATTTGGCACACTAGGGTGGGCTCCCAGTGTGCCACATAATTTGGGGGAGTTGTGCAGGAATACCGACATGGAGATTGGGCACCCGCTGTTGACGGGGTGGTTGGAAGAAACAGAAGGTAGGCACACTGGGTGGGCCCCTGTGCCACATGAGTTGGGGGCACAGACAGTCTTTGGCCACACTGGGTTGGGCCCCAGTGTGCCGCTTGAGTTGGTGGGGGATGGGGCAAGAATGCCATGGAGCTGGTGACCTGAACTCACTTCCAGGTTGCAGGGCTTATAATGCAAGCCTCATGCAGTCTTTTGGTTTCTTTTCTTCTGTGTCTAGCTGTGTGACCCTATCGGTGCGACAGTACAGACAGGAGGGCTACTTATATATTCAGACTGCATTTTGAAGGGTTACTGCGTGCAGTGTCCATGGAGGTCTCCTAGCAATGAGTGCTATGAGACAGGAAGTTTAGTGCAGTTTGTAGTCCATGGCCATTGTGCAGGATTACAACCATGTTTAATTGGCCACTACTTATCATTTTACTAGTATTCTGACTTGCAGGGGATAGAGAGGCTCGTCTGAGGGCTAAAACATAAATTTGTATTTATTTTAAAATTCTAGCAGCCTAGTGTGTGTGAGGGAGATGGGGCATGTGACACAGAATGCACTTCCGGGTTGCAGGACTTATAATGTGAACCCCATGAAAATGGGGTGAGCATGAGCAGGGTGAGCGTGGAATGGCATTTTGCTATTCATATGATGGCGCCAGCTGAACTGCACATGCGTGTGAGTTGTGCATGCGCAGTTCAGGGACTGGAATGCAGAAGCAGCAGCCAAAATAGTCTGGCTGTTACTCCACAGTGGCCGATCATAGCAGAGGGGTACTAACTCTGTTGGGCTTTTGGAAGGATACTTCCAAAAGTCCAAAGGAAGGTTCCATGATTGACTGTTTTTATAACTACACTCCAATCCCAATAGGGCTATAGGCTCTGCCCACAGGCCTAAAAAGTAGGTCTTCCAACAGAGAATGCAACAGACCCCATATCACCTCCAAGTGGGTTTGGAGAGACCGATTTATAACATAATAAATCAGAAACTTTAGTATTAAATAAATTCACTCTCTCCACAGATTCAGTTAATTCTTCATTTCTTTTTATTTTTAACTCTTTGTTAACAGGAAAGGCCAACTAGGCACAAGTGCCTGTTTTCAGGGTGACCCAGGAGCATTGGGGAGGTTAAGTGACTTGCTCAGAGTAACACTGTATGCAAGTGGAGGTTGTCAGAATCAAACCCAGGTTTTCTGGATGTACCAAAGCTGATTCACAGCTCATTACTCTAACCTCTAGGCTATACTGACAGCCTCCAGTTTTTAATTTCTTTATAACACACCTGTCGTTTGGGGATAATAATGAGTTCACTGAATCCCAAAACTGCCTGGAGTCAGAACAGTTGGTCTAAAATTGTGCCTTATAAAATCCTCTCTTGGCATTATTCACTATTTTGCTAACCTTGTTTCTTAGACACTGATAATTATTCAAGAAAAAGATGGTAGGGCGGTCTTATAAGCAACCCAAGCAAGATTTGATAGCAGGAACAGCGCTCGTCAGAGGACATTGCAGATTGTTTGTAGCAGCAGCAGCAAGAATCAGCTACTAACACAACAGGTCCATTTTTGTTTTTGCAGGTCTCATTGTGTTTTGCTGAGGAGAGAATCTGCAGAGAGCTTTGAGAGCACAAAGAGCAGCTTGCAACACTGAGAGGAGCAGCCAGTTTGTCAGTTCTACAGGGCTTTTCAGCTATAGCTATTGGAAAAGATGAGAAGGAACTTGGCAAGGTTGGAGGAATGGTCAGAAGTATGGCAGCTTGGATTCAGTGCAAAGAAGTGCAAAATAATGCACATGGGAAACAAAAACCCAGGGGGAGATTACACAATGGGGGGGGGGGAGGTAGTAACAACAACAAAAATGGAAAGGGACCTGGGGGTAATCATATCAGATGACCTTAAGGTTGGCAAGCAATGTGAGAAGGCAGTAGGCAGGGCTGGGGGAGTACTGGGATGTATAGGGAGAGGCATCACCAGCAGAAATCAGGAAGTTGTTATCCTCCTGTACAGACAGTTGATGAGACCCCATCTAGAGTACTGTGTCCAGTTCTGGAGACCCCATCTCCGCAAGGACATAGACAGGATGGAGGCAGTTCAGAGGAGGGCAACTAAAATGGTGCAGGGTCTGTAAGAGAAGCCATATGAGGAGAGACTAAAGGAGCTTAATATGTAGACCCTTGAGGAAAGAAGGGAGTGGGGACATGATAGAAATGTTTAAGTACTTCAGTGGAATCAACAAAGTCCAAGAGAGTAGCACCTTACAGAAAAGAAATGTGCAAGAACAAGGGGACACAATCTGAAGATGGAGGGATGGCTCAGGGGCAATGTGAGGAAGTATTTTTTCACAGAGAGGATGGTGGATGCATGGAACAGCCTTCCTGAGGAGGTTGTGGGGTCTAAAACCTTGGGAGAATTCAAGAATGCATGGGACAGACATAAGGCAATTTTTGTAGGGGGTAGGAAGAAATAGGCTGTTGGTTAAATAGGATCTGCAGCTTATCCCCTAGGTAGTGAAATGGGCAGACTAGGTGGGCCAAGTGGTCCTTATCTGCCATCAAAGTCTATGTTTCTATGTTTTTATAAGGGGGATTTAAAAAATCAGAGCAGTCAGAGAGCTGCAACAAAAGAGCACTAACTGTGAAATGTTTGAGCACTTAAATTGCAAGGCAGCAGCCACCATAGGAGACAACAGGAAAAGCGGGCAGTCAGAGGACACCACTGATTGTTCCTAGCAACAGAAGCAGCAGCAATAATCAGCTACTAACACTCCAGGTCCCATTTTGTTTTTGCAGGTCCTGTTTTGTTTTGAAGGGGAAGGAATAGGCAGAGAGCTTCGGAGGCAGAGAGACCAGCTTGCAGCACTGAAAGGAGCAGCTAGTTCATTTTTTTGCCCCCCAGTCAGTTAAAGGCTCAGTAAAAGGCTAGGAAATTACAGGGAGCACGTGAGTGATGTGGAGTAGGCAGGGAGAAACCAGAAAAGTAGTAATTGTGGAAAGCATTGGGGGCTTATTTACTGTGTAAAGGGAGAGCTTATATACTGGGGTACTTGTAATACTAGATTCCTGTGCTAAATGAGAAAAAAAAAGGCACGGATCAAACGGATAGGAATTGCTTTTAGTGTGCATTGGGGGATTATATACTGTGTGCATTAGGTGCTTACAACTGTAGGAGGAAAAAGAAGAAAAGGCAAAAAAGAACTTTTTACAGAGCAATGCAAGGACAGACAGTGAAGTAGGGGAAGATGATGGGAGTTGTGAAATGCAGTGGCTGTGGGGCAGCAGTCTTCAGGAGGACATTCTGGATCCTGTGGTGCTGTCCCATCTGCAGGCACCTCTCTGGGTTGAGGGCAGAGGTTGCTAGTCTCTGGGTTGAGTTGTCTAGGATTCAGGGAACCTCCTCCCCCACCCAGGGGCCCCTGCATCTGCTGCTGCTTCCTCGAAAGTTGCTTAGCAGGAGAAATGGATGGACTATGGTGGGCTTGAGAAGGGTGATGGGAGGGACAGAGGCACATCCCTATCTGGTGCAACTACAAAACTCCTATGCCATCTTAGCAGAACAGGAAGTTCCCACAGTGACACCTGAAGCTGTGACCAGGGAAGATGAGTGGAGCCTCCATGTTGGAGCCTCAAGGGTGGGTGGCAAGGGGCCCCAGAGGAGGAAGAAGCAAATTCTGGTTGAGAACTCCATCATTAGAGGAACAGATTTGGGGACAGATGGGGGTGGGGTTAAAGTGCCTACCCAGAGGTATGGCTCAGAGGGATGGAGAACAGATCCCGAGGATTGTCAAGGCAGTAGCGAGGGAGGGAGAGTTGAATATCATTGTCCACATGGGGACAAATGATCTGGCAAGGGATGAGGCAGTGATAGGTGCAGTGCAGGAGTTAGAGAGGGAGGGTCTTAGGCAGGTAGCATGCTCTGTGACATTCTCGGAGGTCCTGTCTGTCTATGGCAACATAGAAACATAGATGTTGACAGCAGATAGGACCAAGGCCCATCCAGTCTGCCCATTTCTTTTCTACCTTATAAATGTGCCTTTGCTCTGTCAATGGTCTATCTATTCATACTCATCTGTATTGCTCCCTTATGCCTATCCCATGCCTGTTTGAAGCCCTGCACTGTATTCATATCCACCACTTCTTGAGATAGGTCATTCCATGCATCCACCACATTTTCTGTGAAAAAGAACTTCCTCACATTACCCCTTAATCAGCCTCCCTCTAATCTCATGCTGTGTCCTCTTGTCCTACTATTTTTCTTATACTGAAACATGTTAGACTCTTTCATCTTGTTAATGTCCTTAAGGTGTTTGAATGTTTCAATCATATCACTTCTGTCCCTGCTTTGCTCTAGGGCATATATATTGAGCTCCGTTAATCTGTCCTCATATGTTTTCTGATGCAGTTCCTGCACCATTTAGGTTGCCCTTCTCTGGATTGCCTCAGTTTGGTTAATGTCCTTGTGAAGGTGTGGCCTCCAGTACTGCACACAGTACTCCAGATGGGGCCTAACCAGTGTCTTGTAAAGAGGGATTATTACCTCCCTCTTCTGACTTGTGATACCTCTACTAATACACCCCAACATCCCCCTAGCCTTACCTACTGTTTTAGTGGTCTGCTTGGATGATTTCAGGTCATCAGTGATGATGATTCCCAAGTCTCTTTCTTCCCTTGTGATTGCCAGGAACTCCCCTCCCAGTCTATAGGTTGCTTCAGGGTTTCTCTTCCCTATGTGCATGATCTTGCACTTCTTTGCATTAAACCCCAGTTGCCACTCTTCCGACCACTTTGCTAGTTTATCCAGATCTCTTCTCATTCTGCCCACCCTATTTGGATCATCTACTCTGCTGCAGATCTTAGTGTCATCTGCAAACAGACAAAACTTACCCTCCAGTCCATCTGCAAAGTCACTGATGAAGATATTGAAGATGACTGGCCCCAGGACTGATCCCTGATGTACCCACTTGTGACTTGCATCTCTTCTGACTGTATACCATTTACCACCATTCTCTGTTTTGTGCCCGTCACAATCAGTTTGCCACCCAGTTGACCAACTTTGACCCACCCCGAGCCTACCCAGCTTATTAATCAATCTTCTATGTGAACAGTATCAAAAGCTTTGCTGAAGTCAAGGTAAGCAACATCAACTGCTCACCCTTGGCCCACCACTCTGGTTACCCAATCAAAGAAATCTATGAGATTAGTTTGACAGGACGTTCCTTTGTAAACCCATGCTGTCTTGGATCCTGTGCTCCTATGGGTTCCAGGTGTTGCACAATCATTTCCTTAAGGAGTGTCCTCCATAATCTTGACCACTGCTGAGGTAAGATTGACTGATCTGTAGTTCCCTGCCTCCTCCCTGCTACCACCTTTTGGAGCAGGATCACATGAGCCCTTCTCCAGTCTTCTGGGAATTCTCCTGTGCTCATAGACTCACTAAACAGTTTTGATAATTGTTATGCTACTTCCACCCTTAGCTCCTTTAGTACCCTGGGATGTATGCCATCAGGTCCTATTGCCTTGTCTATCCTGAGCTTATAGAGCTCTTGTAGGACCCTTTCTTTTGTGAAGGGACTAGTGCACACCTCCCTCCCCCCAGTGTCCATGGTGCTGAGCTGTGGGCCCTACCCTACCTTCTCTTCAGTAAATACTAAGCAGAAGTATCTATTTAGGATAGATGCATTTACATGGTCCTCCTCCTCACATGCCCCCTTATCCCCTTTGATCTTAGCAATACTCCTTTGGACTTTCTCCTTTCACTAATGTATCTGTAGAAAGTCATGTCACCTTCTTTTACTGTTCATGCTAGTGTTTCCTTGGTTTGGGCCTTTGCCTGCCTTACTGCCTTCCCTGCTTCCTTGGGGAAGTTTGGTATGCATCCCTATCTTCATCCTGCTGAGTTTCCTTATATTTCCTGGAGGCCAGCCTTTTGACTCTGACCTTTTCCGCTACTGTTTTTGGGAACCAAAGTGGTTTCCTTCTTCTTTAGCACTTCCTTTTCTCTCTAACACAATGGTATGTTGCTTCAAGTATTGCATCCTTAATACTTGCCCATTTTGCCTGTATCCCCTCACCTGTATTTCTTTTGCCAAGGCTAGCTTAACTCTGTTGGCCATCTTATCAAAGTCTGCTCCTCTGAAATTCCATATTTTGCCTTGAATGGGATGATTTAGTTCTAGTGGCCAAATTGAACCATACCATGTGATGGTCACTGGCCTCCAGGTGACCTTCTATCTGGAGATCTGAGATCCTTACCTGTTAGTCAGAACTATATCTAGGATAGCCCTGTCTCTGTGGGTTGTTGTACCAGTTGTTTGAGGCTCTCCCCACAGGGAATCCATTATGTGTCTAGTTCTGGCAGATGTCCTTCTGGTATTGAATAATCTGTATCTGGCATGTTGAAGTCTCCCTTTATCAGAACCTCCCTTTAGGTGTCATGTTTTGTGTATCTTCTAACAGTAATGTCCATGTCCTCCCCCTGGTCTGAGCCTGTAGACAAGCCATTTCATGGCTATCCCATTTCCTGCTTCCAGGGTGACCTACAGTTCTTCTGGCTTCTTATGTGTATTCTGAATTTTTGTAGCTGTGATATTTTCATTGACATAAAGGACCATTCCCACCCCTGCTTTTGCACCTCGGTCTCTTTGAACAGTACATAGCCAGGTACTGAAGTCTCCTAAGTGTGGTTACTGGTTAACCATGTCTTTCTAATGGCTTTGATGTCCAGTTTTGCCTCTGTCATTATTGCCTGCAGGTCTGGGATCCTGTTTCAGACTGTGAGCATTTGTGTACATGATTTTCCATTGGTCAGATTTCTTGTATGTTAGTTGTTGGGCGAGGTCTGACATTTCCCTGTGTGTCATATGGGAGCTGGACCTTTTCCTTACCTGATGATGCAAATGAACTACAAACATGCTGAACTCTTGTTTGGCCACTAGCTGAGGGGGAGAAGTGTTCTTTCCATTCGCTGCATTGGGTGCTGCACCCCCTCCCCATTTGCTAGTTTAAATATTCTGCAAAGATGTCAGACTTCTGCCCCAATGCACTGACTCCCTCCTTAGTCAGATGCAGTCCATCAAATTTAAAGAACTTTTGCTCCCAAAACTGTTGCCAGTTCTCTACAAATGTGTGTCCTTTTTCCTGGCACCAGCCCTTGAGCCTCATGTTTAGCTCCCCTATCTCCCCTTCTCTGACCTTCTGTCCATCTGCCCCCCTCTCCCAGACTAGCAGGATCTCAGAGAAGGAGATGTGTAGAAATGGATGATAGTTTGTCACCCATATGTTGTGTTTTGTTATAGCAGCAAGTAAAATATTGCTAGGAAGTTTAAAATTTATACCTAGTAAAGGTACTTCTAAAGTCTGATCCAAAAGCACATATATATAATGTTGGAGTTGGTATTTACTGTTACAGTTTTTTGAGAACCATGGAGAGTAACTAGATTGGGGTCTATGTGATAACGGCGAACGCCTAAAGGTGATCGCCATTATCGGTCAGTCAGAGTGCAGAACACATTTTTGGCACTCTGACAACCCTGGTGCACCAGCACAATGGCGCCAGGACATATTTTTACTACCCCCCCAGTGGGGGGATTTATTCCCCGCACCCCTCCTACTTAAGGATTCTCAACTCCAGGGGGGTGCATGTCGGGGGGTGAAAGTAGTAAAAAAAAAGTTTGGGCCGGGTGCAATAAAAATCATACCAACACCCAGTCCCGAACCCAGTACCTCAGCCACCCCAGCCATTGCCCTATCCCCAACACCATGCCGCAGCTCAACCGATGACTGCAGCGCCACCCCTACAGCCTTTCCATCCCCTAGCCCACGCTCACCGTGCTCGCTCCCACCCCCCAGCAAGTGTACATATAGCGACATCCTGTCACCTAGTTTGCCCACCCCCTCGTCCGGTCGCCCTACCCGTCAGTTGCCATGAGTGGATTGCGCGAGGAAGGTATCGCCATAATGGACGCCACGCCTCATGTGCCCACTTCATGGGTTATCACTAGATTGTAATATCAATTCCGTGTCATTTTGTCCCAGTATTTTATAACCTTTTTATATACTTTTATATTGTGTGCCAAGCATGATATTTTGCTCAGTAAATTTTTAAGAAATTTAAGTTGATAGTAATCTAATAGTTTGTATTCTTGGTTTCTATGTGATAACAGCTCGTTAAGCCATTAGGCGGTGTACATCGCCGAAAATAAATTTTGGCGTGCACACTTCAATGGCTAATGGGAGAAGGGAGGCACCCGGATACACAGTAGCTTTAATGCGGAGGCTGTACCCCCCCACATCCCCCTACACCCCTTTGCTAAAATATTCTCAACTCCAAGGGGGTGAATGTCATGCGGCAAAATACTTAAAAAAATTAAAAGCCGCCTGATGGCAAAAAAAGTACTGCACCGCACCGGACCCGAACCCTGTACTCTGCACCTCCCAACCGACCACCCTCCCCACCATGATAGCCGACCAGCTTGATAGCTGCCTGCCACACCCCCTCCAACATATCTTCCCCCTTCCTCTCCCCCTGCACATGTATACGCGCATACATCCCGACACCCTATCTCGCCCACCCAAGTATCCGGTCGCTGCCTGTTAGTAGCCCTGAACACAGTCGCGCGACTGAGCCACCCTTTTTTGAAAGTGCTCAGTCATGATCACTGTGTTCACTGGATACTGTACACTTGTTGAAGCCAGCCAGTTTTAAAACAATCTTTATCATGCCAGCTAATTTTTTCCAAGAGACAAAGTTTGGCCATTCGTTCAGTTGGAAGTCTTGTTAATCACAACTCACTATCAATGGTACCATCTCCACCAATCCCAATTGCATTGCTGACAGCCTCAATGCTAACTTTACCAACCTTAGCATGGTACTCCCCAGCAATTTCTTTGACCCGATAACTGTTTCCCAGCCACCCACCCTCCCTCGCCCCATTTCTAACTTTGCACCATCACACCTCAGGAAGTCAAGTCTTACCTTGCCAAGGCTCTAAATGGCTCCAGCCCCAGTAATGACCCCTTAAACATAAGGCTCCTCCACCTGGCCTTAGATGTAGTTCTCTCCCACTCACTGATCTGCTCAATAATTGGGTAGTTCTCACCTGGAAGACTGCAGTCATAACACCCATACTCAAAGGTGGTGACAGTTCCTTTCCTGGTAATTATCAACCGATAACCATTCTCCTCCTCTCTCCAAAGCCCTGGAAAATATAATGGTGGACCAACTTGCTGATCACCTTGCTCCCACAATCTACTCTGCAAGGAGCAGCATGGCTTCCACTCAGGCACAGCACCAGCACAGCACCTTGAATTCTCTAGCTTCCTCACTCTGCCCTTCATGAAGGTCATCTAGCTGGCATCATTTTCATCAACCTCTCCAAGGCCTTTGACATGGCCATCCACCTCCTCCTGTTGGACTCCCTCCTGCAACTTGGCATTTCCCAAGTCCCCTATCCTGGTTCACTAGCTGCCTATCCTCATGGACACAATATGTTAAAATAAACACAGCCTCACTAGTACCCACCCTGTCCACTCAGGAGTCCTACAGGGTTCCATACTGGGACCACTTCTTTCAGTCTGTTTCTCAATACCTACCCAATTCCTATGCTGGCAAGGTTCTCTCCATGCCAACGATGCTGTCCTCTTCCTCACCCTAACTCCACCACTCTCCCAACTACCCTCAAACACTTCTTCAACCAGACTGACGCTGGTTCTGGACCATAGACTGGTCATTAACCTGAAAAAAAAACTAAGGCCATGCTATTTGCTCATCACCAAAGTAAACTCAGAAACTCCCACTGTGGGTACCCTACAGCTCTCTCCATTCCCTTGAACAAGTCTCACCCTACAAATAAGTGGGCATAACCTTTGATCCAGCCCTCACCTTCCACAACCACATTAATGCTCTCTCATCTGCTACCAATGCACGTATCAGCCTCCTTTACCACCACAAAAACTGTCTGCCACCTGAAGCTCTCCATCTGGCCATCACTTCATCGGTCTTGTCATTAGTTGACTATGGCCTACTGGTATATGCAGCTGTGGACTGCACTGTCCTCAGCAAAATCAAAATGTCTATTAACAAAGCCTGCAGGATCCTGTCTGGTGCTGATCGGTGCACACTCATCTGCATACTCTGTTCCCTCACACAAGTGCTCAGCTTTAAGGAGAGGCTCCAATACCAATCCTGCCTCATGGTCAAAACATTCTTCTTGGCATAATGCCCCCTGGTGTTGCATCATCTCTCCACCCTTCAACCCCCTTGGTCTCCACTTGCAGCACCTCCAAGTCCTCACTCATGGTCCTGAGGGCTAGGACCTCAGTAGCCCAGAGGACTTTCTCCTACAGGGCCCCATCCTGGTTCAAATCCCTCCCCTCCATGGTCACCAGCTTACCAAGAATTGGTGCATTTAAAGTAGCTCTTAGAAAACACATTCTCTCAACCCGCTGCTGTAGGTGTCCTCACCGTTGAGTCATGGGTCACAGGGCTGCCCACTCACCTGCTTCCAGCTTAACTAGCTCATCGCCAGTGACAAAGTCTCACATCTAGACTGCTTCTGCTTACTCCTTCGGTCATTGTCTGTTATAATATTATTACTTGCTTAGCTACCTCACTGTATAGGCTCACTGCCTCTCTTGTATATAATACCCTTGCTCTATATGTAATCTCAGATTTGCACCCTACTGTCTTAGTATACTTAGCGCACTGTACTGTTTTTAGTCTGCTAATATCTCTTGTATATAAGCTGAATGAACTTGTCTTTCTCTGTAATATGATGTGGAGCCTTTGGAAATGAGTCCCTGACTCAAAGGGTTGTAATTCGATGTGACAAAAAAAAAAATAATCTGAGCTACTAATTCAGTTTTGTGTGTCTAAAACTGTATTTATATTGGGAATTTCTTCTAAGCTCTTAAATATTTAGCCGAACGATGTGGGACACCAAGGTTCTCCTTAGTACCTTGTGTATTGGTGTCATAAATTTTTTTCTATAGCTAGTATCCCAAACCTTTCCTGCATAGCCAATTTGAGAGATGTATTTAGCCCCATAGCCTCCATAAGGGGTTTTAATGTCATTCCACCATAGACAAAGTTAAACTTGTTTACGGCATGATCTTTTTTTTTATCAATGTGCTTGCTTCAGCTACTGGTTTTTGAGACAGATAGTCCCAGATGAGTATATACATTAGTTTTAGTTATACTTTGAGAATCCAAGGTCCAGGAGCCAGAAACTCTTTTTTTTTTACCAAATGCAAATATTTGTGTCTTTGTAATATTTATTTGTAGTCTTAGATCTTTTGTCTTAAAGATTAATGGCAACCATTTTACACATTGTTAAAAAAAGCCTAAATTCAAGTCCCAGTGTCATGAGTGATGTTTCTAGGAAATGTCATGCTGTTTGGTTTTGTGGTTTTCTTTAAATCAGCATTTGCTCAACTGGATCATTGTAATTGCTACTATTTGTATATATGTATGAAACCACTATGTGCTTCGCTAAATTGTGACTCTTATGCTGTAACCTAAAATTATTTCTGTCTGTCCTCAATGTGATGAGGTACATTTGGAAATGAGCCTCTGGCTCAAAGGTTGTAAACTGATGTACAATAAATTTGTTAACTTGATCTGCACTAACTGGAAACAGGTGGTTTCTGTCCCTCTGACTGAGCCTTGGAAAGTGATGACATCATATTGGACTAAGCTACAGCTTCAGCAGTTTAAGTATCTGCTTGACTAAAGAACTGAAGAGATGTTAACTTCCCATTTAGAGAAATCTGCAAGTTAATTGTTTGCTGTTCAGGGTTTCTACTAACTCAGTCTATGGTATTTGTTCAGATGAATTAGTTGAAAATCCACATTTTGTTCTTCTAAAAAGCTGATCATCAGTGTTGAACTGAAGTGATATGCATTTGAGAAATCCGCTAGTCTGTATCACAGCTACTGCCAGTTCTTTCGTATCAAAATGCTGTATTTTGTCTAGCTATATATCACTGGGTTGTTTAATAGATGTAAAATGAATCTAAAGTATGTTAATTCATACAAGTAGTTTGTCTTTGATGTAGCCTCAATAAAGAGGTTCAGGTAAGAACATTTTTTCCTCTCAGATTAGCAAAAAGGTGCCTGCCACACCTGCTATTTCAGGCACGTAAACTATATAAACTCATAAATTTCAGTTCTTGATGATTTCTGTGTGAAAATACATCATGTGTAACTAGAAACACTATATGGCATCCTGCTGCCCCCATCTCCTGCCTACAGTTGAGGCAGATGGCCTCCGATGCCCTGTCACCCGCCACACAAGCCCCCTGTCTCTTGTCATACATTTGAGGCTGCTTCACCCTGCTGCCCACTCTCTTCCCTCATAGAGTTTGGGTTGCTGCACCCTGTTACCCCATCTCCTGCCTGAAAAACCTGGGCCTCTACACCCTACTGCCCCCTCCCTGAACAGTTGGGGTTGCTGCACTCTGTTGCCCCTTTCTTCCCACCCCATGGCAGAGTCAGTGCTGTTGCTCCTTTATTTCTGTCACCACAGTGCTGCACCTGCCATACCTAGAATCCCATACTCCCTGCCTCCACATTTGGGGCTG
Source organism: Neoceratodus forsteri (assembly GCA_016271365.2). NCBI lineage: Eukaryota > Metazoa > Chordata > Ceratodontiformes > Ceratodontidae > Neoceratodus > Neoceratodus forsteri. Next base: position 39,231,931 of record JADMNL010000028.1, on the reverse strand, counting down.
CTATACCATGTTGCTCATGCCACCAGAGGTGGGGATTTTATTAGACTCTGCTACCTACTTCCATTTTCCCAAATGGGAAGAGCTGCTGCACCATGCACATCCTATCCCACAGTCAGGTGCTGTACCCTGATGCCCATGTGTCCTGCCCCACAATCAAGGCTTTCTGCACCATGTTGCTGTCTATCCCCTGCCACCATAGCCAGAGCTGCTCACCCTGTTCCTGTCTACCCAGTCTGATCTGCTGTGCCCTGCTGTGACCAACAGCCCCATGCCTCCACAGCTCCATGATTTCACAGTTAGGGTTGGTGCACCATGCTGTCCCCTGCCACCAAGGTCAGATTTTGTGCTACACTGACCAAAACAAAAAAAAACAGAAAAATATTTTCTTCTTGTGTTATGGGGGTGGTGAACAGAGGGCAGTAGGGTACAGAAGTTCTGACTGTTCAGACAGGATTCAAGGAAGGCTTTAAGGTACAGCAGCCCAAACTGTTGGACAGGATGTAACAGCCACACCTGGGTGGAACTGACACAACTATGGAGGCAGAGAACAGGGTGCAGCAAATGCCCTACCTCTTTTGGCAGGTGGAAGCATGATGCACCAGCCCTTTCTGCAGAGGCAAGGGGCTGAAGGGCACAGCAGGCCAATGTAGCCCTGCCTAAGCAGGCTGGAGCAGAGTGCAGCAGCCCAGGTTGTGGTGGCGGGGAACTGTGGACAGCAGGGTGCAGAAGCCTTGGCTGTGAGGTAGGACACAAGGGGACATCAGGGTTCAGCAGCCCTGACTGTGGGATGGGGTGCACATGGTGCAGCAGCCTTGCTCATTTGGGACAATGAATATGGATAGCAGGATGCAGCAAAATCCCCACCTCTGGTGGCATGGGGCTGCATGTGCAGCAGCCCCAGCTGTAGAGGCAGACGACATGGGACTTTATGGTGTAGCAAGCACAGCAGCCCTGACTGTGGAAATGGGAACAAGAGGCAACAGGGTACAATGTCCCCGACTATGGGGTTGAGAGCAGAGGACAGCAGGGTGGAACAACCCCAACTGTTTGAGCATGGGGCAGCATGGTGCAGCAGCCCTGACTGTTCAGGCAGATGATGGGGGCCACAGGATGCAGCATCCTCAACTGTGTGGGAGAAGACAGTGGACAGCAAGGTGCAGCATCCTCAAATGTGGGGCAAGAGACAGGGAGCTTGTGGGGGCAGGGGATAGTGCAGCAGAGTGAAACTGCCTTAACTATGGCACAGGAAACGATGCATCAGGATGGTATATACTGTTCCTAGTTATACATTGTGAATTTTCACAAAGAAACCATCAAAGAACTGAAATTTGTGAGTTCATATAAAACATATGCCTGAAATAGAGTGTGGCAGGTGCTTATTTGTCAGTCTGAGAGGAAACAAATGTTCTTACATGAACCTATTTATTGAGGCTGCATCAAAGATAAACTACTTGGATGAATTAACAAACTTTAGATTTATTTCATATCCATTAAGTAAACAACCCAGTGTTATATAGCTATAAAAACACACAGGCCCAGATATTCAAAAAGGTTGCGCCAGGCGCAACAGGGTTGCGCATGCGCAAGTCCTACATTGTGCCATTCTGCGATATTCGGCAGGAGGCGGTTGCACCACTGAAAACAGGTTGAGCAACAGCGCAATGCAAATGAATGCGTGCTCAACAGGAGGGGGAGGAACCATGCATAAACTGCACAACCCGATATTCAGTCGGGTTAGAGTTGTGCAGGCGCAACCCCAACCTGCGCCTGCACAACTTTTGAGCCAAAAAAGGATCAGTTGACGGCCACCCACAGGTGAGCTGCTGCATTGCAGGGTGCAACACAACAGCTGCCACCCGTGGCTGGCCCCTCAACCCAGTCCCTGTGTCCCCCACCAGCCCGATTGCGGGCAGAATATGAAAGAACCCTCACCAACATCTCCTCTAATGTCGATCAGGCAGAACGTATCATGACAACCCCGCCCAAACATCTCCCAATGCCCGATCGCTGGAAGAATGTATCATGACAACTCCCCAGTGCCCGATCATGGGCAGAATAAAAGACCCCCAACCCGAATATTTCTCCTGGTGGTCCAGTGGATTATAATTCTTATCGCTGGCAGAATGTACAGTGACAACCTCCAAACATCTCCCTGGTGTTCAGTGTCCCCCACCCACTCACTGAAGCCCACCACCCGCCCCCCCGCAGCCGGCGGACGGCAGCATCCCCCTGCCTGCCGCCTCATCATCGCTGCTGACTGATCAGAATGACAGACGCCGCTGGTGTAGAGCAGAGCCACGGCATGCTATGGCGCAACATGACAGTCCAGATTTGTGAATGAATCTGGACTGTCATGCACGGTATGGGCTGCACACCCATTGGCTCTAGCTCTGCACCAATGGGCGGCAGCCCTACTGGACAGTCAGTCGGTGGGCGCGGGCGGCAGGTGGGTGGATGTTGCCGCCACGCCGCCGGGGAGCGGGTGGTGGGGTGGGGGACACTAGACACCAGGGAGATGTTTGGGGGTTGTCACTGTACATTCTGCCCACGATCGGGCATTACGTCCACTGACCACCAGGAGATATTCGGTTGGGGGTCTTTTACATTCTGCCCGCGATCGGGCACTGGGGGTTGTTTCACGCTCTGCCAGCGATCGGGCATTGGGAGATGTTTGCAGGGGTTGTCCTATACATACTGCCCGCGATCGGGCATTGGGAGATGTTTGGGGGTTATTATACATACCGCCCACGATCGGCATTGGGAGATGTTTGGGGCGGGGTTGTTATTATACATACTGCCCACAATTGGGCATTGGGAGATGTTTGAGGGGTTGTTGCATATCAAGTTCTGCCTACGATCGGGCATTGGGGGATGTTTGGGGGTTATTTACGTTCTGCTCCGCTGATCGGGCTGCAGGGTGCATTGGTCCCCAACGGCTGCTGCCTGGCAGGTGGCCAGGTGCAAGTCCTCGGGATCGTGCACCTGTTGACAGCATGATGCAAATGGGGGCCATAATCAGATGCAAATGGCCCCCTGTGCCTTGCATGAATTATGGCCCCATTTGCATGTCACCTTTGAATATCGGAAATTTGCACATGGCGCAATGGTACTTGGCGCCCACCGCAAGTTTAATGCTCAACTCTGACAACTTGGCGGTGGTGTAAGTTCCATCATGCTTACGTATTGTGTGGCTGTGGTTGGGGGTGATATTCAAAGAGCGTTCAATAGCACAACTCCTTTGAATATCGCCCCGGCCACACCCCTGCGCAACTATTTTGAGCAGCGCAAGGGCTTGTGCCTCAGAATGGCGCAGTTTGAATATCCGGGCCCCAGAGTTTTGATGAGAAAAAACTGGCAACAGCTGTGATACAGACTAGCTGATTTCTCAAATGCATGCCACTTCAGTTCAGCACTGGCTTTCAAATGATCAGCTTTTTAGAACAACATGTGGATTTTTAGCTAATTCACCTGAACAAATACCAGAGACTGAGTTAGTGAACAGCAAAAAATTAACTCACAGATGGCTCTAAATGGGAAATTAACAGCTCTCCAGTTCTCCAGTCAAGCAGGGACTTACACTGCTAAGGTTGTAGCTTAGTCCAATATTATGTCATCACTCTTCAAGGCTCAGAGGGACAGAAACAGACTGACGGTTTCAGTTAATGCAGAACAAGTTAAATACTGATTTAAAGAAAACCACAAAATCAAATAGCATGACATTTTCAGAAAACACTACTCACTACAGGGACTTGATTCAGGCTTTTTAACAATGTAAAATTGTTGCCATTGACTTTGAAGTCTAAATGATTTATTTTATCCTGCAAACCTTTTTTGACAGTGAAAAAGTACAATGTCATCAGGGAATGCAATGACAGGACAGATTGTGTCCATACATTTTGGGAATCTGTTTGAAATGATTCATAATCAGACAAAAGGGTGTCAATGTAGATAGAAAGTGTGGGGCAAGAACACACCCTTGTCTTACCCCTCTTGTGATGTTAAATGGTTTTATACGCTTACCATTTACTCCTATCCTAACTTTAGCCCAGGAATCATTATACAAATTATTGATTATATATATGAGTTGTCTGTCAATTCCCCTATTAGCCATTATGGACCATGCTATGCTTCTATTAACTGTATCAAAAGCAGATTTGAAGTCCACATAAAGGATATAAAGATTCTGTTTTCTCAAATGTATATATTTCTAAATAATATGTAAATAGATAAAGCAATTATTAACGGCATTATAGTCTATTCTAAAACCAGCTTGAAATTTACTCAATCCTCCTAAGCTTTCTATATCATTATTTAGCTTATGTAATATGATTGTGGAAGGCTTATCAGCCTATACATAGCTGGGTCTTGATAACTTCCTTTTTTGTGGATGGGTAAAATAATGGTCCCTTTCCATGTAATTGGAATATATGTCTCTTTTATTATCTTATTGAAAAGAATCACAAATAAATATGTCCAGAGCATTGCACTTGCCAGATATACTTCTGCTGGGGTATTATCTGGTCCTGGAGCTTTATTACACTTCCTATTCTTAAGGGCTAAAAAACCTCTTGCCTAGTCATAATTATATTATTGGTGGTTGGGAACAGATTTGTCAATTAAAGGTTCACTAACATTAAAATTGTTGTAAAATATGTAATATATACCTCTTCATGGATATAAGTCTCAATTTTATTGATAGACCCACCAGACCCTCTAGTCACAAGAGCCCAAAACATTTTAGTATCTCCACAATCAATACAGTGCAACATCTCTGTTCATTTGTCCCATTAAATATTGCTGCTTTTTCCTTTTAAAACTATTTTATAACTGTTTCTTTGATAATTTAGAGATTTAAATTGTTGCTTGTCCATAGTTAGCATTGCTGCTCTAATTTTTACCATTAATGCCACTTTCTGGCATTTGCATTCTGTATCAAACCATGTGGTTATTTTTTGTTTTTACTAAAGTTTGCTTATAAAAGAGTTTAGTTACTACATCTATTACTGTAGCCACCTGAGCCCTAATATCTTGTATACTTTGAGTTTGATTATAACATCTAAGAATTTTAACAAGACCATCCACCGACTGTGCTCCTATTTGATGTTCGAGTTCACTATTTCATTTAAGTCTCTTGATATATCTAATTTCCTGCATTCTCTCTTTGCTATGATAATCCCTTTCATTGTTATTTATTTCTTTCATACTGGCCCAGAGTTATAAAGGGAAATGATCGCTTTCAGTGCAACATGGGATTTGCAAGGCATGCCATTTTTTTATACTACCTGTCCATAGGGGTAAGTACAAAAGAGACATACCTGTGTTCTTTACATATGAACAGTTCCCCTACAAGTCACCCTCTAGTCCACCGTGCAAGGGGTAAAAGTTGTGGGATCTCAAAATTTCTATTAAACTAGAACCTGCTTTATTAACTTTAAGATCCATAGTGTTCCTATAGGTAGTTTCAGTTGTAACAAGAATTTCATTCAGTGATACATCTAGTAATCCATTGTACCATCCAATTCAAGCACAGAAATCTCCAGTCACAAGTACATCTATCTTAGAGAATCTTAATTTAAGTTCAAATAGTATATTATCAAATTCCTTCCATGTATTTAATGTATAGTTCTTAGATTGTCTAAGGGGAAATATATACAGTATATATTAAAATGATCATTGGGGAGTTCTGGTGCTCAAGAGATAGAATGATATAATTCCTATCAATATATAGTATGACATGCCTTGTCAATAGTCCCAATCTGATATAAATTATTAAACCACCAGATGATCTTCCCATATTTTTCTCCTTTATGGCTGGGAAATGTATCATGTCAAAACCATTCATTAGTATAATATCATCTTACCCATGCCATGTTTCCTGAAGCAGATATCTGCTGTTTGTATGTAATCCCTCCACTCCAAGTCACACCATTTATTAGCAGTACCTGCTATATTTCATGAAATTAATAACATTCCTGTAGGTGTTGCCCTATTATCTTAGATTGAACCACAAATTCATCATTAGTTAGACTTGTTATCCTATTAAGTTTGTAGAGGTTTGTGGAGTGATTACATTTGTTGTTATAGTATTAATCCGATTTATCTTGTTATCATCATAGGTTTTTATGTATTCAATTGTGACCTAAACATTTCCTGTGGCTCCACAAGGTGGATCCCAAAGTATCCAAGGCCTAGAGCTGTGTGGATGCAAAACTTCCGAATTCATGAATTTGATGAAATTTCACAAAATCCTGTGAAATGTCGCAGAATTTCATCAGAATTTCACAGACTTTTAAAATTTAGTAATTTGTCATAACTCAACAACTGTTAATATATACTTTTTGGTCAAATGGCCACACACATTCCAAATATCATTTAATTTAGTCAAATAGTTCCAAAATAATAGGTGCCCAAATGTTGTCATTTTATTGTTTGTGTGAAATTTCATAAACATTTTTATCTGTATATACCTTAACCATCTATTGGGTCAGGGATCTTAAATTTGGCATGATTTCTTTATCATATGCTCTAACAATGTGCCAGATTTCATGACAATATGATGCATTGTCTCAAAATTATATGTGCTCAAAATCTGTCATTTTATTTTTTCATGAAATGTCATGAAAACATGCATCTGCATATAACTCAGGCACCTTTGGAGCTAGACATGTGTAAATTAGTACAGATAACTTTTGTGTAATGCTTATAGATATGGAGAGAATTTGATAATTAATTAATTAATTAGAGAAAATATTTTTAAGTTACAGGGGTTTAAAACTTTACTACGTAAATATTTGCAAAATGTTTTGAAAATTATCTACGATGTGGATGTTTGTAACTTCCCACTTTACATCTTTTTGAGTACCTCTAGGTCCTAGACTTGCATGTACAACATGCTACCTGGATCATATATTTACTGAATGTAATACTTGTGAACTACTAGGAAACAAGAAGTTGTTATCCCTCTGTACAGACAGTTGGTGAGATCCCATCTGGAGTACTGTGTGCAGTTCTGGAGACCCCATCTCCACAATGACATAGACAGGATGGAGGTAGTCCAGAGGAGGGCAACTAAAATAGTGCAGGGTCTGTAACAGAAGCCATATGAAGAGAGGCTAAAGGAGCTTAATATGTATACCCTTGAGGAAAGGAAGGAGAGGGGGACATGATAGATAATTTCAAGTACCTCAAGGGAATCAACAACGTCCAAGAGGGAAGCAACTTTCAGAAAAAGAGATGTGCAAGAACTAGGGGACACAATTTGAAGATAGAGGGGGGATGGCTCAGGGGCAATGTGAGGAAGTATTTTTTTTTACAGAGAGGGTGGTGGACACATGGAATGGCCTTCTTGAGGAGGTCATGGGGTCAGAAACAGTGGGGGAATTCAATAATGCATGGGACAGACATAAGGCAATTCTGGTGGGGGGTAGGAAGAAGTAGGCTGTTGGTTAACTAGGATCTGCAGCTTATCCAAAAGATAGGGACATGGGCAGACGAGACTAGGTGGGCCAATCGTCCTTATCTGCCATCAAAGTCAATGTTTCTGTGTTTCTATGTTTCTTAAATATCCTGCATTCAAGTGGGAATTGTTGACACTCTGTGCATTATTGCTCCAACCTGGGATCTACCACTGTTGTGCTACCCAGCTCAGCTGTCCATTTCTTGGTGAAACTGTGCATCTAATTCCAGAACCTGGTGACCCCCAGTGCAACCTGCCTCTATACCTGTATCCTTTAATTAGAACCCCTCAGATAAGGCTGAGTGAAATTAGAAAATTCCAGCTTTATGGAATTTTTCTTGCAATTTTCACAAAGACTCATGGGATTTGACTTTAAGCAGAGATGTTATTTTGCAATATCTCGCAGCAAGCAATTAATGAAATTGGCACACACCGTCTCCTTGTAAGGTCTAAGAACCTGCCAAATTTAATGGTATTACATTCTCTAGATTTAAACTTTCAGGGGTTTATACATTTGTAGTTTACATTCTTTTTTTTATCATGTAAAATTTTTTGAATGTTATCTTTTTTCAATACAACCAGGGTAGACGACAGGTGTCACACAAACATATATCCAACAAATGGTGCAACAACTGTCATATAACAAGTATCAGGATGCCACATCCATATAATAGAAAAAATAACCAAACATATTTTACTCAAATAATGTCCAGTTAGCGGTCACTCAGATTGCAGCTATAGATTTGAAACAAAGAGAGATTAAAGTCTCGAACTAAAGCAAAGTGAGTACTGAGGTATGACAGCTTTATATCCAACAGGGCTCCCGTGTCTCCATTGGTAAGCAAACCAGTTCATAGAGCGGAAATTAAAGAAGGGTTAGGAAGAAAAGGCAGACAGAGAAAAGGGATACTCATAAGGAGGTGAGGTGAGAGTTCCTCTTCTTGCTGAGGTGACAGAATGGGGCAGGGGGTCATACTATTGGGGTATTACCAGGTTGGAGGAGGAGGACTGCACATATGTGAGAGTACAGGTACAGTAGGCATCCCATTTCTTGTGATATCTGGGGAGATGACCCTTCCGACTGCTGTGAGTCTCTCAAAGATGGTTAACCTAGCCATGACCGCCGCCAAGAGGGGCAGAAGGGGGTGGGTTGCTCCATCTCATCCAGGTAGCCCTCTTAGCTTCCATGACTGATGCAAGAATCCATGCTTTGTGAGGTACAGGTAGTGGGTCTAGTGCTGAAACATCCCCCAATAAAAGAGAATCATAAGAGTGCAGAATCCTCTTGCACACTATCTTTGAGCAATCGTCCAGCACCATGAACCAGAATTTATTAAGGGCAGGGCAAGTCCAGAGGATATGAAGTAGATGAGCTGGGGAGGCCTGACACCTCAAACATCTATCATGATCCAGCACCTTGAGTTTATAGAGAAGAGCAGGCATCCTATACCATCTAAACCAAATCTTCAGCTGTATCAGCTGGCTCTTAGCATCCTCGTATGCTACATGTGCCACCCTTAAACAGGAAGACCACTGCCCTTGAGGGAGAAGACATTGAAGCTCAGCCTCCCATACCAGCCGGCATTTTGAGGTGGTATCCAACTGTGAGTGTCTCAATACCTTGTAAATGACTCCCACAAGTCCCTGACCCTGTTTTGGTTTGTGCAGTGTGGCCAGTCAGGTCCATCTACCCTCATCCGTGTGTCCAGACAGAAAGGGATGGAGAGCGCTTATCTGAAGATATCTTCAGAAATCCTGGGCCTTCAGATCAAAATGATCCTGCAGCTGAACAAGGGACATCAGAGTGTTATTATTGGGAGGAGGAGATCTCCCACAATGCAATCCATTTGCCACCCACTGAGGCCAAGAGAGGGTTGTGATCTATCATAATTAACCTATTGTTCCAGAGGATAGTACAGGATTGGGGAGAGCAGGCAGCATGTGGGATGCCAGTGATAGGCGTTGCCCGATGCTATGCTTTGCAAGTCTCAGCCATGATTGGGGTAATCTGGTTCCCGAGGGCTTTTCTACTGGTTAGCAATGAGAAAAGAGAGTTGTCCGGTGCAAGGGCAGACCCCAGGACAACCCATTGCAGTGCGGGAGAGGCTAGGGGCGTACCAAGCGGTAGCTTGTGCCATACGTAAGGCCAGGTGATAGCCCACCAATCAGGGGAGCCCGAGCCCACCATTAGACCAGTGAGCCCATAACTTTGAGCACCCCCAGTGGGCTGCTTTGCTTTCCCACAAGAAAGAGGATATAAACTTGTCCAGGAAGGAAAATGACTTATGAGACAAGGGAACAGGGAGATTATTCAGTAGGTAGGAGACTGTTGGAAGTACAAACATGCACACTGCCTCCACTTTGCCTTTTAGGGACAGCTGAAGCTTGCACCAACTCTGAACTTCAGCTGTCAGAGCAGATAGAAGAGGGGAGAAATTGGTCTTTTCCAGGTCATTCCATGCCAAAGAAATGAAAATCCCTTGGTATGGGAAACCCTGAGGGGCCCAGGTAATGTCAGTGCCTGTTAGATATTTCCTGCTACACCTTGAATTCAGCAGGGAGAGAATTGTTTTCTTTGATTAATTAATAAACCAGAAAGAGTGGCAAACCCTGTAATACTGGCAGCACTGTAGGTATGGAGTGGTCTGGTTGACAGC